>CM037886.1:21963212-23163212 GCA_021292165.1 Shinisaurus crocodilurus | reverse complement strand
TTGAAGATGTAGGACAGTAGGCACTCTAGTTAAACAATATGCTAATCATGTTGTCTGCAGTGAGATCCCATTCAACGGTTATTTAGATCATAAGAAATTTAGCTCAGAGAGAGAGAGAGAGAGAGAGAGAGAGAGAGAGAAGAAAAGATACAGGTCAAGAAGAGACAGACTGAGAAACCCAATTATACTTTGCTTTGGGAGGGGGAGGAAAAGAAAAGGAGGCTAATATCAAACTTCCATTAGACCTCCTGTAGCTCCAATTAGCCACTCCCAAAAGGTAAATAGTAGCATTCCTGAAATCATGAGATTTCCCTACACACACACACACACACACACACACACAAACCTATCATGAAAGGTTCCCTTTCTCCTGAAAGAGTTTTCTTCTGCTTTGTTCTTCTTTCAAAACAAGGTTTCTAGTCCTGAAGGGTGTAAGAGTCTACACCCATCAGGACTAGAAACTTTGTTTTGAAAATAGAAAAGAAGGAACTGGATTGCAGAGCAGACTAACAAGAGCTAGTTGTCAGGGCGGGCGGGCGGGCATGCTGGTCATTCAACAAGAGAGTCAAGTAAGAAAATAGTGTAGAAACAGTATACAAATACTGTTAATAATAATAATAACCAGAGCCACCAGTGTGGCGTAGTGGTTAGAGTGTTGGACTGGGGCTCAGGAGATCCGGGTTCTAGTCCCCGCTCAGGCCATGAAACTCACTGGGTGACTTTGGGCCAGTCACAGACTCTCAGCCTCACCTACCTCACAGGGTTGTTGTGAGGATAGAATGGAGAGGAGGAGGATTATGTAAGCCGCCTTGGGTTCCTTACGGGGGGAAAAAGGCGGAGTATAAATATAATAATAAATAAAAATAAAAATAAATAAATAAATAAAAATAGGAGGAGGAGGAAGAGAAAAGCCAAACACAAAATACAACATTACAGCCATCCAGATAAATCCAGCAGCTGCATAATCTTGCTCATGGTAATTTTATGTCCTCAGTCTGAATACAGAGCCCAACTGAGCCATTTAGAGCTCCAGATGACTTGCCTAACTCCATCCTAAACAGAGATTGGTCCCTCGGTCCTCTCTCCAATTTGCTTCCAACTAGCCTCCTCCATTTAGTTTTGCTTAGAACTCATGCTTGCCGGTAGAGGAGTGTTTCTCCCCTGTTGGCCAATAAACAATGGATTTCTAAATTTTGCGTAATTAAAAAGAGAGCTCCTTCATCCCAGCTCTCCCTCTCGCACATCCTTTGAATAGTCAACACCATAAACTAGTTGCTGAGCGATCCTGGAAATAGTCGACTGGGCCAGAGGACACTCACCTGAACCAAGCGATGCAATTTCAGCATCCCCACAACCGTTTGGCTCACTTGCGTTTATAGATAATACGGGCAAATCCAGAAACACGGACCAGCGCAGTTTGCGGCTCTTGTCTCCATTAACGGGCGTGGATCCCTGACCCGATTCCTCTGCCTTTTTCGTGACTGTGGGCGTTTGCAAGACTGGAATGAGCTTCACCCTTTTCCGGGGCTCCAGCGAAAAGGATGCAAAGGTGAAATTCTTGTCAGTTTCACTGACTGATTGAACAGAGAGCAGTGAAACTGACATGGCCCTTCATTACCACTTCAGTTTCACCAGATCAGACTTTGTTTCCTCGGAGTTCTATCCAACAGACCCGGCTTCGCATGGGTTGGAATAGCTCTCTGTTCGACAGAGCGAAGCCTTTTCAAGCAAGCTTATGCAGCTGTCAGAGTTGGACACCTCATGCCTGTCCTGCCTGAGTGAAGCCATTCCCCCTGGCGCCCCTGAGCAAGGACGGTTCTGTCTTCTCCATTCCACTGAGTCCAGGGTCTGAAGGCACTTCGCTGAGAAGTTGCCACCTGCAGCCCAGCGGCACTTGCTCTCCATGGGCTCAGGTAAGGAGATCCTCCCCAGCCTGACAACTCCACGACAGCCTACCATCTCTGGGGTTCCCTAGATTCTCAGGCCCACTTCTCCAGGCCCCACCTCCTTTTCCCAGACCACCAATTCCAGGCTTTTGTGCAGTTTCCCTCCCCCCACTCTAAAAAGTGGAAATGCCTCTCCTAAGGCTTAGTTACTGGCAGTCAGAGCTTTCAGCTAAAATATGCAGGTCAATTTTTCTATTCTGGGCCCTTCTCCATTTTGCCTTTGGCCCCGCCCAGCACTGGTAGGCAAAGGGTGGTGAACTTGATAGATGAGCAAGTTCATCAAGGTGAAGGGGTCCCTTTATATTAGGGGTGCAGAACCTCAGAGCCAGGGGCAAAATCCAGCCCAGATGGCGTTTCCCAGATGGCCACACCCCTTCCCTGGCTCCACCCCTTTTCCCCATTCACTGATTGTTTGGTGGTACTGGTATGTATTTATTGATTGATAATATTTATATCCCGCCTTTTTTCCTGCAAGGAACCCAAAGTGGCTTGCATGATCATCCTCCTCCACCTCTCCATTTTATCCTCACAACAACCCTGTGAGGTAGGTGAGGCTGAGAGTCAGTGACTGGCCCAAAGTCACCCAGGGAGCTTCATGGTCAAGTGGGGGACTAGAACCTGGATCTCCCAAGTCCTAGTCCAACACTCTAACCAAGGGCTCTCCAACCTTGGGTCCCCAGATGTTCCTGGACTACAGCTCCCAGAATCCCTTGCCATTAGCCATGCTGGCTGGGTATGCTGGGAGCTGTAGGACCAGCAACATCTGGGGACCCAAGGTTGGAGAGCCCTGCTCTAACCACTACGCCACACTGGGTTCTCAGCTTTTGTACAAGTTCTCGCCAATTCTGACATGCTGAATGCCTCTCCTAAGGATTAAGTTACTGGCAGGAAGGCCTTGGAAGCTAAAACATGCTGGCATTTTAGCCCTGCCCCTTTTGCCTTTGGCCCCACCCACCACTGGAATGCAGCCCTCGAGAGTGCCTCTGAAACGGAATTTGGCCCTTGGGCTGAAAGAGGTTGAACACCCCTGCTTTAAGACATAGGAAGATCGGAATCTGCCTTAGATGGAGTCAGATCCATCTAGCTCAGCACTGTCTATAGCACTGACAAGAGTGACAGCGGGCCCGATGGGAATGCAGATTGCCTGCAGTGCTGTAGTGGGGAGGGGGAACGCGGTAAAGGAGGAAGGGGGCAAAGGTCAAGTGAAGGACCCTGAAAGCACAGCGGAGCGCCCTCAGCAGGGCTCAGTCCGTTCTCGCCTCAAAGACCAACTCTTCCGCCTACGGCTGAACCGCTTCGTCCTCATCCCCGGCTGAAACCCACCCACAGTTCCTCCCAGGGTGGTAAACCTGCATCGTTGCAAGGATAAAATGGGGTAGGTGGGACCCTGAATTCTGGGGAGGGGGGCTCTTTCAGCAACGGAGGCCGGATTCCATTTTGGAGAAGGTCTCCAGGGGCCGCATTCCAGCAGTGGGTGGAGCTAAAGGTGGGGCCAAAATCCCAGGCTATTTTACCTTGGGAGAGCATTTCAATCTTTTAGACTGGGGAAGACTGGGAGCCCAGGTGGGACAAATCTGCCCCTCCAAGGCTGGAGCTTCTGTACCCCAGCTGTACACGACCGAGATTCTCTGCCCCATGCTTTATCCCTGCAAAAACACTTTACTTGATTATATTTACATCCCACCTTTTTCCCTCTTGCAAAGAGCCCAAAGCGGCTTACATGGTTCTCCTCCTCATTTTATCCTCACAACAACCCTGTGAGGTAGGTTAGGCCGAGAATCAGGGACTGGCACAAAGTCACCCAGTGAGCTTCGGGGGCCAAGTGGGGATTGGGGAACTCAGATGTCCTGGGTCCCAGGCCTACACTCTAACCACTACGCCGCACTGGCTGTATGGCAGGTGAGTCGAAGAGTGTGTGTGTGAGAGAGGAGGAGGAGGAGGAAGAAGAACGAGGAGAGAGAGAGCGAAAGAGAGTGTACATATGAATAGTCAAAGAACATGCAGTAAGCTTCTTAGCTATATGGGGATTTCAACCTGTGTTACTTCAGTTCTAGTCTGATACTCTAACCACTACACCACACTATCTATGCACTTCTCACACATCCATGCATGCAAATATTTCTCCCACCCCACCCACCCCACCCCCCCAAAAAAACCCACATACCACATTGGTGATAAATATATGTGCACCACCCTGAACTCCTTGAAGGGCTGGATAAACCTTTACTATAAAAAGTTACTTTAAAAAGTCATCCCCAAAAACAAAAATAGGGACAGTTGATTTAACGCAGACAATATATCCAACATATATAGACTGTTCCCAGTACAGAAGGCCAGTGGCAGCATAAGCAGCTAATGTATTATGGAGACGAGAAGTAATGCTGTGAAACCGTCCAGGCAAGCCACCGCCAACCTGATGCCCTTCAGGATGTTTTGGCCGTCAACTCCCAGAATTCCTGACCATTGGCCAGGCTGGCTGGAGCTAATGGGAGCCGACGTCCAACACATCTGGAGGGCATCAAGATGTAGAAAACTGTTGAGAACATAAGAAGAGCCCTGCTGGATCAGACCAAGGGTCCATCTAGTCCAGCATTCTGTTCACACAGCGGCCAACCTGTGAATGCAACAGCACCCTCCCGCCCATGTTCCCCAGCAACTGGGGCACATAGGCACACTGCCTCTGATACCAGAGGTAGCATATTGCCATGAGGACTAGTAGCCATTGATAGCCTTCTCCTCCAGGAATTTGTCCAATCCCCTTTTAAAGCCGTCCAAATTGGTGGCCGTCTCTCCATCATGTGCTCTACGCTCATGTTCAGACTTCACTAGATTTCGGAAGCAGGGGAGGGGTGGGGAGAGAAAGACACATTTATTCAAGAGGGGGAGGGAAAGAAGCATTCCCAACCACACTGTTCTTTTCCCTCTTTTTTTTTAAAACTGACTTTGTAGTTTTGAGCCGAAAGAGCCTGCTCAGGGAATTAACCAAATTGGGCATAAATAATTGAAGCGTCTCGAATCGTATTTCCTTGCTAATCAAAGAGAGTGGTTCGGTGTAGCTGAAGAAGCAAAAAAAAATATATATTAAGAAATTAAGAAAAGGCAATTCCGTTGAGTGGGGGGAATATAGCGAGACGTGCCAGCCAAAGATAGACTTGGCCAAACGAAGGCCTCCTCCGTGCAAGGGGGCGGTTCTGAAGCCCTTGCTTGAAGAGGCCCTTGCATCAAATCTTTGGTCTCCCTGGGAGTCATCTTGAAGGAATGTAGGTTTTTAAGGCACACGCGCATGCGCGCGCACACACACAAAGAGAGAGAGAGAGAACGAGAACACGCACATTTAATAAGATAAACAAGCCAACACTGAACTCGCACTTTGGGTTAGGCTCAAAGGAGGCATGCCCAGGCTGGCTCCGCGAAGATGCCTCATTTCCCCAGGGACTTCCAGCTGGCACCTCACGGTGAAGAGAAGCAGGACAGTGCCCCGGATGTGGAAATGGAGGAGGTGGGGGGGGGGAGAAACCTTCAGTCCAACTGATTATCATGTATCCAAACGGAATACATGCTGAACTAGAATTTATCGGGAAGTGCGGTTTTATTTATTTATCTCGGGCTCAGCTGAGATCAGGGTTTCTCTTTCTCTTGCTGCAGATGACAAAGAGGCACAGGAAAGCTAGGAAGGAAGTGTTATCAGCGCTTTGAGGCATGGTTGTCGCGTATGCATCCGAGCTTTGCACAGGAAGATCGCAGACTGCAGCCCCTGTATGTCTTGCCATCTCAACTCCACTGTTCGCTGTCTGTCGCCCTCCATACCCATGCATACTCAATGTTCTTGAGTTTGGCTACAAAGACATCCTCAGGCCACCTGTCTTCAAAAACCTGGGGGCACCATGTTTGGGGTGGCTGAACCTAAGGCTATAGTATGAGGCGTCTTCTACCTGCTTAGGCCACAAAGCCGAAGGCCATCGCCACGCTTCTTCCACAGGTCTGCAATTACAGAAATCGGCAAGCTGAGAGTCTCGGCCTTCACTAGAACACACCAAGTTTCTAGCCTTCATCACTATATGTGGGGCACTGCCCGATGGAAGTCTCAGGAGCCGGAGTGGGCTTAAGCAGCCATCAACAGGGATGGGGCTTTATTGCTCTACATTTCTCAATGTGCAGAAAGTGGATTTTATACCAATTAAGCTTTTCGTCATCGTGATAATAAACAGTGATGTAGCGCTTCCTCATCTCTTTTGTATATACCTCCCTGTATCTTAAGATCCTCTTCAGAGGCCCTGCTCCAATATCTCCAAACTTATCTTGCAAACGTCTTTAAAAATACACTTTGTTTATTTATTTGTTTATTATATTTATACCCTACCTTTTTCCCTGCAGGGAACCCAAGGCAGCTTACATAATCCTCCTCTCCATTTTATCACAACAACAACCCTGTGAGGCAGAGGTTAGGCTGAGAGTCACTGACTGGCTGAAAGTCACCCAGTGAGCTTCATGGCCGAGTGGGGACTAGAACCCAGATCTCCCGAGTCCCAGTCCAACACTCTAACCACTACATCACACTGGCTCTCAAGTGTGTACATATGACATGTGTATGGTGCATATAGTGCGAGTGTACACACACACACACACACACACACACACACTGAGCCACCCAGAGAACAGATGTTACTGGGTGGCCTATACAAACACAGCAAATAAAATAAATAAATTTCCTTGACACTTCGAAGCATGTCGCAATGTAGTATTTTAGAAACCTATGCAAACAAGGCCTATAAAGTTAGGCTAGCCTTCTCTTCAAATGTGCAAAGAAAAATAAAGGTTGATTCAGCTATGCAACTCACAGGATTTAAAACACACACACACACACCTGTTGGGATGCAATAATTACCGTACTTTAAAAGGGTAACATTTAGACCTGGAAAGCTTTTCTGCTGCTATGCATGAGGTGCCTGGGTTTGAGTCAGGGATACAGGCCTGTGGCTCATGCTGGCTCAGCTTGTCTGGGCGTGGAAAGCTAAGCAGGGTCAAGCCTGGTTATTCCTTGGATGGGAGACCCCTCCTCTAGTTTCCTGCACTAAGCAGGGGGTTGGACTCGATAGCCTTGTAGGCTCCTTCCAACTCTATGATCTATGAAATCTATGGATAGATCTCAGGAAACTACCAACCCTGTAAAAGTAGGCCAATATTATTCTTGCAGATAATGGCCAGAGGTTGAGAAGATTGCAGGTTGCTTAAGGCAAGAGTCAAACCTGGACGCTTCCTGGTAGTTAAGATCTGGGTAGGAGCCAGACGCCTAGCAGACACTTAGGTAACTGAAGTCGTAAATAGGATGGGGACTAGCTGCTTTCATTACGAGCGCTGTGGCGGTTCAAAACTCTCATCTTCTCTCTATCCCATTCGGCCTGAAATGGTCCATCAACAGTTTGGATTACTGCAATGCGTTATACGTGAAGCTGCCTTTGAAAACGGTCCGGAAACTTCAGCCAGTCCGAAACAGGGCAGCGAGATTGTTAACACAGACTGGCCAATGGGGTCACATCGCAGCCAGTGCTTTATGTTCTGCACTGATGGCCAGACTCACGAGATAGCCGCAGAATTCTTTTGTATCACATTTGGAAAAACTTTCGGCCCCCGACAAAGGTGTAAACTGAAATGCGTTGTGCATTAAACTGTTTTCACTGGCACCTGGGACTTCTTTCTCTTCTGTTTCAGTCTGTTTCCAGGGCCCAATTCAAAGTGCTGGTATTAACCTACAAAGCCCTAAACAGCCTGGGGCCAGGTTACCAGAAGGATCATCACTTCCCATATATACTACCTGCCCGGGCGCCCAGATCCCCTTCAGAGCTCCTCCTCTGAGTGCCCCTGCTGAATGAGATGAGGCGGATGGCTACTGAAGAGAAGGTCCTTTTGGTGGTGGCTCCCCGGTTGCGGAATGCCCTCCCTAGAGAGGCCTGCCTGGTGCCTACATTGTGGTCCTTTGGGCACCAGGTGAAGACCTCTTTATTTTCCTTCAGTTTTAAAAATTGCACTATTGTGTTTTTAGATCTTTGCACTGCTGCCAGCTTTATCTTGATTTTTTACTTTGGTTTTATTCTGCTGTAAACGTTACGTTGTTTATATTATGTTTACAATGCTACGTTACTGTATTCTATGGGTTTAACGCTTTGTTTTGTGGACCAGCTCAGAGAGCTTCGACTACCAGGCAGCACAGAAAGCATAGTAAATAAAACAATATAAAATAAAATAAGCAAGCGAGGCTCCACTATTTTCTCCATACACCCTACAAAGGCATCCCCAGGCTACTGGTTTTAAAAGTTCCCTCTCCAATATATCCATGCAAAAGGCTGTTTGATCCACCAGACACACACAGCTGGAGAGGTCTAGAAGCCAGTAAGCCAAATGTATCTTGGAAGCCAGAGGACAAAAAAAGAGGAGAGATCTTCCCCCACCGACAAAGAGGATGACAAATGTTGCCAAGATTCACCATCTTCCTGCACAGCGATCTTGACCCCGAGGCACTGGCCAAGCTGACTGTTAACATCCTACATTTCTTCTCAAAACAGAAGTCGCTCACGGGCTTGTGGCCAAACAGCCTTGAGAAGCCGTATCAGCCAACCAGAGCAGGAAAGGGACGTGGGGAGGGAGGGACAGAAAGAGAGAAGAAAAAGAGGAGTTTGAAAAATAAGATAAAAAATGAAGCAAAAAAGACATCTGGGTCATTAAGAAGAGAAGATGTTTCAGCAGATCCCACAGGGGGAAAGCGAATAAGATTCCATGTGCACAGGTAAGAGGGAATGCAAAAGGCAGACCACTTCCTCCTACACAAGATGAAAACAATATCCCCCACCCTCACTTCCAGCCAGCCAGCTGTGGTCTCCCATCTTGCGGCCACAACAACATGCGGAGATGCCCACTGGCCTACCCAGGCAGCAAAATGACGTGGTAGAATTCCAGGCAGACCGTACCACTTCAGACTGGCAGGTGACGGTCATAGAGATGTGAAAGCCCAGAAAAAGAATGGAAAAAATTGGGGGGGGGATGTGAGATTGATGGGGGGTGGAAGCTTTCCTAGTTTGTCTTCAAACTGTTGCAAAACTCTATATAAATCACAAACACCTTAAAACCATGTCAAGTGACATTCTATTTACACCCCATACTAAAACCTAACAGGGAAACCATTTTTTTTCCCCCGGAAGAAAACAGGGGGAAAGGCAGGGATTTCCCCCCCGGAATTTTCCCGGGCCGTCACATCTCTAGCGACGGATCACATTTTTGAAAGCTCTCATGTGCTTTTTAAAAATAATAATAAATCTGAGAAAGGAGAATCTAGCCTATTGGTGGTGTGTGTGTGGGGGGGTATTTTCTACCATCGTCCATTCACTGCTGTGCTGGTTTGCAGCCTATGGGGAGTTTTGTTTTGGGGAGTGGCCGCGTTTTTAAACACAAGGAATAATTCAAAAATGCGATCCCAGCCCCTGAAGTGGTACAGCCCCATTCTGCCACGTCACTGGCCGCACACGTATTTTTTTTAATTTTTTTTTTTTTAAAAAAGCTTATATACCAACAACCTTCAACAGAAATCATCAGAGCAGTTTACAAAAACAGAAACAAGAAGGGCGGGGGGGGAGAAAAAAAGGATAAATAACCGTGCAAGCCATGAAAAACAACACCAGCAGCTAACAGTGGGGGGGGAGCATAGCACAGAATACCAAAAGTCATTATTCAGAGCTCATCAGCTATTGAATGCCAGTGCGGGGGGGGGGGGGAGGTCTTGGGGGAAGTCTTTGCCGTGATCTGAAAAAGAGTGCAAAGCAGGTGCCAGGTGAGCCTCCAAGGGGAGGGGTTTCCAAATATGGGAATGTGGAGAGATGAGTTTAAAAGGCAGAGACGATGGGGGGGGGTGTTTTCCACTAGGGCTGGAGCCCCGAATCTTTCCTTTGGAGCCCCGAATCTCTGGGAGGCCATCTGCTCCACCACCCTGCGGTCCAGGGGCACTGGCTGAAATAAAGGCACAGGGGCCCTGATGATCTCTGTTATTATTTATTATTATTTATTTCATTTCTATACCGCCCAATAGCCGAAGCTCTCTGGGCAGATTACAACAATTGCATCTGACACACACACACCCCCGCAGATGAGCTGGCTTTTGGCCCACATGTGCTTCACCTCCAGCTGCCACCCCCCACCCACCCACCCCGCTTGAATCTTTCTGCCTGAGGTTTTCTTCTGAAATCAAGTGCCCTCCTCTCCCCTGTACATACATCCATTTTGAGAAATAAGGGTGTCCTTAGGAGACAGGGTCCTTTAAAGACACACACACACACACACACACACACAGAGAGACTTTAGAGCATATATAAATTAAAATTTGCGAATTTGTGCTTCTTCTTTTTTTTTTTTTGGTCCTGTGGGTCTGAGCCCCGGATCTTTTCGGGACCTACCTAGCAGCTCCCCTGCATCCCCCGCCCCTATAGTAGAGCCTAATCCATTTATGTCTGTGCCTCTTCCTCCACTCCCATCTTAAGACACTAACCATGCAGACTTCATAACTTCAACATCAAGTCACAGCCTCTTCTGCCACTCAACCTGCTTTTTGTAACATCCTGATGAAGAGATCTCAAAAAGTTTGCCCACGATCTTGTGCATACTGGGTTGCTCCCAATCATGGTATGCATCGCCAGACTGTGGATTTTGGACCAGCATGGCTTACTTCGTTTGATCAGTTGTAAAGAATCTGTCTGCCTTTCGTTCCAGAAGCCCATCAAAGAAATAAGCACACATCTCTTCCCAAATTTTAAGAATGGATGTTGATCTCTAGGCCAATATCAACCGTTCGGGGAGCTTATCGTGTTAACAGCCATGAACCCAAAAGACTGCTGCAGCCTCAGCAGATATTTTAACCCCCATCCCAAGAAGTTTAGACCCAGAATCGTGCCCAGCAGGAGTTCCTCATAGTTTATCTACCATTTTCACAGCCGTTGGCTAACTTTCTCAGCCTGCCGAAGCAGGCCTATTCGCGCCAAAAAGAAAATAAAAGAAAGGACAACAAAAATGCATGTTTTAAGAAAACAAGGCCTGCCCTAGCAGGGGGAAAAAAAAGGCCGCCACAAAAGCCCAAGGAAGGATTAAGAGAGAGAGAAAAGGACTCTTCCCAGAGATGCTCTGCTAAGAGCCAGGAGCATGGGAAGTAACCGGACCCCGGATTCACCAAGCACCGACCCCCATGCCAGCAATTTCCTTGCTCAGAGACACCCTCCAGGAGACTCTCAGAAGCTCTTTGAAGGACGCTGAAAAGGGAATTTTGCACGGGCCGGTTTGCGAGAACAAAGCTTCTCAGTCTTAGGAGGGCCTGCGCGGGGAAGGAAGAAAAGAGGGATGGAAAGAAAGAAAGAAAGAAAGAAAGAGGCAGGAAGAGAGCATATAAAATGGAAACACTTAAATCACACGCACAACCGGCACACACACTCTCACACTGTCTGTCTGTCTGTCTCTCTCTCTCTCTCACACACACACACAAACACAAAGTTCTAAGAAAAACCAGTGATATAATGGATAGGGCATCAGCCTTGAACTGGGAAGGTCTGCCAGTCATAAACCTTCAGCGTGACCCACCTCACAGGGTTGTTAGGAGCACCGCCTCCCTCAACTGTCACAACCAGCAGCCATTTCAGCATGTTGTGCAGAGGGAGAGGAGGAAGCAGGGCCATTCCACCAGCCCTGCTGAAAGATTTTTTCCCTCTTCCCTCCCCGTTCCTTTTTCCTTGCGTGTCCTGTCTTTTTAGATTGTAAACCTGTCAGCAAAACAAACTGTTTTGTTTGGCTGAGTACCTGTAAGTCGATCAGGGAGCCTTTTTGGCCAAGGAGGGGGATAAAAATACTGTAAATAAAATAAATAAATATTACAGCCCCTCAATTTTATCCACCATGGAGGAAAGATAGGATAAAGCATTAAAGGACAGAGCAGTTCTTGGGACACAGGTCTCATTCTCACAAAATGGCAGACATGGTGGTCAACCTGTGTCTGGCCTCTACCATTGCAGGGTACTGATGGGGGACTTCACATAATGGAACACTTCTCTGTACAAAACAACACACACACACACACACCAACAACCCCTAAATGTAAACAAAAAACAAAAAAACTAGCACATCAAGAAGGGTAAACTAGAATGCTCCTCTCCAAACAATCTAGTTTTCAATGTGGAAGGAGTTCTATTTTGGATGGAGGTACACAAGAACCCCACCCCAACCCCCAATTTGAAGTGGTACAGTCCCGTCATAGGTTGACCACCTTACCGGTTGTTGCAGAGAATTTGCTTGTCTCCATGGATCACTCAGCCAGGCTCCCTTACGGAGCTCCATACTGTAGCTAAAGCATACCTCCATCGACTAAGAATCTCGTCCCTGGGTTTGCCTTTTTCCTCCTCCCACCCAATCCCCTTTCCTTTTGTGTCATGCTAGACTGTAAGCCTGCGGGCAGGAACCGTCTTATTTCTTATCTTTGTAAGCCACCTCGGGAGCCTTTCTGGCTAAAGGGCAGGATTAAAATGCAACAAATAAATAAAAACCCCAATACCCAGATAACCATGTTTCGAAAGAACTGGGTAGGTTTAGCCTGAAGAAAAACAGACTGGGAGGAGACGACGACAAGATATACCTGTGTGTGGGGACGACGACAAGATATACCTGAAGGCTTTCACATAGGAGAAAGCAAAGACCAGTTCCCTACCGCTGCCCCATACAGCAGAACTTCATCTAATTGGATGGAGGGTGTTCAACCTGTTCTGGATGGGGTTGCACTCCCCTTGAAGGAGCAGGTTCGTAGCTTGGGGGTCTTCCTCAAGCCATCTTTATCACTTGAGACTCAGGTGGCCTCAGTGGTACAGAATGCCTTCTAGCAGCTCCGGCTGGTGGCCCAGCTACACCCCTGTCTGGACAGGGATAGCCTGGTTTCAGTAATCTGCACTCTGGAAATCTCGAAGCTAGACTACGGCAATGCACTCAACATGGGGCAGCCCTTGAAAACTGTTCAGAAGCTGCAGCTTGTGCAAAATGCAGCAGCCGGATTAATAACTGGGACCAGGAGGTCTGAACATATAACACCAATTCTGGTCCACTTGCATTGGCTGCCTTCCGAGCCCAATTCAAGGTGCTGGTTTTAACCTATAATGCCTTACACGGCTTGAGACCGCAATACTTGACGAAATGCCTCTCCCAACCTGAATCTACCCAGACACTACGCTGAACATCTGGGGCCTTCCTCCACCAAGTGCCTGCTGCGAGGGAAGCTCAGAGGGCGGCAACAAGGGGGAGGGCCTTCTCAGTGGTGGCCTCCCCGACTCCGGAATGATCTCCCCACTGAGGCCCGCCAGGTTAAGACAGCCCTCTATGTTGAGGCATTTAAGGATTTCTAGGGTTATTTCAATAGCTTGATGGGGACCTCCACCTCAGGGGTTTTTAACATGTCCAATCAGTATTAGGCTTTTTGTTGCTGAATTGTTTTATTAATTTTTTAAAAACTGTTTTAAACTCTGCATTGTTAAATGATGTTATCGTTTTTTATTGTATTATGGTCCTGTTTTAGGAACTGCTGTAAACTGCCCAGAGAGCTTTTCGGCTATCAGGCGGCAGAGAAATGAAATGAAATAAATAATCGGCTTAAGTTGCAGGAGGGTTGATTTTGGTCGAATGTCTTAAGGTGGAGCGCAGCTTGACAACTACTTAAGATAGGGGTGGGGAACCGTAGGCCAAAGGGGCCAAATTGAGCCCTCCTGGGTTGTCCTGCTATGGTCAGTGAAGGAGGCAAACGGTCATCAAAGCAAAGCACCACCAGCCAAGCCGGTGCTTTCCAGAAGAGAGGTCCGAGGCAGGGTCAAGGTCGAAACACAGATAAGCAATCAGATACAACATGGAAAGGAATAAATCCGCGTGGTTCCTGTCAAAGCCTTGGGGTTTGTTTTTATTTACAGATCCCCCAACGTTATAAGCTTTTTAACATCTGTCTGAGCATGTAAATGTTGTCTTACTTGAACATCTAATACCCAAAGAAGTCGTCCATGTCGGGCTGTGTTAATCAATGAATTGGTGAAATCTGCATCACACATTTGCACATCAATAAAACTACAGTTTTGAAGCAAAAAGCATCTCTGTTTGTACCTAATGTACATATAGTAATGTAGCAACCGTCGTCTTAAAAGAGACATTTTTCCTCAGCGGCAGCAGGGGGAGGGGGGGAATGCCTCTTCTTAACGCTGCCTGCAGTTTTGTACATGTTCATATAGGTATAGATACAGATAGAGATACGAGAGCCAGCGTGGCGTAATGGTTGGAGTGTTGGACTGGGACTCAGGAGATCCGGGTTCTATTCCCTGCTTGGCCATGAAGCTCACTGGGTGACTTTGGGCCAGTTGCTGACTCTCAGCCCTCCCTACCTCACAGGGTTGTTGTTGTTGTGAGGATAAAATGGAGGAGGAGGTGGGATTATGTAAACTGCCTTGGGTTCCTTGCAGGAAAAAACGTGAGCCCAAAAGTTCCCGCATCCCCACTAGGGAGCGGGGGCTCCTCTAAGGCTAAGCAGTTATCTGCACTGGATGCAATTTGGATCATTCAATCGCTTCCCTTTCAGGGGTGTAGCGGAACAAGCCTCTCTCTGTTGATGAGGCTGCCCGTTGCACCACTGAAGGAGTTACTGCTCCCCCCAGTCAGGAGACGTTCCAGCAGAAACACAGCAGAGCAAGTTACTCAAAGGACTGGTAGGTCAGCATCCTTGTTCTTTAGATCAGGGATAGGCAGAAGGTAGATCTCCAGGTATTTTGGACTTCAGCTCCCAGGCACCCCTGCCAGCATGGCCAATGGGCAGGAATGCTGGGAGTTGAAGTCCAACACAAATAGAGATCTACTTTCTGCCCACCCCTGCTTTAGATGCTGTAAAAAGTAAACCTTTCCAGGTCTAAGGGCATGGAATGTGCTCCTATTTTATTTCAGAAGTGGGTGCAGTTTCTCCACCAGGCCGAGTTCCTTGCAAAAGGTCCACGTGTGATTCATACGCATTTGATAGGTATATATGGCGTCTAAGACCAGACTGCACTATTGTAATGCACTCCAGATGATTAAAAAACTCCCACTTGTTCAGAATGTGGCAGCTCGTCCGTCAACATGTGTACGCAGGTGCGCACGGCCGTTCCAGGCGAGGCTTTTTATCCTGCAATCGCCCAGACTCGTGCGCGGAATTTGACAGGGGATTCAGAGGACGACCGTTTCCGTTTGTAACCCTCCCGTGTTTTCCCACCTCCTCGTCCACCTTTTTCCTCTCTACAAAAAGTCATTTTAAGGAGGGAAAGATGGAAGGGCTGCACAGTGTCTTTGGATTAGCTCCACTAGGAGCCCTTTCTTTGATCGCCAGTTCCGAGGCAAACTCGGCACAGGTTCTGGGTCAAATTCAAAGTGCTGGTTTGGGTTGCCCTGGGACCGGAGAGCAGAAGAGAAGCACACACTGGCTTCTGCCATCAGCCAGGGGAACCCGGGCTACTGGGAGGCTGCACTCCCTGGTACCCAGGAATAACATCAAGCCACGGGGGTGACCAATCCATTGGCCAGAGAAAGAGCAGTTTCGGGGGGGCTTGCTTTCCCCCTCCCCACCAGAAAGAACCCCTCTAAGTGGCAGTTACCCTGTGACTGCAGAAGGATGGGGAAAGCGCACCCTGGTCCCATCCGTCAGCCAAAGGAACAATAGACTCATTCAGGCAAGAGCACCAGCAAGGGAAGATCAGCTTGGCAGCAGTGCATTTTAATGCCCGCTTACAGCTCAGCATCTTGTTCTGGCCTTGAAAAACTGATCTCCCCTCTCCTCCTGTACTGTGCCTTGCCTTTTTAGCTTATTGGCCTGAGGGCAGGGCTGGTCTCTCTCTCTCTCTCTCTCTCTCTCTCTCTTTAATTGATGTGTGCCAGTGTCTGAAAAGTAGGGATAGGCAAGCACGCGAAGCGAATCCTCCGGATTCTTCTCCGAAACTCAATTCGCCACGTGATGCGTGTGTGTGTTTTCATTTCGGAGAAATGCACATTTTTCCGCCCCCCCATAGGATAAAGCGTGAAGATGCGGATTTTCAGGGTGGGGGAGTGCGCATCTGCGTACGTATTCAAGCGCACGCCTGCGCAAGTGGCACACTTTCGGACGCAAAAACAAATTTGGGAAATGGCCAAAAAAAAAACCCCAAAAAACTGCATTCCTGCTCGCATTCGGGGTTGCGGATGGGATGCGTTTGCATGATTTGCTAACGGGAACAAAGTTCTCATGAAGAGCAGAATAAAAATACAGTAGATAAACGACTCCTACCGTAAATAAAGGTGCGGTCCAATTGGGATGCCCGTAACCCTATGAACTCAGATCCTATGGAGGGCGGGAAGAGCGCAGAGGCCAAAGTCGGAAGGAGGCTCAGGCGCCGCCAGGACACCTCATCAGAGCCCGTCTCCTCCCCACCCTGCCCCCCAGAATCTCCAAGGTCGCTCTTGCAACCCGAGACGCAGCCTGTGTGGTACTTTCTGCGCCGGCTGCAAGGGGAGGGCGGCCACTCAGAGCACAGAGACCTGTCTATGAGGTTGGAGCAATTTTCCGACCTCGTAGCTGGGTCACCGAAAAATCCTTCGTCTGGCGGCCATCAGATCGCCCTGCAAATAAAATAAATGAACCTACCGGTACCTCTTTTTGGCTGCTTGGCTTTATTGTGCAATTTTATGTTGCTCTGCATTTTATTTTATGTTCTTTTGTTTTTAAGATAACTGTTTTTATCCTGTTTCTTTTTGTAAACCGCCCAGGGAGCCTTTTGGCTGATGGGCGGTGAATATTTACTTATTTATTATATTTATACCCCCGCCTTTTTCCTGCAAGGAACCCAAGGCGGCTTACATAATCCTCCTCCTCCTCCTCCTCTCCATTTTATCCTCACAACAACCCTGTGAGGTAGGTTAGGCCGAGAGTCAGTGACTGGCCCAAAGTCACCCAGTGGGTTTCATGGCCGAGCGGGGACTAGAACCCGGATCTCCCGAGTCCCAGTCCAACGCTCTCACCACTACGCCACACTGGCTCTTGATATATATATATATATATATATATAAAGCCATAAACAGGCAGTGGCCCGGGTACAGAAGAGACCCGCTTCTCTCCCTTAGCTGCCACCAACGCTGGATGGCCTTGATCAGTAAGAATCGAGGCCATCTAATCTCAGGGAGGGAGGGCTTTGCCAAATCTTCCACCGGCCCTTGGGTGACCCCCAGCTCCCGGATATCCAGCCAGCTACCAGCTCCACAGCCCCAAACCTCGATCAAAAGAGTACCCGCATGCCTCCAGCCCGGCTCAGTTCAAGGTCCGCGTGACTAACAGGGCAAAAATGCAGCTGAGTAAATTGCACTGGAATGATTGCATTTCTCAGAGGAATGCCAGCAGTTCTCTCCCACGAGGTGTTTTTCCACCGCCGCCTCCTCCTCCTCCTCCTCCTCCTCCTCCTCCTCTTTTCTTATCTCCACTTCCTTCCTCACAGAAAAGTCAGCACAGTGTCAGCCCCTCCCGGACGGTGCACAAAAGGCCTGATTTTCTTTGTAGCCACAATCAGGGAGAAGTGAAGAGACACTTGTGTCCTGATGGGAAATCAGTGAGGAATTACTCAAGCTGGGTGGAAAGGACAATCTAGAAGAGTAGGCCAGGGCAGGAAGAGGAAAAAAAGGAATATTAAATGCTCAGCTCGCGACCAAAAGACCAGTTCACGGAGCACGTGCATATTTTATTTTTATTTGTTTATTCTTACCTTTATATCCCACTTTTTTCCCCCTCTTGCAAGGAGCCCAAGACGGCTCGTGTGGTCCTCCTCCTCTCCCATTTTATCCTCACAACAACCCTACGGGGTAGGTTAGGCTGAAAGTCAGTGATTGGCCCAAAGTCACCCAGCATGCTTCATGGCCGAGTGGGGACTAGAATCCGGATCTCCCGAGACCCACACTCTAACCACTGCACTGCACTGGCTCTATAACAACGTTTCCCAAACTTCGAATACCTTAAGGATCATCTGCTCCCATAATGACCTCATTCAGATTATTATATCTCCACTTAATAAACTGAGTTATGAACGAGCTTTGTGCTCATGCATGCAGTCAGTTCCCTCCTCAACATGCCACAATTATCTTCAGAAGTCATCATCAACGAGATCCAGGTTTGGACCTAAGGAAAAACTAGGATTACCAGGTTCGAAAATAGCCAGAATCTTAGACCACAGATTGAAGTTACTTTCAGATCCTGGCCTGTTCTGGACCTGTTAACCCTAGTTCTCTGGTTCAGATGTATAACGGGCAAGGATGGTTAATTGAAGACTTCTTGGGTCATCTCAGCAGGTGTAAAGCAAGCGGGTAAAAAACTTGTGAATATGTTGGGTTATTAAGGTGCGATATGATCATCCGAACTGGGTCACAGACTTGCCTGGAGGCCCTTCATGTGAGGGAGTACAAGAGACAAGGTCTTTTTGGTGGTGGCACCCCAGCTCCAAAATGCCCTTCCAGTGGGAAACAATCAAGCTCCCTTTTTGCTGTCTTTCAGACAGAAACTGAAAAAGTTCTCATACCGAGTAAAGATGCTCACACACCCAATATTTAGGCAATTTTCTAGAAATATGGTTTGCCTTCCTGACACATGTGGATTAAGAGAAAACATTTTTGCAAAAGCCCACTAGATATATAGTCCTATGTGTTCTTTATTAAGAGAGATGGAAAGTTTATGCTTAATGGGGGAATACATTAACTCTTTGTAATGCTACTGTACATTACCTGTCTAAGATACCAACAGTATTGTGAATGCCATTCCCTACTACACAATTTAATATATTAATATTAATAAATATTAATATTATTATTTTATCGCAGTGTTTGTAACTCTATGCTGGCCTTAAGGATAAATATTCTCAACGTGGCTTAAACTTAAAATATATATATACCGGTATATATGGACAAGACAAAATAAACAGAACAAAACTAAAAAGGAACAAAAACACAGTGGTGTTTGTTTATTTACAAAAAGTTTGCAATATAGCAATCACATTCCAGGCATCAGAGAGAGAAAAGAGCGCCACTCTAAGCCGGGGCTGTTCCAAGCGCTTACAGTGCAATCCTATACGTGTCTACTTAGAAGTAAGCCCTGTTGAGATCAATGGGAATGACACCGAGGAAAGTGTGGACACGAGTGCAGCCTTAAAAACAAACAGGAAGGTTCATATGAAGCAGGCGTTTCCCTTCAGTAACCTGGACCTGATCCATTTCGGGTTCTACCTGGCAGAAGCAACATATGAACCGATAAAACTGTTCTGTTTGCCAATTCCGTTATTGTTTAAGAACAATCATAATACTATTTTTATATTTACATCATGCTGTTTGGTATCGTCTTGATTATTTCTATCTCTAGGTTGTGTTAACCCCCTTTTTCAGTCTCCCTGAAACTGGTCCCCAAACTTGTTGGACGCGTGGGCACATTGGGGAGTTTGAGAAACTACTGTGGGCACCACCACAAAATGCCTAATCAGAGGATCGCCGCTTTGCTGTCTATATCCCTGCCGCATCTACGGATCTTAGGCTGCGCCTGATCCCACAAAAACTTTCTTGATTCGTGTCTGTGGGGCACTGCAACATCCATTTAAGAAGGAATCGTCTTAAATTTGGCCAATTGCTGACGGTGCAATACAGCTGCTGCTTCTTTTAAACAAACGTTTTGGCAATGTCCAGTCGTTGCTTCTTTTTGGGAGGAGGTTGATACACACATAAATTCGGTACTGGAACAGTTGTTCATATTCACTGACGCACATGCGCTTTTAAATTATTGGCCTGCTTCATGGAAATTGGCAAACAGAAAGGGGAATGGATTCTCTGCTCCTCTTTACCTCGCTGTTTCTCCCCCTCCGGGCTCTAGCCTCGCTCTCTCTCTCCTCACCTCTTTACTCTGCTGTTTCTCCACCCTCTTCCCAGCCTCTTTCTCCTCCTCTCTACCCCTCTGCCTTGCTATATCCCCTTCCCTCCTAGCTTCTGGGCCTCACTTGCCCCTCCTTAATTCACTTCTGACTAGCCAGGCCCCCATGGCAGCCGTTATGCGACTAGCCGCATCCTCCGTGGCAGCCATTTTGTGGTGGCGCCCACAAGAGCTCCTCAAACTCCCAAATGTGCCCCAAAAGGTTGGGGGGTAGCTTGCCCCAGAGAGATGAGGCAGGAGGTGGCAGGCAGAAGAGGAGACCGGCTGGAATGTTTACTTGCTGCCTTGAAGAGAATTCCGGCGGCCTTCCGTATTATTTGTTCACCTGCTCCTTGGGCAGAATTTGCAGAACCCATGAGAGAGGGGCTTTGTTTGCCAACAAACAAACAAACCAAGAATTAGTGCAGCCTTCAGGAAGGAGCAGAAAGTCAGCTTTCGTTTTAGGAACGCAAAGCCACACATTCCTAAGCAACACTGGATTAATCACGGATCATGCCGGGGACAGGCAGGAGCATCCCCCTCCCTCTAAAACCACAAGAGTAGCCTGCTGCACCGGAGCCAATGGTTCATCGAACCCAGCATCCTGTTTCCAACAAGGGCTGGCCGCAACCTTCCAGGAAATTGACGAACAGGGCACGAAAGCAACCGTTCTACCCCTCCCTCCAACCAACTCTTCTTCAGAGATACACTGCCTCTGAAGACAGAGGTTCTATTTCGCTGTCACGGCTAATATCATGAAGGACTCAATGTGTGTCCCCCCCCACGCCAGACTTCAATTCGTAGAGGAGGTTCGACGGATGAGTACAGGCCTGTGGCTCACGCTGGCTCAGCTTGTCTGAGCGTGGAAAGCTAAGCAGGGTCAGGCCTGGTTGTGACTTGGATGGGAGACCCCTCCTCTAGTTTCCTGCACTGAGCAGCGGGTTGGACTCGATGGCCTTGTAGGCTCCTTCAACTCTATGATCTATGAAATCTATGAAAACGCAAAGCCGTTTACTGCAGCTTCCAAGGAGGTTCCCCGAGCCATCAAAAGATTTAGGCCCCAAATGCAAACCCCAAGAGGGTGGCCCATGTGTCCTCTTTTACAAAGGACAGCCCTCTATTGGACAACACCTTCTAGGTGAAGGGCTGTCCTGTACAATTCCCATTTAAAGATAAAAACAACAACAACAACAACTATTGCCCATCCAGAGTTAGCAGTCTGAACAGGTCACCCGATCACAGCCTTCCTCACGATGGTGAGATGAACTACAAGAGTTTGTAACTATTCATATAAATAAGCACAGGGTAATTTGTGTCCTCTTTTTTTAAAGCAGTACATAAGGGGCTGCCCTACAAACGTGTCATGATCTTGGACTAGGATGTGGGGAGAGGAAAAAGCCATGGTGCTGGGGGGGGGGGAGGGAGGAGGCCACAATCCACTGTATCCTATGGCCTTTACAGCCCCCGGGCCACCCCCATCGGAGAAATTCACAATGGAGTCAAATGAGTTCGGATTTCTAGGAATCCGACCCGTGGATTCTGCATCAGCTTTTCCAGAGTTGCATGGATTCCGCGGACTTGCGGACCAGTTTTGAGCTTTCCGGAATTTTATGCAAATTTAGCTGTAGAAAAATACAGGGGGGGAAGGGGAAAAAAACACCAACCGAAAATGTGCATTCCCCCCCCCATAGGCTAAAGAGTGAAAGTACTCATTTTGGAGGGGGTTGAGCATTTGGGAGGGGATGTGCGCATTTTCGGAAGCGCAAATTTGCACAAGAGTGCATGAACGCAAGTTTGGGAAACTGGGGGGGGGGGAATCCGATTCTGGCAAGGAGCAGACAACAGAACAAAAGGCACTCGACAACCTGTGAACCGCAGACAGAACAGATTTAGCAGAATCTGTAAATCCCTAATGTGCAACTGCAACTTGACAGCTCAGAGACCTGCCTGGCGGGAAAAAAACTAAAAGGAGGATGGAGAGGAAAAAATCACCTCTGTCACTTTTCCTGCTCTGTTGCTGGCACCCCAGCAGGGCATGGGATACTTGGAAGCCAGGATCGGAAGCTTCTGCCTAGCAGATGTCAACCCAACAGGGTTGGCACCTTTAATGTTTTTACTGTTTTTAATGTTGTTGTTTCATTGTTGCAAAGTTTTATTGTTTTAAATTGCTGTACACCACCTTGATGGCTTTTGAGCAGATAAGGCAGCACAGACATGTTAATACAAACATACATAAAAACCAGTCAATAGCTTGGGACCAAGCTACCTGAAAGACCGCCTCCCCCTATAAGAGCCTGCCCGGGATTTAAGACCTTCAGGAGTAGCCCCTTTTTTCTTTTCTTTTTTAAGACTGAACATGCCTTCAGAGGTGGGTTTGGTGCAGACACAAAAGAGGGCCTTCTCGGTGGCCGCTCCCAAACTGTGGAACTCCCTGCCAAGAGAGGCTAGGTTTGCACCCTCTGTGTCATCCTTCCGCCAGCAGGCAATGACCTTTTTATTCAAGCAGGCCTTTGGCATGCGAGCGGGTCTTTTGGGATGGATGCTATTTTTACCCTATTGCTGTGTTTTTAATTGTGTTTTAATGCATCTCTTTTATTGTCGTTCTCATCAAAATTTTGTTTGGGGCTGTAAGCCGCCTTGAGCGCCATTTTTCACGGTAGACAAGCGGGGGTACAGTTCAAATAAATAAAAAAATAAAAGTAATGAGGCACTCACCTCTTCCCCTAACCCACACTTGGCACACCTGTCATCCAGCCCACACTGTCTGCTTGCCAGCTCTCCACATGCTTCACAGCTAGCCTTGCTTGTGCCATTAAATTTTCACCATCCCGCAAGGTCGACAGCACTGTGCCCTTGGCCTGGCTTTCACAAACATCAGGTGAGCGGCACACCTGGGTTTGAGTTGTACCAATGCGGGGGAATTGCTCCTCCGTACAAAAAGATTGCCCCCGCACACAGAAAGCTAGCCCATCAGGGACATTCGCCTTTGCCCCAATATCCTAGAAAACTAGGATCCTCAATATCCTAGAATATCTTCAATATCCTAGAAAACTAGGATATCCCAGAAAACTAGGATATCCTAGGATTTTGGTTTTGATATGGAGGAACAAGTCCATAACAACAAGATGAACGAGATTCCTAGTGGTTTGCAAGGGGGGTGGGGGAGGCATAGCTCCTGCCCCTCCCTGTGACTAACGAAACCAGAATAAAATGATGCAAAGCCACAACAACTGCTGAGTAAAAGCGACGTACAAAACAAGAGAGGAAATGTACATGTTTGGCTCCATGTTTGCAAAGCTGCAGTTTCTGGATCGCCAGAGGAAGAGGGAGTTTTTATATTGTCACAGGTCTAGCTGTGCTACGCCTACGAGAGAGAGGCAGTTGTGGGGTGTGCTCTGCATGGACCCCACCCCACACCCCACACCACTCCACACACACCCCGAGCCAAATCCCAAACGCACGCCAGCCCTACCTTCTACGCAATGTTCCACTTCCTCCAGATTGCGCAAGGTAATCCGCATGAGGCTTGAGTTGAGCATCAGTTCATTCTTGTGAGCGGGCCACATATAGTACGGGGCGGGGTTGACAAAGAAAATCCGGGTGTCGCCCGTGGATACCTGGTTGTCACAGATCAAGGGGTCCCCAAAACCTCCAATCACCACCTTATTTCCACCGTCCAAGAGGATCTCGTGCGTCACAACCTCTTTGCCTTTCAAATACCGCCAGACTCTCACCTAGAGAAAAGAAGCAGAGAGGAACAGGATTATGACAGGATCCCCACGGACGCTGAACGCACAAGGACAGCTGGGAAGAGCGGTCGGGACAATTCATCTTTCCCCATCGATCGGGGCAGGCAGGTAACGGCAGCTTATAAAAACGCTCGCCGGGAAGTTAATTTCATTAGCTGCCCTGCAAGAAGCCATAAAGCAACCAAAAGGAGCAGGAAGCTAGAGAACATTCCTTACTAGGAATATCAACATTTGCGGCCTTTTAGTTTAGGGGGAAAAGGTGAGTGAGGAGAGACATGATTTAAGATTTATAAAATTATGCATGGTCTGAAGAAGATAGAAAAGTTTGTTTCCCTTCAAATATAATAAAAAGAACCTGGGGTCATCTGACCAAGTTGAATGGTGGGAGATTCAGAACAGACAAGAGGAAGGACTTCTACGTACAGCAAATAGTTAAACTGTGGAACTCACTGCCACAGGATACAGCAATGGCCACCAACATAGATTTAAAGGGGGATAAGTATATCAGTGGCTACTAGCCATGATGGCTATATGCCACCTCCAGGATCAGAGGTAAGAACCACCACCACCAGTCAGGGAGAAGACGAAGCAATGAAGAAATTCTGTCATTTCAGCCCAGGCTGCGTTGGATTCGCTTCGCCTGCCCCACACATTAGCCCACCTTTCAAACCTCTTCCACCCCCCAAGTCGGCTCTCATGGGCCAAATCGCCCCCTGCACCACACCCCCTCAGCTCTCCCCAACTAAAACCACAGAGCGGCAATGGCATTAAGAAGGAATTGAAACAATGCCACGGGCTAGGATGAGATCCATCAGTGGCTACTAAATACACTATAAAACTATAAATAAACTGTAACATACTAACAAGTATGTTACTAGGAGAGCCAGTGTGGCGTAGTGGTGAGAGTGCTGGACTGGGACTCAGGCGATCCGGGTTCTAGTCCCCATTCGGCCATGTAGTTCACTGGGTGACTTTGGGCCAGTCACTGACTCTCGGCCTCACCTACCTCGCAGGGCTGTTGTGAAAGCCAGTGTGGAGTAGTGGTTAGAGTGCTGGAATGGGGCAGGCAAAAAGATTCAAGGGGAGGGGGCAGCAGGAGGGGAAGGACATGTGGGCCAAAAGGGGATCGGATGCAACCCTGTCCCTTTCTTTCAGCATGTGCCCATGGACGGGGCAGGGTGGTGGGGCAGAGGGCCTCCCAGAGATCCGGGGCTCCAAACAAACCCTATGCGTCATTGTTTTAAACTGTGCACCGCTTTATGGGACCAGGTGGGCAGAGTACAGATAGTCTTTATTACTTATCATGAATTAGTGCCTGAATTTGCTGGTTTTCCTTATCCCTTTTTCCTTTTGTATCACGCCTATAAGGTCAGCTTTATTAACTTATGCATGCTGTGGAGGGTTCCTTGCAGGAAGAAGGCGGGGTATACCGTAAATGAATGAATGAATGAATGGAAAGAGAGAGAGAGAGAGAGAGCCTGTGGCTTACGCTGGCTCAGCTTGTCTGAGCGTGGAAAGCTAAGCAGGGTCAAGCCTGGTTATGACTTGGATGGGAGACCCCTCCTCTAGTTTCCTGCATTGAGCAGGGGGTTGGACTCGATAGCCTTGTAGGCTCCTTCCAACTCTATGATCTATGAAATCTATGAGAGAGAGCAGGTGAACAAACAGGTTGCAATGGTGAGGAGGAGGAGGAGGAGGAGGAGAAACTCCTGGGGGCTCTTGTCAGTGGGGCCCTGCTGGGGTGTGGGCCCTTGGCAGGTGCCCGACTATGCCTACCCTTAACGCTGGTCCTGCAGTTGTGAATCAAATTACTCACGCATAATGCAGGAAAATCTCGCTAAACAGATTTAGCGAAGAATGGGAAATCTTCAGGCATTTTGGGACCGCAAAGCCCAATGTTATGTGGGCCCTCAGCATACCTACCCTGAACGCCAGCCCTGTAGCCAGAAAATAAAATACGCTTCTTCATGCAACAACACAGAATTAATTTAGGGGAATTAATTCACCATACAATGTCATGGTGGCCATTGGCTTTAAAAGGGGTTTAGACAAATTGGAGGAGGAAGAGGTCTATCAAGAGGTATTATGCTGTGGTAGCTAGATGGAACCTCCAGGCTGAGAAGCAGTCTACCTCCTGTGTCAGTGGGGCTCCTTATCCATTGCATCTTTCTGTTCGAGCTTTATAGGAGCTATCCAGTGGTGCTGCACTCCATCCCCACAATAGGTTCACCACCACGGAGCACCATGGGTAGCTCTTGAGAAAGCTCAGACAGAAAGATGCAATGGACAAGGATGCAAGGGACACCAGCCTCCGGTGTACCGACTTCATGCCTTCATGCCTGTCCAGTGTTGGGAATTCCTGGAAGTAGCTTGCTGTGCACTGCCGGAAACAGGATGCTGGGATGGATAAGTCCTTTGCACGGTTCCGGTTCCGGCAGGGCTCTTCTGACACCCTCAGCGGGAGGGCCAAGTCGGGGAGGGGATGGGCTGCAAAGCCGATCTCCTCTCCCTTGTCGACCAGAAAAAAAGAAAAAAAAAGATAAAAACGAGGAAATGCCACACTCTTATAAAAAGAGGGAAAGAGCTGAGCTTCCAGTTCAGAGAAGCGATTCCCACCCACGCACCCGCCCAACCCTCCGGCTGCCGACTTCCAAAAATTCCCAGGGTAGGCCTCGATCTCCCTAGTGTGAACGCTGCTGCATTTTGCACAGGCAACTGGCAGCATTTCAAGAGCCAGAAACAAGGAATTGTTTCTTCAAGGAATTGGGGGGACGGGGACGGACGACCGACCGACCGCCGCAGACAGTAGCTCGGCTCCTCTTGTCACCATACACGGAAATCTCCCCCATCCCCCAAGTCCGTGCTGGCAAAAGTCCACATTTCTTTGCATTTGAAGATTCCGGGGCGAAAGAGAGAGAGAGAGAGACGCCTCCGACAGGGCACAGAAAGGAGACACGCACACACACACACACATATATATATACACACACACCCCAAAGCTCAGGTTAAAAGGGGCCATCCAAAGCCGCAGAGTGAGAGCACGCAGCTCTTCCCCGACAGGCACGGAGCCAGCGTGAACGGTGCCAAGGGAGGGGCAGGCAGCCCTCAGCACCACCTGTTTGCCAACTGCGCCCTGCAGGTACACTTTACCCCAGATTCAAGTTGAGGGAGAATGGGGGGGGGGGGAGAGAACCACAATGAGCCCCAGCTGCTCTCTTTGCAAAGCAGCAGCAGAAGAAACAGCACCGGAACCTCGCAGGACGCAGCAGAGCAAAGCTTGGGCCCCCCCCGGGGTCTCTTTGTTGTTTCAGGAGACAGGGAACTGGTGGCCTGCACTATTTTGGGTACCACTGGGCGACTTTGGGCCTCAGCCTGACCTACCTCACAGGGTTGTTGCGAGAGCCAGGTTCTAGTCCCCCACTCGGCCATGAGGCTCACTGGGTGACTCTGGGCCAGTCACTGACTCTCAGCCAGTCACTGACTCTCAGCCCGACCTACCTCACAGGGCTGTTGTGAGGATAAAATGGAGAGGAGGACGACTATGCAGGCTGCCTTGGGTTCATAGCAAGAGGGGGGGAAACAGGGGAAAGGGCAGTGTGGTGTGGCATAGTGGTTAGCGTGCTGGACTTGTATTCGGGAGATCCGGGTTCTAGTCCCCCACTCGGCCATGGGGTTCACTGGGTGACTTTGGGCCAGTCACTGACTCTCAGCCTAACCTACCTCACAGGGTTGCTGTGAGGATAATATGGAGAGGAGGGTTATAGAAGCCGCCTTGGGTTCCTTGCAGGAAGAAAGGCGGGCTGTGATCATGATTAATTAATAAAATAAATGAGGAATGCGATCTGGACGAATCCAGTTTTATTAGCTTGACGTGGGTCAGGCGACGAGGCCGTCCAAGGCTGGCGGAAGGAGTCTAAAATCAATCGCTACCCCAGGGACGCGGAAGGCCCGGCCCTCTAGGATGTTGCTGGACTGCACCTCCCATCACACCTCACTGTTCGCTATGCTGGCTGGGGCTGATGGGAATCACAGTCCAACAATATAGCGCTATGTCTCAAGGCGGGATATGTACGTAATAAAGAAATATATGCAGCAGCCTTCTTCAATCTGGCCCCCTCAATATGGTATGGATAACAACGCCCAGGATTCCTGACAGTCGGGCATGCTGGCTGGGGCTGATGGGACTTGTAGTGCCACCCCATGGGGTGCCACACCGTGGGGGGCAACAGGTTGGAGGAAGGCTGGTGTAAGAACTGGCACTGGCGCTCCAGGGTTTTGGACAGGATTCTTTCCAAGCCCTACCTGAAGAGAGCAAGGATTGAACCCACAACTTTCTGCATGCAAAGGAGGAGCACTAAACGTGAGCCAGGGCCTGTCCCCTGTAAGGCACAGCGATGAATGCCCATATGCATGCTACGTAATATTACATTTTCAGTATGGAGATATCCAAGGAGATATCTACACTCAGCCACAATGGCTCACGCTGGCTCAGCTTGTCTGAGCGTGGAAAGCTAAGCAGGGTCAGGCCCGGTTGTTACTTGGATGGGAGACCCCCTCCTCTAGTTTCCTGCATTGAGCAGGGGGTTGGACTCGATGGCCTTGTAGGCCCCTTCCGACTCTGTGATCTATGAATCTATGAATCTAAACAATGTCTACTAGGTAACCTTGTGCCAGTCACTCACTCTCAACCCAATCGACCTCGTAGGGCTGTTTTATTCGTTTAATGTATTTATTTATTTATATTTATATCTCACCTTTTTTCTTGCAAAGAACCCAAGGCGGCTTTTATTTTTATTTATTTATTTATTACATTTATGCCCCGCCTTTTTTCCTGCAAGGAACCCAAGGCGGCTTACAGAATCCTCCTCGTCCTCTCCATTTTATCCTCACAACAACCCTGCGAGCTGGGAGAGGCTGAGAGAGTCCGCGACTGGCCCAAAGTCACCCAGAGAGCTTCACGGCCGAGTGAAGACTAGAACCCGGATCTCCCGAGCCCCAGCCCAACACTCTAACCACTACGCCACACACCCATTTTTGAAGATAAAATGGAGGAAAGGACGGCGTCTAGGCCTCCCTGAACTTTTTGAAGAAAGGGCCAGATTTCTAAATGTAATTTAGCAAGTACTAATCAGGTCGGCTGCTGGTTAAACCAAACATAAAGACTCGAACCAAGCCCTCTAGAAAGTTCATACCACCAGCAAGTTGTTTTTTTACTCTTTTTTTGAGTGCTAACACGCATCCGCCATCACCACGGAGGCGGCACGAGGAGGGTCTAATTCTGCAACTGGCACTTTCAACTCCTCAGTCGCTGGCAAGCAAATGACTGGATGAGACGGGAAGGTCATGCAGCAGCCAGCAGCAGCCCTGCTCAGCAGACACCGAACTCATCAAGGGCAATTAGGACTCCTTGCCGGGTGAGTCACCAGGCATGTGCAGAATTTTTCAAAGGGCTGTGAAGGAAGAGCCAAAAAGAGGATCAGGCCTGAGGGAGGACGGCTCCGTTAGACCCCTTCCAGTGACAAAAGCGTGTTTGAGAAAGATTTATAACTCGGCAGCGAGAGCAAGGGACGTGAACCCCCTCCAAAAAGGCTTTTAGCAGATATCTTAAATGTAAAGGGCACAAGCCAATCAATTAAGGCGGAAAATTCTCATGAAGAATGTGTGTGGTTAGTCAGAGCTGTCCCCTATAAAGAAAGAGAGGTAGGGAGAGCTGCCTTTTAAGGGAGACAAGCCTCACGGCCCATGTTTTTGCCTGCAAGACCCTCACCCGGTGGGACTGCTGTGATGTCACGGAATGCCAACGAACATTCCAAATGCCTTCGATACCGTATGGTCAGAAAACCTGTTAACAACTCATGGCCGGTTAGCGCAGCCGGGTTCAGACAACGCAATAACCCATGTTTCAGCAACAACTCACAGTTCAACGACAACCACAACTCAACCCTTGAGTGTGGGTTATCGTGTTGACTCAGCCCAGCCGCAGTAATAAGCCATGGTTTGTTAAGCACAAACAACCCATGAAGAGAACCCACGGTCTGTTGTTGGGTTGTGAACTGTGGGTTGCTCATGGTTAACAAACCATGGTTCATTGTCGCGGCTGGGTTCAGACAAGATAGCCCACATTTCAACATCAACCCCTGGTTCAACAACAACCCACACTCAACCCTCGAGTGTGGGTTGTCGTGTCGTCTGATCCCAGTCACTGAATGTCAGGAGCAAATGGAACCGTGACTTAAAGGTGGGAAAGACCCCCTGCCGGTGTGAACTGCCACAGAGCCTCAGAGCAAACAATACTGAGCGAGATGGACCAAGGGTGTGAACTGATGTAACGGCAACTTCCTGTGTTGCTACGTGTTAAAGAAGGACCACGGCTCCGCGGCAAAGCGACCACTTTGCACGCAGAAACTCCCCGGTTCGATCCCCAGCAACTCCAGGTAGGGCTGAGCAGGGACAGTGCTAGATCTGGGGCTCAGGCCCCAAGGACAAAAATAAAATGCCCAAATTTGCAGATGCTAATTGACATGTGCTCTAAAGTCTCTCTCTCTCTCTCTCTCTCTGTATGTGTGTCTTGAAAGGACTCTGACTCCTAAGGACACCCCTATTTGTAAAAAGAAATGTCTGGACAGGGGAGTGGAAGGCATCGGATTTCAGAAAAAAACCTCAGGCAGAAAGATTCAAGGGGGGCCTGGAGGATCCGATGCAACAGAGATCATTAGGGCCTCTGTATCTTTATTTCAGCAAGTGCCCATGGGCAGCAAGGTGGTGGGGCAGATGTCCTCCCAAAGATTCAGGGCTCCAGCACTAGTGGGCCATCCCTAACACCACCTCTGGGGCTGGGAAAGACCCCCATCTGAAACCCTGGAGAACCTCTAGGTTCTCCAGGTCAGTGCAGACCAGGGGTGCAGACCAGGGGTGCAGAACCTGTGACCCTCCAGATGTGATTGGATTGCAACTCCCATCACCCCTGACCATTGGCCATGCTGCCGGGGCTGACAGGATTTGGCGGCCAGCAACATCTGGGCCAACAATAGTGGAGATGGTACTGAGCCGGATGGTCTAATGCTCTCACTCGGCTGAAAGCGTAAGAACATCAGAAGGGCCCTGCTGGATCAGACCAAGGGTCCATCTGGTCCAGCATTCTGTTCACACAGTGGCCAACCGGTTGCTCACGGGAAACCCACAAGCAGGACATGAGTACAACGGCACCCTTCCTCTTTTGTCCCAGGCGCTTCCTATGCTGTGCCTGGGACAAAAGAGCAAACTCAAAGAACACCATTATTCTCCTAATTTAAAATACACACCTGCCCGCCCCGCACGGATCGTTCCTGCTGACAAAGAGCCCTGTGTGACTCAAAAGCTCACATCCAACATCCCCAGCAGAAGTCGGCCGGGACAAAGGCAGCAACTCATTCGTCCAGGTATTCCGGCCACTCACGTCTGACTCACGAGGAGCAGACAATAGACCTGGGTCAAGAGCAAAGCAGAAACAGCAGCCTCTCGATTCTCCCTGCTTAGTCATTCCATTCAAGGGAGGCGAGATTAGCTCCTTCTCAGCGCCTGCCTTCTGTCCTTTCCTCCTCGTTTTCGATTGTTAATCAGCTGGCAGGGAAATTAATGGCTGGAAGCGATCTGCAACTGCTTAGACAACATTAGCTCTAATTTCTTTCATCGGCTCCATCTCGTTTATCTTTGTATATATCAAAAACTTCAGCCTGGGAGGGTTAGAATTTAACCAGCATAGATAGAGAACCTAGGATGCGCACAGCACATCTTTTCGGGCACATTGAGGGAGACCACCCAGACCCAGCCAAAAAAAAAAACGTTTCCAGTTTGTGATATGCAGCTGGTGTGGAGGAAAGACTAGAACAGCCAAAGGAGCAACATTGCAGTGACAAGAAGCCAGGCGCAGATCTCTTATCAAAGCCGCCGGTGAGAGAAGGGGAAATCAGGTACAAATTGGCACTGAACCGTTCATATTCGTGCTATGCACTGCTTGCCGAGACACAACCTGTCTCAATCTTCCCTCACAAGGAGACGCAACGGGCGAGCCACTTTATCGCCAATATAGGCCCCGGTCCAAAAAACTGACGTAATCCAAATGCATCGGCACATTTTTCTCTCCCGCCCGTCCTCCAAAGTGCAGACATGGATTTTTTTCCCCCCTCCTCCTCCGTTTTATCCTAACAACCACCTTGCAGGGTAGGGTAGGGTAGGGAAGAAGCAGCAGCCCTTAAATCTTCCCCACCCACCGTATGCAAAGGCAATCTCCCACCAGGATTATTTTTAACTGGGATTTCCTCCCCCCCCCCAGCCCCCAGTAACAAGGCTTTGAGAACAGAATTGTGCCCAGCTTGGCAGGTAGCAGGAGGCATCTTTCGGGGAGAATTCAGCGCCGCTGGATAGATTCAGCGCCATCTCCATTCCAAAAAACCACACAATATTCCTCCATGTTTTTCAGCCCATTTTAAATAATGTTTTGCTTCCATTTTTCTGTGTTAGAATGTTTGTGCATCGCTGTTTTAAATTGTGCGCCACTTTGTAGGCCCAGGCTGGGCCAGAATTCGGATAGTCCTTATTATTTATTATGAATTAGTGCCCAAAGTTGTTGGCTTTCCTCTTCCCTCCCTTATCCCTTTTTCATTTTGTATCATGCCTATGCGTTTGTAAGCTTGCCACTTTTGGTGAACTTCAGGGCTCCTGGGGATATAAATCCAGGTCTCCCAAAGCTCTGCCTGCTATACACACTGACTGGGTTCAGACAACACAATAAGCCACACTCAAGGGTTGAGGATGGGTTGAGAGTGGGTTGTTGTTGAAATGTGGGTTATCATGTTGTCTGAACCCTTTAGCTTGTTAACTAGAAAAAACCCACAGTTCACACCCCAATAGCAAACCAGTGGGTTCGCTTCATGGGTTGTTTGTGGTAAACATGCCATGGTTTGTTAGTGCAGCTGGGGTCAGACAACACAGTAACCCACGTTTCAACAACAACCCATGGTTCAATGATCACCCACACTCAAGCCTTGCGTATGGGTTATTGCGTTGTCTGAATCCAGTCACTAGCTCTTGTCCACACACACTGGGGATCTTGGCTGCCTCGTCCCTTCTGAACAGCAAAAGCTCTGTACCGTAACACAGGCCGCTTTTGCACGTGCCTCAGTTTCAAGAATGATGTCACACACTGTTTTGGGAGAACAGAGGTCACCCCGCAAGCCCACCAGGTGCTTGGAGCTAGCTGTGCAATCATTTCTGGCCACAGCCAGCAATAATTCCTGCACATGCGGCTGTCGGGCAAGTTTCTGCCAGCTGCCACAATCTGAAGGGACTGCCTTCGGTTTGCATTATGCCGAGTTCACCCAAGTTTTAAGTTCCTCTGCGGCAGCCCAAGGAAAATTGGTGCAGTTCACATTAGACAAAACTGCTGCCAATGGGACCTCCACGTTTAGGGGCAGTAGACCTAAAAGTACTAGATGGTGGAGACAGACAGCAGGGATATATTTGATGGCTGCCATGGGAAAGTATGTAGGATTTGACAGCGTAGGAGATTTCATTTTAATTGTGACCGATTTCAGGTATTTGCGGACACTGTTTCAGCTGTAGTGCATGGGATCAAAGGCGGAAAACATTGCTGCAAATGTGCCACAGGGCCAGAAGAAGTAAGTCTACTCAGACAAGTAGCCCCATTAAATTCAATGAGACTTACTCCCAGGTAAATGTATACAAAATGCAGCCAACCATGGGTTGTTCTTGAAAAGTGGGTTATCATGTTGTCTGAACCCAGCTGAGATAGCAAACCATGGTGAGCAACCCACAGTTCATATCCCAACATCCAACCATGGGTTTTTCTTCATGGGTTGTTTGTGGTTAACAAGCCATGGTTTATTAGCGCAGCTGGGTTCAGACAACACGATATCCCACAGTTCGACCATAATCCATGGTTCAATGATGACCCACACTCAACCCATACTCAGCCCTTGAGTGTGGGTTACCGTGCTGTGTGAACCCAGTCACTGGGTGACTTTGGGCCAGTCACTGACTGTCAGCCTCACCTACCTCACAGGGTTGTTGTGAGGATAAAATGGAGAGGAGGGCCACCATGTAAGCCAACTTGGGTCCCTTGCAAGAGGGGGGGGGGGAAGTGGGATATAAACGCAACAAAGATTTTCTGCACTGAGCAAAAAAGACAGAAGTAGCGGGGAAAACACAGGAGCATCACAATTAGCAAACAATTATGCCCTTAAACTTCCGCGAATGAGTCAGGGCACGGTGAGATAAAAAGCCTAACCTGGAAGCACCCCTAATCCTTTTAACTTGAGATGCCAGGTACTGTGCCTGGGACATTTTGAAATCTTAACTTTATAATCCTTTCATTCCCTTATATGAAATGTTTTTACGGCAAGAATGATCTGCAGCCTAGCTCTGCAGAATCTGCCTTGAAAGGAATCCTTTGACGCTGATTATATTATCCTTCAGTACACTTTAACCGCATTGTTATCCTTAAAAAAATCAAGAGTGACGGAAGGGCGGAAATTCTTCACGGTTACACGCTTATGAACTGGGGGGGGGGGAAGGCGGTGTTCTCTTCTAGCACCCCCACTATTGGTATGGAATCAAGGGGGTAGAAGTTGTTTCTGAGTCGATGACACAGAGGGAGGAAGGTGTGGTCCTGCAGAGGTGATGCAATTCCATCACACCTCAGTTCGGTCTCACAATCGCAACAGTTTATTAGGATCCCTCCTTCCCCAATATGTCGAAGCGGAGGGGGGAGCGAAACCGTTCTTCAACCCTCACTTCAATCGCCGAAGATGGTAAGACTTGGGGCAGGTCGACTCGGAGGACTTGCATGAACCTTCTAAGCTCAGGAAAAAAATGTCTTCCTTGGACTGGGGACAACTTGTTTAAAGTTGCTTCTCTCTCTCTCTCTCTCTCTCTCTCTCTCTCACACACACACACACACACACACAGTGAGGATGTCCATATTAACTACTTCACTTCTGTCTCACCTGCATTCAGAACCCTGTTTTTCCCCCGCATAATTTTCCCACCCAGCATGGTGTTGCGGAGTGTCCCATATCCCCTTGCAATGCAGAGGGCCCTGCATTTAATAAAAGAGCAAGAAACAGCACGGTCAGTTCCGCTGCCACTCCGACCTTGGAAAAGCACTCTGCGCTGGCTGCAGCTCCGAAGTTGGGAATGGGACTTCGGAGAGGGTGCGGGGGGGGGGGCATTCCAGGGGAAGGGGAGGAGTGACGCACCACCATCCTACGAGGAATCCTGGCAATGCATCCAGCTCCTCCCCTCGTGAGCCAGGGTAAAACACTTAAGACGGCCAAAACCAGCCATTTAAGTGTTCTGGAGGGAAGCACAGAGCGCCTCCGCCTTCCTCCCGCCTTCCACTGGAAACCTGTAATCCTCCAAATTTGGATGGTTACGGGCAGTCACGTTGGCCGACACTGAAAGGGTCTTGTGGCACCTTAAAGACTAACCAACTTAAGGCACAATCCTATGCAAGTTTAGACCGGGGGGGGGGGGGGAGATTCCTTGAGCCCTTATTTGGGCAGAAGCTTTCGTGGACACCTGCCATGAAAGCTTATGCCAGACTAAATGTAGTAGTCTTCCAGGTGCCACAAGACTCTTTGTCGTTTTTTGCTGCAACAGCTATAACACGGCTCCCCCTCTGGGAATGGTTACAACTGAGAAAGGATTCTCCAGCCCAATTCTCCCTGCTCAGGAGGACGGCATTCATCATGCGCAGCTCTAGGACAGCCTGTGAAGCACCTGTTATCCCACAACACCATTGGGATGTCCTAGAAACATGTACATGATCTTCCAGGAGCAACAAAATGTCCCCCAAGACCAAATATGAACCACTGGAGAACCACACAGCTTACAGCAAAGGGGATATTTGCACACTCAGCAGTGAGGTTACAACAAAAAGAGATTTTGCCAGACACAGGCCCGGGAAGGGTTAAATCTTGCGGTACATTCGACTGCATGAAGGTGCAGCTGCAGCCAAACATATTCACTGTGACCCTTTCCTCTCGTCCGCTGTCAAGAATTCTCATTGCAAGTCTCTTGGGGCAGAGGCCTGGCAGGAGGAATAAGCAACCTGGTGCTCTCCAGATGTCTTGGACTACAACTCCCATAAACCCCAGCCAGCATGTCCTGCAGTCAGAGATTCTAGGAGTCATCGTCCAAAAGAGCTGGAGGGGACCAAATGGGTCTACTCCTGCTCTGTAGAGTATCTTGCAATATAATTTTATTAAAAAGTCACCACTAACCATGGAAAGTTGGTGTTTCCGGGATTTTTGGGGGGATCACGCAGGTTTAGCAGAAGAAAAGAAAAATCTATAGCCGGAAGCTGGGTTTTAGAGTCAAACAATAGACAGAGGTTGAAGAAGAAGAAAAAAATGCTTATGGGAATACGTCTGGAGTCAAATTTTCAACAAGAGGCTCTCTTCCAACTAGTGGCTTTGAAACTTTTCCAACCAGAAAGTGTAAAGAGAACTTCTTCCATTGCAGATGTTTGGGGTTACGTTCCCTTAACAGCGGCTTTCTGAAGACGCTCCCTTTTAAGGGTTAGCCTGTCTTTTAAAAAAGGTTACTCGCCGTCTAAAAATACATAATTACCGGTATGTGCTGAAGCTTTTAAACTCTCCCAATGAGAAACATGTGTCCTTGCCTTAAAAAGGGAACTTGCTCAGATTTAGAAGAAAGGTTTACAAAAGAGAAGAAGTAGGATTGCGCGGAACTGATTCTTAAATAGATTTGGGGGAAAGTTAGCAGATAGTTTGAAGGCTTGACCCAACCAACCAACCAACCAACCCCAACCCCCAAAAATGACAAGGTGAATACAAAGAAGGGACGGCAGTGTTCACTTTCACAAATTAATCCGTTGTGAAATCGGGTCGATGTTTTTGTTTTTATTTTGTAAATCAATTCAATTTAAGCGTAAGTGGCATAGAATCTTTGGAAATCCCATCAGCATAGGGTGGAGATAGACTGGCAGGCATTAACATGGCGGTTAGATCAGCGAGAGGGACATGGCGAGCAGGCAGAGGAACACCGGAAACTGCTTTATACAGAGTGAGACCCTTGCTCCAGCTAGACCAGTATTGTCAGCACTGCCAGGCGATTTCAGGCAGGATTCTTTCCAAGCCCTACCTGGAGATGCCGGGGGGATGGAACCTGGGAACCTCTGCATGCACAGCATGCGCTTGGTCGGTCGCTGAGTTATGAACCTTCTTAAGCGCACTGGCCTCGGCAGTGATTCCCAGACGGCACGCCCCGAGAAATAATTGAATAAAAGCCCCCACGAATCCCGAACACCGGTTCAAGGATGGGGGCTGCCTGCTCTCTTTTGTCCACGATTCACTGTTCTGACATGCCTCCCTCAATCACCTTCTCCCGGGGCGCCCCAATTCCATCACATCTCTGCGTGAGGTGCGCCTGGATCCCTTCAATCGCTCTGGACAAAACAAAACCAAAATTACCCACCCGAGGGGGGGGGGAGGGGGCTGTTCGGCGGGGCCTCTGCGTGTATACTCCGAACTTGCCTCCTTCCACTCTGGTGGCGGAAACTCACGCAGAGGAGGGTGGGCTTCTCCAGAGGCGGGCAATTTTTACTCTTGCACACCCACAGAGCCAGAGGGCGACCCCGATTCAGCGGTGGGGACCCTGTTTTGCATGCAGACGGTCCCAGAGCGGGCTGCGAAAGACTCCCGAGTCCCTGGAAACCGTGGGAAGCCGCTGCCCGCTGGCACAGACCGGCGATGGGGAATCTCTAGCTACGACTGTCATCATTCCTGACTAGTGGCCATGCTGGCTGGGGCTCATGGGAGTTGGGTGTCCAACAACATCCGGAGAGTGACAGTCTTCCCACCGCTGGTTTAGGCAATGCCGAGCGAGAAGAACCAGGGAGCTGGCTCAATATACGGCAGCATCCGATGCCATTCTTCTTGGGTTTAAGAATAATACATGCCCCCCCTTCCCAGTTTGGCATGCTTCAATCAGCCTCCTCCAACCTGGCAAGCATCCCGGGTGCGTTTTGGACTATAACTCCCAGCATCACAGCCATAGCTGGCTGGTCCCACACTTCTGGAGGAGGAGGAGGAGGAGGAGGAGGAGGAGGAGGAGGAGGAGGAGGAGGAGGAGGCTGGCCTATACGATCAAAGGCCCGGCGAACCTGGGGGTAGAAACAGACTTAAGATTGTGCCGTCAGTCGCTACTGAGAGGGACAAGCCTGCAGGGCAGGGGTGCCCCCCCCAGATGTTGTCGGACCACAACTTCCATCACCCTTCCCTGTTGGCTGTGCGGGCTAAGCCTGATGGGAATTGCAGTCCAGTCACCTGGAGAGCCACACGTACACCACCACCCCGCCGTAGGCACATGTGGGCTTGTGTCTTATAAGATCTCCTGGTTTTATCTTAAGACTTACAGAAGCTTAGAGCATAAGGAGCCTGGGCAATGGGGCACCCACACCGCAGGCAGAAAGCCCCCAGCATCGCCAGTTTGAAAAAAGGTCCAGGTAGCAAATGATGAGAAAGAGCAGAGAAGATGGACAAATAGCCTGAGCTTTTTTCAGGCAGCTTCTTAAGCTTGCGGCCGTTTCTCAGTGGGGAAAAGCAACCTTCACATGCTCAGAGGCACTCTTATCCATATCACCTATACTGTCCTAAGGCTGATACAGCCCAGACTCCAAACTGATGTCCAGCCATCACACTTGGTTCTACGTGGTCATTACTGGAACCAAGCTGGCTTAAATCCAAGTATGCCAGTTTAACTAGTTTATGGATTTCGGGAGTGGGCAGGGGTACGGTTAGGATTGCAGAACCCACAAACCTTTTCCTCTGCAGGGGGGTTACCAACATGCTCTTGAAAGCCATGGGTCTGAGAGCCAGTGTGGCATAGTGGTTAGAGCGTTGGACTGGGACTCAGGAGATCCGGGTTCGAGTCCCTGCTTGGCCATGAAGCTCACTGGGTGACTTTGGGCCAGTCGCCAATTCTCAGCCTAACCTACCTCACAGGGTTGTTGTGAGGATAGAATGGAGAGGTGGATTATGTAAGCCGCCTTGGGTTCCTTGCAGGAAAAAAGGCGGGATATAAATATAAGAAATAATAAAATAAAGATGCCTTCTTCAAACGGTACTTGTGGAACTCACTTCCACAAGATCCCTGTACAAGCATTCCCACACACACACACACACACAATATTCTCCCCCTCCCACCAATGCCTGCTGGCCCCACCTTTCCCTGTCCCCCCGCCCTGCCACCTTCCATGTGTTGGAGGGGGAAGGTGCAAAGCAGAAAGCCTGCTCTCCACACTAGTAGACTTCTTGTGCAATTTAGAACCCAGATCGAGCCAGATTCAGAATCGTGCAGGGGGACCCTATGCACGTACAGCAGGCTCCCCGCTTCTGACCCATGGAAGGTGGCGAGGCCGGGTGACAGGGCTGCGACAGAGGGCCAGGGCCAGCAAGCACAATCCTGCGTTCTCCCCAGTCGTGCGAGTTCACCGAATGCCCAAACAGGCCTATCAGGTGACAAAACCCTTGCAGAGTTAGGTCGGCCTCATACTTAACTACTCACCACGGGCGACAAGGAATTCTGAGCAGGCGAGTGAGTGGGGTTGCAGAGGAAGGACACATCACTCTGTCCCTCCTCTGCCCGTCAGCGTAGGCCACGGAGGAAGGCAAGCCCCTCCTTCTGCAGCCAGCCTGGAAACCATGCCAGGATGGAGAGCTGCAGTCCTTTATTTTATTTTTTTAATACTTTGCTAAGAGGCTAGTGAAAATAAAGATACCAGACTAGCAACTTCTCTAGCCTTACCTACAAGTCTGGATTATTAGACAGAGGGGATTTAATGGAACCTCCATGTGAAAGGGCAGTGTAGCTCTCTAAATACCACCTGCTAGGGACAGACTAGATGGACTTTGGTCTGATCCATCAAGGGAGCTCTTCTATGCCTGCAAGTTGCAACAACATACCCCTGAGAGCCAGTGTGGCGTAGTGGTTAGAGTGTTTGGGACTCGGGAGATCGGGTTCTAGTCCCCACTCGGCCATGAAGTTCCCTGGGTGACTTGGAGCCAGTCAATGACTCTCAACCTGACCTACCTCACAGGGTTGTTGTGGAGATAAAATAGAGAGGAAGAGGAGGATAAGGAGGATTATGTAAATCACCTTGGGTTCCTTGCAGGAAAAAAGGAAAAGATAAAGAACATAACCCAGGAGGACTGAGCCTTCTCTCTGGAGTCCAATTGAGAAGTAGTGGGTAAAAATGGGGTGTCCTTCCAGGACCATCTCAAGAACCATTCACTTATAGTCCGATCCTGCACCTGTCTACTTGGAAGTTAAGTCATTCAGTGGTGCAACTTACTGCCAGGCACTATTACAGTGTTGGGGGTGGGAAATATGTCTCCACTGATTTCTATGGAAAGCTGTGTTTTTAAGACTGCCGCAACACAGGCTGGGCTACTCTGTAGTAAAGAGGTGGACTGTGTGACTGTTTGCCAACAGCATGGCTCTCCTCGCCTCTTGTGTGGTTACATTTTCCCATTTAAACAAACACACACACACACACACACACACACACAAACACACTTTACAGCCAAACTCCCGGGGAATGCACGGAAAACATAACCCTGAAAAAGAGAAAGAAGCATCTCACACTCCAAAGAAACATGCATTTTAAAATCTCCAGTTGCCACTTTAAAAATAAATAAATAATGAAGTGTTTTAACCATTACCTTGTTAATATCTGTTTTCGAGGTGCAGAGGATATTCAGTCGATGTTCAATTCATTTGAAAGGGCAGTCTTTAACATTAGCAACAGTTGCTGAAGGGAGGGGCGCGTAGGGGGTAACAACAACCCCCCTTTTTTTCATTTAAAAATGCCCAGTTTCCCATTCAGCCCCCCCCCCAAGGGCGGGGGAACCCACTGTATTTTCATGCAAGCCCCTCCCTTTAACCTGTTTCTTGGGAGGGTGCAATTTCGGAGCCATCGAATTCATTCTTAAGAGCCTCGGGGGGGGGGGCTGTATTCAAGGTTAGGCCTACTTAAGAGTAGACCCACTGAAATGAACGGGGGCTTGAGCTAAAACCAGCTCCGGAAACAAGTTTGTCAGTTTCATCCAGAGAGAGAGAGAGAGAGAGAGAGTAAGGAGGAAAGAAAGCTGCATGAGAGTCCACAGGGGCTACTCGGATGTAGGATGGGGGGGGGGGATCTTTCCAGATTTGTGTCCAGCGAACACCACACCACCCGCGGCAAGCAAGCACTACTGTCTCAAGAGATATAATTCTGTTTTCGAGGCCGAATGTCTCTCTCCTGTGCAAGTTGAAATGCTAGTCGGCTCCTAGAAGCCGTTTGCAATGGAAAAGGGGGGGGACGGGGACGCAAACAGGAAATCAACAAGTGTGGGGGGGGAGCAAAATAAATAAATCTGATTAAAAACTTTTTGCAGGCGGCGAGGAACTGCAAATCACGGGTGTTTCCACGAAAGGAGGCTCCCCACCACCACCACCGCCAAGCCCAGGAAAGTGCAGAGTCCGCGCGCGCGCGCACGCCGCCCCCGCCCCGCCCGATCCGAATTTACCTTGCAGGAGTAGGTCTTGTGAACCGGATCCATGTTCATGATTTCTTCCACCGTCCCCGTGAGGACGACGTTGGCCGCCTCCTCCCTCGTCTCCAGCTCCCGCTCGGGACAGCTTCCGTGGCCATCGGCCAGCCACGATGCCAGCAGGAAAACGCAGGCGAGGGGGAGCCCGGGGGGTCTCTTCTCCCACCCCATCGCGGCACAAAAGGACCGGGAGGGGAGGGGATGATTATTATTATTATTTTGGGTGCAAAAACAGGCGGAAAGGAGGTGTGCGGGGGGTGGGAGGAGAGACGGCGAAGGCTTTGCCGGCCGATCAAGCCCTTAAACTACTGCACGGCTGCACCCCCAAGGCAATTCTGGGTTGCATGGGGGGGTTGTTCTGGAGGGAAGGAACAGGGGTTTACTTTTGCTGCCGGGGGGGGCGGTTAAAAAGGGAAGAAGGGAGGAGAAATCAGAGAGAGGAGGAGGAGGAGGAGGAGGAAGAGATGGCTTTCCAGCTCTGATGAAGCACAGGGCGATTTTCTTCTCCAGTGTTTGCTTGCAGGCGCTCTCCTCTCTCTCTTTTGCCAGTGTGAGAAACGGCTACACACAGAGAGAGAGAGAGAGAGGAGGAAGAGGAGGGGTGGGTGGGGGGAATTTGCATGCGATCTGAATTGCTGATAAGGAAAAGGGGGAGGGGGCACGCAAAGGGAAGGCTTGGCCAAAAAAAAAAAAGGAGAGTGGGGGGTGAAAAAAGAAAGAGAGGGAGGGAGGAGAGAGAAAGAAAGCCTTGCTTTGCTGCTGCTGCTGCTGCTGGCTGGCTCCCTGCCTGTTTCCTTGCCTGCTTCTGTCTTCTTTGCAAGAGAGAGAGAGAGAGCCGGAGCAAAGGGAGAGACGCCCCCCGCAGGAAATACGGCTCACATCAGGTTAATGGATAATCAGGCCTCCAAACGTGATGTGACTTTTAAAGGTGCAGCTTAAAGGCGTGCAAGAGGCAGGCGGGCTGGGGGAGTGAAGCAGCTGTTTGCTTGGAGAGCGAGATTGGATTCTTCTTCTTGGATTTCTTCTTCTTCTTCTTCTTCTTCTTCTTCTTCATTTAGACCTCTTCCCTCCACTTTCTACTAGTCTCCTGGCGTTCCACTGCCCTCACCTTCTGCTTGGATAGCTATAGTGGCGCCCCTAGGGTTGGACCTTAGGGCCAGAGTTCGGGGCCCTAAGGGACCACCTGGGCAGTGGCGGTTGGTGAAGGCAGCACTGAGAGCCAGTGTGGCATAGTGGTTAGAGTGTTGGACTGGGACTCAGGAGATCCGGGTTCTAGTCCCCGTTCAGCCATGAAACTCACTGGGTGGCTTTGGGCCATTCACTCACTCTCAGCCTAACCTACCTCACAGGGTTGTTGTGAGGATAAAATGGAGAGGAGGAGGATTATGTAAGCCGCCCTGGGTTCCTTGCAGGAAAAAAGGCGGGGTATAAATATAATAAATAATAATAATAATTTTGTTCTTGTAGCCATGAGGGTGCTGTGATTTCAGGGAATTTAAGGGTGCGATCCTATGTCTGTTTAGATGGGGGGGTAGGGCTTTTTTCCTGTCTAAACATGCGTAGGATTGCGCTTTAAACTTACCAAAGTGTGGAAAGTCAGTTTCAAAAGGCAATTTTATTTATCACATTTATTTATTTCTTATATTTATATCCCGCCTTTTTTCCTGCAAGGAACCCAAGGCAGCTTACATGATCCTCCTGCTCCTCTCCATCTTATCCTCGCAACAACCCTGTGAGGTAGGTTAGTTAGTCTGAGAGTCAGTGGACTGGCCCAAAGTCACCCAGTGAGCTTCATAGCCGAGTGGGGATTTGAACCCATGTCTCTCCAATCACAGTCCAACACTCTAGCCACTATGCCATGCTGGCTCTCACAGCGACCTTGTGAGGTAGGTTAGGCTGAGAGTCAGTGACTTTCCCAAACGTCACCCAGTGAGTTTCGTGGCCAAGTGGGGACTCGAACCCGGACATCCCGAGTCCCAGTCCAATGCTCTAACCACTAGGCCACGCTGGCTCTTGACTAGTGAAAACAAATGCAACAGGAGCAACATGACGCACTCATTCCAGCCCAGTCCTGAGCGGGTTTTACCCAGAAGGAAGTCCCAGCAAGTTCGGATGTACTACTTCCTAATAAGATTACAGCTCTGAAGAGCAAAGTGCAACCATGGGAGAATTAAGAGTAGCACTGGGTTTACTTTTACTTTCACTATTACTTTAAGAGCACCACCCTATGCATGTCTACAACAGAAGTGGATCCCAGTGAGTTCAACAGAACAAATTGCAGGTTTTAACTAGGCAGTGTGTAAAAAGAAAAAAAAAGTCCTTCCTTTTATTTGTCTTGAATCTCCCACCTTTCAGACTCATTGGGTTAACCCGGGTTCTAGTATTTCAAGAGAAGGAGACATTTCTCTACCTCTCTCATAGTACTATAACCCAAGGTCGCCTCTCCACCTCCTCCATACCATGCCAAAAGTTGTCCACCTCTATCCTGTCCCTCCCTTACTCACCTTTTTTCTGAGCTGAAGAGACCCAGATATTGTAACCTCATAGGGGAGTTGCTCCAGCCCCTTGACAATTTGCATAATCCAAATCCATACAAGGGTCCTGCAAGGTATATCCCGCCTAATAATAATAATACCCCTCCTTTTCCCCAGTACTGGGACTGAAGGCGGCTTTGCAACATTAAAACTTACACAATTAAAACATATAGATAGAAATATGCACAAGTTAAAAATATAATTAAACCATCTATCAGGGCCGGTGCTACCATTAGGCCAACTAGGGCGCAGGGCTAAAGGGGGCACCAGAAACGGCTTGAAAAAAAATACAGCGCTCTCAAGTGGGAAGGGGGGGGCGCTAAATATCTGATCTTGCCTAGGGCACCAAACTGCCTTGCCATTATAGTCCTGCCATCTATAATATTAAAATTACGGTATATATAAAATATCACAATTAAAACAGCAATAACAATATAAACTCTGCTAATCCATCGCATTCTCAGAGGTCCAGACTATTCCCAAAGGCCTGCTGGAACAAAACCAAACAAAAACATAACAAGGAGGGCACCATTCTAGCCTCCCTGGGAAGGGAATTCCGGAGTGTTGGGGCAGCCACTGAGAAGGCCCTCTGCTGAGTTCCTGCCAGGTGTGCCTGAGATGGTGGCAGGAACTAAGAGAAGGGCCTCCCCTGAAGATCTTAGGGGTATCCCCTAAGAATGCAACTTCTTCCTAGCCACTTTCTCCATGCCGTACATAATTCTGTCCTCCTCAGAGGGCATTTCCCACTTATTCCAGGTACCTCTCTTGGCCTGTCCTTGCCTCCTTGGCTTGACTTTGTCCTTGTATTAAATTGCATCTGGGAAGGGCGGGGGTGACGGGGGGAGAGGTTAGAGCTGGCAGTGACAATCCTTGCAAATCTAATATGAAAACTGAAGTACCGGGAGACAGATAGTCTCTTTGTCATCTCCAAATTAGCCCTCCCCCAGGAAAACATTTATTGAACGAGCAGTATTCCACGTGCGGGACCCTTAACACGTCTGCTTTGCAATGTGAGGGAAAGCGGTTGAATTATTGAATGGAACATACAAGGAAAAGGCATCAACAGCCGGGTGAGAGGGACAAATTGGATCACCAAATGGAGAGATGTATTTACTTTTTTGTAACCGCTTATTTCTTAAGAGGAGATGTTTTTATTGGGTTCTAAGACGCTTTCTATGTATGCAGTTTTATACATTAGGTACACCACCTAGTTTTTAGATGTATCAATAACATATTAATATTTTACGGTGATTTTAGTGGCTTTTATGTTGCCCAGGGTCCTAATGAGCAGAGGGGTGTCTACAAATAACGATAAGTGGGTTAATTAATGTCAATGCCTTAATATTCCTCTCTCCCTCTCTCATAATACTAGAACCCCAAAGGGGTCATCCCATGAAGCTAATGGGTGGGAGATTCAGGACAGATCAAAGGAAGTCCTTCGCACACCACAGAGCTGAACTATGGAGTTCACTTCCACAAGATGTAGTGATGGTCACCAATTTGGATAGCTTTGAAAGGGATTGGACAAATTCATGGAGGAGAAGGCTATCCAGGGCTACTAGTCCTGATTGGCTGTATGCCACCTCCCCTATCAGAGGCAGTATGCCACTGTACACCAGTTGCTGGGGAACATGAGCGGGAGGGTGCTGTTGCGCTCACGTCCTGCTTGTGGGTTTCTCGCAGGCAGCTGGTTGGCCACTGTGTGAACACAATGCTGGACTAGATGGACCCTTGGTCTGATCCCGCAGGGCTCTTCTGATGTTTTTATGCCTTGTGGGGGGCACTTTGCCTGAAACAACAACTTGACCCAGAGGGGGTGGGAAGGATCATCCCTCTATTTCTGATGTTCAAACTGTGAGTGCCAACGCATATGTAGCCAAAATGGCACCGCACAAGCACTAGAAGGGAGGTATTAGCAGGCTTGAGGACACCTCGAGATTTGCAGACGTACAACAAACCTTTTTTTGTGGGGAGGGGAACCCAACGGAGGTAGGAGACCTCCAAAACAGCCAATTGAAGAGTGAGTATGCTCACTGGCCATGAAAATCTGACTGTTGGGGGGAGGAACAGAAAGCTGGCCGTGAGGGGGAGAGAGAATTGAATCGAGTGTCCTGGACAGGGGCATGTCTGGCTGGCTGGCTGAACAGGAGCACTCCACACTGCAAAAAAATGTTGCAGGTCGCACTTGCCTCCTGCTACATGTCCACAGTTCAGGCCTGTTCCACCCATTTCACAGAATGAGGTAGCAGGTTACGGTGCTGGGATGCAGGGCTATATTTTTATTTATTATATTTTATTTATTATATTTATATACCCCGCCTTTTTTTCTGCAAGGAACCCAAGGCGGCTTACATAATCCTCCTCTCCATTTTATCCTCACAACAACCCTGTGAGGTAGGTTAGGCTGAGAGTCAGTGGCTGGCCCAAAGTCACCCAGTGGGTTTCGTGGCCGAGTGGGGACTAGAACCCGGATCTCCTGAGTCCCAGTCCAACACTTTCACCACTACGCCACACTGGCTCTTAAGGCTGCAAGTAGGCTGTCGTATTTCTGAAGTCTCCCCACTTTATTAAGAAAAACAAAAATACCTTTATATCAATTCCAGAGAACATAGCCCCTTACTTTCCCCCAGGGCTGGCTCCAGGCATTTGAGGGCCCTTGGGCAAGACACCCTCAATGGGTCCCTTCTCTCACTGTGCCTACCTTCTCACTGCCATTGTCACCAGCTGCTCTTGGTCCTCATCCTCTCTCTCATCACAGCTACCACTTGCTTGCTTGACATGCAGAGAGCCAGGGAGCACTGGGCCGGAGCGAGAGGCAGGCGAACAAGTAGGTTGCAGTAGGGAAAAGGAGGAGCAACTCCAAGGAGTTCTTGTCAGTGGGCCCCTGCTGGGGTGTGGGCCCTTGGCAGATGCCCGACCATGCCTACCCTTGGCGCCGGCCCTGTACTGCTGCTGCAGCCTTACACAAGGACACTCAAAAACCTGGAGCCAGCATTGGCTGGGCAAGTCAACCCTTTCAACTTCCCACAGTGCACCAGAGCGACACTAGGTTGGGCGCATTGCGGCAAATTTAAAGGGTGGTTAGATCCAGCTGCCCAGCGCCATTTGGATTGCCTGGTCAGAAAAAAGGGGGACCAGGGGGGCCAGCAGGACACTGGGACCCCAGCAGTTGCCCAAGGATGCCGACACCACCGGCTCTGTTCTCAGCCACCACACAGAATGATCCAGTGACATTATCAGAGCATCACATTTACCCGCTGGGGAAAGTCCTTGCCAAATAACTTTATTCTAAACATTATTATTTCCACGTCCAAAGAAAGAACTTCTTGTCTGCCCAAAGGGAAAAACGAGCAGTCGCGATTCTTCATCGGCGGCGTCACTCGGGAAACACAAAAGTTTGTGGTTCCTTACCTCATTGCTGTTACGTACGTGCCAGTCATACCGCTCAAAATATTCCAGACCCCTGGGAGATGCATGTGTGGGTTTTGAGTATCAGTTCTGATGGCCTCCTGGCACTGTGTGAGAGGCAAAATGGAGAAGAAACCACTGTCGGAGGCCCGGTCCTGCAGTCACACATTCTAGCACTCTGACTCCAGAGACTCCGAATCAGTGACATCCTCTTATCACAGCAAATCCCACGGCATAAGCTTCATGGTTACAGTCTTCAGAAAGCATATAGCTGATGGCATTTGGCTACAGGCTCTTGAAATTGTTCCACATCAAGGTAGGGGACTGGAATATCTCTTGGGGACCAAATTCCCCAACATTCCACCCCAAGGAAAGGGACTGGAGCCAATTCCCAAATGCTCCTCAGACAAGGGAAGGATCAGAGCCAATTCCAGATGCTCCTGCGACAAGGGAAGGGATCCTAGAAACAGGCCTGGCTTACCCACACGCCCCCATAGAGAGCTGAGCCAACTTTGCCACTGAGTTGGAACCTCCGGGGTACTGTGCAGCTTGGCCTTAGGATCTGAGCAATTCCTAGCTGCTCCTCCGACAGGGGAAGGATCTGAGCCCTGTTGCTCATGAGACAAGGGAAGGAACTCTAGAAGAGGACCTGAACCAGCATGCATGCACACTTCCACAGAGGTCAAGACCAACCCTGCCACTTGTGTTGCCCCTCTGGGTTACTGTGAGTCCAGGCCTCTTGGCAATAAGGGTCCAAAACAAGATCAGACTTGAGTCCAAAGTACTTCCCCACACGCAGAGCTTCCAGCGTCCAAAGCTCCCAGCTTTGGGATCTCTACGTGCCACATGGGTCAAGGCATAGGAATGTCCAGAAGTCAGGAATTGGCCCTAAGCCAGCCGGGCTCTGGACTCCTCGACAAATACAACATCATCTTCTTTGTCATCTTCTTCATCATCATCTTCGTCGTCTTCATTGTCGTCTTCATCTTCTTTGTCAATCTCCATCATTCATTCATCTTCTTCATTGTCTTTTTCTTCTCTGAAGCCCACAAACAAGACATGAAGGCAACAAATGTTCCCACACTGCTTCCAAACACAGAGGTTCTATTTAGCTTTTATTTATTTATTATATTTATACCCCGCCTTTTTTCCTGAAAGGAACCCAAGGCGGCTTACATAATCACAGCAAGGGCCATCGACTGACCTCTCCTCTTCCATGAATTCTCCTAACCTAGCCTTCCCCAATCTGGTGCCCTCCAGACATGTTGGACTACAACTCCCATCATACCCTGCCACCACGAAGGGTGTTTCAGTCCAACACATCTGGCGGGTACCAGCTTGGATGCAGCCTGCTGTTCTAATCCCTTTGAAAAGCCATTTCAGCTTACTCAGCAATGTAACACAACAACAAAAAGCTACAACAACACAAGCCAGAGGCGGTGTTAGGGGGAGCCCACTAGGGCTGGAACCCCAAGTCTCTCATTTGGAGCCCAAAAATCTCTGTGAGGCCCCTTGCCCCACCTGCCCTGCTGTCCAGGGGCACTTGCTGAAATCAAGGGACAGGAGCCCTGAGGATCTCTGTCGCATCTGATCCCCCTGCATTAGCTGGCTTTTGGCCCACATGGCTGCACCTCCTGCTGCCCCCCTCCTTTGAATCTTTCTGCCTGAGGTTTTTTTTCTGAAATCAAATGCCCTCCTCTCCCGGTCCATAAATCCCTTTTTACAAATAGGGATATTCTTAGGAGACAGGGTCCTTTAAAGACACACACAAAGAGAGAGACTTTAAAGCATATGACAATTAGCATCTGCAAATTTGTGCTTCTGTTTTTATTATTATTTTTATTTATTTTTGGTCCTGTGGGTCTGAACCCCAGATCTTTTCGGTACCTAGCACCGCCCCTGCTCAGCCCTACCTGGAGATGCCAGGGATTGAACCAGGGAGCTTCTGCATGCAAAGCAAATGTGTGCATTTTTCTTTTCTTTTTTCTTTTCTTGCCCTGTGGGCCTGAGCCCCGGGATCGTTTCGGTACCTAGCAATGCCCCTGCACCTAGCTGAGGGGTTCTTTCGGCTGTTCTTCAAACTCTGGAGCTTCTCATTTTTGATAATAATAATTTAAAAAAGCTTTGCGATAGGTTTCAACGTGTTAAATTCTTCTCCCACTTTCCCCACCCCTCCTTTTTAAATTTAATCCCTGATGGTGATTTCTGACATAGTCAAATGGCTTTTGTGTGTACCCTTGGGGGAAATCTCTGGATGTTGCAATCCAGCAGCTTCCCTAAGGAGTCACCACTGGGAGACCTTTTCTTAGGCCTGTATGCCTGGATAATGATTTGCAAATAAGTAAATCTATTAATGAGATCACAGTAAGAGCAATAATGCGCCACAGGATGAGAAAAGCAGAGAATGGGGGGGGGGGGATTGCCACTCAGGAGGTAGGTCTGACAGGGGAGCAAAGGGAGGTAAAACAGCCCCCCTTTTTTTTCTGGGTCAGCTTGCAGCAGAGGGAGAGAATGGCTCACTTTGTTAAGAAAGCCAGTCAGCATCACGTCCCCATCCTCAGGGCCAACGTGTGTGTGTGTGGGGGGGGGGTAGGCATAATTGGGCCACTGTCGAGGCCCCTGCAGGGGGGCCCACTGCTACTGCCAAGACCCTCTGGCTCAGCTTGTCTGAGCGTGGAAAGCTAAGCAGGGTCAGGCCTGGTTATTACTTGGATGGGAGACCCCTCCTCTAGTTTCCTGCATTGAGTAGGGGTGGTGCCAGGTAACGAAAAGATCTGGGACTCAGGCCCACAGGACCAGATGATGATGATGATGATGATGATGATGCACAAATTTACATGTACTAATTTACCTATGCTCTAAAGTCTGTAAAAGACCCTGTCTGCTAAGGACACCCCTATTTGTAGAAAGGGATGGATGGACAGGGGAGAGCAGGGCATTTGAGTTCAGGGGGAAAACCTCAAGTGGAAAGATTCGGGGGGGGGCAGCAGGAGGGGAAGCCCATGTGGGCCAAAAGCTGGCTGATCCAGGGGGATCAGACTGCAACAGGGATCATCAGGGCCCCTGTCCCTTTGTTTCAGCAAGTGCCCCTGGACAGCAGGGTGGTGGGGCAGAGGGCCTCCCAGAGATTCGGGGCTCCACATGAAAGATTCGGGGCTCTAGCCCTAGAGGGCCACCCTCTAACACCGCCTCTGTCTTCTCCTAACAACAACGCTCATCCATCCATCCATCTAATAACGCTGCTGCCAGTCAGTGTCTGTCAACAACACAGGGAGCAATATGGAGCCAGGGTCTGACTCCGTATAAGGCAGCTTCCTCTGTTCCTGTTGTCGATACTGACTGGCAGCAACCCTTCAGGGTTTCAGGCAGGATTCCTTCCTAGCCCTACCTGGAGATGCCGAGGATCGAACCTGGGACCTTCCGCATGCAAAGTGGGGGTTTCTGCCACTGAGCTATGGTCCTTCCCCTCCCCTCCAGCAGGATGTGGGACTAGATGGACCTTTGGTCTGATCCAGCAGGGCTGCTCTTAAGTTTCTTAAGTAACATATATTTATGTATTTATACGGTCACACACACACACACACACACACACACACACACACGGTGCTACTTCTGTCTTCCCGCTTGACCTAGCTTTTGACACTGCCCCGCTGCTGCTCACTATCGCCAGAGGTTAACCCCTGCAAAGTTGTAGGGTGGCCACTTACGGATCGCCAAAGAAGAGGAAATGCTTCCACGAGGAAAGAAGTCAAAAGAGGGCTGCCGTTTGCATAAAATTTGCGTATGCAAATGTGTGTTTATAGATGCAGATCTAGAAAGAATTGCTATACTTTAAAGAGAAATGCAGCACATCTCACTTTACGGCGCCATCCAACCTGGCGGCCCGTAACCCTTCAGAACGCGGAGGATTACGGGCATCCAGTGGAAGGGGGGAGGAGCGCAGAGGCAAGGATTGTCTCCATGCTCTCCTCGCCCTCCAAAACACTTAGACGATTTTGGCCGTCTAAGTGTTTTACCCCTGCTCTCAAGGAGGAGGGGCTGAGGCTCCGCTGGAATTCCTCCTATCCCGGAGGAGGCTTGCTTCTCTCCTCCCCGCCCCGCCCCCCAGAACTCCCACACACACACGCCAGCTGCAAAGACCATCTTCCATCTTCAGAGCCACAGCTGGTGTGGAAAGAGCCACGCTGGCTGCGAGGGCAGAGGGATGGCGCTCCGAAGTTGGAGTCCCAGCTGCACCCTTGGAGCACTCCTCCGAGGTCGGCGCTGGGACGCCGACTTTTCCTAAGTCCAGCCAGACAGCATCCACTTGCCATAGGATTACGCCCTTACTGCAAAAGACTGAAACCAGGAGTGCTGCTGTGTCCCTGCCCTTTTAGCCTGCTGTCCAGGTGCTAACTGTGGACGAGGAAGAGTTCCCATGCTTTTTTATTTTTCAATGGGAATTGGACAGGAAAGCCCTTCAGAGAGAGGTAGCTTTGCAAATACAGGACTGTCCTCTGTAAAAGAGGACCGAAGGCCAACTCCTACAAAGTTGTGAAGGGTATTGTGCAGGCAACAGAAGCTTCAGGATGTGGGTTTAGTGTTGCAGCTCCAAAATCTTCGCATCTGTCCCTGACATCATAGTTGCTCAGAGCTGACTCAAAATCCACTTCTGCCAGACCTTCCAAGATATGCCCCTTATCCCGGCAGACATAACATTCCTCTTTGCCAGTGCAAACAATGCTGGCTTATGTAATGTTGGTGGAGCGTACAACGCACACAGGAAGTGAGCATGGTGATGGAGCCATTGCTCACGGGGGGGGGTCAAAGACACGTGTGGAGTAAGTCACGGCTGCGATTTCAACAGGGATTGGGACGTTGTGCTGTAGATCAACTTAGACACAGGGTATGAGACAGATCTAAAAAGATGCAGATCCTGCTTTAAAGTTACGATGGGGCCAAAAAGAGCATTCCTTCATGAGGGAAATAGGAAACTACTTCATACCAGGCCAGAATATTTGTCCGTCTAGACCAGGATCCTTTGCTTTGATTGGTAGCAGCTCTGCAAGGTCTCGGGCAGAGAGATTCTTTTGCTTCAGTATATGGAAACAAAAGCTACTAGCCTCTTAGTTTTTAAAAAAGCCTTCTATTAACCACACTGGTTGAGCAGAAATGGAGAAATCCATCCCTTCTCTGACACCCTGGACTTTCATTCTTTGTCAGCTAGCTTGGAAACCAATCGGAAGGAGAAACGGAATAACCTGTCCCTATACTGATGACACACAGCTCTATCTCCCTGTGACAACTGACTCAGGAGAGGCTGTGCAAGTCCTGGATCAGTGCCTGAACTCAGTGATGGTCTGGATGAGGGCCAATAAACTGAAGCTGAATCCTGGCAAGACGGAAGCCCTGTGGGCGGGTGGTTCCTGAGTCCAGGAGATAGGCTCATTGCCTGTTCTGGATGGGGTTGCACTCTATGATCTATGAAATCTCTTTGAAAGATCAGGTTCGTAGCCTGGGGGGTACTTCTAGACCCATAATTGTCGCTGGAGTCTCGCAGAGGCTCAGAGTGCCTTTTACCATCTTCGATTGGTTTGCCAGCTACGGCCTCTCCTGGACAAGGATAGCTTGGCCACAGTGATACAGGCGCTAGTAGCCTCAAGACTGGATTACTGCAATGCGCTTTATGTGGGGCTGCCCTTAAGGCTGCTCTGGTAGCTGGAGCTAGTGCAGAATGCAGCAGCCTGGCTGTTGTCAGGAGCTTCCCCTTTTCGGCACACAACTCCTTTGCGGAGGGAGCTGCACTGGCTGCCTATTCACTACCGGGCCAGGCTTGTGTACAAAGCCTGAAACAACTTGGGATCAGGATACCTGAGAGAGTGCCTTCTCCCTTACCAACCTGCCAGGTCACTGAGGTCATCGGAGGGCATGTTCCTGGTGGTTCCACATGGACCTATGACCCGATTGGAATCCACCAGGAGGAGGGCCTTCAGTGTGGTGGCTCCACTTCTCTGGAACTCCCTGCCTCTGGAGGTTAGGCAGGCCCTGACATTGTGTTGCTTTTGGTGCCTGCTGAAGACCTCCTTGTTCTGAGAAGCCTTCCTTGCTCACCAGCCACAGTTTTAATGTTATCCTGTGTTCAATGCATTGTTTTTATTCTTTTATCTGTTTTATCTTTTTATTGTTTACCACTCCGGAATCTGCTTAGATATGGAGCAGTATACAAATGCTGTAAATAAAATAAAATGAAATGAAAAATAAAACCAGTGGGATGCAGACATAGTCTAGATGGTATGTGGGGGTTTCTTAACAATTACTAAGAATTCACTCTCCTTCACTCCCCATGTCCACCTGCAAGTGTGATGTGCTATCTCCTTACCTGCCATGGATGATCCATCTGGGGCCTTTTGGCATGCTAGTAGTAACCTTTTTAACCAGTAATGGATTATTTTGGGGTGTTTTGTGTGTTTTAGTCATAGCGATAAAAATGTGTTCCCTACTACTGCCATCTTTTATTTATCATCTTTGTGTTATACAGTTACCGAGCAGTAAAATTTATACTCAGCAGTATTCTAATTTTCAACTACTAATGGAATTATTCTTTTTGTTTGCTGGCGTTTTAAAGCCAAAGCAATAAAATTTACTTCCAACGATATTACTGCAGTTTTTAATGTCCTTAAAACTTACCGTAAATGATTACTATAATAACAGAATGCCTGCATAGATTTCATAGATCATAGAGTTGGAAGGAGCCTACAAGGCTATCAGGTCCAACCCCCTGCTCAATGCGGGAAACTAGAGGAGGGGTCTCCCATCCAAGTAATAACCAGGCCTGACCCTGCTTAGCTTTCCACACTCAGACAAGCTGAGCCAGCATAAGCCACAGGCCTGTATAATATCGATATCCTTCTTGGGAAAAGGTGGGCTTTTTGTTTCTAAATGGTGGGGCCCCAGTTCTTGTATAGAGCAATTGGTGGGAAGTTAGATATGAAAGACTAAAGACCACTGGTGTACAGTAGGAATGGACAAATCTGTCAAGCAAGCTCAGTTTCTCATTTTTTCAGCATTACGGTAAGTTCATTCCATCCCGATTTTGCAACTTGGATTTTTTTTTTTTATGTATTTTATGCGTGTGTTTCTCAAAGATATATGCATTTCTGCATGCTGTTCTCAAAATATACACACATTTCCAAATATATGGACGTTTTGCGAGCAATCCCCCCTAAAATACAGTCGTTCTGTGCACACTTTTCTGTAATATACACAGTTTTGTGCACACCTCTGTAACATGCACACTTTTCTGCACAGTTTTTATCTGCGAGCTTCATCACAGAATTCTGAAAAGTGGAGGAAAGGTCACCATACAACTGTGTTCCAGTTCATGGACGATTTCGGGCGTGCAAATTTAGTAAGTTCATAATAATATGCAAGCCAGACCAGTTTCCCACTCATAACTATGATGACTAGTAGCCACCGATGGCCTTCTCCTCTATGAAGTTATCCAGTTCCCTTTTAAAGTCATCCAAGTTGGTGGCCATCACTACCTCTTGTGGAAGCAAGTTCCATAATCTAACTATGAGCTGTGTGCAGGAGGATTTCTTTTCATCTGACCTGAATCTCCCACCATTCCACTTCAATGGATGACCCCAGGTTTTAGTATTATGAGCAATGGTGCAGCTAGATCCAGGGTCCCACAGCCCAGCTCTCCCCCCCCCCCCAAATTACCACCCAGAGAAAGCAATAGAAAAGGGCATCAGGGCAGCAGAATCATAGAATCATAGAAAAGTAGAGTTGGAAGGGGCCTACAAGGCCATCGAGTCCAACCCCCTGCTCAATGCAGGAATCCAGGTCAAAGCATCCCTGACAGATGGCCGTCCAGCTGCACCTTGAATGCCTCCAGAGTGGGAGAGCCCACCACCTCCCTGTAGTGGATTCCTGTAGTCATGAGGGTGGTATGATTTGAGTTTAAAATGCAAAACTGTATATGCTCAGAGGACTTTCTTTAAGAAGAAAAATCAGGGTTGGCAAACCATTTTTATTGTTGTTGTTCTAACATATCAGGAATGTAGAAGCAGTTTTAATGAAAGCACAGAATGGCGGTTGGACGGAGGGGAAGGGAAGTGATCGTTCATAGTTGTGTGCTTCACAACTGAATACACATGGCCATTTAAAGTGAGGGCTGATAAGATAATTAAGTCTAGGATCTAAAATTATATCACTGCATCGCTGATTATGAGAGGGAGACATTCTCCCTAACCACTTTCTGAACGCCACATATAATTGCATTTGCCTCTATGATGTCCCCCCCCTTACTCGCCTGTTTTCTAAGCTAAAAAGCCCCAAATGTTGTAAAATTTCCACATGGGGGAGTTGCTCCAGGCCCCTTAGTCATTTGGGTTGCCCTTTTCTGCACCTTCTCCAGCCCTACAATATCTTTCTCGAGGTGCGGTGACCGGAACAGAACACACAATTCCAAATGTGATTGCACCAGACATCGATACGTATACGGGCATTATGATATTTGTGGTTTCATTTCCGCTCCCTTTCCTCATGACCTTCCCCAGCGTAGAATTCACCTTTTTCACAGCTGCCGCACACTGGGACGGCATTCCTGCTCTTGGAAATAAGACGCTAGACTGGATAGAGACGCTTGCTTGGCCTGATCTGGCAGGGCTCTTCTTGTGTTCTTATCTTACAGTGGTGAATTCTGTAAGTTAATTACGCATTGAATGTCATTGAAGGAGGAGAATCAGCCAGAAGGGCTAAGCAAGCCCGCCTTTTGCAGGTTGATTTTCCATTACAAATGCCATCAGACACACACACACATTTGCATGACCGTGGCAAATGTGGGTCCAGAAAAAACCCGTTTGCCGTGGCGGCATGTCACCTCCACCCTTCCTGGCAAATCGTTCAGGCCCCGAAGAAGCCAGAGTGCTTCTTTAATTCTGAAAAGGCCAAGGAATGAAACAAAAACAAAAAAAAAAAGGTTCTCCATTATCAAATCCCATTTGAAGAGTGCACGGGGTTAATTGTATTACTGGTACTTGAGTGCCATCTTTGAGAGTGAAGGCATCCTAACAGGGATTGATAGAATAAATCTCTTCTCTGTAGAGGGCAAGAGGGAAACCATCTTTCGCCCCCCTGGAAATCCCGTCAGAGCTGACATTTCCCTCGACCACTTCTAGGAGAAGGATGTTTCTGTACATTAGCCCTGACATGTCTGCGGCCGGGGGGTGCTGGGGACCGGTTGTATTTAATTACCGCTCCTGGTGGATTTATTACTATTATGCCTGGATTAATTGGAAAAGTAAAAAAGCTTCATCAAGCGATCCATCTTCTCTAAGTTACTTACCTTGTCATGGGCTAATAACGGTGAAATAAAAAAAAAAAGCACTGCTGCATCATAGGAAATGGATTTCCGTAATTCCTCGTGTAGAAAATTTTAAGAGGCATTTGAAAGCAGCAGAAGAAGACAGATCGGGCTAACCAGCGGGGAGCAGGGAGCGGGTAGAGAAAGAATACAGCCACGATCTTTCAAGCATACAATATGAAGACTCGAAAATGGTGTTTCAAAAAAGACAAGATGGAACTGTAATGATTCTTCTCTTGTAGGATGGGTTTCGCTCATTTAAAAAATAATTTACCGTAAAACTCATTCCCAAAACTGCCTCGCAATTCCTGTTTTGGAGATGTGTAGCTAAAGATTTGGCTGCAAATCTGATTCATCAAATGCAGCGACCATTACTTCTTCATGCCCATTTCTACCAACCACACATAGATTCATAGAGTTGGAAGGGGGCCTACGAGGCCATCGAGTCCAACCCCCTGCTCAATGCAGGAAACTAGAGGAGGGGTCTCCCATCCAAGTAATAACCAGCCCTGACCCTGCTTAGCTTTCCACACTCAGACAAGCTGAGCCAGCGTGAGCCACAGGCCTCTCTCCATGCCCCTGGGCCGTGTGAGAGGCTGTCCTCTGTGTCTTAACCATGTCCCTTTAGGAACATCAAAAGATACCATATGCCAAGTCAGAGGATTCGTACATCTAGCTCAGTAGGTGGGCGAGAGTGAGTAACAGGTGGCCTATGGGCCACGTGCAGCCCCCAACGTCCCCTCAAATTTTAAAAGAACACAACATTTTTTTCAAAACAAGATGGCACTCTTTAGCACCTGTGGACTTGGTTCAGACAACACAATAACCCACACTCAAGAGTTGAGTGTGGGTTGTCGTTGAACCGTGGGTTGTTGTTGAAATGTAGCTTATCGTGTTGTCGGAACCCAGCCGCAGTAACAAGCCATGGCTTGTTAACCACGAACAGCCGATAAAGAGAACCCCTGGTTTGTTGCTGGGTTGTGAATTGTGGGTTGTTCACCATGGTTTGTTCTCTCGGCTGGGTTTAGACCACACAATAACCCACATTTCAACGACAACCCACGGTACAATGGCAACCCACACTCAACCCCTTGAGTGTGGGTTATCATGTTGTCTGAAGGATCAGGCTAAGAGGATCACATTAGTTTTCAAGCTAACCCTTAGCCCTTGGAGTGCTACGGAGCTGGTTTGCCCCCGAGTTTTTGTATTTTGGGGACGGGAGTGCAGACTGGAATGGGATGGGGGACAAAAATGCTGCCCAAACCTCCCACAATTGCCCACCCTTGGTGTATACTGAATGGTACCGGCTCTCCAGGGTTTCAGACAGGAGTCTTTGCCAGCTGTACCTGGTGATGGCCGGGGACTGAACTGGGGATCTTCTGCATACAAAGCAAGTGCTACACCACCTTCCCAAATAAAGGTGTTGTTGTTGTTGTTGTTGTTGTTGTTGTTAATTATTATCCAGCCTTTCTTCCTGCAAGGAACCGAAGGCAGCTTCCATAATCCTCTCCATTTTATCCTCACATCAACCCTGTGAGGTAGCTGAGCCTGAGAGTCCATGACTGGCCCAAGGTCACCCCGTGAGCTTCATGGCCTAGTGGGGAGGACTAGAACCCAGATCTCCCGGGTCCCGGTCCAACACTCTTAACCACCACGCCACGCTGGCTTATTATAATTCTTTCTTCTTCTCATCAGTCTGGTCCACCGAGGCAGTTCTTAAACATATACAGCCTGCCTATCGCCTCCACCATCCCAAACGTGAACGCCCGCATAGCACACTCATCATTGAAGCCTCCCGGCCAGTTGGCAGACACCTCAAAGGAGGAGGAGTGCGGGAGGGAGATGGGAGAGAGAAATAAAATCCAGCCGTATTCAGGTCCTCCTCTTTGAACTGAAAAGGCATTAAGGGTTCTGGGAAAGAGGTTTCCGGGGGGGGGGGGGGGAGGTCTTAAGATTCAAGGCACGCGTGTGTATATATATATATATATATATATATATATATATATATTGCTTTTTGGCACGGGGTCCCCAAAATACCAGAGCTGGTGTCTCCTGGATGCCCTCTGCCACAGGGCAGAGCACCAGCTGCTTACACGGGTGCAGGGCCTAGAATGTGCACAGATGTCCTTCTTCCTTCACACACACACACACATCCCGCCTCAACGGTGGGTGGTGGGAAGGAAACAGAGAGATTTCCAACCTGCAATTCTGCAGTTCCCTTAAATCCATAAAACCTGGATTAATGGGCGCAAACTGTCAAGGAGAAGATAGAGAATTTGAAAGGGGGTGTGGGGGGAAACATTCTTGAGGTTTTGCCAGATAGTTAATGTAACTCTTGCCATTCCCATTAGCATGGGCAAGAAGCAGGGTGGGTGGGTGAAGCACTAAAACTACCAGCTCTTAAGAGATTTTTCTTTCGACTAAAGTGTGTGTGTGTGTGTGTCCTTTTAAGTCTTGCACAGAAGGAGGGGATTACACCCTGTCCTGCGCTAAGGTGTAGGGTTGCCAACGTTTCCTTTCTTACATAGCTCCTGTGACTTTAATGGTTGTGTGCAGAGGCAGGAATTTGGCAAGGGAACGTTTGTTTGCTTGCTTGCTTGCATGCATGCTTTCAGCACTCCTGCATTTTGGGCTCAGAAAACTTTAATTCTAAGTGTATGTCTTTTGCAACAGGCTCTGGTTGATGGATCTCAAGGTTCTAGTAAAAAAAAAAAAAAACCAAACCCAAAGTAGATTGCATAGGCCTGAAGTCTGCCCACTCCTAAGAACATCAGAAGAGCCACTGCTGGATCAGACCAAGGGTCCATCTGGTCCAGCATTCTGTTCACACAGTGGCCGACCAGCTGCCCACATGATCCCACAAGCAGGACAGGAGTGCAACAGCACCCTCCCACCCATGTTCCCCAGCAACTTCTGATCCTGCAGATAGCAGATAGTCATCAGGACTAGTAGCCATGGATAGCCTTCTCCTCCATGAATTTCTCAAATCCCCTCTTAAAGCCGCCCAAATCAGTGGTCGTCACTACATCTTGTGGAAGTGAATCCCATAGTTAACTGTGCACTGTGTGAAGAAGGGCTCCCTTTGACCTGTCCTGAATCTCCCACCCATCAGCTCCATGGGATGACCCTGTTGGGTTCGAGTCTTATGAGAGAGGGAGAAAAAATGTCTCCCTGTCCACTTTCTCCACACCAGGCATCATTTTGTACACCTCTATGACGTGTCTCCCCTCACTCGCCTTTTTTCTAAGCTAAATAGTCCCAGCTGCTGCAACCTTCCCTCATAGGGGAACTGCTCCAGCCCCTTGGTCATTTTAGCTGCCCTTTTCTGCCCTTTTGCCAACTTACAATATGCTTTTTCAGGTGCGGTGACCAGAACTGTACACGGTTATTCTCAGTGGAGGCTGGTGGTGACTCCTATTTCGGTGGGGCTCCTAATCCATTGCAGCTTTTATTCTGAGCTTTATAGGAGCTATCCATGGCACTCCAAGGTGGCGAGCCTATTTTGGGGGTGGAGTACAGCTCGTATATAAAGCTCCAAATAAAACCTGCAATGGATTAGGAGCCCCACCAAAATAGGAGTCACACACTGGCCTCCCGTGAGTATTCTAACACTCCTGTGTTTGCTGGTCTGAGGGCCTCCATATTGGAGCCCCCTTGTGTGCACACAACATGGAAAGGGAGCCGATGCCTCCTCCAAGGCCTTCATCGCTTTCCAACTATTGACCGTCTCCTGATTTCATTACCAACTCCGAGAAGACATGCACACCTCAGCACATTACCCTAATTGTATGGCTTTTTTGCATTTTCCTTTTTTCCTTTTTAAAGCAACCATTCCTCATCATCACCATCTCCTAACTTGGATCATCTCCTCCTCACTTTCTATATTACCTTCATCGGGAGAGGGGAAGTTATTCATGGGCCTGCTATGATCATCTGCAAAGGATCCAGGAAGCATAAAATAGAGGCGAAGGTGGGGATGACCAAGAGTTCAGGGCTGGCAGCAGCACCTGGCAGTCTTGGCCTATTACCAGGGCTCCAGCACCCCGGCAGGGCTCACTGCTAACACGGGTCATGGGGTTGCCTCCACATATACCCACACCAGGCAGGCAGCTGGGCTTGCAAGTCGTCTGCCATTTTAATTATCCACAATGCCCCAGAGAGAAGCATTTTGATTACCCACAATGCCCCAGAGTAGCATTCTAATTATCCACAACAATGCCCCAGAGAGTAGCATTCTAATTTCCCACAATGCCCTGCAGAGTAGCATTCTAATTTCCCACAATGATGCAGAGAGTAGCATTCTGATTACCCACAATGCCCCAGAGAGTAGCATTCTAATTTCCCACAATGCCCTGCAGAGTAGCATTCTAATTTCCCACAATGATGCAGAGAGTAGCATTCTGATTACCCACAATGCCCCAGAGAGTAAGCATTCTAATTTCCCCACAATGCCCTGCAGAGTAGCATTCTAATTTCCCACAATGATGCAGAGAATAGCATCTGATTACCCGCAATGCCCTGCAGAGTAGCATTCTAATTTCCCACAATGCCCTGCAGAGTAGCATTCTAATTTCCCACAATGATGCAGAGAGTAGCATTCTGATTACCCACAATGCCCCAGAGAGTAGCATTCTAATTTCCCACAATGCCCTGCAGAGTAGCATTCTAATTTCCCACAATGATGCAGAGAGTAGCATTCTGATTACCCACAATGCCCTGCAGAGTAGCATTCTAATTTCCCACAATGCCCTGCAGAGTAGCATTCTAATTTCCCACAATGATGCAGAGAGTAGCATTCTGATTACCCACAATGCCCTGCAGAGTAGAATTCTGATTACCCACAATGCCCCAGAGAGCAGCATTCTAATTTCCCACAATGCCCTGCAGAGTAGCATTCTAATTTCCCACAATGATGCAGAGAATAGCATTCTGATTACCCACAATGCCCTGCAGAGTAGCATTCTAATTTCCCACAACGCCCCAGAGAGCAGCATTCTGATTACCCACAATGCCCCAGAGAGTAGCATTCCGATTACCCACAATGCCCCAGAAAGTAGCATCCTGATTACCCACAGTGCCCTGCAGAGCAGCATTCTAATTACCCTCCGTGCCGGGCAGGGTCACATTCTAATTTCCCACAATGCCTTGCAGAGTACACATTCTGATTACCCACAGTGCCTAGCAGAATAGCACTGTGAGAAATTCAAAATGGGGGCACCTGCTGATGCTTCACCCTGACTGCAAGAAAGCTCACCACTTGCTTGGGGAGGAGGGAGGCAGGAGGGGAACCAGGCGGCACTTTGCCGGGGTGGGATTCGAACCTGACTCCAGCCCTGCAAGAGCTTGGAGATCCTGAGGGGGAGGTGGTGCAGTTCGTGTTCTGGGATGTATTTTCTGGAGAGGTGACTTCGGATGGGCATCGTCAGGGCACCAGTGGAATCTCAGAAGCAAGGGGCATCAGAAATGAAAGACCTGAGCAGGATTGGCTAGGGAGGCACACCTACAGATGGATGAGAATTCCATTTGAGGAGTGAAAACGTGACAGATTTTTCTGGTTCGGCTCTGCAGATTTTGTTCTGTTTTCCCTACCACCACGACGGTCCACTCGATCTGTAGTGAGTCAAGCCAATATGTGAATCCCGTTATATTGTTTTTTTAATGCTGCAATTTGCACAATGTCAATTTCATCCTCTCCACGCACAACTTCCTTTAGCCCGCTGGAGCCCTATTCTATACTTGTCAAAGGACTTGTCCATTTCACCCTTCCACTTCAGCACTTCCTGAGCAGGTGGGGTGGGAATTGACAAGTTCTTTGACAAGTACTTATGGCTCTATTGGGCTAAATAAACCAAGAAGAGTGTGGAGAGGATGAAACTGACCAGGTTTTGCCTCTGCCGGGCTGCGTAGCAGACAAGCGAACTTGTGATTGTGCACACTTGTGCAAGATCGCCAATAAATTTTTAAAAAGACAATTACAACACTATTTGCGTAAATTTCAAGATCCCCCCCCAAAACAATTGCGCAAATCAAATTTCAAGATCCCCCCCAAATGCACAGAATATTTCTGGAATCAGGAAGAAAAGATCCGCTACTGTCCACCACCACTTACCAAAATGGAAATGCTGCGGAATCCCGTCAGGCTTAAACAGAACGGAATTCCCAGCATCGCACATCCCTGGGCAGAGGTTCCCAGGATCAGCCACCGGTATCTCCAGTTTAAAAAGAGATCTTTGGCAGTAAGGATAAGAAAACACCTGGAAATACTGGGCTACATGGACCCCAACACTAAGCTAAATGGACCAGCAGCCTAATCCCAGATAAAGCCGCTTCTTGGATAGTAGGATTTCCCGTGGATAAAGTTTCAGGCCTCTGCATCTCACAGAATAAATAAACAGAGTGTCCTTTCTTCATTTGCAGTCATTTATTTGGGTTTACTTGAAGCCCCACTAGGATTCATAAACACAAGAGTGTAAACAGCTTTTCTTAGGAATGTAAGAAGCTGTCTTATGCCAGGTCTCCCCAGACTAGTATTGTCTACCCTGAGTAGCAACGGATCTCCAGGGTCTCTGACATCATCTGCCACTCCCCCTCCAGACTTCCCTGTTCCCTCTGAGCTTAGCTGCAACCTGCACAGTAGCTAATGGAAAATGGATTTTCCTAGCAACAATATATTATTCCCTGCTGTAATGCAAAATATTAAGATGACCCAGGAGCTTTACAAAAGCGGTGGGGATGAAAACTGCTAGAACAGGTTTGTTGATATGGATCAACATAGCTGCTTGACTTTTTGGACTCCCCTTGGGGGCGTGGCTATGCGGGCCCTCGTGATGAGCGCCTGCTTTCCCACCACCTGCGGTCCAAGGTCTTTTTAAAAGGAGATGCCAGCTCTTGAGGCTGGGAACTTCTCTATGTGAAGAGTGTGCTGGATGTGCTGTCCTGTGTTAGGCTGCGGGCGCTCTGCCTGGCCCACTGCCCTCACCCAGCCTCCAAGTAAGCTAGCATCTAGGTTTTAATCTCCAGCAGAGTTCTTTCCCAATACCTGCTCCCTCCGTGCTTTTAAGAAGAGATTCCGGGGACCGAACCTGGCCCCTCGTGCATGCAAAGCCTGTGCTCTGCCGCTGAGCCAGGAGCCCTCCTCAGCAAGGGCCGCTCTTGCTACTTGCCATCCTATTCCCACATCTGTTTCCCTGCCATCCTCTCCAACTTAGCTGCTGTAATTCCTGCACTAGACACAAACACACACACAGAGAGAAACACACACACACACACACACACACACACACACACACACACACACAGAGGGCCTCACCCCAGCAGAATGATCATATGGCAGGCACCGTATTTGGAAATAAGAGTATAATATTAAGCACTCCGTGAACATAGGAAGCTGCCTTATGGCAGCCTGGTTCACACGACACGAGGGTGGTGAATAAGCCATGGTGGCTTGTTAATCATCCCCACACGTGCCAGGTATGTGCCCATGGCTTGTTCTAGGTTTGCTGACTGCTTTGTCACCCACCCCAGTCACCCACCCTTGACGGATTCGGACATCACGACAACCTGCGTCCGGCGGGGGTAATTAGGGCAATCAGCCGGCATATGACTCGCACACGTGATCATGTGAATTCGGTCATGGGGGCAGGCCTTGGGTCCATCCAGCCCAGTATTGTCAACACTGACTGGCAGCAGGAGGTTTCAGGCAGGAGTTTTCCCAGCCCTACCTGGAGATGCCGGCAATCGAACCGGGGACCTTCTGCGTGCAAAACAGGTGCTCTACCACTGAGGTACGGCCCCTCTTTCTGGAGGTCGATGGTGTTTTTGGCCACATTTGCTTTGTATACAAATACAAACATCCCAGCAAAGAACAGCGGAGGCAAATGGACTCCTCCCGCAGACAAGCCCAACCACTAAGCCTGCAACACGTTCTCCAACGAGAGCAACTGCACCCCTAAGAATGTCCCAGCCGAGGATCCCCTCTCCCCCCCCACCCCTCCATCCCTCTCCATTGAAGATCAACGTATTATAACACAGGGGTAGGCAACTTGTAGCCCTCCAGGTGTTTTGGACTACAGCGCTCATAAACCCAAGCCAGCATGGCTGATGGTCAGAGATTATGGGAGTGCGTAAATCCTCGGGCAGAGCGATCCTACGGCTCTTAGACAGCATCTAAGAGGGCCATAGGATCGTTTGGGTTCCCAGTTCCGAGGTCGGAAAAGAGCTCCGACCTCGGAGCTGGGGCTCCACGCTTGGATCACCCTCCCTGCCACCTTGCAGCCAGTGCGGAAAGAAATATGTAAGAGGGACCGCAGGGTATGTAAGGGGTGAAGAGAGCATTCCAAGGGGCGGGGAGGGGGAGGAGACTCGGTCCAGCAGGATAGCCTCCTCCCCTGCCTGTCCAAAGTGCTGCCGACAACCTCATTTGCAGGGCGGGAGGAAGGCGGAGGAGAAGATCACCTCCAAGCCCCTCCCATCCTGCATAAGACATCTGTAATCCTCTGAGTTTGGAGGCCTACAAGAATTCCCCACTGGATTGTGCCCATAAAGCATCTTAAAACATTCAGCAGGTCTCTGTGCGGCTGGTATTCATATATGCAAGTCCTCAGCCTCCATCTGGTAAACTGTTTGTCAGTAAATATTTGCCGTAATGCTAGCTGCGAGCGCCATAATGGACTTTAATCCTGGCCTTGAGCATTTTTTTCACAGGTCCTGTCCTGGAGCCCAAAGCTGTTTCGGTGGTGTCAGTAGGTGGTGAGGGGGAATCACATGCAGGGTATTACACTGCATATAGCACCCGCATATCTCCCTGGGCAAGAGGGCTTGTAGCCCCCCCCCCCGGGACGAGGGTTCAAGGCCAACCCAGGGAGAAAAATACTCTTAGATGGCTGACACGGCTCCCACCAGCTCTATGATTCTGTATCTACAGTAGGCTTCTCCAACCTGGCGCCTTCCAGATGTGTAGGGTTCCAACTTCCAGGATGCTCCCATCTTGGGAGTTGGAGTCCATAAGACTCCAACAGAAGACCAGAAGAAGAGCCCTGCTGGATCAGACCAAGGGTCCATCTAGCCCAGCATTCTGTTCACACAGTGGCCAACCAGCTGCCCATGGGAAACCCACAAGCAGGACAGGGGGACAACAGCACCCTCCCACCCATGTTCCCCAGCAAATGGTGCACACAGGCACACTGCCTCTGATACTGTGTTATCCTATCTGGCCTTGGTCTTCTCTTCCCAAGGCTAAACTCGCCCAGTTCCTTCCATGTTTTCTCATGGGTCTCAGAGCTTTTCTATGGGAGGTCAGAAACCAGAAAACAAGGACTCACCCGGGTCAATAGGGAGAGCGTGGAGGTGACGTTTACAGCCATGCCACCATCAGATGAGTAAGGAAGGGCCACTGATTGGAGAGATGCATAACTGAGATTCCAGAAGGAAGCACCAAATCTCTTTATCAGATGCGAAAGACAAAGCTTTGTAAGGGAGGGAAACAAATTGCCTGCAAAAAGGACACAAAACACACCCTCCCTCCTTTTTTCTCTTGGCTGTTATTTCTGGGGATGATAAAAGTGAGCCAGGGCTGTCTGCTGGAGCCAATACTTGGAAAGAACAGAATGAATAAGCAGCCATTAGTAGGACGATAGGAACAGGAGGACTTCTGTGCCTCCTGACTCCACTTTTATGACCACATTGTACAGACGACTTTGTTGTTTAATAATGATTTATTTTTAGTTTTGGTAATTGGATTTCTTAAACAGTAAAGAAAAGACTTCAATACAGAACGGCTGTCTAAGATGAGTCCTATTAAGGCAGCCTTGTATAATGGTTAGAATGCTGGACTAGGAATGGGAAGGCCTGGGTTCAAGTCCTGCCTCATCCCTGAAGCTTGCCAGTGACACTGGGTTAGTCTCTCTCTGTCTCTCTCTGTCTCTCTGTCTCTCTCTCTCTCCACCACCCCCCCAAGCTATCTCTTGTGAGGGGGGAGGGAAGAACCATGTAGACTACCCTGAGCCCCCTGGAGGAAGGGGGGATATAATAAATAAGGCAAATAGAACAGGGGAGGGCTGAATTTCATTTTGGAGAAGCTCCTGGGACCCACATTCCAGTGGTGGGCAAAAGTGGGTGTGGCTGAAAAATCTAACCCCCATGCCAAGTTCCATTGTTATCCATTTATAGTAGGAAACATGTCTACTCAGAAGTAAGCATGAGCCGCATGTTGACTCACAAGTAAGCAGGACAAGCCTCTGCATGTCTACTCAGAAGTAAGCATGAACATCCTGTCTACTCACAAGTAAGCCCCAAAATCTCTGGGAGGCCACCTGCCCCACCACCCTGCTGTCCAGGAGCACTTGCTGAAATAAAGGCACAGGGGCCCTGAGGATCTCTCTTGCATCTGATCCCCCTGCATTAGCTGGCTTTTTGCCCACATGTGCTTCACCTCCTGCTGCCCCCCCCCTTGAATCTTTCTGCCTAGGTTTTTTCCCCTGAAACTAAATGCCCTCCTCTCACCAGTCCTTTTTACAAATCGGGGTGTCCTTAGGAGATAGGGTCCTTTAAAGACACACACAGAGGGGGGGGGAGGAGAGAGGGAGACTCTGCATCTGCAAATTTGTGCATTTTAAAATATATATATAGATATATATTTGTCTTGTGGGCCTGAGCCCGGGTCTTTATGGGGAAGTCTGTGACCAGGTCACCTGTGTGCCTGTTCAGTCTGCTGTGTAGGTGTTAATTCTTGATGGGCAACTTCAAGGCTCTCCCTTCTTACAGCTTTAAAAATAAATAAATCTTTAAACCGGACCAGGACTGAACAGCCCTTCAAACAGAGGAGTGTCCTCTGACAGTCCTTTGAATACAGGTCTGTCCTTTGAAAAGTCAGACACCTGGACATTGTATCATTTAGCTCAGTCATGTCTACTGACAGGCAGTGGTTTTCCAGGATTTCAGACAGGGGGTTCTCCCAGCCCTGCTTGGAGATGGCAGGGATAGAGCCTAGGACCATTTACATGCAAAGCTTGCTCTCCACCACTGAACACTGAGAACCAGTGTGGCGTAGTGGTTGGAGTGTTGGACTGGGACTCGGGAGATCGGGGTTCTAGTCCCCACTCGGCCACGAAGCTCACTGGGTGACTTTGGGCCACGCACTCACTCTCAGCCTGTCCTACCTCACAGGGTTTTTGTGAGGATAAAATGGAGAGGAGGAGGAGGAGGAAAAAAAGGTGGGATATAAATATGATTAATAAATAAATAAATAAATACATAAATAAAAGCTGGCCTTCTCTTTGAAAGAATAAGCACTCCCCTGCTGCCAACCTTAGGGCATTTACCTGGGAGAAAGCCCCATTGCGGTGGGACTTCCTTCTGAGTAAATGTGTATGGGGCTGGGCTGTAAAGCACCATATAAATTACGGTATCAACATTTTTATTAGATAACCCTGATCGCCTCCCTGAATCGACTTAGCTCACTTCAAATACCAGACTACAGGAACCCACTTGTCTGGAATAACTGAGGCTTTCAGCTTGCCTTTGGAATACACACAAATATAAGTGATCACTCACCACATTCTTAGGATGTTTTTAATACTAGGAGGACATTCAGCTTGGATTCCACGAGCATTCATAAACATCCCTGGGAATGCTTTCACCTGCCCTCTGATTCACAGAACTCAGTAGAGTTGCAGGCCATCAAATCCAACCCTGTGCCCGGTATGAGAAATCTAGAGCTACAGCACCACCCAACAGCTGGCTGTCCAGCCAGGGAGACCCCAGTATTCTCCTCGGTAATTGGTTCCATTGCTAAACTGCTTTCACCATTAAGAAGTTTCACCTAAATGTTCAACTGAAATCTCCCCTCCTGTCACTTAAGCCTGTTAGATCTAGTCCTGCTGATCTGCGAGCAATATTTATTTTTTATCTTATTTTTATTTATTAGAGTTCTATGCTGCCTAACAGCCAAAGCTCTCTGGGTGGTTCACCACAATTAAAACCGTAAAATACAACATAAGATAAATGATAAAAGTTTAAAACCACAGCATAAATTAGAAGTAAAATCCGAAGTAAAACCTAGCAGCAATGCAAAGATTTAAAGTACATATTTTAAAATACAGTAAGAGCCCCCCCTGTCTGGAAGCAACCTTAAATGTGCTGCCCAGAACTGGACACAGGATTCCAGATCAGGTATGACTAGCGCAGAATAAAAGTGGAACTATTACTTCTTGGAAACTAGGGTTCAAATGAATGAAGAGGTAATAGAACTCCCTCAGCCCAACATTCTGTCCAGCGTAACATGTGGTTTTGCAGTTTTGCTTGGTTCATAGCAAAAAAAACTGTCCTCTATTTAAAAATAAAAACAAAAAACAATCCTGTCATAAGAACATAAGAAGAGCCATGCTGGATCAGGCCAAGGGTCCATCTAGTCCAGCATTCTGTTCACACAGTGGCCAACCAGCTGCCCACGGGAAACCCACAAGCAGGACAGGAGTGCAACAGCACCCTCCTGCCCATGTTCCCCAGCAACTGGGGTACATAGGCACACTGCCTCTGATCCTGGAGGCAGCACATAGCCAATCAGGACTAGTAGCCATGGATAGCCTTCTCCTCCATGAATTTGTCCAGTCCCCTTTTACAGCCCTCCAAATTGGTGGCCATCACTACATCTTGTGCCAGAGTTTATGCACTGTGTGAAGGCCTTCCTTTGATCTGTCCCTGAATCTCCCACCAATCAGCTTCATGGGATGACCCCATTGGGGTTCTAGTATTTGAGAAAGGGAGAAAAACGTTTCCCTGGCCACTTTCTCCACACCAGGCATCATTTTGTACACCCCCACCATGTCTCCCCTTACTCGCCTTTTCTCTAAGCCGTCCTTTACTATTAGATGTATGAATATTCCATTAAAAAACACATGAACGTGATTTCTAGGAAGGAGAGTGTCTTGGCTTGCGTGTGTACCAAATTTCAACATTCAGAAGGATGGGGAAATACCTTAGTGGGTGGGTGGGTGGGTGGGGGTACCAGTGGATCACCTTTTGATTAGCAGGGAGACCTCCCCCCCCCATAATTCCCTTCCTGCTCTGAACATAGCTGAAGTCCTCACGTTCTCCATGGGGGGGGGGTGGAATGAATTTTCCCAGCAACAATATATTATTCCCTGTTGTTATGCAAAGTAATTTGACCTCATCGAATGGGCAATAAGACCCATTAGCTTAACGGAAGACCCTGCTTCTGGTGGAGATGAAAACAGGTAGAAGTGGTTTGTTGATATGGATCAGCACAGCTGTCTGCATTTTTTTTTACTCTCCTTGCAGCCCCCCCCCCCCCGCCCCCATGGGGACCTTCGAGATAAGTGCCTGGCCTTCAAAATGCCCTCTTTGGTTTGAAGGAGAGAAGTACGAAAGTCCCTTTGGCAAGCTTCTCTAATGATCGGGGAGGTTTTGCGGTTTGAACATGCCAAACTTCAGCTGTGCAGATCCTGCGGAAGTTCCCGAAGCGTCCCTATTCCCTGCGAGTGATCGCTGGTCCTGATGACTGTGTGAAAACTCCAGTACTGCGTTGCGTTGCGTTGCGTATGCCAGTTGCTGGGGGAGGTCTTTGGGCTGATCCAGAGGGGCTTTTTAGGCAGCGCGATCCAATGTGGCTGCTCGTCGCCCTCCGAACTCATGAGGATTATGGGCGTCCAGTGGAGGGCAGAAGGAGCACGGAGGCGAAAGTCACCTCCGCGATCCTCCTGCCCTTCAGAAGACTTAGACAGCCGGTTTCGGCCATCTAAGTCTTTTCCCTCCGGTGTGCAAGGAGGAGACACTGAGGCACTGCCAGGATACATAGTATCACGGCGGAGCCTTACTCCTCCCCTCCCCGTCCCCCTCCCCGCCCACAAACCTCCAGCTCCGAGGTCGGTCTTCCGACCTCAGAGCTGCAACCAACGCTGGCTGCGAGGGCGGAGGGAGGGCACTCCGAAGTCGGTGTCCCAGCTCTGACCTCAGAGGACAGCTGGGACTCTGACCTCTGCTATCTACGCTCTGCGTTCAGGGGCTTACGAGCATTGAGGGCGCAATCGATAGGATTGCGCCCTAAATTAGCATATGCTGATTTTATGCAAATTGGTGTCCCCCCTCTTTACCACTTGGGTGGGGGATACATTTCCTCTTATTTGGTGATTTGTCCGTGGCAACCCCAAACCCCAACAAACGTACAGCCCAAGTGTGTGTGTGTGTGTGTGTATGTGTGTGTGTGTGTGCTGTTCTTCAGGGGTGGGACTTCAAGCCAAGCTCTAAATCACAGCGGCATTTCTTCGGCTCAACCCTTGTTGTCGGCGATCTCATTAAGCTAATGAAAAAACTTCCTCTGTAAAATGAAATTTTCTCGAATGCGGCGCTTGAAGCTCCTGACAGCTGAGCAGCGAGTGGGGGGGGGGGAGCATGGGGGACTCACTGTATGTTGTCCAATTCTGCATCTGCACTGTTGGAGAAGGGCTGTAACGCAGAGATCAGGCTTGCTCTCTGTTGCTCTGGAGCAGGCAGGACTAGAACCAATGGATAGAAAAGGCAGGGAAGCGGATCTTGGCTAAACATTAGGAGAATAGGCCTGTGGCTCACGCTGGCTCAGCTCGGCTGAGCGTGGAAAGCTAAGCAGGGTCAGGCCTGGTTATTACTTGGATGGGAGACCCCTCCTCTAGTTTCCTGCATTAAGCAGGGGGTTGGACGCGATAGCCTTGTAGGCTCCTTCCAACACTATGATCTATGAAATCTAAGCTTCCCAATGGTAAGAGCTGTTCAAGAGCGGAGCAGACTGCCTCGGGAGCTGGTGGGCTCTGCTTCACTGAAGATATTTTAAGCAGAGACTGGACAGCCATCTGTCAGGGATGCTACAGTTTCATCCTGCATTATGGACCCTGTGCTTGGGCTAGATGACCTCTGAGGCCCCTTCCAACTCTTATGATTTCATGATAAGGGAAAGAAAGTAGATCTCCCTATTCTGCATCTTTGCAAAAAGGAAAGAAAGAAAGAAAGAAAACTTGCATTGAAGCACCTATAAAGCTCGTGTCTGGCTAAAAGCAAAGCACAGCGCCATCTTCTGGGTGGTAGTGGGCACTGCAGCAAGAAGAAGAAGCATCCCTGTATTCAGATCAATTACTGTAATAATGACTAGTGATACATTGCATTTATGGAGCGCTTTCAGAGCGTTTCGAGCGCCTTGCTGTAATCCTTACAGCAACCCTATAAGGTAGGCCAATACTTGACGAAACGCCTCTCCCAACCGCAGTCTACACTCAGCATCTGAGGCCTTCCTCCGAGTGCCACCTCTGAGGGAGGCTCGGAGGGCGGCAAAAAGGGAGCGGGCCTTCTCAGTGGTGGCCCCCCGATTTTGGAAATATCTCTCCACTGAGGCCCGCCTGACGCCAACTCTGTCATCCTTTCAGCACCAGGTTAAGACAGCCCTTTATGCTGAGACATTTAAAGACATCTACGGTTATTTAATGGCTTGATGGGGGCACCCATGCCTGGGGCTTTTAACAGGTCTACTTTGTATTAAATATTGTTTTAGCTACTTTTTTTTTTAACTAAACAGTTTTTAAATTCTATATTTGGGGGGGGATTACAGTTGTTTTTACTGTATTATGGTGCTGTTTTAGGAACTGTTGTAAACTGCCCAGAGAGCTTCTGCTATTGGGCAGTATAGAAATAAATAAATATATATATATAATCCCCATACTGCAGATATTGCTGAGGCTAGGAATGGCTTTCCTAAAGCCACTGAGTTAAGTTCCTGGCAAAGCAAGGTTCAAACAGGGAACCTCGTGGTCCATGGCTTAGCCACTTAACCATCATGCTCCATCTTGCCCCTGAAATGTCTCCTGAAGCAAGGAAGCAGAATGGCAGCTCTCCCTTGGAGATCTAAACGCCAACAGCTTATCTCTTCGTACCAGGTTTTGGGGCACTTGGGCAAGATGCCCTCAATGGGCCCCCTCTCTGTGTGAGTCCCCCTTCTCGCTGCCATTATTACTAGCTCCTCCTGCTCCTCCTCCTCTTCCTCATCACAGCTACCACTTGTTTGCTCGAGAGGCAGAGAGGCAGTTGGCCTTGGCATCTCCTGCTCCTCCTTCTCTCCACCACCGTTGCCTGGGCCAGAGCGAGAGGCGGACGAACAGGAGGAGCGAGTGCAGGGGGGCTCTTGTCAGTGGGCCCCTGCTGGGGTGTGGGTCCTCGGCAGATGCCCGACCATGCCTACCTTCGACGCCAGCCCTGCACACACACATCTCACTGGTTTCAGGAGGTGCAACCATGACTTAAAATCAGTGTTGGCTCTAGGTTTTGGAGGGCCCTTGGACAAGACACCCTCAATGGGACCCCTCCCTCAATGAATTTGCCTTCTCCCCACCATTGTCACCAGCTGCTCTGGCTCCTCCTCCTCCTCCTCCTCATTGCTACCCCTTGCTTGCTCGACAGGGAGAGAGCCAGGGAGCAAGCAGGCTGTGGCATCTCCCGCTCCTCCTTCTCACCACCACTGTTGTCTGGGCCAGAGCGAGAGGCAGGGGAACAAGCAGGTTGCAACTGGGAAGAGGAGGAACAACTCCAGGGGGGCTCCTGTCAGTGGGGCCCTGCTGGGGTGTGGGCCCTCGGCAGGTGCCCGACCACGCCTAGCCTTGATGTCGGCCCTGCGTCCCAGTATGCATTGGGGGCAACCTGGGATTTTATTTGCCCCCAGCACAAACTAATTAGTTTGCAAGGAGTGTTGCATGATGATACCTCTCCCTTCCCACCTCTCACAGGGGTTGATGGGAGACCCAGGCCTGACCCACAGGGCACAATCCACATAAAATCCTGCACATGCCCCATGGCAATCAATGGCCATGCTTCACACAGCTCTCCAACCCGCGTTTCTGCACTGAAGCCTCCCCCACTGCAACCAGTCCACCGCCCAAGGCTACTGTCTCTCCCCTTGCCTAGCTGCGAGGCTGTCTCCCTCCGGTGTCTGGAACAAGAGAATTCCATCCAAGTAGGTACTCGAATGCCTGGCCAGAGCAGGGGAAAGTCTCCATTTATCGCCCGGCACTGGGAACGCAGCCAAAAAGCTGAAAGCATCACTCCGAGAGCGAGCGGAGGGAACTGGGCGCCAAAGCTCCACATACTGTATATCTCCTTTTAGTTAGCTGCTGTCAGGAGAAGATGCATTTTTACTTCTCTTTTGGCACCCTCCTCACCCGGCGCCTTTCCATTAAATCAATTGCTCCGCTGGATTTTTGCCTCTCCGTTACATTAAAGCAATCTCAGACGGTCTCGTTCCCAGAGGTGCTTCACTTGTGAAAATGTTTTAATTTTTTTTAATGGGGTGGCCAAGTAGCCAATTTGTATCGGGCCCAACTGGTATCCAGAATGCCTCGATCTAGTTCTGTGCCATGGCTGCATTTGCAATACCTGTGATCCATTCTAATTGCTCCCCAGTCTGGAGTGGTGGTTACACAGCAGGGCTGGGAGAACCTATTTATTTATTTATTTCATTTATATACACCCAACAGTCGAAGCACTCTGGGCAGTTTACAATCGTTCCTAAAGCAGCGCCATAATTTATTTATTTACTTACATGTCTATGCCACGCAATAGCCAAAGCTCTCTGGGCGGTTCACAACAATTAAAAACACAACACAAAATACAGTATGCAGATTTAAAAATTTAAGACTACAGTATAAAATAGGAGTGAAAGCCGAAATAAAACCTAGCAGTGGCCCAGAGATTTTAAATACAGTAAAGAATTTAAAACAGGGACTAAAACAGAGAGCCAGTGTGGCGTAGTGGTTAGAGTGTTAGACTGAGACTCAGGAGATCCGGGTTCTAGTCCCCGCTCGGCCATGAAACTCACTGGGTGACTTTGGGCCAGTCACTGACTCTCAGCCTAACCTACCTCACAGGGTTGTTGTGAGGATAACATGGAGAGGAGGAGGATTATGTAAGCCGCCTTGGGTTCCTTGCAGGAAAAAAGGCAAAAAAGACTAAGATGCCTGGGAAAATAAAAAGATCTTGCCCCGGCACTGGAAGGAACACAATGTAGGTGCCAAGACAGCCTCTCTGGGAAGTTCATTCCACAACCGGGGTGCCACAGCAGAAAAGGCCCTGTTCTTAGTAGCCACCCACCTCACTTGCTTTGGCAGGGGCTCCCAGAGGTGGATGGGTGGATGCTGAGGATGATCTTAGGGTCCGGGCAGGTATATATAGGAAGAGATGATCCTATAATACAATAAAAACAACTGTAAAAAATTCCCAGAATTTAAAGGCAGTTTAAACATTAAAAATAATTTAGCAGCTAAAACAATATTTCATACAGAGTAGACCTGTTAAAAACCACCTGACATGGGTGCCCACATCAAGCTATCAAATAGCCTTACACATATCTTTAAATGCCTCAACGCAGAGGGCTGTCTTAACCTGACACTGAAAGGATAACAGGGTTGGTTCCAGGCGGGCCTCAGTGGGGGGATTATCCCACAGTCGGGGGGCTGCCACTGAAAAGACCCCACTTGTTGACGCCCTCTGAGCCTCCCTCGGAGGAGGCACTCGGAGGAAGGCCCCGGATGTTGAGCGTAGGGTCCGGGTAGATTGCGGGTTGGGAGAGGCATTCCGTCAAGTATTGCACTCCCGAGCCGTGTAAGGCTTTATAGGTTAAAACCAGCAGCCTTGAACCTACGGTCTTCCAGATGTTGTTGGACTCCAGGTCCCATCAGCCCTAGCCAGCATAGCCAATGGTCAGGGATGGTTGCCTATTGCTTTCCAGGGCTCCATTCAAGGTGCTGAACTCCATCCCCAAAAATAGGTTCACCACTATGGGGCACCATGTTTTCTTTCTTTACTTCTTCTCCTTGCCCCAAGAAAGACCGCTGTGTTCTGATGAAGGCTGATTCGTTCTCAGTCCCCGTGCCCCCATGATCTTTTTTTAGCCAGAGATCAAAGCTAGGAACTCCTGCATCTGATGCATATGGCCTTTCTCTGATTTGCAGGGGAGAAGGAAAGGGTGGAAGGAGGTGCTTCACCCTTCCCCTACCAACAGTTTTCCCTCTGCAACACTCTGCTTGGACACTTTTCCCCACGGTGGGAGATCTGACATGTCCTTGCCAGTCTAGCGGGGAAAATGAGCCCAGGTGTTGCAGAGCCTAAAGGGTAGGCAGAAGGGATTATTGTAATTATTATACGTATTTATATCCCGCCTTTTTCCTGCAAGGAACCCAAGGTGGCTTATATAATCCCCCTCATCCTCCTCTCCATTTTATCCTCACAACAACCCTGTGAGGTAGGTGAGGCTGAGAGTCAGTGACTGGCCCAAAGTCACCCAGTGAGCTTCATGGCCGAGTGGGGACTTGAACCTGGATCTCCCGATTATTGTAATTATTATACATATTTATATCCTGCCTTTTTCCTGCAAGGAACCCAAGGTGGCTTATATAATAATCCTCCTCCTCCTCCTCCTCCTCCTCCTCCTCCTCCTCCTCCTCCTCCTCCTCCTCCATCATCATTTTATCCTCACAACAACCCTGTGAGGTAGGTTAGGCTGAGAGTCAGTGACTGGCCCAAAGTCACCCAGTGAGCTTCATGGCCGAGTGGGGACTTGAACCTGGATCTCCCGAGTCCCATTCTGAGTCCGACACTCTAACGGTTACACCACACTGGTGCATCCCTTTACCACTTCTCTCCTGCAAATCCTATTTGCACATTTGTGATGTAACTGTTACGATGTTGGACTAGGACCAGGGAAAATGAGGTTCAAATTCTCACCCTGTCATGAAGCTTGCTGGGTAGCCCTGGGCCAGTCATTCTCTCTCAGCCAAACCTACCCCGCAGGGCTGTTGTGAGGGTAAAATGAGGTGTGTGTGTGTGTGTGTGTGTGTGTGTGTGTGTGATCATGTAAAACTCCCTGGAAGAAAAGCAGAATTGGAATGTAATGAGCCAGTGTGGCGTAGTGGTGAGAGTGTTGGACTGGGACTCAGGAGATCCGGGTTCGAGTCCCCACTTGGCCATGAAGCTCGCTGGGTGACTTTGGGCCAGTCACTGACTCTCAGCCTAACCCACCTCGCAGGGTTCCGGTGCAAGAAGTTTGTAAAATAAGAGCCACAGACGCTTGACCTCATTGTACAAACAGTGCGTGAACAAAATGCAATGGCCATCCAAACAGTGCGTGAACAGAACGCAACAGCCGTCTACAAATGAACCGTCCACGATTCATTGTACGCAGGTGGCTTTCAAACAAGTTGCATGGATCCTTTTTTTGTTCTTCTTTCTTTCTTTCTTTCTTTTTCTTGGAAGAAAAACAAGCCAGAAAGGGGGAAAGGGGGAGAAGAAAAGAGATTGGGGGTTGCGAGAGAAGGGAGAAGGGAAAATGCAGAGAGAAGGGTTGATTCCTTCTCTCGGCAGGAATTGAAATCCCAATGTAAGCAAAGCTGACACAAGAGAGAATTAATATTGCTAAAGTGTACGGCTGGCTCGGAGCTGCCCTAGTACATTAAGTCGTTGGCAAAATGAATTGCAAAACGCCTCTCATCATAATTCCAGGAAGCGGTGCTCTAATATTAATTATGTTGGCGGAGATATTGACCAGCTGAGGAAGCAAAGATTTCTGCAAACAGAGCACTCCAGTAATTAGAACTCCGTCGTTGGTAACTTGGGGTGCTTCACTGCACCCCGACTTCTGTGGCAGTGTGCACGAAAGAGGCAAATTCCACGTCAGGGATTATTAGGGAAGTGACTGAAAGTAAAAGCATAAGTATCATCACAAAGTCATGCACATGATGCAGGCCACATGCTGAAGCTGAAGCAGGTACAAGCCAGGTCAGTGCTTGGAAGGGTGACTGCCTGGGCTGCCCATATCTGTTCTCCTTCATCGAGCAGGGGGTTGGACTCTATGGCCTTATAGGCCCCTCCCAACTCTATTATTCTATGATCCTATGATGACTTACGGTAGGTAAATGTCCAGGGAGGCCATGTTTAGGATACCGCATACAATTCGGGTCTCGAAAAGCATGTTGCAGAGATGGAGAAGATGCAGAAAATGAGCATGAAGAAAGAGCAAGGGGTTAAGCAATTCCCTGGTAAGGAAAACCTATAATGATTGGGGCTTTTTTATTTACAAAGAAGGAGGGGGAAAGACAAGTGGAGAGGGAGATATTTCTCTCTCTCTCTCATCATACTAGAACCCCAACGGGGTCATCCCATGAAGCTGATTGGTGGGAGATTCAGGACAGATAAAAGGAAGGGCTTCTTCGCACAGTGCAGAGTTAAACTCTGGAACTCGCTGCCACAAGATTGTAGTGATGGCCACCAATTTGGAGGGCTTTAAAAGGGGATTGGACAAATTCATGGAGGAGAAGGCAATCGATGGCTACTAGTCCTGATGGCTATGTGCTGCCTCCAGTACTAGAGACGGTATGCCTTTGTACACCAGTTGCTGGGGAACATGGGTGGGAGGGTGCTGTTGCAGTCCTGTCCTGCTTGTGGGTTTCCCGTGGGCAACTGGTTGGCCACTGTGTGAACAGAATGCTGGACTAGATGGACCCTTGGTCTGATCCAGCGTGGCTCTGCTTGTGTTCTTATGGCCTCAATGGCCCCTTCCAACTCTGTGAGAGTAGCTCTCAATTTCTACTAGTCCTGATGGCTATATGCTACCTCCAGTAACCTACCAGTTGCTGGGGAATATGGGCTGGAGGGTGCTATTGCACTCCTGTCCTGCTTGTGGGTTTCCCACGGGCAGCTGGCTGGCCACTAGATGGACCCTTGGTCTGATCCAGCAGGGCTCTTCTGATTTCATAGATTTCATAGATCATAGAGTTGGAAGGGGCCTACAAGGCCATCGAGTCCAACCCCCTGCTCAATGCAGGAAACTAGAGGAGGGGTCTCCCATCCAGGTAATAACCAGGCCTGATCCTGCTTAGCTTTCCACACTCAGACAAGCTGAGCCAGCATAAGCCACAGGCCTGATGTTCTCAGTCGGATGGCCATGTGTCCTACTTTACATGGGACAGTCCTCTGTCTGAAGGCGTCCTCCATCTGAAAGGCTGTCCATTCCAGATCTGGTTTAAAGATAAAGCGCCATAGGATAATGAGGGAGAGAGCATGGTTCTTGAAGTGGCCCACCAACCATTAGCAGCCTAAGCAGTCCACAGGCACAAAATTAAAAAAAACATAGAAATTAAAACATGATCGAGTATTACAGTTTTCTTACATGAGATTTGAATAGATCAATTACGACAGATACATATTCAATGTATAACCCTATATATTTTATATAAAATGACATATAAAGTACCAGTGTGGCGTAGTGGTTAGAGTGTTGGACTGGGACTTGGGAGATCCGGGTTCAAGTCCCCACTCAGGCCATGAAGCTCACTGGGTGACTTTGGGCCAGTCACCGACTCTCAGCCTAACTTACCTCAGCAGGGTTGTTGTGAGGAAAAAATGGAGAGGAGGAGGATCATGCCACCTTGGGTTCCTTGCAGGGAAAAAGGTGGGATATATATATATATATATATATATATATATATATATACACACATACTACTATCCATAGGCATAGTTATATATAGGCTTAAAAAAGGCAGACCAAATATCCATATATTTATCCAAGGGAGGGTGGTGACTCCTATTTCGGTGGGACTCCTTTTCCATTACAGGTTTTGCAGGTTTTATTTGGTGCTTCATAGGAGCTATCCACGGTGCTCCATGGTGGTGAACTTATTTTGGGGATGGAGTTCAGCACCATGGATAGCTACCAGGAAGCTACAAGCAAAACCTGCAATGGATTAGGGGCCCCACTGAAATAGGCGTCACCAGCCTCCCCTTACCCATTCATCGATGACGCCTAAAGACCACCCCTATTCAAAAATTGAAAGCGTTGTTAAGTCCCCAAGCGTTGAGTTATCAAAGGTGGCCATCTTGTCCTTCCAGTGTTGTAATATTAGCCTTTGAGCTGTCAAAAAGGTGCAGCAGATAATCCATTTACGTTGACCTTGTGTTAAGTTCCAAGAAGCAGGTAGATGCTAAGAAGAACAGGCGCATCCTGGCTTACCCAAGGCTGCCACCTACAGCCCAACCGTGGCACTGCTTTGCGTGCAGAAGGTGCCAGGTTCAAACCCACCCACCCACCCCCGGCATCTCTCGGTAGGGTGAGGAAAGAATCCTCCCTGAAACCCTGGGGAGCCATTGCTCCCCTGCCCAGCTCTGAGGTCAGAAAAGAGCTCTGACCTCGCAGCTGAGGATCTGCGTTTGGATCCCGCTGTCCCACTTGCAGCTGGTGCGGAAAGAACCATGCTAGCTGCTTCTCCAAGGTCGTAATAGCAACCTCGGAGAAGGGGTAAAGGGGGGGGGTATTTGGGGAGAGGGGAGGAGACTGGGGCTGCCAGGATATGAGGTCTCCTGGTGGCACTCCAGCCCCCATCTGAAGCACTGCAACTAGATTGCCAAAATCGGCCATCTAGCTGACTTGCAGGGCAGGAGGAGCTGGGAGGCGAAGATCGCCCCCGTGCTCTTCCCGCCTTCCGTAGGATGTGGGCAATCCTCCGAGTTTCGAGGCTTATGGGCATCCCCACTGGATTGCGTCCTAAATTGTTATATAAAGTTGTTTTTTTTTTTAGAATGTTAAGTTTTTAAGTTGACACAAATTTTATGGCAGTCCTATTGGGGCTGGTAGTGCAAATACGTAAATAGATAAATAAAATGTGATGTCCGAGCATGTGTGTGTGTGTGTGTGTGTGTGTGGAAGAGGACATCGCCTATATAGTCAGTCAGTCAGTCAGTCAGGCGATCACTAGTGACCGAGTAAGATTGTCTTCCAGGATAAAAATTTACAAAAAGGTGATTTTAAAAGGAGGAAAATTCTAAATAAAATTGTGTAGACTCTAGCGATGGGTCCATAAGTGACTGTGGAGGCCAATTCTAGATCCACGCAGCTTCCCACAGTGAGGACACAGGTTACCAGATGGAAGATGGTCCTGTAAAGGATTCATTTGACGTGCTTTTCGCTTAGCACGTTTCTCCCTTTCACCTTGCACTCAGGCTTCTTCAAAGTCCATAGAACCTTTGTGAAAGGCCAACCTCCAGTTAGATCGTTCATGGGCCACAGCTTCCCAGTTTTTGATGTTTATATTGCATTTTTTTTAGATTAGCCTTAAGAACATCTTTAAACCTCTTATATTGACCACCGATATTCCGCTTTCCATCCTTGAGTTGGGAATAAAGTAACTGCTTTGGGAGACGGCAGTCAGGCATTCAAACAACATGACTGGTCCACTGAAGTTGGCGTTGAAGGATAATTTTTTCAAGTGCTAGTAGTCTTTGCTTCTTCCAGTACACTACATTTGTTCGCCTATCTTCCCAAGTAATTCGCAGGATTTTCCAGAGGCAACGTTGATGAAATCTTTCAAGGAGTTGGAGGTGACGTTTATAGATAGTCCATGTTTCGCAGGCATACAATAAAGTTGGTAATACAATGGCTTCATAAACCAGTGTTTTGATCTTCTTACAAATATCCCGATCCTCGAACACTCTATGTTTCATTCGAGAAAACGCGGCACTAGCGGAGCTCAGACGATGCTGGATTTCACTGTCGATGTTAGCTATAACAGAAAGATAGCTGCCAAGATAGAGAAAATGATTGACATTTTCCAGTGTTGTCCCGCCAAGCTGGATAGATGGCATCACCAAAGGGTTAGCTTGCACTTGCTGATGAAGCACTTTGGTTTTTTTGATGTTAAGTGAGAGACCAAGTTTTCCGTATGCTTCTGCAAAAGCATTTAGGATAGTTTGGAGATCATCCTCTGAATGTGCGGAGACCACATTATAATCAGCATACTGAAGTTCCACAATGGAGGTTGTAATTACCTTACTTTTTGCTTTCAGCCTGCTGAGATTAAAAAGCGTTCCATCTGTTCGATATATAATTCCCACACCAGTGGGAAGTTTCCCCTCGACAAGATGTAAAATCATGGCGATGAAAATAGCAAATAATGTTGGGGACAATAACACATCCCTGTTTAATACTTTCTCAGAAAGCAAAGGAAACACTGCGATAAGGAACTGGGAAAGAGAACCCCCCAAAGTGAGCTCTAAATGAATGCACACGAATGCTGGCATTCAAAAGAAGCCCCGCCTCATTGCTACGCTTCTTTCTGCATGGCCGGGGAAATCAAGAATTTATCCTTCGTGCTGAGAGCGAGAGTGTTTGACTCAGTGGTCCGGAAAAATGTTCCTTCCGCGGAAAATAAATATAAGGTATACACACATATCTGAAAGGGGGTAGGTGGGAATTGGAGCCTTTGTCCATTTAAATCAATCCAACCTAGGGCCTAATTTGCCTCTGCAATTTGCGTAATTATTCCATCAGGCTGCATTCAGAGCAGAGCACTGAGCAGTTCATTTCTTACAAACACACACAATACAGGGTTGGGGGCTACTCTTACCACCTGAGGTCACCAGGGGGCTGTCTAGAGCAGCACATGGCTGCCAATGGAACTTTCCCCTAGGGTTGTTCAAGAATTTTATTTCTGTTCACAAATCATGTGAACATGTCCTGAGTGCGAGCAGGAGTGCTTTCTCCCCTCCCCCCAAGAAACGTTTGCAAATTCCCAAAATTTGCGATCGCGTTCGGAAAACCCGTCGTTGCTTTTTGTTTTTTTGTGTGCATGCTAAAATGCACATTTCCCAAGCAATGCACATCTCCATGCTGTAGTGAATAGGGGGAAGTCCACACCTTTGCAACATACTCACTGAAATGTGCATTTCCCCCGTTTGAAATATGCACTTTCCCCGTTCAAACGAGCCCAAAAACGGGTCAAAAACAAAAATAGGAGTGAGCCAAAGTGAGTTTCCACGTGATTTTCACAATGATCATGTACATCACCCTTAAAGAAAGAAAGAAAGAAAAATGGGGGAGGGGGGGGAAAGGGATTATTGTGCATGGATATGTTTCATAATATGTTCTTCTTCTTTCTTTCTTTCTTTCTTCTTCCCCCCACCCTCTTTTGTGCTCCCCCCTTTTTCTTATTGTTATATTTGTAACTACTTTTTAAAAGGTGATTTTCAGCGAATTTAGGTGAGCTCAAAAATGGTTGGTTCTCTCGTCCCTTTGCCTTTGCTACAGCAATGAAGGTATGGATAGGTGGATGTTTGTCCTTTACAGAAGTGGTGTTAGGGGGTGGCCCACTAGGGCTGGATTCGGGAGGGCGGGCAGCAGGAGGTGATGCACATGTGGGCCAAAAGCCAGCTAACCCAGGGGGATCATCAGATGCCACAGAGATGCTCAGGGCCCCTGTGCCTTTCTTTCAGCAAGTGCCCCTGGACAGCAGGGTGGTGGGGCAGATGGCCTCCCAGAGATTCGGGGCTCCAAATGGAAGATTCAGGGCTCCAACCCCAGAGGGCCACCCGCTAACACTGCCTCTGGATTTTGCTGCCAAGAGGGCCAGGTTTTACCCACAGGTCTGAGGTTCTGCACCCTGCAGGAGGGCATGAGTGCCAGTCAAAGAGGCCCAACAACCACAGGGGGAAATGCTCACTCCAGTAACATTTGGAGAGAGATATCACATGTGGGTGTTTCTATGCTAAACACAAGTTCTTTGCAAGGTTCCTGTTTTGAGACAAATTGCCCAGGGCCATGCAGCAAGGTTAAGTGGTCTGCCTAGAGCAGGGCTCTGCAACCTTGGGTCCCCAGATGTTGCTGGCCTACAGCTCCCAGCATACCCAGTCAGCATGGCTAATGGCAAGGGATTCTGAGAGCTGTAGTCCAGCAACATCTGGGGACCCAAGGTTGGAGAGCCCTGGCCTAGAGTAAGTGGAGTTGGGTAGATGAAGTCAGGATCTGGTGTAAGAAAGGTGCAGACGGACATGGCCTTACCAGGAGAACAGGAGCCATCTGGGCTCTGCTTCAGGTAGCAAAATATCTGGATTTTGCCCTAAAAAATTCTTCTCCGGAGCACAACCGTTTTGTTTGTGTGCCCTTGCCCCCTTTCTGCCAGTAGAGGGCAGTCGTGTATAACATGAAACATTGCAGGGGGGCAGTAGGATAAATTCCTTCCTATAACCGAACTCAAGAGCAGATCCTGAAGAATACTTAACAGGGATTAACTACACTTTACCACCTTTTAAGTACCCTTTCCAGACCCATTAGCCATCCATTGCCTTTACAAATAAATAAATAAATAAAAGCAACCCAAAAATACTTTCGACTTTAGATTGTCCCTTAGGCATATGTACATATTTCCAGGCCAGAAAGCTTAGCAGGGCTTCAGTGAGCACAAATCTACAGAGGAGTGAGTCCGTCCGTTGTGACAATCCATAATTCACCATTTCTTTCTTGCTTCCTTACATGGGAAGCCTTATACCAGATCAGACTGCTTTCCATCTCTAGCCCAAAACTGAATGGGTTCAGACCACATGATAACCCACACTCAAGGGTTGCGTATGGGTTGTTCTTGAAACGTGGGTTATCATGTTGTCTGAACCCAGCTGTGATATCAAGCCATGGTTTGTTAACCACGGACAACCCATGAAGAGAACCCATGGTTTGTTGTTGGGTTGTGAACTGTGGGTTGTTCACCATGGTTTGTTATCTTGGCTGGGTTCAGAGAACATGACAACATGATGGTTCAATGACATGGGTTGTTGAGTGTGGGTTATCGTGTTGTTTGAACCCAGCCAGAGAGAGTGCTCCCAGGACTTGAACCCACATTGCAGAGCAGTTCCCGTGCTACTCAGCCACAGTGGCAGACAAAAACATGGACCTCACCTCAGATGGGACTCGAACCCACAATCCCTGGCTTAGGAGGCCAGTGCCTTATCCATTAGGCCACTGGGGCTTGATAAAGACAGGGAGCTATCCTCACTTACCTGGGAATAAGCCCCACTGAACACAGTGACTGGGTTCAGACAACACGATAACCCACATTCAAGGGTTGAATATGGGTTGATTGTGGTTGTTGTTGAACCGTGGGAATATGGGTTATTGTGTTGTCTGAACCCAGCTGAGATAACAAACTATGGTGAACAACCCACAGTTCACAACCCAACAAGAAACCATGGATTCTCTTCATGGGTTGTTTGTAGTTAACGAGCCATGGCTTGTTAGCACAGCTGGGTTCAGACAACATGATAACCCATGTTTCAACAATAACCCACAGTTCAATGACAACCCACGCTCAACCCATACTCAACCCCTGAGTGTGTGTGTGGGGGGGTTATCATGTTGTGTGAACCCAGTCAGTAAGACTTTCTTCTGAGTCAACATTCATAGGATTTGGCTGTAAAAGGAATTTTTTTCGGGTGGAAGAATGAAACCTGCTTTTGAGTTTTAATTCTGTGTGTTTGGGCGGGGGGGGGGGAGCTGAACAGACATTTGTAAAACACTGTTGTTATTTTTCCCACACACCTGGGAAATGATCAGTGCTCCACATGGGCTCAGTTAGCTGGCGATGCCCCACCGAGGGGATGGTGTGGGGGGGAGGTTAATAGCTTCTACGGACAACTTTTTCACAGGAGGGGGCTCGAGAGAGATACATCAACTCAATGACTTGACTGGGACTCAACACACAGAGAACCATCAAAGCATCAGCCAGAGCTAAACAGTATTGTCGGGGCGGGGGGGGGGTTCCTAGCAGGGGAGGAAGGCGTGGAAACCTTTATCTATCATATTATATCCCTCCAGATTGAAGCCGACCCATCAATCAAGCTCTTCGGTCTTGCTCCTTCAATGGGCTGGGGTTCTTCAGCTCCCAGAGCTCTCCCAGTGGGGGACCAAAGGGATGGAGACACCGTTGCCGAGGCGACCCTGGTCGCCTCTTCCTGTTGCTCCAGATGTCTGCTGGTGTGCCTCCTCCATGCAAACCGGCCTTTTCCCACATGGAGGCGGAAGGACTCATTCACTAGCCACCTTGGAGACCTTGTGATCCACACACACATTTTCTGAAGCTGTTCTCCTGTCTTAAATTTCAGTAGCTTGTCTCCATCACTGTTCCCATATGGTTGGAAAGATTTCTCTCTTCCGAAAGGATTGAGGCAACATGGGGATTTTTTCTCCCAGGGGCAGTGCCTAGGCAGCCGTGTACCTGGAGACATTCCTTGTTTTTTTCCACATTCACAGTATTGAGAGCCAGTGTGGCCTAGTGGTTAGAGCATTGGACTGGGACTTGGGCGATCTGGGTTCTAGTCTCCACTAGGCCATGAAGCTCACCGGGTGACTTTGGGCCAGTCACTGACTCTCAGCTTCACCTACCTCACAGGGTTGTTGTGAGGATAAAATGGAGTGGAGGAGGAGTATGTAAGCTGCCTAGGGTTCCTTGCAGGAAAAAAAGGGGGGATATAAATATAATATAATAAAATAAATAAATTGCCCACCACAGCCAAATGCAACACCCCTGTATATTGTCTCTGAATACTAGTTCCTGGCAAGGGGAAGGCAATAGCCTTCATGCATGCCGTCCTCAGGAGCTTCCAGAGACACCCACACCTACAGTTCTTCCTTCTTCCAATACTTCACACATTCCCTTGCCCTTTTTTAAAGGATTTTTGGAACACTTGTGCACCAGTGCTTCAGCAATGCCTATTTTCTGAGTGGTGGCAGGAGCAGGGAAGCCTGGTCAGTTTCACCATGCTTGCTTTTTCACAGCATGGGAGTGAAACTGACACAGCTCAGAGCAAAATGTTCCTTCCATCCCTAGTAGTGATGGCCGAACTTACCCCCGAGTGAATTCATTATTTGCTCAGAAAGTAACAAATTTGTCCATGTGAGCTCGGAGAATGGTCCTCCTTTAATAAGAACTGTCGTTCTGGGTATACGGGCGTTTGGCACATGCGCAATATCAAGATGCATCTTGGGAGCGGGAGTCTGGAATCACGTGACGCGGCATGAGGTCATGCATCACCACGTTATACCCCCTTCCTGATGACGTTGTATGGAGGCTGGTGACTTCAATTTCAGTGGGGTTCCTTTTCCATTGCAGGTTTTATTAGGTTTTATTTGGAGCTTCATAGGAGTTATCCATGGTGCTCCGTGGGGGTGGACCTATTTTGGGGGTGGATTTCAGCACCATGGAGAGCTCCTACAAAGCTCCCAAAAAGACCTGCAAAACCTGTAATGGCAAAGGAGCCCCACCGAAATAGGAGTCACCAGCCGTCCTGCTGTCGCTGGTATGAAGATGTAACTGGGGGAGTCCTCCTCTTGCAGAGTTAGGACTGTGGAGGCAGCGACAACGAGGGAAGCAGCTAAGGAAACTGGTTCAAGTAGAGCCAGTGTGCTCTACCCAATGCTTCAAGAGAGCCAATCTGGCCTAGTGGTTAGAGCATTGGACTGGGACTTGGGAGATCCGGGTTCTAGTCCCCACTCGACCATGAAGCTCTCTGGGTGTCTTTGGGCCAGTCACTGGCTCTCAGCCTAACCTACCTTGCAGGGTTGTTGTGAGGACAAAATGGAGAGGAGGAGGATTAGGATTATGTAAACTGCCTTGGGTTCCTTGCAGGGGGAAAGGTGGGATATAAATATAATAAATAAATACATTTGGGGGGGGTGTAGGTGGTAGGACAACTGAAATTTTGCAGTGGGGGGGATCACTGTGCTACTTTATTATGTAAGCTCCAAAGCCCACATTCAATTCCAAACCTAATCGCAAATTTGTAAAACATTGATCCAGGCTAGCTGCACAGGTGAGCATCACGAATGGACGGGTTTCAACCAATCAGCCGGCTAATTACGAAATTTGGCAGCATCACTACCCATACTCTACTATCTCCCTTGGGGACTGGATGTGTATGCCACTTGCAAAGAGGATCACATGAGTAACGGCGGTGGGGAGATTGTGGTTGTGGTTTTCTTTGCAGGATTCATTGTCTTGGATTAGCCAAGAGACTCTCAGAGGAGAAAAGCAGATTGTATGGTTTTATTGACCAGGTATGGGCTAACAGTGTGGGAGAGTTATGGGAGAGCCAGTGTGGCCGGGGTGGTGTTAGGCAGTGACCCACAAGGGCTGGAGCCCCAAATCTCTGGGAGGCCATGTGCCCCACCACCCTGCTGTCAAGGGGCACTTGCTGAAATCAAGGCACAGGGGCCCTGATGATCTCCATTGCATCTGATGCCCCTGGATGAGCCGGCTTTTGGCCCATGTGAGCTTCACCTCCTGCTGCCCCCCCCCCTTGAATCTTTCCACCTGAGGTTTTTCCTCCCCTGTCCTGATATCAATCCCCTGTCCTGGTGTTCTTATAACAGGCCTCGACAATCGAAAGCTGTCTTCCTGCTGCTATTGCACGCTGCTCTTCCTTTCCGTATCTGCAAGAGCTCCGACGGTGCCTCCGGATGAGACTTTTATCATGCAATCGCCTTCCCGCCGTGCCCATCACAGAATTTTACAGGGGGTACCAGACAATGTCATCTTCCATTTGTAACCCTCCCCAGATTTCATCACTGCTTCTTCTGTCTTTTGAAAATCCATTCAGGAGGGAAAGGCGGAATCGCTAGCCAGCATAGCCCATGGTGTGGGATGATGGGTGTTGTTTTGTTGGCCGCCAAAACATCTGGAGGGCCACAAGTTGCCCAGCCCTGCACTACATCTTCCAAGCACACACAGTTGCAGGTGAATGTCTACGCTAAGTTGCAATTTCAGAACATGAGGTCCCAACTGAGCCCCCACAAAATTCCTACCTAACAAGTCCAAAACAGAGGAGGCTGATTTCTAGCACACACACACACCTTGTATGTCACCACCTGGAGAGGACAGTGATGCTAAAGATAAAAAATAGTTCTCAGCCCTTCCTGTTAAGAAGAGACTGAGTTTGGGTGAGTCAACAGGGGGACCAGGTGGTTAATTGGCTGTCACACTTGGGGAGTGTGATGACCTGGAAAATGGCAGCATTTTGACCTACGACCTTTCGGGACATGTTAACTATTTCCAGGTCAGCGGAGGGGAGGAATGGCGCATGTTTTCCGATTTGGAAGGGTGAGAGGAGATGGTTGTCCTAACGTGCCTCGTCGGCTGCAAATCTGAGAAGGAAGGTACATTTACTATCGTTGTTTTCATAGATGTGTTGATTTTAATTGTTTTGCTTTATTTTTTTGTTGTATTTTTATCCTTTTGTAAGTCACATTGATTATAAGAGAAAGAATGGAACTCATTCATAGCCTGGGGACTGCCTATATTTTGAAGGCATCCCCTGTTTCGGGGGGGGGACACACAAGACCTGAGGACTACATGACCCCCCCATGGGTTTGAGTGTGCCCCCAGTTGGTTTTGCCACCACACAGCAGTGGCCAAAAAAAAAAAAAAATAATCAGTGATTTGCTGCCAAAATTCAGCAGCAAACTGCTACAGAGACTCCAAAGTGCCAAATTTAGCTTGATATACTTCTCGGCCTTTTGTCTAAGATTTATTTATTTATTTATTTATTTATTTATTATATTTATTAATCGCCCATCTGGCCAGACATCCGGCCACTCTGAGCGATGTACAATGCAATAAAATACAGGGACACACACACACACACACACACACACACACACACACAGAGTATAAAACACAATTAAAAATCCTAACCCACCCCATATTTCCACCTGAAAAGCCACGTTTTTAATGCCCGGTGGAAGCTAATCAAGGAAGGGGCATGGCAGAGGTCACTGGGGAGAGAGTTCCATAAATTGGGGGCTGCCACAGAAAAGGCCCTCCTCCTAGTCCTCCTAGTCCCCACCAGCCTGGTTTCTCTGGCTGATGGGACAGGGAGAAGGTCATCCGTGGCGGATCTTGTTGAGCGGCCTACTTGATGTTGCTGGAGGCGCTCCTTGAGATATACTGGACCGGAGCCGTACAGGGTTTTAAAGGTCGCCAACACCTTGAATTCGGCTCAGCAAACAACTGGGAGCCAGTGCAATTCTTTGAGCACAGGAGTGATGTGATCACGCTGGCGGCAGCCTTTAACCAGGCGAGCTGCTGCATTCTGTACCAGCTGCAACTTCCGAACCGTCTCAAGATCAAGTGTGTAGGTTGATTTCAAGCCAAATATAGCATTTTTGAGTCTCTGTAGCAGCTTGCTGTCGAATTTCAGTGGCAAACTCCCCAATTTTTGGCCTTTGTGAAATTTGATGGCGTGGTGATGCCAGGAGTGTGGCCCCCGGAGGAGCTTAGGGGCTGGAAATTGGCTTCCGGACAACCTGAAGTTGCACATCCTTGCTGCATTTGAAGGGCTGCCCAATCTAGGTCTAGTTTAAGATAAAGAACCATCAGAAGGAAGAGCTGGGCCTTCAATTTGCCCATCCGCAGCATCTGGACAGCAGACTGAGCAAGGCACACAGCTCCGCTGGTCACAGTCCTTCCACACTGTGGTGAGATGTACTATATTTCTATTTAAATTATAATAATTATTTCTAAATTTGCATCTTTACATATAAACTAGCAGATGCACATGTTATGTAAATTGTTGTCCCTTTTTTTGGTGATTCACTTCCTCTTCTTTAGGCCACCCTAAAAGTGGCCACCCTGCAGAGAACTACAGTTCTCTGTGGCAAGGGAAAGACTACCAAACCAGTGTAAGTCGGTCGTGTCGTTAGCAATGCCGTCAGATCAGGGGCGGTGCTAGGTACCGAAAAGATCTGGGGCTCAGGCCCACAGAACCAAAAAGAAAAATGCACAAATGTGCAGATGTGCAGATGCTAATTTACATATGTGCTAAAGTGTGTGTGTGTGTGTGTGTGTGTTTAAAGGACCCAGTCTCCTAAGGACACCCTTATTTATTTATTTATTTATTCATTCATTCATTCATTCATTTTCACCGCCCAATAGCCAAAGCTCTCTGGGCGGTGTACAACAATAATACATCCCTATAAAAAAGGGATGTATGGACAGGGGAGAGGAGGGCATTCAATTTCAGGGGAAAAAACCTCAGGCGGAAAGATTCAAGGGGGGGCAGCAGGAGGTGAAGCACATGTGGGCCAAAAGCCAACCCAGGGGGATCGGATGCAACAGAGATCCTCAGGGCCCCTGTCCCTTTCTTTCAGCAAGTGCCGCTGGACAGTAGGGTGGTGGGGCAGATGGCCTCCCAGAGATATGGGGCTGCAAATGAAAGATTTGGGGCTCCAGCCCTAGTGGGCCGCCCCCTAACATCACCTCTTCATCCGATGATACTTCTTACTCCGTGTCCAAAAAAGAATAACATATTTGCGCATCCACTTTCTCAGCTTTGGTGTCCTTTCTCCTTCCAACCATCCCTTTCTTTCTTTCCTTCAAGTATGGGGGGGGGGGAATTGTCCAGAAAGTGTGTGTGCTGGGTGTTATCCATGCCACCCCACCCTTCCCTGACTGGCCCCTCCCGATACGCCGTTCCGAGCATGGTGCTAATGAGCGTAATTCTTTGCAGATTGCCGGGGGCGTTGGGACCCTTGCCGCCGCGGCACGGTGAACAATTGGAGCTGTCAGGCAGGCCCAGGGCGCAGTTAAAATATCTGAGATCTTTTGTCGAGGAGATGGGAACTTCAGACTTAACAAATGCATTATTTTTCTCGTTTAGCCGTGTGGGGCGGAGGAGGGAGGGGGACGCACAAGCTGCCTCCTCCCCCAGCTCATTCCCGGGACCACCTAAAGAAAGAGGTGGCTTACAGCACTGCTGGAGAGAGAGAGAGCGCTCTCATGTGAAGATTTAAAAAGGAAACTTCAAGTGCTTTCGATAGTGTGTGTATAAAGATATAGCTCTCTCATGCAATAAGTTATGAGCATGGAATCAAATATCTGGGTTCTTTTTAAACCTACCCTTCCAAAATGTTTATGATTTTTGGATCCAGCTCTTTCTCCAGAGGGCTCCGGTCAATGATCCTTGCGACAACCTTGCGAAGTAAGTTGGGAGAGAGATTGTAGGGTGGCCGTGGGTCTTACTTTGCAGAGGACAGTCCTTGACTTGAAGTTATCCTCAGTTTGAAGAATTGTCTGTTCCCCTGCTTGGTTTAAAGGTAAAGAACCAGAAATGGCCCATCAACAGTTAGCACATAGCAGACTGAGCGAGCACGCAGAGGTAGGGTGGCCATTTATACATCTCCAAAAAAGAGGGCACGCATCCCGCCCCCCCCAAAAGGGGTCAATAGAAAACATCACTTTGCTAAAATTTGCATGTGCTAATTGATATTGAGAGCCAGTGTGGCATAGCAGTTAGAGTGTTGGACTGGGACTCGGGAGATCTGGGTTTGAAGCCCCACTCGGCCACGAAGTTCACTGGGTGACTTCGGGCCAGTCACTGTCTCTCAGCCTAACCTACCTCACAGGGTTGTTGTGAGGATAAAATGGAGAGGAGGAGGAGGAGGAGGAGGAGGAGGAGGAGGATTGTGTAAGCTGCCTTGGGTTCCTTGCAGCAAAAAAGGTGAAACATGAATATAATAAATAAATAAATAAATAAATTTTTATAGATGCAAATTTAGAAAGGATTAGTATAACTTTTGTATTTTTTTAAAAAAAACCCAATATATTTTGTGATAGTGGGGAAGGCTGTGGCCAGGCGACCCCTATCCCAGACTCCTCAGTCTGCTGTTCAAGTGCTAAGAGTTGATGGACAACTTCAAGATCCCTGATCTCCCGGCTTTTTATGGGGCATGTGTGTATATCTTTAAAGGAGACTTGGACCAGTCAATCATTCCTTCAAATAGAGGACACCTTCAAATAGAGGACCATCCTCTGTAAAGTAGGAAACCATGCTGAAGGTCACCTGGCTGCTGTGGTGAGATGCATTGTATTTCTATTTAAATTAAAGCAGTTATTTCCCAATGTGCATCTATATACATATATATTACTATGTGCCAATTTTATGCAAATATATGCTCTCTTTTATGATGATGCATTTCCTCTTTCTGGGCAATGCCAAAGTGCTTCCCCCTCCCACAAGAGACAGTGCCAGACCCATCTAGCACCAGTTATAAGTTTGTGGGGTGGAGTTAGGAACATAGGAAGCTGCCTCATACTGAATCAGACCCTTCGTCCATTCTCCTCCTCCTAATTGACATATGCTCTAAAGTCTCTCTCTCTCTCTCTCTCTCTCTCTCTCTCTCTCTGTGCGTCTTTAAAGGGCCCTGTCTCCTAAGGACACCCCTATTTGTAAAAAGGGATATATGGACAGGGGAAGAGGAGGGTGTTTGATTGCAGAAAAAAACCTCAAGCAGAAAGATTGGGGGGGGGGGAGGGAGCAGGAGGTGAAGAACATGTGGGACAAAAGCCAGCTAATCCAGGGGGATCAGATGCCACAGAGATCCACAGGGCCCTTGGACCTTTATTTCAGCAAGTGCCCCTGGACAGCAGGATGGTGGGGGAGATGGCCTCCCAGAGATTCGGGGCTCCAAAGGAAAGATTCGGGGCTCCAGCCCTAGTGGGAGGCCATCTGTGCTTCACTTCCTGACCTCTCCACCTGGTTCCCCCCCCCCCCAAATCAAATGCCCTCCTCTTTTCAGTGCCTAGCATCACCCTGGTGGAACTCAAGGTGGCCACATGCGGTTCCCAGGTGTTCTCCCCTCCAAGCACTGAGCAGAGCCAGACAGACCTGCTTAGCTTCAGCCAGGTGGCTGCCTTCAGACCATGCCCTGGATTTTTCTAATCACGCAGGCTTCCTCTACAATTCTTCTTCATCAACATCAGCAGCAGCAGCAGCTGCCGCCGCCACCACCACCAAAATAGCACTGATTTGAATGCTTTGGATCAAAGATACTGTCAGCACCCATTATTATTATTATTATTATTATTACTACTACTACTACTACTACTACTACTACTACTACTACTTTCACTTCTATCCCACCTTTCTTCCACAGTGGAAAGCAGAGGCGGTATTAGGGGGTGGCCCGCTAGGGCTAGTGCCCCAAATCTTTCAGTTGGAGCCCCGAATCTCTGGGAGGCTGTCTGCCTCACCACCTTGCTGTCCATGGGCACTTGCTGAAATGAAGAAGGCACAGGGGCCCTGGTGATCACTGTTGCATCGGATCCCCCTGGATGAGCTGGCTTTTGGCCCACATGGGCTTCACCTCTTGCTGCCCCCCTTGAATCTTTCCGCCTGAGGTTTTTCTCTGAAATCAAAGGCCTTCCTCTCCCCTGTCCATACATCCCTTCTTACAAATAGGGGTGTCCTTAGGAGACAGGGTCCTTTACAGACTTTAGAATATATGTAAATTATTATATGCAAATTCATGCATATATTTTTTTGTCTCCTGGGCCTGAGCCCCAGATCTTTTCGGTAGCCTAGCACCGCCCCGGCCTTCAAAACTGGAGCTATCCCTGACGAGGAGGGAGCGGGGGAACTTATTTCATTCCCCCCCCCACACTATCTCTGGCCGGCTCCTTTTCCGCCCAGTACATGGAACATCACTTCAGCCTGGCCTCGGCCCCGACTGGATTGAATGTCGCCGCGTCCCGTACCCCCCACTCGGCATTGTCTCTCCCAGCCCTCGCCGCCACTCCTCCTTCCTGCTCAGTTTTGTTACTGGAGAAATAAATTTTGCTTCAAATGAATCGGCTTTACACACACACACACACACACACACACACACACACACACACACGCCCCTCGCCCTCCTTACACTGAAGGATTAAAAGCCCTCAGGATGGAAGCATTAAGTGTTGGAAACAGTGGCTTTTCTATACTCTAACATCGCTTCCCCCACCCCACCCCACCACCCCTGGCCAGCCTCGGCAAAGACGTAGTCCTCTGTTCGCCCTTCAAACCCCTCCCCCCCCCGTCCTCGTTCACGGGGTCCTGAATGAAGTGGCTCTCAATTAAAAGTTTCCCATTGAGGCGGCTTGAATGGGACCTTGCTGGGGGATTCATCCCGCTGAATGGGCCCAGGCCTTGGCGGAATCCGAAGGGGCCAATAGATTTCCCACAATATTTGTACATCACCCTTTGTGCGCATTTTTCCCTCCAGTGAACCAGAAACAGTTAACACATCCGCTCCTGGAGGCCTGGCCTGGGATGCTTGTTAAGGAGGCCTGGCTGGTCCCATGGGCCTATTGGCAGCACCCCCTCCCCAACCTCACCACCCCATATCCCCATTGCAGAAGGACTTTCAGCCAATTCTTCGTAGGAGTGGGTAATAAGCACCACCTGCTTAGAGTCATTCTTCACAGAGGCCAAGCTGAAGGACAAGCACCGCTGAATAAACGGAGGGACTGGAGGGAAGGAGAGACCCGCTAAACCACATGACCGACATATTCCATATCTTTGTCCTATAAGCATCGCTGTGTAAATTCTCTCTCTGTCTCCCCACCCCCCACACAGATATGCTTCCAAAGCAGGAGTGAGGATTTTCAGCCCCAGGGGCCGAATCTGACCTGCCTATGATCCCAATCCAGTTCTCCGGGGTTCCCTGATGGACCCACCTTTCCCCCTTTCCCACAACCACCAACCGTTTAGTGGTTTCCTGGCTTTTGTGCAGACTGCAGTTCCCCCCACTCACCAATTCTAAAAGGTTGGAATGCGTCTCCTCCTAAGGCTTAGTTAGTAGCAGGAGCTTCAAGCTAAAATATGCTGGCAGTTTGGGTATTTTGGCTCCACCCCTTTTGTCTTTGGTCCCTCCCACCCCTGGAATGTGGCCCCCGAGAGCTCCTCTGAAATGGAATTTGGCCCATGGGCTGAAGAAGGAGATTCCCCACCCCTGCTTTAGATGAAATCCTCGGGGGAGAGATGCAGTTTGCAAGGCTTTACTTAGGGCATTTAAAAAATATTTTTGGGCCCACCCCTTTTGCCTTTGGCTCTGCCTCCTTGGCCTTTGACCCCACCCATCACTGGAATGCGGCCCCGAGGAGCTTCTCTGAAATTTAATTTGGCCATTGGGATGAAAGCGGTACCCCACCCCTGTTCTAATGCACATCTGGATTAACTATGATCCCAAGTAAGGTGCTGGTTTTAACCTATCAAGCCTTACACAGGACCACAATACCTGACAGAGGGCCTCTCCAGACCTGGCCCTACCTGGACACTACGATCAACAGCAGAGGCCTTCCTCCAAGTCCCTCCTCCAAGGGAGGCTCAGAGGATGGCAACAAGGGAGAGGGCCTTCTCGGTGGTGGCCCCCCCCGATCCTAGAATGGTCTCCCCACTGAGATCTGCCTGGCACCAATACTGCCATCTTTTCAGTGCCAAGTTAAAACTGTCCTCTACTCCCAGACATTTATGTCCGTTGTTTCTATCAGGTTCAGTATCTTATTGTAAACGTTTTAGCTGTTTAAATCATTTTAAGTTTTGTATGTTAGAGATTTTATATTACGTTTTTGTTATCTTGTATTGTGATGTGTAGGGTGTTTTTGTGTGTGTGTGAACCACCCAGAGAACTTCAGCTATTGGGCGGTAATGAAATAAAGATAAATCAATAAAAGTACTCTACAGAGAAGATCTGAGACAAAAAGAGAACTTCTGCTGGAGTTTCCCTGTTGTGCAATGCATACTAATTCACTTCTGCTATAAGTCTTCTTTAAAGTTTATTTATTTATTTTATTTATTACATTTCTATACCACACAATAGCCGAAGCTCTCTGGGCAGTTCACAACAATGGAAGCCATAAAATACATCACAAATTACACTATAAAAGTTCAAAACTACAGTATAAAAATAGAAGTAAAAGCCAAAGTAAAACCTAGCAGCAATACACAGATTTAAAATACAGTAAAAAGGATTTAAAAGAACAGAGACTGAAAGACTAATATTCCTGGGAAAATAAGACGGTCTTCACCTGGCACCAGAAAGAGCACAACCTAGGCACCAGGCGAGCCTCTCTGGGAAGGTCATTCCACAACCGGGGTGCCACAGCAGAAAAGACCCTGTTCTTAGTAGCCACCCACCTCACTTCCTTTGGGGGGGGGGGCTCCTGGAGAAGGACCGCTGAAGACGATCTTAGGGCCTGGGCAGGGATATATGGGTGGAGACAATCCTTGTAATAACCTGGCCCCAAGTCATTTAGGGCTTTGTAGGTTAACACCAGCACTTTGCATCGGGCCCAGACATGGACTGGCAGCCAGTGCAGATGGAACAGTACTGGCCTAATATGATCACATTGGCCAATCCCCCTGTTAACAATCTTGCCGCCCTATTTTGGACCAGCTGAAATTTCTGGACCGTTTTCAAAGGCAGACCCACATAAAACGCATTGCAGTACTTTTTGCTGTGTGTGTGTGTGTGTGTGTGTGTGTGTGTATCCCCATCCGTCCATTGCTCAGTGGCTCACTTCCAGTTGGAAGGTGATGGAAAAAGCATTTGCTTGAGACAGTGGAAAGCAGCTGCCAGTCAGAGTAGAGAATACTGGGCTTGACGGACACATCCTCTGACCTGGCTTGCGCCATCTTCCTATCTGTGTCTCAAAGTGAGGCCTGGAGGAGTAGCAGTCCGGCTCCGAAGTCTCACCTTCTGCCCCACTACCGCTCTGTTCCTCTGACAAGCTTGGCAGACGTTGCTTTCTGCTCTGAGAGCACCACCAGGGCTGCTGTCCTGTCCCGGCCTGCCTGAGTATTCCATCACCTGACACCCCCTAAGGGCCAATCGCAGCCAGCTAGACCTTTTCTTTTTCGTTTAACAGGTCTAGTGGTATTGAACTTGTTTTAGCTATTCAAATAGAATAATAATAGCTATTCAATACAAAATTTCAAATTATGAACGTATTGAAATTTTATGCCGTTTTTATTGTATTTGTATTTTATATTGTATTTTATGGTCTTGTCTGAATTCTTGTTAACTGGCCAGAGAGCCTATTTTGGGGGTGGAGTTCAGCACCATGGAAAGCTCCTACAAAGCTCCAAATAAAACCTGCGATGGATTAGGAGCCCCTTCGAAATGGGAGTCACCAGCCTCCCTTGGAAATCCATAGAGCAGCTGAGCATTATGGAACATAGTTCTTTCCTTTGGCTGTTCTTGACAACTTTCACCAATCTGTGTTCTGTGTTTTAATGTGATGCCTTGTGATGTGATCTTAGCATGCACCCTAAAATTGGTGGGTTTCGGTCAGTGCTCTATTTATTTATTATATTTATATCCTGCCTTTTCCCCTGCAAATAACCTGAGGCGGCTTACATAATCATCCTCCTCCTCTCCATTTTATCCTTACAACAACCCTGTGAGGTAGGTTAGGCTGAGAGTCGGTGACTGGCCCAAAGTCACCCAGTGAGCTTCATGGCTGAGTGGGAACTAGAACCTGGATCTCCCAAGTCCCAGTCCAGCACTCGAACCAGTACGCCAAACTGGCTCTCTCTAGGAGTTCTTCAGTGAGAATGTTTGTAATGATGATGCCTTTTCTGAAAGGAAGAAAACTTGTCCACAGTTATTGATTTTCCCCTGCTTGGTGCGGCCAACGGTGGAGTGTTGCGTGACTGTTCTAGGGTTCACTCTCAGTTTATGCAGGATGACGCTGTGACCCAGCTGGGCTGGCTAGCGCTAGAAATAAACTAAGCATGCACACCTCCCCAGGATCCTGAAATGCCCAAAGAATTGTTGGTAGATGTTCAGGGGGTCCCTCTGCAAACAAGCCAACGTGAAATGGATTTCCTGAAGATAGAAAGTTTGAAAAACTATCAGGCAGAGCGACCCTAGGGCCCTAAACTGCATCTAGAAGGTCATAGGCTTTTTCAGCGTCCTAGCTTCGATGTCAGAAAACAGCTCCAACATCAGAGCTGGGACTCACTGCGCACTCGGAGCACTCTCCCCACTTTTGTAGCCGCCGGTGCGTAAAGAACTGCACCAGGTGCTTCTCCAAGGTTGCAAAAGTGACCTCGGAGAAGGGGTTTAGTGGGCATTCTGGGGGTGGGGAGGGGAGGAGACTGGCCCTGCAAATATATGAGGTATCATGGCGGGGCCTGAGCCTCCTTCCCTCCCCCTGCAAAGCACCACAGTTAGACAGCTGAAATCGTCCTTCCAGTTGTTTTGCAGGGTGGGAGGAGCATGGAGGCGACTTTCCACGCTCTTCCTGCCCTGCCTAGGATGTCCATAATCCTCCAAGTTTGGAGGGTTATGGGCATCCCCATAGGATTGTGCCCTTAAAAGATTATCCGGATCTGGCCAACATAGTTTGTTGATCAACAAGTATGTTTTCCTTCATCCTCCCCATCCTTTTTCCTTGTATGTTGTGCTTAAAAAAAAAAAAAAAGATTAGATAAAACCTTCTGGTTTTATGGATCTGTAAGCTGCTCTGGGAGCCTTTGCAGCTGAAGGGAAGGGTATAAATTCTTCCAATGAATACATAAAACAAAATCCAGTGGATTGTTTTGCCACTCTAGCTCCTGATTTGGAGCAGCCGTTTTCCTGGGAAATATGGTTTCCAGATCTCCCATGGTCAAATTAAGATGTATCCTGAATTTCCATTCACCCGCAAGACCACTGGTTGCTTCCACCATCGCAATTTCCTTCCGAGGTGCTACAAAGTCTCTCTTTTATGCCATTGAGTTATGCCCGGAGAAGGATTCCATAAACATCTCGGAGGTTCATCTTCTCCTGGGGCACAAAAGACGAAAGCATGTCCTGGCCAAAGAGAGGTTGTTTCGCAAACCTCCGAGGTCACGGATGACATTTGTCGTTCCAAAATTGGACAGAAGGGTGGGGGACCCCCATCACTCAAAAAGCAGAGTTTTGGTGGAGCACCCCATCCAAACCTTTCTTGGGAAGACACAATAGGCCGGGTCCTGACCCCTGTTGTTCTTGCAAACTCTACCCCTTTCTCCTCTTTTTAATGCGGACGACAGGAAAGTCTGTCAAAAGGCGGAGCGTGCGACCTACCCGACCCACAGACAATAGGGCAGGTCAGTGACCCCCAACACGGGACACACAGTTGGCCCTTTGTTTCTAGGTCATGCCAAAGCCTTCTGTGGGTGGGTGCTCCTGCATGGAGAAAAAGGCAGAGGGGACACTCTCTTTAGAAAGATTTAGCTTTCTGCTTTAGTCTCCCCTTTTTAGGGGCTCCCTTGATAAAGACAAGGCACAGTTTACAAGGTGAAGAGGCCTGTCATTGGCATGCGAATTGATCTGTTTGGACGGCTGCGCAACATCTGGAAACCACTACGGGGGGGTGATATTGGGGCTGGAGAAGTTTAGGGTACAGCTGCTCAACTTACGGTGGAAGAATTCCACCATAATATCATTCCTAACTAGGTTTACCAGACGGAATTTGGATCCTCTTTCAAAAGCTTGCACAAGGGACCACATCTGTTGTAACAGCATTGTCTACCTCTGTGAGCTCAGTGCATCTACCTTTTCAATATTTCCCAGATGCTAATCATGAGAGGTCTGGGCCCTCTCTGCTCCCACCTGCAATTTTTGCTTTGCCAAAGGATGTCACTCTCTCATTTTCACATCTTTTAAAGGCTTCATTGAAAACAGCTTGCAAACAGGGGGAACCCTGGCTCAAAATAACACCCACACCCACAGAATTGCTTGGCCTCCAGAGGCAGTGTTAGCAGGCGGCCCACTATGGCTGGAGCCCCACATTTTTCCATTGGAGCCCCGAATCTCCGGGAGGCCCTCTGCCCCACCCGGCTGTCCATGGGCACTTGCTGATATCAAGAGACAAGGGGCCCTGATGATCTCTGTTGCATCTGATCCCCCTGGATTAGCTGGCTTTTGGACCACATGTTCTTCATCTCCTGCTGCCTCCCCCCCCCAATCTTTCTGCTTGAGGTTTTTTTCTGCAATCAAATGCCCTCCTCTCCCTGTCCATGCATCCCCTTTTTACAAATAGGGGTGTCCTTAGGAGACAGAGTCCTTCAAAGAGACACACAGAGAGAGAGACTTTAGAGCAGGGCTCTCCAACCTTGGGTCCCCAGATGTTGCTGGACTACAGCTCCAAGAATCCCTTGCCATTAGCCATGCTGGCTGGGTATGCTGGGAGCTGTAGGCCAGCAACATCTGGGGACCCAAGGATGGAGAGCCCTGCTTTAGAGCATATGTAAATTACAATTTGCAAATCTGCGCATTTTTTTTGTCCTGTGGGCCTGAGCCCCAGAACTTTTCGGTACCCAGCATCACTCCAGTTTGCCTCACTTGGTGACCTTAGATCTCATCACAGCAATGAAACCAGGGGTGTGGGGGGGGGGAGAGAGAAGAATCCCTTCTGGGAATTGCAATACAGCTTCATCTCTTCCCCCTAAATCTCCGCCTCTCCCTGGGCCATCTCATAAGTCACTCTGGCAGCTGTGCAGGAATGCGGGCTCTTGCCATGTTCCGCCGGTCATCATCACACAATAGGCTCAGCGCAAACCACCCCATTCCTGGCTCCCCTTCGTTGTAAAAGGGTGGGGTTGGTTGGGTGGTGTGTGTGTGTGTAGATAAAAACTCCAGTCCTCATTATGTTCCCTACACTGCAGTTTCCCAGGAAACAGACTAAGGCAATGCATCCCTCTCCCATCCTGCTGTGGCCCTCAGCAATATACAGTATTGCAAGCTGCTGTTTCTCTTCTGTCTTCCAGCTGCCCGCCATGTGTGCTCCCAGGAGCTGGCGAGGCGAAGGTGGAGTTGCTACCATCTGGAACACCAAAAGAAAAAAAGGAAACCTTCCAGAATATACGACCTGCTGCATTCAGCAGTTGAGGAGGGAGGAAGACTGGGCTCCCTTTGCACACATATTACATTTTTTTTTACCTCTCAGTTGCTGCTGTGCTAGGGTTACTTACAGTAGCCGGTTACTCATTGCCAAAAGAAGAGGTACTGCCAAAGGGGACAAAAGTGAACGCGGACTGGAAAAACGTAGGACTGGAAAAACACGCGCATGAAACCGCTGGAGACCCGCTGCCCGTCAGTGTCAACAACACAGGTCAAGATGGACCAATAACATGGGTCTGTCTTCCTATGTTCCTAAGGGGGGGTTGGCATCGGGTTGAGATCTTTTTTCCCCCACCCAGGCTTTTGGATTAAATGTGGTCTTAAAATTTGGGCTCTCAGCTTGATGTGTATTTTATTGTGTATCTCTGCCACCAAATGGGTTTCTTTCTTCCTCTGCTGGAAAGGGAAAAAATATGCTGCATTTTATTGTTTACAACAGTGTGTGTGTGTGTGCGTGTGTGTATAACATTGATATCCCACCTTTTTTCCTCCTGCAGGAACCCAAGGCGGCTTACATGGTCCTCCTCTATTTTATCGTCACAACAACCCTGTGAGGTGAGTGATGCTGAGAGTTGGTGACTGGCCCAAAGTCACCTAGGGAGCTTCGTGGCCAAGTGGGGACTAGAACCCGGATCTCCCGAGTCCCAGCCCAGCTTTCTAACCACTAGGCCACACTGACTCTCATGATCCACACTTCTCGGACTACTACATGCATTGTAACGTAGCTGTCCAATTTGCTCTGCCTACTGATCTGAACTAAATTGCTCCTTGGAAGCTAATTCTGTGCATGCTGCATGCTCAGGGGTACTCCGCACCTCGACCTGGGGTGCCATTTGTTGCTCGGCTTCGGGCCACAAAATGACTTGGGCCATCCCCGCTTAGCAGTAACCCTGTTCCGTGAAAAACCCGCGAAAGGGGCATGGGCTGACACACACTCCCCCCCCCCGCCGCCCATGTCCCCAGCCATGCCCCTCCCTACAAGTAATCCATGGGATCCGTGGGACACATCGCTGTTTGTGCCGCTACAGACTAACAAGGTGACCACTCTGGAACTTGTCAGTGGAGAGAAACACGAAGGGAAATTTGGAGATAATGCAAGGTGCGTCGCGGAATCGAAGCATGGGAGGTCTCGGGATTTGGGCATAACACCTGAAAACTCACAGAGCCCTTCTGAGAATTAGAAGGAAACCCTTTGTAAGGGTTTGCGAGCGAGGCTTAAGGGCAGACGGGAACAGACATACGAAGTCGTCGTCATGCCATCAGGCACCAGTGTGAGCTCATTGCTAAGCCTTTTAAGAACCACTAACTTCAGCAGCTTTTAACTTAGAGTTCAAATGGACCATCGCTGTTTTAGCTTGTTGCGCTAGCTTGTATGCTGTATTTTATGATTTTCTCTCTCTCTTTATTTTTAACCATAAGAACGCAAGAAGATCCCTGCTGGATCAGACCAAGGGTCCATCTAGTCCAGCATTCTGTTCACACACAGCGCAGCGGCCAGCTGGCTGCCCCAATGGGAAACCCACAAGCAGGACAGGAGTGCAACGGTACCCTCCTGCCCATGTTCCCCAGCAACTGGTGTACAGAGGCATACTGCCTCTGATACTGGAGGTAGCATATAGCCAACCATACTTTTATTGTTCCTTGTTACTTTGTTCGCCACCCTGGGAACATAAATATGTACTGAAAGTGCAGGACAAATATTACGTAAATAAATACATAAAGAAATAACTGAGAATGCCACTAAGCATGTACAAAGTATTCTCCATTACCAGTCACAGAAACAACAGCCAACCACCACACCCCTGGCATTAGCAGAGAGCCAGTGTGGTGTGGTGGTTAGAGTGCTGGACTGGGACTCAGGAGTTCTGGGTTCTAGTCCTCACTTGGAGATGAAGCTCACTGGGCGACTTTGGGTCAGTCCCTGACAGCCAGGCAAATGGGTTTTGGAGGAGCAAGAAACAGACAGGCCCCATGAGGGGCAGCTCTGTAGTCCCAAGTTCACCTTGACTGCAGTGGGGCAATTGCCCCAGAGGTGAGAAGCATCCTCCGGTTAAAGATTGGGTGACATAGGTTCATCTGTAGGCAAGAATGTGGAGACAGAATGGACTCTACCATGTAAGACTACAGGGCGCAGATGCCATTTTTGAAACCATCTCCAAACATTTTTTTTTAAATAAAGTTTGTGCGAGCAGAAAACTAGCACAGCAGGGAAAGACTCATGTGCTGATTTTCTCCTTGCAGGGAAATCTTTCACGTTCAAATAAATGGCATCCCCCACCTGGAACCTGAAGTGGTACAGTCCTTTCAAAATTTATTTATTTATTTATTTATTTATTATATTTGTATCCTGCCTTTTTTCCGGCAAGGAACCCAAGGAGGCTTACATAACTCTCCTCCTCTCCATTTTATCCTCACAACAACCCTGTGAGGTAGGTGAGGCAGAGAGTCAGTGACACTGGCCCAAAGTCACCCAGTGCGCTTCATGGCCAAGCAGGGACTAGAACCCGGATTTCCCAAGTTCCAGCCCAACGCTCTAACTACTACGCAGCCCTTACCACGTTGGCTAGGGTTGATAGGAGTTGTAGGCCCAAGCATCCAACAGGGCACAAGTGGCCCACCCTTGCTTTAGACACCAGGTAAACAAACCAGGCATAGAGAGCTTAGTGTTGCATCCAAACCTGGGATGATGGTTTATTTCACACAAACAAGCTGAGAATGCCCGAGATTAAAGGATCCCACCATCTCTTTTGGCCACATATGTAGACCAGGCCTCAGTAAGGACAAGAGCAACGTGTTGACTTTTTAAGATCTAGCTCCTCTCCCTTTGTACCAATTAACTTGCTTGCCTTTGCTTTGGGGTGGGGTGGGGGCCAGAGCTGTTCCCAAGTCACCCAGCTGAGCACTTTCAAAGCTGAGGTGTCATTTAGCAAAGGAGGCGTCCAGGAAGCAGCTTTGTCCGGCTTTTCTCCGCGGTGCCTGCCTGCCCCCTTGTTCTCCCTCGGAAACACCTTTCCAGCAGCCTTCGGACCAGATGCTCCCTTTATCGTGCCTTTCTCAGCCTTTGTTGTCGCGGAAGATTTATCGCCTCTCGGCCGCCTTTGCAACAGCACGCGCTAATTTGGTCCAAAAAGGGTCGACCCGATCTGCCCCCCCCCCCCGCCCCTCCACTGGACACATGTCCATTGCCCCCAGACTTTCCATTCCCTGGGTGACCAGGTCATGTCAGCGTAAAAAGCACTTGTGGTTTAATGAAGTCAAGATTTATTAATGTTAATCTGGAGGTGACCTGAAAATGTGGTTGGGAGTTCTGTTTCGGGACAACAGTACAAGGCACCCTGATTCCTGTTCCCAATGTTTTAACTGGCAGGACTGAGACATTTTGTTCCCTGAGGCAGAACAGCAAACAGCATGCAACCACACACACACACACACACACATCCTGACTGGGTTCAGGCAACACGATAGCCCACACTCCAAGGTGGGTAGAGTGTGGGTTGTCATTGAACTGTTGGTTATCTTGTCTGAACCCAGCCAAGATAACAAGCCCTGGCTTGTTAATGATGAACAACCCATGAAGAGAACCCATAGTTTGTTGTTGGGTTGTGAACTGTGGGTTGTTCACCATGGCTTGTTATCTTGGCTGGGTTCAGACAACACGATGACCCATGTTTCAACAACAACCCATGGTTCGACGACAAGTCACACTCATTCCTTGAGTGTGAGTGTGGGTTATCGTGTTGCCTGAACCCAGTCACAGACTGGGTTCAGACAACACGATAACCCACACTCCAGGATTGAGTATGGGTTGAACCATGGGTTGTGGTTGCACTGTGGGTTATTGTGTTGTCTGAACCCAGCTGTGCTAACAAGCCTTGGCTTGTTAACCAAGAGCAACCCATGAAGCAAACCCATGGTTCGTTGTTGGGTTGTGAACTGTGGGTTGTTCACCATGATTTGTTCTCTCAGCTAGGTTCAGACAACATGATAACCCACGTGTCAACAACAACCCATGGTTCAAGTGACAACCCTCACTCAACCCACACTCAACTCTTGCACTTAGATTCTTGGGGAAGTTACTTTTCTTTTAGCCTCACCACTTTGCCTTCTGGGAAATCAGGGTTTTGTTGCTGGCCTGTGCCCACCATGGCAACCATTTTACGAATGGGCAAGGTGCCCCGCATGGCAGCCATTTTGTAAGAGCACCCACATCACTCCCTCCAAATTCCAGATGTGCCCACGAACGCAAGGTTGGGAACCCCTGATCTATCCTGCTCAGAAATGGAAACCAGCATCAGAATCCATGGAATTTACTTTCAAAGAGACATGCTTAGGAAAAGAGCAGAACCAAGGTGAGCGCCCTTTCCTCCATCCGTGCATATATAGCATTCATGGAGGAGAAGGCTATCAATGGCTACTAGTCCTGATGGCTATAGGCTATCTCCAGAATCAGAGGCAGTGTTCCTATGTACTCCAGTTGCTGGGGAACATGGGCAGGAGGGTGCTGTTGCACTCATATCCTTCTTGTGGGATCCTGTGGGCAGCTGGTTGGCCACTGTGTGAACAGAATGCTGGACAAGATAGACCTTAGTCTGAGAGGTGTACAAAATGATGCATGGTGCGGAGAAAGTGGATAGGGAGACATTTTTCTCCCTCTCTCATCATACTCAAACCCAAGGAGGTCATTCCATGAAGCTGATGGGTGGGAGATTCAGGACAGAGAACAGGAAGTCCTCCTTCACACAGCACCAAGTTAAACTATGGAATTCACTTCCACAAGATGTCGTGAAGGCCACCAATTTGGAGGGCTGTAAAAGGGGATTGGACAAATTCATGGAGGAAGGCTACCAATGGCTACTAGTCCTGATGGCTATAGGCTATCTCCAGAATCAAAGGCAGTGCTCCTATGTACTCCAGTTGCTGGGGAACATGGGCAGGAGGGTGCTGTTGCACTTGTGGGATCCCGTGGGCAGCTGGTTGACCACTCTTCTGATGTCTTATGTTAACAGATAATTACAAGATGGTGGATCTGAAATCCCAGCAGGTCCTCAACAGGATGTGCACCATTCTTATTCCACTTAGAGGAGGGGCTAACTCTACAGTGTACAGTAAGGTTATGTTATACCCTGCCCTGCAATACCCATTCAAACGCATTCTGAGTAATCATGCCAAAAATAGGCACACACACACCCAAACCCACAAAAAAACACCCCAAACACAGGGAAAGACTATTTGCTTTCTTGCTGGGATGGGATATCAGAATTGTTCTGGCATTCACTTCCATAACAGACAGAAAGGTGGGATAGGAGAGGTTCATGCTGACAGCGAAGACGACGAAAAGTTTCAGGACATGCCCCATTGGTGCCACCACCCTGTTCCCATCTGTCACCCTCTTCTTCCCACCCACCCGTCCCATATATACAAATGAGTATGGGGGAGAGGCGAATCACAAAAGAAGAGTTCCCAATTATGTAGTCCTTTCCCTACTTCCAAGATCCATCAGGTGGGGGGGGAGGGAGGGAGCCACTCCGAGCTTTTCTCAGGGGGTCCTCGGAATGTGTAAGCTGCCCACTTAGCAGCGGGACCAGCCCAATTAATGGGAAGACAAAAGGGCGGGGGAGGGGAAGCCCCTGTGTTAATTGAATCAGGGTTTCACTCTAATGAGGATTGAGTACAAGGGGGGAAGAGGGACGATCCAAGGGAGAAATCGAACACTCAGTCATTACTCCCCCTCCCAAACAGTGCCCAGCCCTTCACTCTGGCTCAGGTTTTCACAAGTCCCTTCCTTCCTTCCAAACAAGAGGTAAAAGGAGGCAAAGCTCCAGCATATGTGAAATTGGTTGGGGAAGATTCCACGTGAAATTGCAAAGAACAGCATGGTAGATGTAGGCTGTTTCTTACTGACATCCCCGGGTAGGGGTGTTGAGCGAACCTCATGTCCGCGAGATCTCGGGGTCCCCACGCCCCTTTCAACCCAAACGCCAGTCGTTTGGTGGTTTCCAGCTTCTGTGCAGTTTGCTGGCTTTTGGGGCCCGCCCCCTTGCTTTGGGTCCTGTGCACCACAGGCAGGTTCCCCCCCCCCCGCCCCGATGAAGCACAGCTGGGCAAAGAGCCAGCTAATCCAGGGGGAGCAGATGCAATAGAGATCATCAGGACCCCTGTACTTTTAGTTCAGTAAATGCCCACGGAAAGCAGGGTGGTGGGGCAGATGGCTTTCCAGAGATTTGGGGCTCCAAATGAACGATTCAGGGCTCCAGCCCTACTGGGCTGCCCCCTAACACTGCCTCTGCTTGCATGCAAGCCTGCCTAGGTCTTAAGGTCTTCAGGAGAGGTCCTTCTTTTGGTGCCACTGGCTTTAAAGGCACATTTGACGGGGATGCAAGACACAGGGCCTTCTCGGTGGCTGCTCCCAGGCTGTGGAACTCTCTGTTGAGGGAGACGAAGTTGCCTCCCATTTTATTGTCTTTCCACCAGCAAGCAAATACCTTTTTATTCAGGCAGGCCTTTGGCATATAAGCTGGTCTGTTGCTGGAGGGTGTTTTTGTTGCATCAACTGGTGCTGCTTCGTTCTTTCATTGTTCTGTTTTTAAACTGTGTTTTTAATCTATTTGGGTTTTAAAAAATATATATTTAATATGTTAATCTGGATTTTATGGCTAGTAACAAATGGCTTGAGTGCCATTTTTGGTGGAAAGCTGGGATATAAAATAAATAAATAAATGCCACCCATCTGGAAGCGACCTTACAGCACAATCCTATACATGCCTACTCAGAAGTAAGTCCTACTGATTTCCATAGGGGAGGCTGGTGACTCTTATGTCAGTGGGGCTCCTTATCCATTGCAGTTTTTATTCTGAGCTATCCATGGCGCTCCATGGTGGTGAACCTATTTGGGGGATGGAGTTCATGGATGGCTCCTATGAAGCTCCGAATGAAAGCTGCAATGGATACGGAGCCCCACTGACACAGGAGTCGCCAGCCTCCCCTGCAGGGCTGACTCCCAGCAGGCCTCCAGAGGCAATGTTCCATGTGCAGGGTGCTGTACCACATTGTGCCAGCAGGGGGAACAATTGTATCAGGCTGGTTGTCCAAGTGTCTCTCTGGTTTATGTTGGGAAATTGGTATGGAAATTGGGTGGGGCCAAGGAAGATGGGTTTTAAGGCTACATCAAGTAGGCCGCTCAACAAGGTCTGCCACGGACGGCCTTCTCCTTATCCCATCAGCCAGAGCAGCCAGGCTGGTGGGGACTAGGAAGAGGGCCTTCTCTGTGGCGGCCCCCACATTATGGAACTCCCTCCCTAGTGACCTTCGCCATGCCCCCTCCGTGATGAGCTTCCGCCCGTGCATTAAAAACATGGCTGTTCAGGCAGGAATATGGGGTGGGTTAGGTTTTTAATGAGAATTTTTTATATTGTTTTAATTATTATGTTTTATTGTGTTTTATTGTATTTTAATTGTACATCGCCCAGGGTGGCCGGGTGACCGGCCAGATGGGCGATTGATAAATATAATAAATAAATAAATAAATAAAGTATAATCGATCAAAAGCTAGGATGAAAGTCAAGTTTTAGCTTCCCATAATTTCTTGCATGCGCTTTCCTGCCCTGCAGGATTTTCTTGATTTACAATCAAGAAAATGACGGTGGCCACGTAGAGACAGACAACCCATCCCACCTGCCCTCTGGCACTGGTTCACACAGATCAGCACCTCCACATTAGTGCTGTCCGGGCCACAAGCCCAATTGCACTTGTGTAGTGGCCAGCGGCAAGCGTCCCCTCCCCTAACCACCCCTGTGTCAATTTCAGCTCTGGTAAATTATAGTTTTCACATTGTGCTCACTAGGGGGCAGCAGGACATCAACACAGATGGATAACCAGCCACCGAAAGTTTGGCAGGTTAATTCAAGTAAAGGAATCTTATAATTCGGAGAACTTTCAACCTGTGAAATTCCTCCCAACCATTACTACCTTAAGATAGGATAGGATCGTAGAGTTGGAAGGGGCCTGCAAGGCCATCGAGTCCAACCCCCTGCTCAATGCAGGAAACTAGAGGAGAGGTCTCCCATCCAAGTCATAACCAGGCCTGACCCTGCTTAGCTTTCCACACTTGTTGATGGAAGCGTATAAAAAAAATTGTGGGATTCATGAAAAGAAGTAGTTTATCAAGAAGTAGTTTATAAAGCACTACTTTGACGGGGTTCTTTGAAGTGAAATATAAAAATCTAATGTGGATTGAGTGGGGAGGGATGGGGGTGGGTTTATGTACTAATATTGTTAAGTTTTATTTGTTGTTGCTGTTGTTGTTGTATGTATTTTGGTTTTTTGTTTGTTTTGTTTTTTGGAAATGTAATAAAAAATTGAATTTTTAAAAAAGAAAGAAACAGAGCTCCGACCTTGGAGCTGTGGATCCGCACTCGGATCTTGCTCACACACACCCCTTCACAACCGGCGCAGAAAGGACCGCGCCCGCTGCTTCCCCAAGGTCATGAAAGCAACCTTGGGGAAGGGGTAAAGGGGCTGTAAAGGGAGGGGAGTGTGGCCACCGGGATACGAGGTATCCTGCCAGTGCTCCAGCCCATTTCCCTCCCCGTCTGAAGCACCTCAACTAGACAGCCGAAATCGGCCATCTAGCCGACTTGCGGGGAGGGAGATCACCTCTGCCAGTTCCCCCCTGCTCTGCAGAGGATGCTCTCAAGCCTGCGAGTTCGCAGGCTTATGAGCATCATGGGGCGCGACCCATGGGACTGTGCCCTTAATGGTCTTATGGGGCAGTGTTCTCCAACCTTGGGTCCCCAGATGTTTTTGGCCTACAACTCCCAGCATGACCCAGCCAGCTATGCTGGCTGGGTCATGCTGGGAGTTGTAGGCCAAAAACATCTGGGGACCCAAGGTTGGAGAACACTGTTATGGGGGACCCCTTTCAACAGCCGTGCGTAGTTCTTCAGTTGCGAAGCACACACGCCGCAGACGGTTTCTCTTTTCCACACACCCCACCGCCATTCCAGGCTTTTACAACTGCTTCTCTACGCCCGACATGTTGGAACATAACGACAACCACCACATTTGCCAAGACAAGACTGATTAGAAAATACGTACGCTGAGACATGGGCAGCTTCACGTTTTAAGCCACCACGACTGCACGAACAATATGGAGTTTGTCTGCCAATGGGCTGTTTTTATTTGCCTCTGCCTCTCACATCATTAGCTGCTCTCCGGGTAGTAATTTGGGGGGGGGGACCCCGACTTCGGCTGCAAGGTCCAGCAATAGCTGCACCACCGGTGTAAGGCAATTTCCTGGCTAAACCCAGCAGCACCTGCCACATCTCAAGCGGACCTGACACCTTGCAGATACGTCGCCGTTGGCTGCAGGCAAAGTCCAGCCCTCCCCAAGCCCGCTGAACGCCACGGCACTCATTCTCGCTTTTCCTATCCTGCACCCCCCCTCCTCTTCTACAGCTGCCAAATTTACAAGACTTTCGGCTTCCCAGACTCCCTTGCCAGTGTGCAACTTCAGAGCAAAACCATAAGGGGATTCGAGCACATTCTGCTGCTTCCCGGCTGCCTGGAACATGCGAAAGCTGGGAGAAAGGAACATAATTGAACCCAGCAGAGGCAGCTGCTGAAAGGGTGGGGAAAGATACCAGACCCCCCGATTTCATTTCTCCGTTTCCTCATCTGAATTATGGGCACTCCTAAATGGGAGGGAGGCCCCGGGCCCTCTCGGGTTGGCTGTGTTTAAGGGTCGGCAGCTGGCAGATGCCGCGAGCTAGGTGTGCGGTATGCCGGAGAAGGTTTCTTCAAAGTGATGGATAGGGACGTTTTTATTCGACTGTATCTCTGGAGAGGGGGCGGTTCTCTGGATTTCTCTCTTTGGCGCTGAGAGGAGGCCTCTGGCCACATTAACAACATTCTTATGCTCAAGTTCCTTCTGTGTAGGAAGTGAATACTACACCCATGGGTGGACAGTGACGTCTGATGTTCTTATAAGCAAGACCTCTCTGTATAGGGAGTTGCTGTGAAACCAGCAGGCGGAGTTTCGTATTTAACATTCTTACACACAAAGCTCTTTCCCGTAGCGCAGGTGTGGGGAACCTTGGCCCTGCAGGGCAAATCCAGCCTTCCTGGGATCCCAATCTAGCCCTCCCCAGATGGCCATGCCCCTTCTCCTGGCTTCTCCCCCTTTCCCCAGACCACCAATTGCTTGTTTCCCAGCTTTTGCACAGTTTTTTTCTCACTCGAAAAGGTCGAAATGCCTCTCCTAAGGCACAATTACTGTCAGTAAGAGCTTTAAGTGAAAATATTCTGGGGTTTGTTTGTATTTTTTACTCTGCCCCCTTTGCCTTCAGCCCTGCCCACCACTGGAATGCGACCCCCAAGAGTTTTTCCGAAGTCGAATTCGGCCCTCAGAATGAAAGAGGTTTCCCGTCCAGGATGTAGGGAATAATAATTTCCCTCTATTTCTGATGTTCGGGCATGAGTGCCGTGGCGTATGTAGCCAAAACGGCACTGCCCATGCACAAGAGGGTGGCGTTAAGGTTTGTAGAAGTACAAAAAAACCTGTATTAATTTATGTATTTATATATTGATTTGATTTTGTGCTATTTCTATATCGCTAAATATTAAGGAAAATCCCTACGCAGTTTCCATATAAGCATTTAAATCACAATTAAAATACAGGCAGTCCCCGGGTTACGAACGTCCGACTTATGGACAACGCGTACTTACGAACGCCGGACTTCTGGGTTCCCCGGCTCTGTGTCGCTTACATAGAGTATAGCATAATGGCTGCAATTTTTGTAAATGTATGCTGCGCGGCAATACTGTTCCGACTTATGTAAAAATTCAACTTAAAGACAGACTTAAGAGCGGAACCCGTTCGTAACCTGGGGACTGCCTGTACAATTTTAAAAACCAATATAATTACAATAATAATAATAATACATAATAATACACAGCAGCACTGCAGGAACAAAAACATGGGACAACATGATTAATGTAATTACAGGCCAGAGAAAGCCTGGGTGAACAGGTACCACATCTTCAGGAGGCGTTCAAAAGATGCCAAATTATCTGCCTCCCAAACTGCATGAGGGAGTATTTTTCCACAGGGTGGGCACCGCTACCAAGAAGGCCCGCCATCGAGGTATTACATGGAAACTTTAGGGGGGGCACCATTTTGGGGTGATGGGGGAAAAAACCCCAAAAGCCAAATGAAGACTGAGCGTATTCAGTGGCCCTAGAATGCTGGCTGGCTGGGTGAATGGGTGCGGGGAGCAGAAAACTAGGGGACAGAGGGAATGTATGAAATGGAAAAGCTGCTATCCGGAACAGGGACCACTCAACGCTGCAACATTTGGTTGCAGTCCTACTTGCCGTAATAATTGTACCGTCTCTTTAGAAGCCAGTTCCCCACATTCCGTCACACTCTCCCAAGATTCTGTCACACCCCTACGTGACCAAGAAACTGACCTCAGGGCGGAGTGGTGCCAAAAAAGGATGGCGCATGCTTGATTCATAACGGGTGCGGTGACTAGAGGCAAGGAGAAGATGTGCCTCCGTTGAGTGCATCCCTTCATTCCAGGGCTGGGGAACTTCTTTCAGCCCGAAGGCCAAATACAATTTTGGAGAAGCTCTCTGGGGCTGCATTCCAGTGGTGGGCGGAGCCAAAGGAAAAAGGGGCAGGCCAAAATACCCCCCAAAAAATAACCCAGCATATTGTAGTGTAAAGTGCTTGCTGCCAGTTTAGGCAGAGAAGAATTTCAACCTTTTAGACTGGGGGGAAATGCACAAAAGCGGGGGGGGGGGAAACCACGGGAAGATCAGCAGTTGGGGGAAAGGGGGGGCTAGGAAAGGGGCATGGACAGATTTGGCCCCCACGAGGGCTGGACTGGGACCCCAGGCCTAAAGTTTCGCATGCCTGCTTTACCTCTTTCTCCCTTATGTACGTTAATGGCTGCCATTCACTCATATGGAGAGGCAGCTGTGTATCTGGAGACATTCCTTGTTTTTTTTCACATTCCCAGTATTGAGAACCAGTGTGGCTCAGTGGTTAGAGCGTTGGACAAGGACTCGGGAGATCTGGGTTCTAGTCCCCACTTGGCCATGAAGTTCCCTGAGTGACTTTTGGCCAGCCATAGACTCTCAGCCTCGCCTACCTCACAGGGTTGTTGTGAGGATAAAACATGGAGGAGATTACGTAAGCCGCCTTGGGTTCCTTGCAGGAAAAAACGTGGAATATAAATATGATAAATATAATAAATAAATATTTATTATATTTACATGTTTATGGTGAGGGTGAGTTTGTCTGACAGGATCCAAGGAGGAGAGTGAGACACATTTCCCTGCGCAGAATCCCACAGGGCCTTTTCTGCATGTACCCTGACCCTGCCGACGGGCATTTTGGAGAATCGTTTGGAAGGCGTGAGTTATTTTGTGGGTGGGGGAGGAAGAAGAGGAAAGCAGCAAGCTGCACTGTGGAACAGCTGTTGTTTTGAAGCTTGGCGGCTGACGCAGGATCACGTTGCTACCGCGGCCGCCACCGCCTTGGCATTGCGTCTCCAGCTCTGGCTGTGCCGAGAGCCATAAACCTGTCTCGGGGTCAAACTCTGGGTGCGGCTCCACCATTCACTGCAGAAGCCTGGGATGGGGTTTCTGCAAAACGAGTGTCCTTCCTTAAAAGGCCTGCGGTGGGAAGGGAGGAGGTTAAAGTGGAGATGGGGAGGGGGAGGAAGGATGACCCCTGTCTCTGGAATAAAAACATAGGAACTGCCTTGATGATGGATCTTCAGAGCAAGAGTCCACTTAAGGCTGCAATCCTAAACATGCTTCCTAGGGAGAAAGCCCCTTCGAGCACAGTGAAGGTTACTTCCGAGGAAACATGCGCAGGATGGAGCTGCCTGCCTGACATTCTTCTGCCTCATAACAGCAAATTTATTTATTTATTTTATGTATTTCTTATATTTATATCCCGCCTTTGTTCCTCTTGCTAGGAACCCAAAGCAGTTTACATAATCCTCCTTCTCCTTCTCTCCATGTTAGCCACACAACAACCCTGTGAGGTGGGCAAGGCTGAGAGTCAGCGGCTGGCCCAAAGTCACCCACAGTGAGCTTCACGGCCGAGTGGGGATTCGAACTCGGATCTCCCAAGTCCCAGTCCAATGCTCTAACCACTAGGACATGCTGGTTCTCAGTGCCACAGGAAAACTTGGGATGGGCTGCAGCTCAGTGCTAGAGCACATGCTTTGTGTTGCGGAAGGTCCCGGGTTCCATTCCCCGCATCTCCAGGTAGGGCTGGGAAAGACACTCATGCCTGAGACCCTGCAGGGCCACTGCTGGCCAACGTAGACAATATCGAGCTAACTGGACCAAGGGTAGGACCAAATATAAGGCAGCTTCCTAACAACAAATCAGGACATATAAGAGGCAGCACCTCCCCGTTTGACCCCAGAGCTTGGTTTTAGAAATACGCTACCTCTGACTACCAAAGTTCTGTTTAGACATCACGGCTTAGAGTCATGAATATGGCTAGTGTCAAGGGTAGGCATGGTCAGGCACCTGCCAAGGGCCCACACCCCGGCAGGGGCCCTCTGACAAGAGCTCCCTGGACTTGCTCCTCCTCTTCCCCATTGCAACCTGCTTGTTTGTCCGCCTCTCGCTCTGGCCCAGGCAACGGTGGTGGAGAGAAGGAGGAGCAGGAGACGCCGCTGCCTACTTGCTCCTTGGCTCTCTGCCTGTCAAGCAAGCAACTACAACCCCTATCATCCACAGCCAGCACGGAGTTGTGGTCTGACACATCTAGGGGGCACCAGGTTTAGGGAAGGCAGGAGTAGATGGAGTCCAGCTTTCCCCCAGCCTGGAGCCACCCGGATGTGTGGGACCGCAGCTCCAGAGCCGGCGTCAAGGGTCGGCCTGATAGGGCACCTGCCAAGGGCCCAGACTCAAATAGGGGCCCACTGAGAAGAGATTCTGGCTCTCTGCCTTTCAAGCAAGCATTAGCAATCAGGGCCGGTGTCAAGGGTAGGCATGGTTGGGCTCCTGCCAAGGGCCCACACCCCGGCAGGGGCCCACTGAGAAGAGACCCCTGGACTTGCTGCTCCTCTTCAACATTGCAACCTGCGTGTTCTCCTGCCTCTCGCCCTGGTAGAGTCATGGTGAGAAGGAGAAGGAGGAGCAGGAGATGCCACGGCCTCCTTGCTCTCGGCCTGACAAGGAAGCAAGCAAGACAGAACGGGGGTGAGAAATAGCAGCTAGTGACCATGGGAGTGAGAAGACAGACTCGCTAAGGGAGGGGCCCCATGGAGGGTGTCTAGCCCAAAGGCCCCCCAAAAAACCTGGAGCCAGCACTGGCCAGTAAGCTTCGGGAGATGGCTGCCAATGGTGCAGTGGTCAGAGTGTTGGACTGGGACTCGGGAGATCCAGGTTCGAGTCCCCACTCGGCCATGAGGCTTACCAGGTGACTTTGGGCCAGCCACTCATATACTCTCAGCCTAACCTACCTCACAGGGTTGTTGTGAGGATAAAATGGAGAGGAGGAGGACGATTATGTAAAGCCGCCTTGGGTTCCTTGCAGGAAAAAAGGCAGGATGATGATGATGATGATGATGATGACGACGACGACGACGTCGATGATGATGAGCATTTTAGGATGCTTTTAAGATGTTTTTAAGATGTTTTAAATATGTTTTAAGATGTTTTATAATGTTTTTAAGTAGTTTTAAGATGTTTTAATAGTACGTGTTGTGTTTTGATTAGTTTGTGTATTTTATATTTTTGTTGTTCCCCACCTCGATCTAGACAGAGAGGCGGGTAAGAAATAAATTGATGATGATGATGATGATGATGATGATGATGATGATGATGATGATGATTAACAACAACAACAACAACAGCAACAACATATAAACACCAGCTTGCCAGCCACTCCTGTTCTTCCTGTGCACTGTTCAGGCCAAAGGGGAGCAAGTGGGGCGTGTTTGGAAAGCATTGGCTTAATCCACTGGCGACATTCCGAACTTGTGGGCCAAACCTCTTACTGAATTGCCTCCCTAGAGAAACATCAGAGATTTACAGCAGTTGCAGCTGCTGTCAGAGCGGGGGAGAGAGAGACCTGTCTCCACACAGGCAGCTGTTGCCAGGTCAAATGTTCAGGCCCGGATTCTCCTCCACTCTCCCCCCTCGGCTCCGGTTTCGCGTTGCCTTGGCTCCTGCCGTTCAGCCGACACCCCCCTTTCCTCCCAACGGAATTGAGCGATCCGATGCAGTCAGCCAGGCAGAGTCAGTACCGTGCCCGGATGCCGTGCACGCAGCAGGGAAACAGCTGGCACTAGCCTTTGTATATGCTGTTTACTATTTGCACGGGGCAATGTCTGTGTACGTGGCATTCTGCATTCCGCAAAGCCAGCAAAAACAGATAGATGCCCTGCCCCTAGGAGCTTACAGTCTCCTGGGGTTATTTTCCCTCCACTCATTCTGAACACACACACAAAGTATCCTGAGATTTCTTTCCCAACACATCTCTACTATGGCCTACAAGCCCCAGAAAGCAGAGATGGTGTTAAGAGACACGGCCCACTAGAGCTGGAGCCCCAAATCTCTGCCCCACCACCCTGCTAACCGGGCACTTGCTAAAATAAAGGGACAGGGGCCCTGATTATCTCTCTTGCATCGGATCCCCCTGGATTAGCTGGCTTTTTGCCCACATGTGCTTCACCTCCTGCTGCCCCCTCCTTGAATCTTTCTGCCTGAGGTTTTTTTCTGAAAAGAATGCCCTCCTCTCCCCTGTCCATACATCCCTTTTTACCAATAGGGGTGTCCTTAAGAGACAGGGTCCTTTACAGACTTTAGAGTATATGTAAATTAGTGCAATTTTTGTTTTGGCCTGTGGGCCTGAATCCCAGATCTTTTAAGTACCTAGGACCAGAAAGTGTTTCCCAGCCTTATACAATTTTGGGGAGGATCCCTCCCTAATTTCTCTGGGTGATCTGGGACTGGATATCAGGTGATGTGGAGATGTGGCACTTACATTTCCCTTCGCGGTTCTACATAGGCTCTGTCTACACGACAAACCTATGTTGGTTTTATGCCACTTGAAATGTCATCCCTCCCCACCCGCCACAACCCGCCCCGAAAGAATCACTGTAATTACAATTTGGTTATGGTGCTTTGAATTCTACGTTAGAGATCTCTACCCCTAGCCCCACATTAGAATCACCACTTTTCTGACACTCTGGTATACCTCTGAACATGTGCAGAGTTCCTTTCACCAACAAAGGGAGCTTTTTTTTTTTTAATGAAAGCGCCTAGCAGTAAATGTATAAAATATTAGTTTGGGGGGGGGGATCCTCTCTCATCCATTCCCAAGACTCTAGAACAGGGCTCCCCAACCTTGGGTCCCCAGATGTTGCTGGCCTACAGCTCCCAGCATACCCAGCCAGCATGGCTAATGGCAAGGGATTCTGGGAGCTGTAGGCCAGCAACATCTGGGGACCCAAGGTTGGAGAGCCCTGCTCTAGAATTTGGCGTGTGGATATGTTCACAAGTGTTAGTAGCCCACACAAAATATTAATAGTAGCTCATCTGCCCTTGCAAATTCCATGTGAGTTATTTCTGGCATAGAAGGAATTAAAGACTTGGTTTGGGGACCCAAGAACCTGAAGCAGTGCCTGTTCCCATAGCAGCCTGCCCATGTCTTAAGATCTTCTGTTGAGACCCTTCTCCGAGTCTCCAATTTAGCAGAGGTGCATTATGTATTTGCAAAGGAGATGGCCTTTTCCGTCATGGCACCCGACTATGGAATGCTCTCCCCAAAGAAGCTTGACTGGCGCCAACACTACAATCTTTTCGATGCCTGGCTAAGACCTTTTTATTTGCCTAGGCAGTTTAGAGGAAATGTTGCTTTGTTTGTTTTTACACTTTGTTTTTATTCTGCCTAGTTTGGTGCTGTATCCTGTTGTGGTTACAGTAATTGTTTTTATTATATTGCATGTATATGTTTGTGTGGTTCGTTTTATCCACACTTTTGTACTCTGCCTGGAATCCTTCCAGTGAAGGGCAGTAAGCTTTTCTGAAAGTTTCCCCCCATCTGGTCGCCTGGAGGCAATTGAGACTCACCAGTCGAATGTGTTCTCTGAAAATGTTTGCAAATTCTCAAACGCCCGCTTGCGCTTGAATAACTGCACAAATTTCAGTTCGAAAATTTGCGCAATTTTTTTAAAAAACACTTTAGTCCGTGGAGGAAAGTTGCCCAAACTTTGAAAAATGCTGAAATTTTGTTTGCGCAATTTCCCCATCCACGCAAATCAAACAGTGCAGAAATCAAAGGAGAGCGGAGCATCAAGCTGATGCTCAGAGGATCTGGGTGAATGTGGACATCGTTTGTTTCTCCCACCCTTAGCAGGGATGATGACATCATCTGTCCCCACTACCCCTCAGGCTTTCCCGTTCCTTCTGAGTTTAGCTGCATTCCCCACAGTAGCTTGCAGGGAATGGATTTTCCAAGCAACAATGGATTGTTCCCTCTTGTAATGCAAAGTATTTTGGGGTGGCTTGGCCTTGAAGGGCCAATTAAGGCCATCAGCTTCACAAAAGACCGGCTCCCGATGAAGATTAAAAGGGCTAGAACTGGTTTGTTGACTCAGGGTGCAATCCTATGCATGTTTAGTCAGAGAGGGGAAAAAAGTTCTAGATTTCCCAGCATTCCCCAGCCAGCAGTGCTGGGGTTTCTGGAACTTTCCCCACCCCCCCATCTAAACATGCATAGGATCGCGCTTTTTGAGATAAAATGTTTCTCCCAGGTGCTGGGAAAAGAAAATCTTTGAGCTGGTGATCTTAGGCTGTTTGGGGACATGTTGTGTCCCGCTCTTTCCCTCTCTCATGAAGTCTCAGGGCTGGCCAGCCAAAGTCCAGCACGCTAACCACTCCACTGCCCTTCGCCAACTCACTATTCTATGACTGCCAGAGACAGTGTTTGGGGCTGGGGCGCTGCATCTTTCATATGGAGCCCCTGCTGTCCAGGGGCACTTGCTGAAATAAAGGCACAGGGACCCTGAGGATCTCTGCTGCATCTGATAACCCTGGATGGGTTGGCTTTTTGCCCACATGTGCTTCCCCTCCTGCTACCCCCCCACCTTGAAACTTTCTGCCTGAGTTTTTTCCCCCTGAAATCAAATGCCCCCCCCACCCGTGTCCATGTATCCCTTTTTACAAATAGGGGTGTCCTTAGGAGACAGGGTCATTTACAGACTTTAGAGCATAGGTAAATTAGCATATGCAGATTTGTGCTTTTGCGGGGGGGGGGGTCCTGTGGGCCTGAGCCCCAGATTTTTTGGTACCTAGCATCGCCTCTGATGACTGTCAGGTGTGATCCTAATAAATTGGGTATTATGCTATGCAGTGGTCTTTGGTGTGTGTGTGTGTCATAGATAGATAGATAGATAGATAGATAGATACACACACACACCAACACAGGTGCCTGCAGCGTAGTGGTGAGAGTGTCTGACTGGGAGTTGGGAGATCCGGGTTCTAGTCCCCACTCAGCCATGAAACTCACTGGGTGACTTTGGGCCAGTCACGGACTCTCAGCCTCACCTACCTCACAGGTTTGTTGTGAGGATAAAATGGAGAGGAGGTGGAGGAGGACTATGTAAGCCGCCTTGGGTTCCTTGCAGGAAAAAAGGTGGGGTATAAATATAATAAACAAACAAATAAATAAATAAATAAAGGGACTGTCATAAGGGGTGCCTGCATTTCAAAATTGACTAATGTACCACTGAACTGATGTACTGTCATGCTGCAGAATTAAAAATGGTGCTGGTAGACATCAAGTGAGTTTTGCCTGCATCCCCTGAAATGCCCCACTGCCCTCCAAAAGTTGCCAAGATGCAAATGCAGCCGCAGAACTGGGGGTGCAATTTAGCCCAGCACTGTCAAGTCAGCGGGGTCGGTCGCAGCCTGAAAAGACCTGAAAAGCTCCCATGCCCAGAAGGAAAGCTTTCAGCAAAACCATCCGACTCCCCTCTTGGGCTGTTGATTAACTTGGTGGAGTCTGTCTCCCAGCAATAAAACTCCTGGGTAACCTGGACACAAGCTGGGAAATATTTCGGGGAGGAGGCAGCAATGTTTCATTGATGCCTGGTTAAAGCATTTTAGCTTAGGGAGAAAAATATGGCTACGATGAGGACGTGTTAGAGAGATATAAAAAGTATGAGGGATTTCCCCGCTGCCTTTCTCCCAAACAGAGTTGCCAAATGGCTAGAAGAAAATGGCCTATCCTGCTCTTGTGTCTGTAACAACAGCGTGATACACAGAAATCAGCAATTGGAGCTTTTCAGAGTATAGAGATAAACATGGTTGGTTCCTCTTAATTTCTGCACAAGAAGCTGCTGCTCAAGGAAGAACTATAGGAGTCAGTTTGAACATTTGGCAACCTGTCTCATAATGATGGGACTTTGGCTCATCCAGTAAAGCTGAGTAGCAGTAGGTAGTCAGGACTGACAAAAAGAAATACATCTCCACATATAATTAAGGCTGGAATCCCACATACACTTAGAACAGTAGAATTTTGGAGCTGGAAGGGACCTTGGAAATCATCTCATTCACCCCCTGCTAAATGCTGGATCAGCAATACAGGTGAAACTGGACTGAAAGCCAGTGCGGCGTAGTGGTTAGAGTATTGGACTGGGACTCAGGAGATCCGGGTTCTAGTCCCCCACTCGGCCATGAAGCTCACCAGGTGACTTTGGGCCAGTCACTGACTCTCAGCCTGTCCTACCTCACAGGGTTGTTGTGAGGATAAAATAGAGAGGAGGAGGATTATGTAAGCTGCCCTGGGTTCCTTGCAGGAAAAAAGGTGGGATATAGATTAAATAAATAAATAAAAGCATTGGACAGCATTTCCCCCCCCCAAAAAAACCCAACAACAAACAATAAAGGCATGATCCTAAGCATGTTTAGACAGAAGAAACTCCCAGCATTCCCCAGGCAACAAGAAGAAAGTCCTACAACTCCCAGCATTCTCCAGGCAGCAAGAAGAAAGTCCTACAACTCCCAGCATTCCCTGAGAGTTGTAGAACTTTTTTCTGTCTAAATATGAATAGGATTGCACCCTAAGACTAATATCTAGAGGAGGATAGGTCTACCAATTGCTATTAGCTGCGACAGCTAAATAGAAGGTCCGTGCAGTATACTTCTAGGTAGCGTGGCTATATGTCCTTTTTTACAGTGGGCAGTTGTCTGTTTGGGTCTAGTCCAAGTCCAGATTAAAAAGAACCCTAACAAGGGGGAATCCTTGAAGTTGCCCATCAACAGTTAACCGCTGGACACCAACAAATTGAGCAGCATGGACACAGATTGGTCACAGTCTTCCTCAATCGATGAGACACATTGCATTTCAAGTCAAATTCTAACCGTTATTTCTTAAGGGCAGTATCCAACTATGTCGCTCCGTTAGCTTAGCACAAATGACATTGCGCGAGGGGAAACTAGGTTCTGCCCACGGGAAGAATCCAACTAAAACTGGATTGTGCCAGCAGTTGTGCGTTATGCTTGTGCAACCCGTTGTGCAACCCATTGCACATTCCGCTTGTGCAACTGGTTGTGCGACTGGATGCACGACTGCTTACGCACCGAGAAGATTTGGCGGGGCTCCACGACCGCAATTTGAGTTTGTGGAATCACACCATTGGATACTGCCCGTTATCTGCACATATATATATATATATATATATATATATATATACACACGTATAAAAATTGTATGCAAATCTGTGCCCCTGCTTTGTCCTCTTTTTTGATGATGCTCAAGCAGCCATCCAGATCAGATTCCTTTAAGTGCCGCCTTCAGTCACCCGTAGGGGAGGAGGCCTGGGGTAGTGGTGGACGGCCCACCAGGGAACCGACCCGCCTCCGGCTCGGCGGACGCTGCTGCTGCTGCGCCCGCCAAGTCAGGCCAAAAGCGAACACACGCCAATCCGCTCTGCGGGCTTCTAGCATTTTTGGCGTATCTTATGGCAGTTTCTTTCTACGTAAAAAGCGGTCTGTTGGGAACCCAGAAGTCGCTTCCCTGGCTTGGCTCAGGAGAACGCGAGTCGGGCTGGGGAAGCAGGCAGGTGGGACGGGGATTCAGGGTGCCGTCGAGCCCAGCGAGTTAGCCGGACTTCCACCCCCGGAACGAAATCCTGGGGGCTCCAGCTCAGCCTTTCCCAACCTGGTGCACTCCAGATGTGTTTGGACTACAATGCCCAGCATCCCCAGGGTGGCATGGGGGGTGCTGGGAGTTGTAGTCCAAAACATCTGGTGGGGCACCAGGTTGGGAAAGACATCTGGAAGCTGACAAGCTATTGTGCAGAGATTCCGCTGTCTCAGCATCCCTCTCGTGCTCCCTCCCAGGAAACAGGAGCCAGGCGACCTGCCCAATAACCAACCCCCCCCCCCGGCCTGTTAATAAAATAAATCACACACACCAACCCCCACCACCACATTTGCAATCGCCTCGAGTGGTTCTCAGGGTAGAGCAAAATGGGATGGTGGTGGGCCTGTGGGGAGAGATCCATGCTCCAGGCAATACCAGCCTGTCTCATCAGAAGATTGAAATATACTGGCCTGGGCTGGAGGAGTTATTTGGTCCATTATCTTGAGCAAAGGAGCCCCCCCACTGACTCTGGGCTGCTGGTTTTTCCAACTAATTACATTCTCTTCCCCCCTCCCCCAGAAAAGCCGGGGTGAGGTTGGGGGGGGCGGTGTATGTGTGTGTAAGGGGTTGCAAAATCAAAGAAACTTCATTTAGAAGGAAGGCCAGTTGCACTTTCTAATTGCTGCTCATGTGTCAAAGCTTTAACAAGGGGGCTTGATATTTATAGGGCCCCCTGCTTCTTGGCCCGCCCCACCCCAACCCCATCGCTGGAGCCCAGCACCATTGTTTTGGAAACCGAGGCTCTCAGATTTGGTGCCTCTCTGCAACACATAATTAACAGATGGAATTCCGTCCTGGGACCACCAAGGGGCGGGGAGAGATGCCAGCTTAGGTAACTTTTTTGGGGTTGTGGCAAATGGCTGGGCAAATTCATGGAGCGGACATCTGTCAACAACTGTTGGCCATAATAGCTGCATCAATAGAGTGCCGGCTCCAGGTTTTGGGGGCCCTTGAGCAAGACACCCTCCATGCGCCCCCTCCCTCAGGGAGGCCAACGTCTCACTGTCGCAGTTGCTCCTCTTCCTCTTTCCTGTCATTTGCTTGCTGGACGGGCAGGGAGCAAGCAGGCAGCGGTGTCTACTTCGGACGTCCACTTCGGAATTGCCAAAAAAGAGGACGTGCTGTGCATCACCACAAAAGAGGACACCGATGTGCATATCATTTGCATATGCATATGTATAGATGCACATTTAGAAATAATTGTTATAGTTTAGCTAAAATTTTCATTTGGTTTCATTTCTATATCTATTTATTTAATTCTTACATTTATATCCCGCCTTTTTGCATCTTGCAAGGAACCCAAGGTGGCTTACATAATCCACTTCCTCTCCATGTTATCCTCACAACAACTCTGTGAGGTAGGTGAGGCTGAGAGTCAGTGACTGACCCAAAGTCACCCAGGGAGCTTCATGGTCAAGTGGGGGACTAGAACCCAGATCTCCCTAGTCCACTACACCACACTTCCTCTCTATACCGCCCACTAGCCAAAGGTCTCTGGGTGGTTCACAGCAGTTCATAAAAACACAAACCACAACTACAATAAAACGGGAAGGTGCTGTTGCACTCATGTCCTGCTTGTGGGTTTCCCGTGGGCAGCTGGTTGGCCACTGTGTGAACAAAATGCTGGACTAGATGGACCCTTGGTCTGATCCAGCAGGGCTCTTATGATCTTATGTTCTTATGACATCAAATACAATATACAAAATTTAAAAACAATTTGACAATGAAAATGTTTTTTTAATACAAAACTAGACCAGTTAAATGCCATTAAATCCCTGTGAGAAGAGGGTAGTCTTAACCTGGTGCCAAAAAGATGACAGCGTTGGCGCCAGGTGGGCCTCAGTGGGGAGATCATTCCGTAGTTGGGGGGGCACCACTGAGAAGGCCCTCTCCCTTGTTGCCGCCCTCCGAGCCTCCCTCGGAGGTGGCACTCGGAGGAAGCCCTCAGATGTTGATCATAGTGTCTGGGACGATTCGGGCTGGGAAATAGAGTAAATCTCACCATAGCGCAGATGGCTGCGACTGGGAGAACTGGTGTTCTTGCCTACTCAGTCTCCTATCCAGGTTCTAACTGTGGATGTACATCAGTTCTTATGGTTCTTTAGCTTTAAACTGGAATTGGACAGGACGGCCCTTCAAATAGAGGACATGTTTAAGTAGTGACCGGCCAGATGGGCGATTAATCAATATAATAAATAAATAAATAAATAAATAGTGGACAGTCCTCTGTAAAAGAGGACATAAGGTCACCCTACATCTCCTGCTCCTCCTTTTCGCCTCCACTGTTGTCTTGTTGATCAGAGCGAGAGGCAGGTGAACAAGCAGGCTGCAACGGTGAAGAAGAGGAGCAAGTCCAGGTGGGCTTGTTCACCCGCCTCTCACTCCGGCCCAGACAACAGTCTTTGTTCCAGGAAGCCTTCCTTGCTGACCAGCCACAGTTTTACATGTTACCCTGTTTTTAATGCGTACATTTTTATTCTTTTATCTGTTTTACCTTTTTTTTACTGTTCACCACTCTGGAATCTGTCTAGATAGGGAGCGGTATACAATCGCTGTCAATAAATAAAACAAATGAATTCGAGTTTGCTTTGCTGGGAGGGTCTCCAACTCCCCCATCCTCCGTCCTAACCATAAAAATAGACCCCACTCTTTCCAAGTGGGATTGGACATTGTCTCTTCCACCACCATTCCCAGTTTCCCCAAGACTAGCACCTGGAGACCTGGTAAAAACTTCATTTCTTGGGGCCGGTGGGGGGGCGGGGGCGAAGCTTTGATTAAAACAACCAGGCGGGGGTACTCCCTTCTCCATCTTTTCTTTGCGTCAATATTGGTTTTAGAACAGATGCGGTGGTAGGTAGGGGGGGCAAAGCAGTCAAGAGACGGGGAGACGCACGCAGGCCGACTGGTGCCAGAGGAAAAGACAGTGGGGGGGGGGGGAGTCTTGGGTCCCGACTGCCTCTGGAGGGGTTGAGGAAGGAGCCTTGATTGCGGCAGGATCAGAGTGCGGGGAGGGGTGCGGTGGAGGGGGGGGGAGAGACACAAGAGTTCTGAGCATGCGGTGGAGGAACCTTGCAGAACAAAGCATCAAAGGCAGCAGGGCCAATGTGGCTAATTGAAGCGCGTCAAATAATGAGGGAGAACGAGGGAGCTCCTTTCATCCGGAGCCAGCTTCTTCTTCCCATCGATACTGGAAGAAAGCAGTTTCCAAAGGGAAATAAAAAAATACCGGCGCGCAGGAGGGAGGAGAAGATGGGGATAAAACCATTCAATCTGGGTCGCACCTCAAGGCGTCCCCAAAAGATCTCCCATTTGGCCCCAAAACCAAGGAGGAGATGGTCATTAGGAAGGTAGGAAACAGAGGAGGACCAGATGATTTGTCTTCCCTGCTGCACCCACAATGCCAGGAAGTGGTGGGAGGAGGGGTGGATCACAAAGAGGACTAGGAGCCTGATATGACTTCACTACCCTGACATTTTTTTTATTAAGGTGAAGCATTGCATATGGATCTGAGCTCTGCAGTCCCAAGGCTCCCCTCCCCCCAAGACTTCCTCTCTCTTGCACACCTCCTTCTTTCAAATATCTTCCTCATCCACCCATTCCACTTCCCTTTTTACTTCCCTCACAGCCTTTTTACTGCCCTCCAACCCCTTTACCCTTCCTCTAGCCCCCTTGCCTCCTGGACCAGAAGTCTTTGCCATTGGTACACACACAGCACCTCCCATCCAAACTGTGTAAGACTTTTGCTCCAGACAAATTGACCTCTCTCCTTCCCCCCAAAGCTGCAGTGTTTATCAACATTCTATAACCCAGCCCTCGTGATGATACAGCAGAAAGCCAGCCCAAGGCTTGTAGGCAAGGCAAGCAGGCCTGTGGATCCTCTGACATATTTGTCGCTTGAAGCTATTTAAAGAAACCGCTCAGGTGTAAGAGTGAGAAGCAGCACGGTAGAAAAATCCAGTTTATGCATCTTGACTCACAAGAAGGACCGGATTTCTCAGGAGTAAGCATGGTCAGCAAGTTCTGAGCATTCAGAAATGTACCACTTTGCATTTGCTCTATGTCAATAGAGCAAAAGAAGAAGAAGATGTGTTTGAAAATCTTTAAAAACAAAAAATAAAAAAACAGCCAGGGACTCTAGGGGTTCTAACTTCTACCTACCCTCACTCGCCTTCCCTCCAATTAAAAATCAAACCAGCATACCTGCTGGGTTTAATTGTTTCTTCCCCTCTGGTCTCTCTAGATTATGGCACGGTCAAAATCAAAGGCTCAAACACACACATACACACACACTTTAAACTTATGGTTTTAAACTTATGTTTTACTATGTTATTTTATGATGTTTTATTATTTTAACCTTTGTCTTGTAAACTGGCCAGAGAGCTTCAGCTAATGGGTAGTATACAGACTGTTATTTATTTATTTATTTATTATATTTATATCCCGCCTGTTTTTCCTGCAAGGAACCCAAAGCAGCTTATATAATCGGCTACTTCCTCTCCATTTTATCATCACAACAACCCTGTGAGGTAGGTGAGGCTGAGAGTCAGTGACCCCAAGTCACCCAGAAAGCTTCGTGGCCAAGTGGGGGACTAGAACCCGGATCTCCCGAGTTCCCAGTTTGACACTCTAACCACCACGCCACACTGGCTCTCTCAATCCCACTACTCAGTTTACAAGTGCAGTTACTAATTATATATTAAATGAATTAATTAGAAGGGGATGAGGGGAGGATTATGTAAACCGCCTTGGGTTCCTTGCAGGGAAAAAGGTGGGATAGAGATTAAATAAATAAATACTGTATATAAAACTGAAACTCTGAGATTCTCTGCAATACCCCATGCATCTAATGAAGTAGGCTGCAGTCCACGAAAGCTTATGCCAGAATAAATTTATTAGGGCAATACGCAACAGAGCACATTTAAACTACGTTGTGCTTGCGTGAGCTATTCTAACCACGACGCCAATAGCATTAGCTGGAGGGTCAATTTCCCGGGGAAATCCGTGTGCCAGCCAACACAATTGGCACCATGCTAATGTAATTTACGCTAGTGCAACACAATTCACGTGAGCGGTCGCGCTGCCCAAAGCAGAGGTGGCGTCAGGGGGTGGCCCACTAGGGCCAGAGCCCCGAATCATTGGCTTGGAGCCCCAAATCTCCGGGAGGCCACCTGCCCCACCACCCTGCTGTCCATGGGCACTTGCTGAAATAAAGGAACAGGGGCCCTGATGATCGCTGTTGCATCTGATCCTCCTGGACTAGCTGGCTTTTGGCCCACGTGTGCTTCACCTCCTGCTGCCCCCCCAATCTTTCTGCCTGAGTTTTGTCCTGAAATCAAATGCCCTCCTCTCTCCCCACTTTACAAATAGGGGTGTCCTTAGGAGACAGGGTCCTTTAAAGACACACACAGAGAGAGACTTTAGAGCATGTGCAAATTAGCACACAGAAGTTTGTGCATTTCTTATTTTTTGTCCTATGGGCCTGAACCCCGGATGTTGTCGGTATCTAGCACCAACCCTGTCCCACAGTCTTTAAGGTGCCACGAGACTTTTTGTTGTTTTTAATATATATAAAAGTCCTCAAAAAGAGAGACAAGATAGGGACAGCGATTTTTTTTTTTTTAACAAAGGTGGGGACCAGAAATGAAAGCCTGTCGTAGGGAATGTATGTGATGAAGAAGAAACCCACATGAACAAGAATCAGACTAAATCGTTTCCAGCCAACAGGACAACCTTACAGCAAAACATGGGGGGGGGGGTTTGACTCCCGCCAGCCTTCCTGTTTGCCTTGCCTCCGCGTCTGTCACTCCTACATCCTACAGATCAAGAGCAAACCTGCAGGTTGTTTTAAATCAGCATCAGCAGGGGGTCTGGGGCTAATGAGTAAAAATCTGAGCATTCCTCAAATTTCCCATCCATCCAGGGACGAAGAGAGAGTTGGAACGAAGCATTGTTCTTCCGTTTTCTGGTGTGAACCGGGTCTCGAGGGGGTTTCTTTGGAGTCTTGTGTAATAACTTCTTTTATTTTATGGGTTGTTATTGTGTGTGTGTGTGTGTGTGTGTTTTATTTATTTATTTATTATATTTATACCCCGTCTTTTTTCCTGCAAGGAACCCAAGGCGGCTTACATAATCCTCCTCCTCTCCATTTTATCCTCACAACAACCCTGTGAGGTAAGTTAGGCTGAGAGTCAGTGACTAGCCCAAAGTCACCCAGTGGGTTTCATGGCTGAGCGGGGACTAGAACCTGGATATCCTGAGTCTCAGTCCAACACTCTAACCACTACGCCACTCTGGCTCAGTTTTAGAACTGCCTTGCGAGGATAAATTATCTGGAGTTCCGGAGTTGGAAAAAAGTCTCATTGCCTGTTCTGGATGGGGTCACACTCCCTTTGAAAGATCAGGTGTGTAGTCTGGGGTTACTCCTAGATCCATCATTGTCGCTGGAGTCCCAAGTGATCGCAGCAGCTCAGAGTGCCTTTTACCATCTTTGATTGGTTCACCAGCTCCAGCCTCTCCTGGACAGGGATAGCTTGGCCACTGTGGTACAGGCACTAGTAACCTCAAGACTGGATTACTGCAGTGTGCTCTATGTGGGGCTGCCCTTGAGGCTGCTCTGGAAGCTGGAGCCAGTGCAGAATGCAGCAGCCCAGCTATTGTTGGGGGCTTCCCCTTTTCAGCATGCAACTCCTTTGCTGAGGGAACTGCACTGGCTGCCTGTTTGCTACTGGGCCAGGTTTAAGGTTCTGGTAGTGTAAATAAATAAATAAATAAATAACGACTTGGGAACAGGATACCTGAGAGAGCGCCTTCTCCCTTACCAACCTGCCCAGTCACTGAGGTCTTGGAGGACATTCTCCTGATGATTCCACATGGACCGATGGCTCAACTGGAGTCCACCAGGAGAAGAGCCTTCAGTGTGGTGGCCCCCTTTCTCTGGAACTCCTTGCCTCTGGAGGTCAGGCAGGCTCCCACTCTGTGTTGCTTTTGCCACCTGCTAAAGACAAGCAGGAAGCCTTCCTTGTTGACCAGTCACAGTTTTAATGTTATCCTGTTTTCAATGCGATGTTTTTATTCTTTTATCTGTTTTCTCTTTCCATTGTTCACTGCTCCAAAATCTGTCTAGATATGGAGTGATATACAAATGCTGTAAATAAATAATAAATAAAGATGGTAACGGCAGTATGATTAGCTAGCCATGCTAGCTATTACGGCTTGGGACGAGGCTACCTGAAAGAGCGCATTCTCCCATACAAGTGTGCCCAGGTTTCAAGATCTTCTAGAGAGGCCCTAACGTCCCCCATTCAACTTTACCTCCATCTTCTTCTTCTTCTTCTTCTCCACCCATTGCCTTCCTCTGTGTCCGATTTTAGGCTGTATACTCATTTATTTATTTATTTATTTATTATATTTATACCCCGCCTTTTTTCCTGCAAGGAACCGAAGGCGGCTTACATAATCCTCCTCTCTGTTTTATCCTCACAACAACCCTGTGAAGTAAGTTAGGCTGAGAGTTAGTGACTGGCCCAAAGTCAAACAGTGAGTTTCATGGCCAAGCGGGGACTAGAACCCGGATCTCCCAAGTCCCAGTCCAGCACTCTCATCACTATGCCACACTGGCTCTCCTTGGAGTCCATGCTTTTGTTTGTTCCTCTGCGAGCCGCCCTTTACATTCTTTTTTTTTTTTAATCGTTTTTAAAATGTGAATTACACCAGAACAAAACAAAAACCATAAAAAATGAAAGGAGGGGGGAATGAACAACAACAACAAAATACAATTTCCTTACAGTATTTTAAATGGATCACTTACAGTAAATACATATGAAATATATATCCATAAGTATCAAAACGTATGTAGCTGTCAGGAGGGCACGGAAAATCCACAGGCGTTGTCCTTGTGATAAATGCCATACAGCATTTATGGAACTCCCTCCCTAGTGACCTTCGCCATGCCCCCTCCGTGATGAGCTTCCGCCGTGCATTAAAAACATGGCTGTTCAGGCGGGAATATGGGGTGGGTTAGGTTTTTAATAAGAATTGTTTTATTGTTTTAATCATTATATTTTATTGTGTTTTTACTGTATTTAATTGTACATCGCCCAGGGTGGCCGGGTGACCGGCCAGATGGGCGATTAATAAGTATAATAAATAAATAAATAAATACAGCAGGTAAATAATTTAAAAGAACGTGTGCATCGGTAAATATTAAAGAGCATTCTAATACTAGATTTATCCGTACTATGACCTCTACCCAAAAAGAACAACCACTGGGCATTGCCAAAACATGTGGGTAAATGAAGCATTCACAGTATTACACCCCCAACAGTTAGCTGATGTAGACAAACCCTTATTAAAAAGACGTTGCTAAGATCCATAGACCCGTCTGACATTCATGGCACTACAGGAACAAAGTAACTATATGGCTGAGCACCAGCACTGCCACCAAATTTCACAGAAAAAACCAGGGGAGGCTGGTGGCTTCTATTTCAGTGGGGCTCCTTTTTCAATACAGGTTTTGCAAGCTTTTATTTGGAGCTTCAGTGGGAGCTATCCATGGTGCCTGCATGGTGGTGAACCTATTTTGGGGATGCTGTTCTAGATGCCATACAGTCGCTCCGCCCATGTATTTAAATCTTCCTGTAAAGCGCTTAGAGATATTTTTAAATATGGTAAGTGGTATGTTGTTGTTGTTGTTGTTATTTCTTTATCTTTAAATGGGAATTGGAAAAGACAGCCCTTCAAGCAGAGCAGGCGTGCAGGTCTAAAATATGCTGTATTTTTTTTTTATTTTTGGCCCCATACCTTTTGCCTTTGCCCTGCCCACCACTGGAATGTGCCCCCTGATAACTTCTCCAAAATCCATCCGGTCTGAAAGCGATTCAATCCCACCCCTCAAAAAGATAGAGGATGCCTTCAAAATAGAGGACAAGTCTTCCGGCACCCCTTCTGTAAAAGAGGACACACGGCCACCCTAATTGCCCCCTACCGGAGAATGACAAGAAGGATGGTGAAGAAAATCTGGAGGGAGGGACTGAAGCAAGGAGAAGGCTGGATTAAGAAGGGAAATGGTTGTCATTTTCTCTTTGGTCCTTGTTAATAGCGCTGGCATATGCTGCCCATTCCACGAGTCAAACGGATCCCTGAAAATCTACGTCCCTTTCTGTCTTTCATCTCTCCCTGCCTGCCTGAATCCCTTTCTCTCTCCCGCTCTGTGTGTGGGGGTTGTTGGCGTTCCTCCCCCTCAGCCTGAGATTTTAATTACATTCTTCTATTTCCACTCACTAGATCTGTCATTCTCTGGCAGGCCTGATGTAATTATATTGTGGGAAGAATTGTCTGCTTTGCAGAGCTTTCAGAGGCTTACCAGCCCTCCCTGGTTGGGGTTTCTGGGGTTTTTTTTTTCCCAGCCTTTCTGCCAGGTATATACTTGGATGACAGATGGTCAAGGGGCTGTTGATTTCCCCTAATGAGCTGGCTCCTTAGCGGGTAACAAAAGGAGATGTCTCCTAAGAAAACAGAAGTAGATTCTTAATTAACTTGCACTCTTTTGCTCCCTGACTGCCGTGTCAGCCAACAGGCGGATGGGTTTTGGAGGAGCAAGAAACAGACAAACCCCGCCCCCCCCGGGAGGGGGCAGCTCTGTAGGCCCAAGCCCACCTTGACTGCAGCGGGGCGATTGCCCCGTTCCCCAGAAGTGAGAAGAATCCGCCAGTTAATGGCGGGGGGGTGGCATGGGTTCATCTTCAGGCAACAAGAGCCAGTGCGAAGCGGTTAGAGCAAGAAGCGACGCTAGGTACCGAAAAGATTCGGGGCTCAGGACTAGAGGACCAAAAAAATGAAAAGCATGAATTTGCATATGCTAATTTACATATGCTCTAAAGTCTGTCTGTGTGTCTTTAAAGGACCCTGCGTCCTAAGGACACCCCTATTTGTAAAAAGGGATGTACGGACAGGGGAGAGGAGGGCATTTGATTTCGGGGGGGGGGAACTCAAGCACAAAGAGTCAAGGAGGAGGGGAAGCAGGAGGTGAAGCACATGTGGGCAAAAAGCCAGCTCATCCAGGGGGATCAGATGCAACAGAGATCCTCAGGGCCCCTCACCCTTCATTTCAGCAAGTGCCCACGGACAGCAGGCTGGTGGGGCAGATGGCATCCCAGAGATTCAGGGCTCCAGCCCTAGTGGGCCACCCCCTAACACTGCCTCTGCCTAGAGCACACTGGTGCCAGGAACCAGGCTCCTTGAGAGTAAATTATGCTGGCTGGGGCATGATGGGAAATTGTAGGCCTTTTTCTGTCTAAACATGCATAGGATCGCACCTTCAGGAACTTAAGGATTCTGTCTAAACATGCATAGGATTGCGCCTGAAGGGAACCAAAACTGGTTTTCCCCATTTAAGCCTCCAAAAGCAAGCTGCCTTCGCAACACCCCCATGAAAGGCAGCAGCACAGACAAAACGGGACATTGACAGGGGACAGCTCAGTGGCTCGAGGAGCCATCAGATCCGATTAAATACAACGGGTGGAGAGGGGGGAAAAACCAAGGGTCTTGACCCATCTTGGTAATTTAAGATCCCACGGGAAGAGTGAGCCGGTGGAAATCTCCTGTTCCCAGGCCAATCCCTCTCGTTTGGACCATTTCCCTCACCCGCTTTTCCACCCCACTCCCCGAAAACTCCCTCCTGGAGGGCCATTCCTGCAGCAGCTGTGATGTGATGGAGTGCTGGGGCTGCCCTTGACCTGGGGTGGTGGTGGTGGTGGAGAGGGGATCAGAGAGAGATAAAAGGTGAGTTTTAGGGTATCTGGCACATAACCCTGGTAGCTCATTAGACGATGGAATCGGGCAATCCCCTTGTCAACCGCTGCATTCATTGCTAGGGAGGAGCATATGGAACTTGTCCATGACGATCAGCGTCCCGAGCCGAGACAAAACTGACCATGTCAGGGTCTCTTACACCCTCTGCCTTCCCTCCATGCTCTCACCATCCTTCTTATTATGTTCTTCAGCTCCTACCCTCACTAGCAAAATAAGCTCCTTGTCTCATTAGTTCAGAAAAGGAGTTTCCAGATTTTCGACAGTGGAAACGTATCCCCCCCCCCCATACACACATCTTCCTGGGTTAAAACTAGAAGCGTAATTCACTCTTTCACAGGCACCCCCCCAAAAAAAAGTTTACTTGTAAAGTTAGGCAGGGGGAGTTGCTAGGCACTCAACAGATTTGGGGGCTCAGGCCCATAGGACGCAAACCTGCATGAAATTTGCATGCCGGCAAATGCAAATTTAGAAATAATTGCTAGGATTTATTGAAAAGTTCACAGAAGGCAAGGCCAACCAGTTAGAGAGCCAGTGTGGTGTAGTGGTTAGAGTGTTGGACCGGGACTCAAGAGATCTGGGTTCCAGTCCCCACTTGGCCATGAAACTCACTGGGTGACTTTGGGCCAGTCACTGACTCTCAGCCTAACCTACCTCACAGGGTTGTTGTGAGAGCCAGTGTGGAGTTGTGGTTAGAGGGTTGGACCGGGACTCGGGAGATTCGGGTTCTAGTCCCCACTCAGCCAGGAAGCTCACTGGGTGACTTTGGGCCAGTCACTGACTCTCAGCCAACCCTCCTTACAGGGTTGTTTTGAGAATAAAATGGAGCGGAGGAAGAGGATTCTGTAAACTGCCTTGGGTTCCTTGCAGGAAAGAAGGCGCAATATAAATACAATAAATAAATAAATCCCCACACAAATCACCCCAAATAAAAGTTTCCACTGGCTCCAATAGAAGGTGTGTGTGTGTTTTACTAAGCTTAACAGCCACGTTGGGGGAGGGAAATTTGGGGGACTCACAGTGCACAGCCAGGGGACGGGTTTACTCTTTCCTCCCTAAATGCAACTCCCTGGAAAGCCCCTCCTGCAAGGAAATTAAGCTTAGAACAAACCTTCCAATAGCACCAAGTGAAAATGTTTTTTCCTAAGCTTCATTGCCATGTTGTGGGAGTTGATCTGTGTTTTGGGGAAAACATATCAGGAGGGGAGCATTAACCCTTTCTTTTTCTGCTGTGATTCCTCCCCTGAAAATCCCCCCCTCACTAGAGAGCAGATAATTCTCCTTGATCAGGGGTGGGCAACTTCAGAGGGCCTATAGGCCAATTTCTCCCCCCCCCCACACACACACACACCGCCAAAATTACCACCACCTTATTTCTTCCACACTAGGACTTATTTCAGAGAAAGTATGTTCAAGATAAGAGAGTTCCCTTTATCTCCAATGTTTGGGCTGTGAGTGCCGTTAATTATGTTAGCCAAAATGGCACTACCCATGCACAAAAGGGCTTGGGGGAAACCCAGGTTTTGCAGAAGTACAAAAAACTTTATGGGGGGGAACCTGGAGAGTGGGGAACCCCAAAACAGCACAATGAAGACTGAACATGGTCAATGGCCACTATTGGTGGGAGGTGGGGGTGGGAGAGAAAACCTGGAAGGGAGAATGGAATGGAGTTGTTGGAATCCTGAACAGGAAGCAGTCCACGCTGCAAGATTTTGTTGCAGGTCCCTCTTGCACACCATTATTTCTCTTTCAGGCATCTAATGTGAGCCAAACCTCCCCCAACAACACACGTTGCTCCCATATCCTGGTGCCGTCACTTTCTGCATGCAATTTTAGGATTACTGACTCAGGATCTCAGACTGTTAGCCAATTAAAGGATTTTTCGTGGGTGAATCATCTGCTTTTAAACAATGACTGCAATCATTTTTTTAAAAAACGAATTTGCATATCATTGAAACCTCCGTTTAGGAGCCACCCGCCTTTTGGGGTGGGGAGAATATTGGAGTAGAAGAGAGTGTACGGTTCAAGAAACAAAAAGTTGCCTTGCGTTGTTAGAAGGATAAAAAGAAACCTGTTCTCCATACTCTTTTTAAAAATTATTTTTAAAGTAACACATCAGAAATAGCCTCAATGTACAATCAGGACAGACGCCCTTGCGGCTCACGCTGGCTCAACTTGTCTGAGTGTGGAAAGCTAAGCAGAGTCAGGCCTGGTTGTTACTTGGATGGGAGACCCCCTCCTCTAGTTTCCTGCATTGAGCAGGGGGTTGGACTCAATAGCCTTGTAGGCTCCTTCCAACACTATGATCTATGAAATCCCATGATTAAAACTGACCCTCAGTGAGGAAAACTGGCCTTCACGGTTTAATCGAGTAAAGCTTTAATGGATTCATTTACTCATTAAATCCCCACTAAGGATTTTTAGACGGCTTAGGAACAGAGGAAGCTGCCTTATACTGAGTCAGACCCTTGGTCCATCTACCCCAGTATTGTCAACACTGACTGGCAGCAGTTCTCCGGGGTTGGGTGAGACTGTAGTTCTCTCTCTGTGTGTGTGTCTTTAAAGGACCCTGTCTCCTAAGGACACCCCTATTTGTAGAAAGGAATGTATGGACAGGGGAAAGGAGGACATTTGCTTGCAGAAAAAAACCTCAGGCAGAAAGATTCAAGGGTGGGGGCAGCAGGAGGTGAAGCCCATGTGGTCAAAAAGCCAGCTCATCCAGGGGGATCAGATGCAGCAGAGATCATTGGGGGCCCTGTCCCTTTATTTCAGCAAGTGCCCCTGGACAGCAGGGTGGTGGGGCAGGTGGCCTCCCAGAGATTCAGGGCTCCAAATGAAAGATTTGGGGCTCCAGCCCTAGTTGGCCACCCCCTGACATCACCTCCTCACTGAGCTCCAGGATATCCGCCTGGCTGAGCTTCGGGGGAGGGGGGAACTTGCCAAACATTTTGAGTAACTTTTAAGTATCTACACAGTTTTGTCTATCCAAGATGCTCATTCTTTGTCAGCAGAATCCAGATTGTCTTTCCAGGCCTACTTCTGCTGGGTTTCCGTTAGGACCATGTGGTGTGGCATGTACAATTAAGCTATCATATTAATCATTTGCTAAGTACCATGCGGAGACAATAAAGGGGTTTGACTGGAATATCGGCCTATGGGGAAGCGCCTGTGTTTCCCGTCTGTCCGGGATGGCTTTTCAGTCACGTCAGCACGATAGGATCGGCCACTTGACTGTGACAGAAGCAATCTTTGTTCCGTTTTTTAAAAGTCGCAATTAACAGATAATGAGACTAGCAAAAAGATGGAGAAAGATATTGGGGGGGGGAACTAAGGCGGAAGAGACACTCTTGGGGAAAGTTTTTGTCCTTTCATCGTAAGAAAGAAAGAAACTCTTTAGTCAAAATAAACTCTTTTGTCAACAGATAATTCCACCTGGTTTTTTTCCCCTGAAATCAAATGCCCTCCTCTTTTCAGTGCTTAGCTTTGCCCTCGTGGAACTCAAGGTGGCTACATGCGGTTCCCAGGTGGTCTCCCCTCCAAGCACTGACCAGAGCCAGACAGACCTGCTTCGCTTCAGCAAGGCATCTGCCTCATGTGCCTTCAGACCATGCCCTGGGACCAGGACGTTTTTCTAATCATGCAGGCTCCCTTTACAATAAATCATCATCATCATCTGTTATTGCATTGATGTGTATGCTTTGGATTGAAGGTACTGCTAGCACTCTCTGGGTGTTGAAGATCTCCTTCCTTACGCCATCTTTCAGCAATACAGTTTGGATTGGTGCAGCTTTCTATTGCAGTATGTGTGGGGTGAAGATGGGGGGGAACGGAATAATTCCCTATGGGAGAGTTCACACACTTCTTCAGTTTCCTTCCTGGCTGATGTTAACGGAGGTGTGTCAGTCCCCCACCCCACCCCGTCAGCACGTTAATCCTCTCGGGCTTTTGCCCGGGCTTGAACGGCACACAAAAGGTAACAAAACTCTCTTTTATTGCTGACCGGGCTTGTTCTCTCTCCTGTAGAAACCGCTAAAGACTGTTGTGGACTTAACATGTTTCCATTGTGAGTCATAGTTTCAGTTGCAAAGCTGAGCTTGCAGTATTGAAGTCGCAAGGAGCGGCCTCGTCGCTGCGGTGCCATCAGAGCCATAAGACCATAGAACAGGGGTAGGCAACCTCATGCCTGTCAGATGTTTTGGAATACAGTTCCCATAAGCCCCAGCCAGCATGACCAATGGTCAAGGATGATCAGAATTGTGGTCCCAAACACCTGGAGGGCACTAGGTTACCTATCCCTGCCATAAAACTACTATGTAACTTTAAGAACTGGTCCCTGAGTTTGATTTTTTTTCCCCTCTCCCTTCCTCATCCCTTTCTCCTTTTGTGTCGTGTCTTTTAGATTGTAAGCCTGTGGACAGGGACTGTCTTGTTTTTATTGATCGCATGTAAGCTGCTCAGGGAGCCTTTCCAGCTGAAGAGAAGGGTAGGGATGTTTTAAATTGAAAAACCACATGAATAAATGAAGTCCAGAGTCTAAAATTGCCCAACTGCACCACTGCATCTGCCATTAGACCAAGTGAGGAAACTGTTTTAAATTTGTACACTGACCAGACAGATAATTTTAGTTACAGGCAGCACAATCCAATGTGGCTGCCCTTAACACTCCACACTCGGAGGCCTATGGGCATCCAATGGAAGATGGGAAGAGTGCAGAGGCAAGTCTCTGTGCTTCCCTCGCACTCCAAAACACTTAGACAGCCAGTTTTGGCAGTCTACCGGTAAGTGTTTTTTTACCCCTGCTCGCAAGAAGGAGGGGCCGAGGCATGGCTGGGCGGATTCCTCATATCCTGGCGGAGCCTCACTCCTCCTCTGCTCCCCCCCCCCAACTCTGGCTCCGAAATCTGTCTTCGGAGCCGCAGCCAGCACAGAAAGAACTGTGCCAGTTGCAAGGGCGAAGGGAGGGCTTTTCCGAGGTCAAAGCTGGGACTCCAGTTTTTCCTATGGTCAGCTATACAGCATCTACTGACCATAGGATTGCGCCCTGGGTGTCTTAAAAATGTAATACATAAAATAACTGCATAAAATAAAATAAATTTGAAGAATGCCACCTCCGCCTGCACTTCAGTGCACAATGGTATGTTTCTAGTTTGCAAAAGTATTCTTTTTTGGGGGGGGGAGGTCATCTCATATCTGCTGGGAGACAAGGGGGGGTGAAGCTGCTTCAGTAAAGCGAACAGTTTCATTTCTCACAGCAAAAGCAGTATTTATCTAAGGAATGTTATTGGGGAAGGCTGATTCAAGGCAATGATCTCTGGTGCTCTTCCTAACAAGCTGAGGCTATACGTAAGGCCCTGGCATGACTCCAAGAAACTATCCTGGCTTCTGGACACTGTGAAAGTTCACTACACTACCTGTTGAACTGTAATAACCTCTTCAACATTCTTCCGGTATAGGCCATCCAATACATCTTGTCAGTGGGCCACTGCTGGGGGGTGGGGCCTCAGCAAGTGCCCCATCATGCCTACCCTTGGTGCCAGTCCTGGATCCCCCTGCTGCCCCCCCCCTCAATGCTTGCTCCAGCTGTCCAGAACAGAAACTTCCAACATCTCCAGTTCAAGCGGTCTTAGAGGAGGATGTTTTGCCAGAGCCCTGTAATGGTTTGCCGGTATTCCAAATCTTTTCCCATTCCCATCCTGTTTTGCCACTTGCATGTATAACAGGGCTGACTCCAGTTTTGTGGGGCGGGGGGGGGGGAGGGTCCTCGGGCAACTTGGCCTAGGATGGCCCATTAACCAGTGGAGGAAAGTGGAGGCACAGCTACAAAGTGAGCTTGGGGAGCTGCCCCTCTGACTCTCTCTGAGTGTAACTGTCCTAAGAAGTACATTGAGCCAGTAGGTCTCTTGGCCCCAGAATCTTACACACCTAGAGTCGAAGGGGCAAGATCCACTATAGATCACGAGGAAGAGGGAGCAAGAGGAGGTGTCCTCCTCCAAACGTAGGAGTGGCAGGTTAGAACTTTGGGGTTGAGAAGCCTGAATCGGCCTACTGTGGGTGCTGAGCTCGTGAGCAGCCATGGCGTGAGAGCTGGAAGCCAGAAGCCAGCGACAGCCCACCAGAAGCCATGAATTGCAAGCCAGGAGTCCAACACAGTGGAAGCAGCTGTTCCCCGGGAAAAATTCCAACCTGACCCGGAAGCCTTTAGAGCCCTTCCGGGTCGGGGGAGCCAATGGCTGGCCTGCATGGATGGATTCACTCTGGAGCCTAGCAATATTTTGGTGCCTAGGCTGTAGTATTGGTAGCTCATCACACGGGAAGCAGCACACAGACATGTGGGTTCAGGCCCTGGTGGCTCCTGTCACCCACCCCGGCGCCTTTCATTCTCCTAAAGGCCTACCTGACAGAAGGCCTTCCAGTAATACTTCAGCGCTGGGCTCTGAGCGGAAGAACCAGCCTTTAAAATCCCGTGCAACAGCCCGAAGGGCAGCCTGGGCAGGGCCCTGGCAGCCATCGAGCCCCAAGTCTTGAGAATGTAAGTGTGGAGTTGAGGCTCTGAACCTGGTCGGAGCAACGGCTGCCTTTCCCGGGAGCTATCCTGGGTCCTGAAGCTCCTGGTATCTCCATTCTGCTACCTGCTGCAACCTACTTCCCGGATCCTGCTGCTGGAAGGTTCCTGCCCTCTCAAGCTTTGTTCAGTATCATGTAGAGCAGGTGTGGGGAACCTCTTTCAGCCCGAGGACCGCATTCCATTTCAGGGAAGCTCTCGGGGGGGGGGGATTCCAGTGGTGGGCAGGGCCGAAGGCAAAAGGGGTGGGGCCAGCATATTTTAGTTTAAAGCTCTTACTGTCCACCATTCAGACTTAGGAGAGGCACTTCTAGAATGGGGGGGGGGAATGCACAAAAGCCAGGTGTACCACCAACTGATAAGTGGTTATAGGAAAGGGGGCATGGCCGGGGGAAGAGGGCATGGCCATCTGGAGAACCCTGTCCGGATTGGGACCCCCAGGAGGGCCAGATTTGGCCCTGGGCTTGAGGTTTTGCATTCCTGATATAGACTCACAGCCAGTTAGGACGGAGCAGTTTGAATGCAGTCTCCCCTGAATGATCCTACAGGACTCTGGGCCGTTTTCACACAGGTATTGGCCAGGGCAGGCCCAAGACATTTTGCTGCCTCAGAAAGAGACGCAAATAGTGCCCCCTCCAGGGCAAAGTGCTTAGTACCCAAAGCTAGCTATGTTACATTGGCACCTGAGGCAGAGACAGACCTGTCCCCCTTCCTGGCAGTACAAATGCAACAAGGATGCACTGAATAAGTTTAAAAACTGGCCGCCCTTTCATATCGCTGACTCACTCTGACTCCCTGGTTAGCGATGGCACACACAATGGTTGGGTTCAGACGACACGATAACCCACACTCAAGGGTTGAGTGTGGGTCACCATTGAACCGTGGGTTGTTCTTGAAACATGGGTTATCACATTGAACCCAGCTGCGCTAACAAGCCATGGCTTCTTAATGACGAACAACCCACAAAGAGAAGCCATGGTTTGTTGTTGGGTTGTGAACTGTGGGTTGTTCACCATGGTTTGCTATCTCGGCTGGGTTGAGACAACACAATAACCCACACTAAAGGGTTGAGTATGTGGGTTGAGTGTGGGTTGTCTTGGAACCATGGGCTATTATGTTATCTGAACCCAGCTGCGCTAACAAGCCATGGCTTCTTAACTACAAAAACAACCCATAGAAAGAATCCATGGTTTCATAGATTTCATAGATCATAGAGTTGGAAGGAGCCTACAAGGCTATCGAGTCCAACCCCCTGCTCAATGCAGGAAACTAGAGGAGGGGTCTCCCATCCAAGTAATAACCAGGCCTGACCCTGCTTAGCTTTCCACACTCAGACAAGCTGAGCCAGCGTTGTTGTTGTGTTGTGTTGTTGTGTTGTGACATTTTGCTGCCTCAGATAATAATGGTTTGTTATCTCAGCTGGGTTCAGACAACATGATAACCCACATGTCAACAACAACCCAGGGTTCAATGACAACCCACACTCAACCCTTGAGCCAGGGCCGGTGCTACCATTAGGCCAACTAGGCGGCTGCCTAGGGCGCCGGGCTAAAGGGGGGCACCAGGAGCATAGGGCTGGAGGGAGGGAGGGCTCAAGTGGGAAGGGGGGGCGCTAAATATCTGATCTTGCCTAGGGCACCAAACTGCCTTGCACCGGTCCTGCCTTGAGCATGGGTTATCATGTTGTCTGAACCCAGTCATCACCTCCAACCTGAGGTGCTTACAGACTATGGCCTGGTACCACTCTCCAGTCATTCCTCCTCTGCCCTGAGCTAAGTGTGGAATTGCAACTGACTGTCCACACTTTGACAGGTATAGCATGTTGTGTGTGTGTGTGTGTGTGTGTGTGTGTGTGTGTGCAGTCTGCCATGTTTTATCCACACTTTGGTGCCCCATTTCAGCTCCCACACTTTCGCCAGCTTCTCTTCCAGTTCAGAGCCAGTGTGGCAGGGAGAAATATTTTTAAATGATTGGGAAAGTTTACACGGGAGAATAAGCAAGCATTGGAGGGGTTAGGATCTTTCTTCCTTTCAGTATTTTATTTATTATATTTACCGTATTATATTTATATCCCGCCTTTTTTCCTGCAAGGAACCCAAGGCGGCTTACATAATCCTCCTCCTCCTCTCCATTTTATCCTCACAACAACCCTGTGAGGTAGGTTAGCTCAACCCAGTGAGCTTCATGGCTGAGTGGGCACTAGAACCCGGATCTCCTCAGTGCCAGTCCTACAAATGCCCCCCTTCATTGTCATTCCAAGGAAAATATTAAATTGAAAACTCAATTTCTCTCTCAGATCATCTAATTCTGTTCTGCCCTAAAACTGTACAAACAAATGATACGGAGCAACAGAAACCTACCTCACAGGAGCGTTGTGAGGGAAAGGGGATAAAGGTTGTAAAGCATGTTAAAAGTGGTATACATGCACACACGGCATATTGGAGTAGCGCTTAAATACAGTCCGAGAGAAAAGAACAGGGCATAGCTATTTCCTTCTCCCAACAAACCATCAAAAAGTTTTATCTCATTAGGGTTGTAAACAAGATGGACTTTTTTCAGCACATTTAGTTTAGGAACCAAATTAAATGTTCCAGCGATTTACGGGATTCGATCTGGTCTTTCTCCATAAGCCAGGCCCAGGCTCCTAATGGCTGGATGGCCAGCTTGAAAGGGAGAGGAGGTGCCCCACTGTTTCGGCCTAGTGACCCATTCTAACAGGTCCCCTTTGAGGAGAAGCGTGGGTCTCTTTCAAGAGTTCATTCGATACAGCTTACAAAAGATTTTCACCCGGGATAAGAAAAGTTTACAAAAAGTTTTTTTGGAGGAGGGGAGTTGGGAGGAAAACTGCCGAGTCTTTTAAAAAGAGAATAAATTACTTTTGCTGTGTCTGGGCTGAGTTAATCTGATTAGGCCAACCTCATGAACAGCCCCAGTGAAAAGGGAAAAGCAGAGGAGAGAGGAGAAAAGAAGGGGGGGAACCCATAGATTCCAAAGAAATAGAGAACCAGTAATGTCAGGCAGGTTCAAACAAAACACAAGGTCGTAAGGCTCACTTGACTACAGATGACAAGATGATAAATCGCTTGAGAGCCAGAACCAATATAATTATTTTCTTTCTTTCTTTCTTTCTTTTTTGCTGCAGGTATGGGAACAGACACTTAATAAGATTAAGGAAGGCAAAAATGAAAGACCCCGCAAATACTACGGATATTTGCAATGGGTGTTTGGATAACACAGAAGTTTGGGAGGCTCTTGAATGAAGCGGGGTGGGGTGGGTGGGTTAGGAGGAGCCTTTTGTGTTAATTAAGTTAGCAATACTTGATTTCTCAATAGATCAGAGCTTTGGTAGTCGTGTCTGTCCACACAGAATGAGAAATGTGGAAAGGGCTAAATACTGAAGGCTTGCTGATCAAGTGATAACTTGCCACTGTAGGCATGCACTTGGTGTGGAAGTGGTTTGTTGTAACGTTCTATGAAGGGTAAAGAGGCTTTCCCCACTCTTCCACATCTAATCAAAGAAGGAAGAGGTAAAATCAGCTTGGGCCTTTGGCAGGAAATGTTCGGGCGACCAGCGCATCATGGTGGAACACCCTCACAGCAGTACATTAGCACCCTTTGGTAAATGGTTGTCTAGCAAACACGCCCATATATTCCACAATTCCAGGATAATAGGTGACAACAGATAGTTCGAATTGCTTTCATAAGAACTCCCTCCCTTACTTAGCATGGCTCTGTAAAAATGTTTAATAATCACAGTAATACACACACACACACACACACACACGGCTTAAATCCAACATCATGCGAGCCGAGGAGTTCCACTCATGCAACAGAATTCCCCTTGCTCTCCTCCCCCCTCCAGTCACTCGTGTGCTCCCCAGATCTGCTCCGCAGGGTCCCCCAACCCTCCAGAGCAGATTTTTGGGGTGTGTGGAGGGCTGCCGTGGGAAGGAGAACTCTGTTCTGCCAGCAGTTCCCGCTCTGCTGGTGGACAGGCAGCGTTAGATCCAGACCTCCCTCTCTATATATACCTAAACGTGCACACACACATTAAAAGAAGAGGCATTTCCCTTTTTCTCTTGCACAGAAGGGTGTGCCTCTTCTAAGAGGATGCCTGCCATGACACATCTGTGCTTCCTATTCAAACAAAGCAAGTTTGCTCCTTGCTTCAGAACTATTGTGTTTACCCATATGCAACTTTCTGTTGATAGAACTCTACCGGAATTCATAGGATTCATCAAATAAGATGTCTTTAATTGCATAGCAGCTAACTAGCTGATTCTTTAAATTAATTTAGGACCTCATCGATAGATCATTTTTCCATAGCTCTTGTTTATCTGTGTGCCTGCCTTTATGGTATTTTGTTTGATGTAGTCTTATTGTGAATTTGGAATTATTATTTTTAGCTATTCTAAGACAGAGGTGGGGAGAAGGCAGATTGGAATCTACTCAGTGGAGTAGAACCCTATCCCCTGCCCCAAATAGGTTCAGCACCATGGATAGCTCCTTCAAAGTTCATGGCTACGACCCGGAGTGGCTACACCACCCCACCAACATTGGAGTCACCAGCCTCCGCTGTATCTACTGGCAGATCTCTGGGTGAGTTGCAATAGATTGGCAAGGGTTTCTGAGCAAAAACTAGAAAGGTTCCCTTGCCACCACTTCTAAATTAGGGTGCTGGGGGGGAGTACTTGGGGGGGGGACACCGGGAGTCTGTTTGTTTGTTTGTTTGTTTGTTTAAAAGGGCCAGTGAGCTTGGTTCTGGTATTGATTACAAATTCATGGGCAGAACATATGCTCAGAGGTACCCTGTTCCTTAATTCTTAGCATATGTGTGCCCACCTGAACCACTGTTTTTCACATGGGCTCTGCTTGGTGGACAAGTTGTCTCACTTAAATGTATAGGTAAAAAGAAGGCTGCTATGGGGACTTTTAAGTGCATAGATGCAAAGTTGCAAAGACAGCCACCTCTGGAATACGACATGGTGAGAAACATATTAGACTGCATGACTTCAAATAATTGCCTGAGCTTCGTAGGGATGTGCGCAGAGCTCGGTTGGAGGGTGGAGGTCCAGCAAACTCGCTGGGCTCGACCCCCCGAGCTTCACTCGCCCTACCTTTTCTCCGACTTGACTCGTGTTCTCACGAGCCGAGCCAGGGAAGCGACTTCCGGTTTCCGGAGCTATGTTGTTTACATAGAAAATGGCGTAAGATACGTTAAAAATGGCTGCGATTTGCATAACTTGCGCAAATTGTGGCCATTTTTAACCTACTTTATGCCATTTTCTATGTAAACAACGTAGCGTCAGGGACCCTGAAGTCCGGCAAGTGCCTCAGCCGGCGCTCACGCGCAGGTCGGCTTAGCTCACACGGCGGCGGCACTCAGCTCGCACGCTGTAAGTCAAGTACTGGGCAGATCACCCACCCCTACCAGGCATTAGCAACATCAGAACTGGGCAGTCCTCTCAGAATTAAGGAAGCTACAAATATCACAGATTGGGCTACCACTGATAAGAAGAATGATCGTTATTTTTTAAGACAAGATAGGGTATTTGAACACAGTGGAAGTGCTAAGTACAGGGCCCTAAAGGATCTAGGGTTGACATTGCTGTCATGGAATGTAGCAGGATGGCGATCAAAGCAGTATAACAAACAATTATTGAATTTTATGGAACGCTTTGACATCATCCTGCTGCAAGAAACATGGCAAAGTGAAACTACAACGCTTAATGGTTATAAATGTTATAGAAATACAGCACATCTCACCATAGCGCGTAGGACTGTGACCAGGTAGGTGACCCGTGTCCTTTCCACAGTCTGCTGTCCAGGTGCTGTTGGCGGGCAACTTCAAGGCCTTTTTGCTCCTCTTTCTGAGGGTTCTTGACCTTTAAACCAGATCTGGACTGGACAGCCTTTCTGTGAAGAAAGGGGGGCTGGCTGACTCTTCCAACCCACCCTTTCTACCCAAGACCCAGAGATCCCAAGGTGCCAGACTGCCAGCCTTAGCTCTGCAGTCCTGACTTGGATCTCTCAGGGACTTGCCCTTGTCTATACCCTGGATTTAGCTGAACCACAGAGCAACCAAAAACGCCATGTGGGGTAAAACCAAGAAGGTTTATTTAGGTAAACAGATTACAACAAAGGGTGGGAAATGAGGGAAGGAGAAAGGTAGGGAGACACTTTGGTACAAACACCGTAGAGCTGCAAAACAATAAAACTGATTCCTTATATCTCCCAGGCACTCACGTTTACCTGGGGGCCGATCTTCTTCAGGGCTTGCCTTAGCCACAGCCCTACCACAAGAGGAGACCACCACACCCACCCTAAGGTCTGGGATGGGTGGCCCTCTTCAGGGCTTGCCTTAGCCACAGCACTCATTTAGCATTGTTCACTGGGAGCTCCCCAGGGATGGTGGCTGAGGTCTGACCGAAGCCATAGACCTGCTTGCAGCTTGCTGCCTGACGACCAACAACCAAAACCAGAAGCCACAGCTGGTAATATAGATTCTTCCCCCCCCCCATCTCTTTTCAGTAGCTCAGCTGCCTTTAGCCAATCAGGATGAACTTCACCTGGCCCAGGCAGGGGAGGGGTGACTCATGACTAGTGGGCTTTAGAACATTTGCATTTTGCATATCAAAGCCCTGGTCACAGTAGACCTCAGCCTTTGGGGCACCAGGCCTCATCAGATAACCTCTGTACATTCTGCCCCTCGCAGCTCCTAGCTGGGATTACCTGGTTTACACATGAGGGTGTGTGTGTGTGTGTGTGTGTGTGTGTAGGAAACCCCAGAGGCTCTTTTTTTCACACTTTCAAATAGTGGATGCCTTGAAAAGAGAGAACAGTCCTCTGGCAGCCCCTTCCAATAGAGGACTCTCCTCTGTAAAAGAGGACATGTGACCACCCTATGCTGCTATTGCCGTGTAAGTGTGTGTGTGTATTTTTAATTGTGATCTGTAGGTTCATGTTTTTATAATATTGTAAACTGCCTTGTGAGGGCAGCGGGCAATGCCCCCTGAAAGATGGGTACCGGTATATATATATGTATATATAAAGTAGATCCCACAAGCTTGAAGTCTGCCCACCCATGTTGTAAGTCATCTTGACTGATGCATATGCCCATTAAAAGGATGGGATATTATTATTTATTTATTTATTTATTTATTTATTTATTTCAGTTCTAGCATTTGAAATGTGGATTTATTGCAGGATGTTATGAATTTCATGGACCAAGAGGGGTGACCAATGAAAAAGTATTAAAGGGAATGTATAAAGATCAAGAAATTATAAAACGCAGAAAACTAGCATATTTTGGTCATATAATGAGAAATGAAAATTATATGTTGCAGCTGATTTATACAAGGGAAAATAAATGGGAAAAGAAGTGTAGGAAGAAGAAGGTCTTGGCAGAAAAACCTTAAAGAATGGGTTGGGGGCAATATGATGTCATTGTTTAAAGCGGCCATATCTAAAGACTGCTGAGCCATCATGATGTCCAACCTCCAGTAGGAGAGAGAAAAGAAGAAGAATGCCACCCAATATCCGAAGCTCTCTGGGCAGTTCACAGCAATTTACATGGCGTGGGACCACAATACCTGATGGAGCACGTCTCCCAGCAAGAGCGTCCCCGTACACCACAACTATCATCTAAGGCCCTCCTCCAGGTGCCTCCTCCAAGGGAGGCTCAGAAGGTGGTGATGAGGGAGAGGGTCTTCTCGGTGGTGGCCCCTCAATTCTGGAATGATCTCCCCGACAAGGCCTGCCTGGCACCAACAGTGTTATCCTTTCGGTGCCAGGTTAAATGCCTTCCTCTTCTCTCAGGCATTTGACAGCATATGATTAGATTTTAATCAGGTCTCAAATTTTTCTTGTTTTTGACTGTTTAAAATTGCTTTTAGATACATGTGTGTGTCTCTCTGTGTGCTGTATGTTTATACAGGCCTGTGGCTTACGCTGGCTCAGCTTGTCTGAGCGTGGAAAGCTAAGCAGGGTCAAGCCTGGTTGTTACTTGGATGGGAGACCCCTCCTCTAGTTTCCTGCATTGAGCAGGGGGTTGGACTCAATAGCCTTGTAGGCTCCTTCCAACTCTATGATCTATGAAATCTATGAAATCTATGTTCATATGTATATGGTTTTTTATACTGAACTTTAAAGGCTTTAATCTTTGAAAGGTGCCCAGAGAGCTTCGGCTACTGGGAGGAAATCTAATAAATGAAATGAAATGGATTTAAAAATAAAATATACAACACAGCAGCAAGAAGAATCTCTAAATAAATAGACAGATAAAACAACCCTGCAAGGTAGATCAGGCCGAGAGGTTGCGATTTGCCAAGGACGCCTCGTGAACAGCACCTTACTGCTCCCATTTACTCCAATGGATGGACTGAGCAGAAATCCAAGGAATTATGCCACAGGCGGCAGCCATTGAAAGACTGGCGAGCCATTGCAGGGGAATGTTCTCCCCACACCCACCCCACTACACCCTTTGTTCCATGCGCTGGGACATCCGTGTCCTTAATGCCGGGTGTTTCAGATTCCTTCACACGCCGGAAGAACACGTTCTGCCCCTTAGCAAATATAATTAAGGAACAGTATCTGTGGAAGGCCCATGTCAGGAGATTTTCTTCCCGAGGTCTCCTTAATACAGATGTAATTGACTCTGTTTTCTGCCTTCTGCACACAGATTGCGTCTGCACCGCTCCTGCTATTCAACAGAAAACCTTTGAAAAGGACCTCTCCATCCAGGAGTGCATTTGGAGAATGGAGCTTTGGGCTGCATTACATCTGGACATTGCCAGGCACTTTCCTCTCTTCCCCCCCCCCCGCCCTCTTTTTTTTTTTTAAATCTCCACTGCCTTTTCAAAAGTGCTTTCAAGTCGGGGAGAAGTCAGCAAATATGTGTTTGGGGAAATCGAAGGGGCACTTGTTAAAGAAGCCTACATCTGTTTCATTCAGGAGGTCAACATGGCCAACTTTGGTTCTTTTCTCCTTTTCTTTCGGAGCAACGCGCTCTGAAAGACTGAACTGTGCAAGCTTCTCCCTGACTGGGGGGGGGGGGGGGAGAGAAAGAGAAAGAGAAGGAGGAGGGAAATGTTCTGTGGTTCCCCCAACTTCCCTGAACTGTAGGAAGATCTAGGAGCCAGTTTCCTTGTGCAAAGCGAGCACTGGAGAATGATGGCATTTGGGAAATATCTATTATTACGAATAAACAAGTTGAGTTAGAGGGAATCAGGTACGCATGCAGACAGACAACGCACAGCTTTCGAAAGGCATCAGTTCCCACAAAGGGGACAATATAATAGTTTTATTATTTATTTATTTATTTATTTATGGCACTTATAGGTCGCCTTCTAGGGTTGAGGCCTCACGCTGCAGCTTTGAACTTAGAAAACAAAAACATTGTGCGTTGGATCCAGACTTGATCATACTTAGAGCAGACCTATTGAAATCATTGGGACCTCCTCCTGTGAGAAATTATTGGATTTTAGTGGGTGTACTCTATGCATGACTGAGTCTGGATCCAACCCAATATGCCCTTGGCGCTTCCATGTGCTTTGTTTTAAGATCCAGGCCTGCTGCATCAGATAAAAGGTCCAGATAGCACAGAATCTTGTATCTAACCTAGGCTATGAGTTAGGCATGAATGAAGGCATTAGCCCTCTCTTGCCATATGACCTGCCCAACGCCCCATCAGCATCTGGGATTCAGACAGAGGTACACTGACTCCAAACCTGGAGTTTCTTTTTAGGAGAAAAGCTATTGATAGACCCAGGGGAAGCTGGTGACTCCTGTTTCGGCGGGGATCCATCGCAGGCTTTATTTGGAGCATTAAAAGAGCTATCCATGGTGCTGAACTCAATCCCCAAAATAAGTTCACCACCATGGAGTACCATGGATAGCTCCTATAAAGTCCCAAATAAAGGCTGCAATGGATTAGGAGCCCCACCAAAATAGGAGTCACCAGCCTACCCTCCATGAGATAATAATATTACATTTATTAGGCATCTCTCTCTCTCTCTCTCTCTCTCTCGCACACACACACACACACACACACAATCTTCAAGGCATCTTACAAAAGAAATTAAAAACAAGCAAAAATTTAGAACATTTAAAACAGCTAAAACAGTTAAAAAATACCAAGACACAATAAAACAATTAACATTAAGGAGCACCATCATATGCCATCAAATGCCTGGGAATAGAGGAAAAGCTGGCTCTGAAAATATGACAGTGTTGACACCAGGCAGGCCTTTCTGGGGAGAGTGTTCCACAATCAGGGGGCCACCACTGATAAGGCCTTGTTGCCACCCTCTGAACCTCCTTTGCTTTGGAATGTGGCGAGAAAGGTGCTGTTGCACTCCTGTCCTGCTTGTGGGTTTCCCACGGGCAGCTGGTTGGCCACTGTGTGAACAGAATGCTGGACTAGATGGACCCTTGGTCTGATCCAGCAGGGCTTTTCTGATGTTCTCATACAATCACATGCCCTTTGCAAGACTGACCACTGCAATGGCCTTTGTGTGGGTTTCCCCCCTTGTCAATCTTCCTTTATGATGCATTAAAATCCAGCTATGATGACCAATCTCTCAATGACTGAACCCTATATGTTCTGCTTTTTGTAAATGGATTTTATCTTAGAGACCATGGAGGCTGGTGACTCCAATGCCAGTGGGACAGTGTATCCACTCCAGGTTTTAGTATGAACTTTTAAGGATCTATCCATGGCGCTAACAAATGGGAACTAGGTTCAGCACCATGGCTAGCTCCTTTAAAGTTCAGACTGAAGCCTGGAGTGGATACACTGCCCTACTGTCATTGGAGCCACCAGCCATTGCTGCTTAGAGAAAGGTGTTGTGTGTGTTTTTTAAATATCAAGCGTATATTTTACCTTCTGTACCGATTTTATATTAAATAAATACATATTCCACATGCCCCTATTAGTATCCTAATTCACAAACTGCGTGAACTCTGTCACCATCCCTTTCTAAATTTATTCCACCTTCTGGAAGCAGCACATGCATACCAGCCATACGTCTGGCAGATGAGGGTGTGGGAACTCCCACAGAGATCTGCATTGGGACCAATGCTTTTCAGCTTATTCATAAATGATCTGGAATCAGGAGTGAGCAGTGAAGTGGCCAAGTTTGCTGAGGACACCAAATTATTTCGGGTGGTGAAAACAAAACAGGATAGTTGGGGGCTCTGAAAGGATCTCTCCAAACTGGGAGAATGGGCATCAAAATGGCAAATGCAGGTCAATGTAAGCGAGTGTGAAGTGATGCATGTTGGAGCAAAAAATCCCAGCTTCAAGTATAATCTGATGGGATCTGAGCTAGCGGTGACTGACTAAGAGCATCCTGGGCCCAGATGACTCTTCGAATTAAGACTTTAAACTGCAGAGCTGAAAGACCCTGTGGGACTCCCTGGCTCAATTGATATTCCAGGGACCTCCAGCAACTGTGAAGAAGCTACAACAGCAGGCCTTTCAGCAATGGTGGACCCCGAGAGACCTCTGAACTCCAAAGGAAATTGGAGATCTGGAGCTCCAAAGGAGAGATTCGGGTCTCCAGCCCTAGTGGGCCACCCCCTAACACCGCCTCTGCCTAGAGCACACTGGCACCAGAAAGTGGAGGTTTCTCAGGGCCCATGAGAGATGTACCTCACCCATGAAGTCATAGGAAGAGGATGAGAATCTACCCAGCCCTAGAGCCGGGGGCAGTGCTAGGTACCAAAAAGATCCAGGTCTCAGGCCCACAGGACAAAAAAAAAATTGCACAAAATTGCATATGTTAATTTACATATGCTCTAAAGTCTGTCTGTGTGTCTTTAAAGGACCCTGACCCTCAAGGATATCCCTCTTTGTAAAAAGGGATGTGTGGACAGGGGAGAGGAGGTCATTTGATTTCAGAAAGAAACCTCAGGCAGAAAGATTCAAGCGGGGGCAGCAGGAAGTAAAGCACATGTGGGCAAGAAGCCAGCTCATCCAGGGGGATCAGATGCAACAGAGATCATCAGGGCCCTGTCCCTTCATTTCAGCAAGTGCCCCTGGACAGCAGAGTGGTGGGGCAGGTGGGCTCCCAGAGATTTGGAGCTCCAAAGGAAAGATTCAGGTCTCCAGCCCTAGTGGGCCATCCCCTAACACTGCCTCTGCCTAGAGCACACTGGCACCAGAAAGTGGAGGCAAAGATTAAATTTAGAAAACTTCAACTGGAAAAAAGGACATCAGTCAGTGCCAGGTGAGCTTCCCTGGGCAGGGAATTCCAAAGATGGGGTGCCACCACTAAAAAAAGCCCTGCCTCCGTTCACCACCCACCTCACCTCCAAAGGCAGGATGACCTAAAGAAGGGCCTCAGAAGAGGATCTAAGCCTCTGGGCAAGGCATCCCATTCCCAACATCATATAAATCATGTTGACAAATCAACGACAACCCAAAAGGTACAATCCACTGGAGAGACAACCGTGCAGATAAACATTTGAGTGAGATATGCAGAATTGGAGTGCTGAGCGGAAAGTTTGATGCTAAAAGACCTAATGCAAAGGATTGCTGAGAATAATCACAGCACAATGACGTCCTAAAATGTCCATATGAAACAAGTCTGGTTACGTTGATTGCTGTCAAATAACAATGAGATCTGGGAAATCCAGAGAACTTCCTGAAGGCCAGAACAATGGTTGGCTGACAGGTCATCAAAGCTGTTTTCACAAAATCTAGATTCTGTCTAGCGGCCGTAGAATTGTGCCTTTAGAGCAGAAAGTTTGAACAACACTGTTATAGTCCAACAGCACAGCAAAGATAAGGCAGCAACGGGTCTTGTTTTCACTTGGGTACACGCAACACTCTTGAGTGAACAACTGTCCCACAAAACAATAGGAAGGAACAGAGGAAGCTGCCTTATACTGAGTCAGACCCTTGGTCGATCTAGCCCAGTATTGTCGACACTGACTGGCAGCCATGGCTCTCCGGGGTTTCAGGCAGGATTCTTTCCAAGCTCTACCCGGAGGCCGGGGATCGAACCTGGGACCTTCTGCATGCAAAGCATGTGCTCTGAACGAGGGTCCCTCTCTATAGCACCTGGTATTCCAGGGTGGTCACCCATCCAAGTACTAACCAGGTCTGACCCTGCTTACCTTCCGAGATCAGACAAGATCGGGCTGTTCAGGGCTGTTCAGATGTTCTTAAATACCCTTAACAATACACTTCTGAAAGAGCAAAACCTGTCAGGAGTTAGAAACCAAACCAAAACAAAAAAACAGGCATCCCACCTCCAGTTTTTTCATGCACCTTTTTTTTTTTTTTGCCCCAGCTGTTAGCTTTTGCACTTATGCTTTAAAAAAAGAAAAGGAAAGAAAAGAAATGAAAGAAAACAGTAAAGATAGCCAAAGCTTCATTCTAATAAAATTAGGCTTAAAGATCAAAGAGGATGGAGCGGTCTCTCAGAGGAATCTCCTCCATTACAAGCAGGTTCCTTGTGTTCTCAAGAACATAATCCCATGCAAGTAATTGGGTTAATAGCACAATCCTTGTTCTTCGTGTGGAAAAGGGCCCGGAAAGCAGAGGAGGGAGGGGTCCATCCAAATTCCTAAAGCGCAAAATTAAATGAACATGTGTGTGTGGAGTGGTGGTGTTAGAATCATTAAGCTATCCAGCTTTGGGGGGGGGGCTTTAGAATTTAGCCAGCCAGATGTATTCTAGAACTGGAGGAAGATGACAGTCCACTTCCTAAAGATCAGAGTTGACCTGTGGAGGAATACATACCTTTTGCAACCACTAGGCTTTAGGAGGCAGGGAGAAGGGCGGAGAGGGGAGGGGAGGAGACACCATATGTAGCATCCCGGTGGTACCTCAGCCTCCTCTCCTCGTGCTCCGAGGTGCCACATTTAGATGGCCGAAAGCTGCCGTCTAAGTATTTTTGCATGGCAGGAGGAGTGCGGAGGTGACCTTCGCCTTTGTGTTCCTCTCGCCATGCATAGGATGCCCGTAATCCTCTGATTTTGGTGGGTTGCAGACAGCGTCGTTGGACTGGGAAGATGAGAAAACGGGTGAAACTGAAATTGACGGATTTCATAGAATCATAGAATCGTAGAGTTGGAAGGGGCCTATAAGGCCATCGAGTCCAACCCCCTGTTCAACACATCCCTGACAGATGGCTGTCCAGCCGCATCTTGAATGCCTCTAGTGTGGGAGAGCCCAGGACCTCCATAGGTCATTGGTTCCATTGTCATATTGCTCTAACAGTCAGGAAGTTTTTCCTGATGTCCAGGCGGAATCCGGCTTCTGGTAACTTGAGCCCATTATTCCATGTCCTGCACTCTGGGATGGTCGAGAAGAGATCCAGGCCCGCCTCTGTGTGACAGAAAACCTTTCATGTCCTTGAAGAGCGCTATCATATCTCCCCTCAGTCTTCTCTTCTGAAGGCTAAACGTGCCCAGTTCTTTCAGCCTCTCCTCATAGGGCTTTGTTTCCAGTTCCCTGGTCATCTTCGTTGCCCTCCTCTGAACCCTTTCCAGTTTGTCTGCATCCTTCTTAAAGTGTGGTGCCCAGAACTGGATGCAGTACTCAAGATGAGGCCTAACCAGTGCTGAGTAGAGGGAAACTAGTACTTCACGTGATTTGTCCATTTCTTCTCAGGGTACCGGGAATTAGTGCTTGTTCTGCAGGCCTATTTTAAACCCCACAAAACTTGATATATAGGCATCAACCCTGGTAGCTACACCCTTCCCCTTTTTCCAAAACAAAAACACACACACAGCCATCATCACACAGGGCCATAGTTCAAAGCCTTAAATCACACTCAGAGCACACGTTTCCATTAGTGCAAACATTGTGGTTTGTGTGAGCTAGAGGGTACAAATTCCCATGGGGTTATGACTCTGGATCCCTTTGATGTCCGCTAGAAGATGACGCTGGCATCTAAAGTCATGTGTGTGGCTGCCTCTCATCTGATGATGGCAAAAACACAAAAAAATTACCCCAGAAAATCCAGCGTCCAGAAGCACAATTGCTTCTGGAAACGGCCTACAACAGCCTTTCTCTCTCTTCACGCCTCAACTGGACCAAGGCACACCAATGTATGAGAAAGGGGCTGAAAATGGAGCACTTCAGCCGGACTTCTGGGTTCCCGGTGGGCCATGTAAAAAATGCCTTAAAATACATCAAAAGCAGCTGCAATTTGCGCAAATTACACAAATTGCAGTCGCTTTGGGCATGTTATTACATTTAAAAGATTTTGAAGAATGATGCACAGAGCATGGCTTGGATGCAAAGCCCTAACAGTTGACCCGAGTGCTGCATGTGTTGCTCTCAAACTAACGGAGTATGAGCCAAGGTTTGACAAATTATCAGCATACATGCAATAGCAAAAATCACATTAATTGTGCAAAAGCATGCCCAATGCAAACTTTTACCTAATGCAGTGTTTGCAGTCCAAGACATAAAGTGTTTAAAATGTGTTAAGCACGTTTAGTTTTCTTGTTTATCTTGCTCATCCTAGTCCAGGTTGACTTTTACTTTTACTAATCCGACACCTGTGGAAGCAGGGAAAGGACCCGGGGTAAAGCTTGCCCCATACAATTTCAGTCTGGCATATAATCATATTACAAGTTGAGAATCCCTTATCCAAAAATACATGTGCCTAATTATTTTAAAAGTTTGTATAAATTCCCTTCAGGCTATGTGTGCAATGTAGTACTATAATAATTTTTGAGTTGATTATAGCATTTTCTAAGTAAACAGCAGCCCACTGGAGAACCAGAAGTCACTTCCCCGGCTCAATTCAGGGAGAGTCGAGCCAGGGAAGAAGTAAGTGGGGATGGAGTTTGTGGGTTCGAGCCTGGTTTGTCCACCGGATTTCCACCCCCTGAAGGAAATCCTCACACATCCCTAGCGTGGGAGGCGTTCTTAATTGGGTCACAGTTGCAAAGGAGATTGATACTTGCCCATTGCTCTAAGAGCAGATGGAGAAAATACATACGTTTTAATTATTGAAACATTTTTAAACTGCCCTTCATCCTTGCAGATACCAACTTGATGTACACATATAATTAAAACAATAAAAACACATCATCATCATCATCATCATCATCATCATCATCATCATCATCAAAACAAAAGAGAAGTGAATACAGTAAGAATACACAAGACTCAGACAATTAAAATGCCTGGACAAACAAAAAGGTTTTGAGCCGACTCCAAAACAATTGCAGTGTTGGTGCCAGCAGCATCTCCATGAGGTGGGCGTTCCATAGTTTTGAGGTGCCACAACCAAGAAGGTTCTCACCCTTGTTGACACATGGACTAGGTTCAGACAACAAGATAACCTACACGCAAGGGTTAAGTATGGATTGAGTGTGGGTTGTTGCTGAACCGTGTGTTGTTCTTGAAACGTGGGTTATCGTGTTGTCTGAACCCAGCCAAGATATAATAAACCATGGTTAACCACAATAAACCCATGACAAGAACTCATGGTTTGTTGTTGGGTTGTGAACTGTGGGTGGTTCACCATGGTTTGTTATCTCGGCTGGGTTCAGACAACACGATAAGCCACGTTTCAACAACAACCCATGGTTCAGTGACAACCCACACTCAACCCTTGAGTGTGGGTTATCGTGTTACCTGAACCCATTCATGATGTACCCAAGGTCAGTGCTGGCTCCATGTTTTTAAGGGCTCTTGAGCAACACACCTTCAATAAGCCCCCTCCCTCAGTGGGTCTACCTTCTCACCACCATTGTCACCAGCTGCTATTGCTCCTCATCTTCTTTCTCATCACTGTTACCACTTGCTTGCTTGGCAGGCAGAGAGCCAGGGAGTAAGCAGGCCGTGGCATCTCCTGCTCCTGATTCTCACCACCACCGTTGTCTGGGCTGGAGCAAGAGACAGGTGAAGAAGCAGATTGCAATGGTGAAGGGAAGGAGACTCCAGGGGGCTCTTGTCAGTGGACCCCTGCTGGAGTGTGGGCCCCGAGCCAGTGCCTGAACATACCTACCCTTGATGCCAGTCCTGCCCAGGATACTTGGAGAAGAGCCTCCCCTGATGAACTTAAGTCACAGGCAGGTTGGTACAAAGAGAGGTGCTTCTGCAGGTATTTGTGTCCCAAGCCATTCAGGGCTTTGGTGGTAAGCACCACCACCTTGAAATGGATAGAGTGAGTTGGAGAGTGAGACACGGAGGGCTTCGAACTGTAACCCCCCCAAAAAATAGACCAGGTATCCAGTTCTTGGGAAACTCTCAGAAGTGGTGTTAGAGGGTGGTCCACTTAGGGCAGGAGCCCCAAATCTTCCATTTGGAGCCCCAAATCTCTGGGAGGCCCTCTGCCCCACCACTCCACTGTCCATGGGCACTTGCTGAAATAAAGGGACAGGGGCCCTGATGATCTCTGTTGCATCGGATCCCCCTGGATTAGCTGCCTTTTGGCCTACATGTGCTTCCCTTCCTGCTTCCCCCCCACCCAGAATCGTTTGCCTGAGGGTTTTTTCCTCCCTGAAATCAAATGCCCTCCTCTCCCCTATCTATACATCCCATTTTACAAATAGGGGTGTCCTTAAGAGACAAGGTCCTTTAAAAACTCACACAGAGAGAGACTTTAGAGCATATGTAAATTAGCATCTGCAAATCTGTGTTTTCTTCTTCTTCTTTTTTGTCCTGTGGGCCCCAGATCTTTTCAGGACCTGGCACTACCCCTGGAAACGCTGCGTTTCTCTGAATTCTATGGGGTCTACTCTCCATGCAACGCACACCAGGATTGCTCCATACGGTCCACTTCAGGCTTCACATAAGTTCACGCAGAAGTAAGCCAACGCCAGCTTAAACAGGGTTTATTCTCTAGTGAGCATGCTTAGGATAAGTGTGACCTTACTGTAATGTGCAACCATGCTCTCAGATAGGAACAAAATACGCTGCCACTTTTGCATCGTATAATTTTTGCAGGTGGCCTATAGGTGGCACTGTTGGGCTTTTTTTCTCTCTCTATTGCTCCCCCTCCATTCTGGCCATTTCCCAGACAATAATGGTTCATGAAGAAGAAACTGAAAAGAAGGTAGGAAGAGGGTGCGATTTTCCAGCTGCCTCTTCCAACACACAGACAGCCACACACAGATCTTGGGTGTGTTTTCCCCTCTTAAACTGCAGGTCATGCTTGGAGATTTGGTTATCAGGGAGGTCCGGAACAAAAAGAACTGGAAAGGAAGACTGAAAATAAAAAATATCTTGACTCGGTTTTGTACCTGTTGGGTGTGTGCGCGGCCCAACTCACCACAAAGGTTCACATGTAGAGGGTTTTTTTTTTAAACAGGCCTAACAAGTGCAGGTGTAAGTTCCAAACCGACATCCGCATTTGCTAGATCACTTCCGTACAAAAAGGGGGGAGGCATTCTGCACATGCTCTAGGAAACTCTTCACTGGAGTTCACTTCGTGGGCCATTACCAATGCCTTGCTTACCCAGTGGCTACATGCACACCATGATAAATGCTTGTCCGTATTTCTTCCTGTTCTGTGACTCACAACAGGGGTTGTTGTGAGTATTAAAGGGGGAGTCCTCCTGCAAGAAGGGCAGAATGGGTAGATGGATACATAGATATTTTTTTCCATGTAGTATTTATTTATTTATTTATTTATTATATTTATAGCCCGCCTTTTTTCCTTCAAGGAACCCAAGGCGGCTTACATAATCCTCCTCCTCCTCCTCTCCATTTTATCCTCACAACAACCCTGTGAGGTAGGTTAGGCTGAGAGCCAGTGACTAGCCCAAAGCCACCCAGTGAGTTTCATGGCCAAGTGGGAACTAGAACCCGGATCTCCCGAGTCCCAGTCCAACGCTCTCACCACTACGCCACACTGTTGGAGTATGACTGGGAGATCTCGGTTCAAGTCCAGCCATCAGCCACGAAGCTCACTGGTTGACCTTGAGCTAGTCACCCTCTTGGAGCCTTGCCTCCCTTGCAGGGTTGCTGTGAGGTGTGTGGGTGCGTGTGCATGCACTATGTGTACCTCTCTGTCTTGAAAAAAGGGAGAGATATTTTTAAAAAGCCAGTGTGGTATAGTGGTTAGAGTGTTGGACCAGGACTTGGGAGATCCGGGTTGTAGTCCCCACTCGGCCATGAAGCTCCCTGGGTGACTGTGGGCCAGTCACTGACTCTCGGTCTCACCTGCTTCCCCTCCAGCTGCCCTCCCCCCGAATCATTCTGCCTGAGGTTTTTTTCCTGAAATCAAATGCCCTCCTCTCCCCTGTCCATACACCCCTTTTTACAACTACGAGTACCTTCGGAGACAGACTCCTTTACAGAGTTTAGTGTATATGTGAATTAGCATATGCAAATATATATGTGCCTTTCCCCCTTCTTTTTTGGGGGGTCCTGTGGGCCTGAGCCCACAATGAGCTTTTCAGTACCTAGCACCAGCACTAGCATCATCATGGGATGATGGGAATTGTAGTCTCCCACACACCTGGAGACTAGGTGTGTTCCATAGAGCAGGTTTAAGCTCTGTGGAATGTAACAATAATAATAATAAACAGGGGAGGCTGGTGACTCCTGTCAGTGGGGCTCCTTATCCATTGCAGCTTTTCTTCTGAGCTTTATAGGAGCTATCCATGGTGCTGAACTCCATCCCCCAAATAGGTTCACCATCACGGAGCACCAGGGATCGCTCCTCTAAAGCTCAGGATAAAAGCTGCAATGGATAAGGAGCCCCACTGACATAGAAGTCACCAGCCTCCTCCGACAATAAAATTTAATAGTGAGGAGGCGGCGGCGGTGAGGCGTGGTTTTCCCAGGACTGCTTTTCCTTGGTTTGATTGCACGGCAGGAGTTTGCTGGAGAGCTTTTTTTCTTTTTCTTTGTTTTTTTGTTTTGTTTTGTTTTTTGCTTTTTTCTTTCCCTCTGCGCGCGCGCGCGTGCGTGCGCGTGCGGATGGCGCAGGCAGCCAGAAGCGCTTTGGCACGTGCTCTCGTGGGCGAGACGGGAGGAGGAAAGGCCATGCGCGAGCGCGGCGGGCGGGCGCGCGCCCCGCTCTGGCTTGCGTAGGAGCCCGGGTGGAGGCACGAGAACAGCTGGCTGCTGCCTTAACCGAAGGGATGCGGGGGGGGGAAGAGAGAAAGAGGAGCTTGATTGACAGCTCCGGGAGCTGCCAGCCAATGAGAGGCAGCTTGGCTTGCAGCCTTGCATCTATTGGCTGCCTGCCTGGCAAGGCTTCGCGTGCCGGACCAGCTGCTGCTTGCTTTATTTTTCCTCCACCGCCCCCACCCTCCTTTTTCTACTGCTGGAAGAGAAGGCTGGGTTTTTTTCTCTCCCTCTTTTTTAACAACAGCTGGAGGGAGATGTGGATAAGGTTTTGTCTGGGGTTTTTGTTGTTGTTGTTTGTTTTTTTAATCGTACATTTAAAACCGTGCGGGTGCCTTTCTCCCCATTCCTGCCTGATTTGGTCACTTTGCTGTTCAGCTTTTTCCTTGGGAAAATCTTTACTGAGGTAGCAACAATATAATCCCCCCCCCCCAAGGAAAAGCAGAGGCAAAGGGCTTCACCGAAGATTCAAATATTGCAGCAGGTTTAATCACCACCTTTTTTTTTTTTTTTAAGTAGCCTAGTTGGTAAGGAAGCACCAAGGCAGTGTTTGGTTTAGTTTTTCAGGCCGCAATCCTGTACACAGGGCGCAAACCCCATTCAACTTAATGGGACTTCCTTCTGAGTAAATCATGCCTAGGATTGGCTTGCATTGCAAGAAAATATTCTATTAGATACTCCCAATATTTGCAGGTTTATCTTTTTTTTAAGCAGTCTAGTTTGTCCGGATACTTGCAAATAATTTCTGTGAAAGTGCAGATTTTGCTTCTCCCCCTCCCCCTTTCCTGTTCAGTAACTCAAGACAACCACTGGGATGAGTGTGATAGGAAATCCCCCCCCCCCCAAACACACACACGTTCAAGTATATCTGGCCCGATTAAAAGAGAGAAGGGCACTGTGTGCTTGCGCCATCCTATACACACATTTACCTGGGAGGGCAAATAACGTAGTGGGATTTAACTTCTGAGTAAACCTGGATCTAGGATTGCACTGACCTAAGAGTTCCTTATTGATCGGCGGGGCAGATGGGAAGCTTCGCTCCACCTTTTGCACGATCCCGAAGAAGTCGTGCGTTTTCCATTGAGGGGGCATTCCTTGAAATAACCCGATTTTTTAAAAGAAGATGATGAAAATCCTTGCAAAATATTATATGGTCCAATGCAGGTTTGCAAAATATATATATTTATGCATATATATCTTATATTTTCTATAAATTGTATATTTTATATCGATTTTATATTGATAAAAATAAAATATGAATAAAATATTCATTAAAATTAAAATATTCATATTTTATTCATAAAAATATAAAATTTAAAAAGGAGTCCCTCTCTTTGCTAAACCTGAACCACACTTTTGAGGCTCTCCCTCCACCCTTTCCAAGGCACAATTGGAATTGGTGCATTCTTATGGTCCCTGCTCATTTTAAGGAGGGGTCGATATTGCACTATATAGGCGCCCTCCTAATTGCTCGCCTCTTTTAAGAGGGAGGGGTGCCCCCCTCAACCCTTCTCTGCCGTTCTCCCTGTCTTCCAGGGTTGCTGGGGGGGGAGATAGATAGATAGATAGATAGATAGATAGATAGATAGTGTGTTTTTTTTTAAAAAAAATCTTTTTGGAAGTGTGGGTGCGGGGGGGGGAGGAAGCTCAGCGCGTGACTGACAGCTTGCGGGGGCGTCGTCCAATCGGCGAGCCCGACGGGGTGAGTCCCACCTCGGATTGGCTGCCGGGAGTGTGGGAAAGAAGGAGGAGAAGGTTTCACACGAATTGGGAGCCGCCGCCGGCTATAAAACCGAGGGGGGAGTTCCCTGCACAGCCAAGCCAAGCCAAGCCAAGCCAGCCGCGGCTCTGGAGCTGCATAAGGAAAAGATCATCTCGCTGCTGTTTCTTTTGCAGCAGCAGCCTCCTCCTGTCCGTTGCATTGCTTTTTAATGCCTGGCTGTAAACACAGATCCCCCACCCACCCCCGTCTGAGCTTTTGGCCAGCAAACTCACTCTCTCTGAGCTGGATAAATGATAATAAAATACCTGCTTCAAAAGCAGCAACTTTATAACACCTGGGCGACCGACATCGGATGTACAGTGTTGTGTGTCTTTTTTTAAAAAGCAGTTGATTCATTTTTTTCAGTTGCTGTTGTGCTTCCAACGTTATTTTTCTCCCTCCTTTTTTTTAAATTGCATTAAAATAAGGAAGCCACCGAAATGCCTGCTGATACTATGGAAAAACCTACAGCGTCCCCTATTGCGGGGGCCCCGGCCAGTTCCAGCCAGACCCCGGACAAACCCAAGAGTGCCAGCGAACACAGAAAGGTAACCCCCCCCAAATATTTTGTTTGCTTTGTTTTGGTTCCCCCCCCCCAAAGGATTTGATTTCTGATTGCAGAGCTAGTATGCAGTTACATATTAATGTCCTTCCCAATGAATCTTATTTATTTTATACATAATTGTCATCACTTGCATGCAGGCTGTTTACATCACCAATGTCGCCCCACAAAATGTTTTGGGCAATTCGTGGTGTTTTCTATAGCAATGCACACCAAGCTCCAAGAAATTGCTTGTGGTGTGTGTGTGTGTGTGTGTGTGTGTGTGGAATATGGTGGTAACTGATGGATATGAGAGAGCACAAAGTGGTTTGTACAGATGGGGGCAGCTTCTTGGTAGAGCTTTGTGTCTTTAAAAATAGTTTTAAGGGACAAAACTATGGGGCAAAAAACCCAGCGGGTTGCATTTCTTTCCAGAGTTGCCTTGTTGCTGTGGAAGGGGCAGTGGATATGGCATAGGCAATCTGAATTCAGAAATAAGTTGGTGTGCAAGGGCGGGCGGGCGGGCGGCGGGGGGGGGGGGAGGAATTTGCAATACTACAGGGACTACAAGGAAATAAACCCAACCAAAGTTAAGGTAGATTGCTTCTGAATTAGCAGCTTCCTGATCATCTTTGCAGAGTCGCTACTGTACTGTGTGGAGGGGGGCAAGCATGCCCATTTAATGCCTACCTAAATTTTGTCTTCTCTTCTCCCCCCGCCCCCCCAGTCTTCCAAACCGATCATGGAGAAGCGACGTCGTGCCAGAATTAATGAAAGTCTGGGCCAGCTCAAAACACTCATCCTAGATGCCTTGAAAAAAGATGTAAGTTGAATTTGGGGTGCGGTGGGGGAGTCAGTCATTCAGGGTTTTGAGGGGGTGCAGGGAGCGGAGGATTTGAGGTTCCCTGGGCAAAACAAAGGGGGTTATTATGTGAATGGACATGTCCACAGACACATCCTCAAAAGATCCCTCTGGATTCTGAGAATATACCTAGTCTGCATAGTTCAAGCCAGCTTTGGCCATGGAAATAGCTGGGGGTGGAGCAAATTAGGGTCAAGTGGATAGATGTAATGAAGGTTTTGAGACAGGGGGGACTTACTGCTTCATGTTCTTGACTCCCACCCACCCACAAAAGGAAACTCACTTGTCTTGCTTCTTTGCTTCCCCTAGAGTTCCAGGCACTCAAAGCTAGAGAAAGCAGATATTCTGGAAATGACAGTAAAGCACCTGAGGAACCTCCAACGAGCCCAGATGACAGGTGAGTGGCAGATTTGGGGTGGGGAGTTCACTCCTAGAACTCTTCCATAATGCTTTCCCTCGCTAGCCATGTGAAGCACAGAAACAAAGCCATCCTATGAACATAAAATCTGGCTATTGGCCAGATCCCACCCTATCCTGCCCCCTTTCCTATTAATCTACTTACTTATCTTGCCTATACCCTGCAGTTGCTCCAATTACATACGTACTTTCACATGGGGATATCCCTTTTATTAAAAAATCCTCTCAGCAACCCTGCAAGGTAGGCACAAAGTGACTTACCCAAGTGAGCTTTGTCACTCAGCAGGACTTGAATCCATGACTCCCTGGTCCAGGGCCACATTTCACCACACAAATTTCCCACAAGGGATTTGCCCAAATCCACCCAAGAAAGATGTTTCATGGATGAGGGAGGATTTGAACCCGGGTTTTCCATCACCGAACCTAGCTGATACATACAGCCCATCTGCCCCCCCCCAAAACCATACACCAGCTTTCCTCCACAGGTGCCCCCCCTGATGTTTAGGACGACAGCTCCTGGCAACAGGCCATGCTGGCTGTGGCTGATGGGAATTATAGTCCAAAACATCTGGAGGGCACCGGGTTGGGGAGGTTGTGCAACACTTTGCCAAATCCAAGAGATGTCAGCTGTTAAGGAAAAATTTCCAGAGCCAGCATATAGCAGTTGGCAGATTTCCCGCCACCCGAAAGGAAGGGAGGCCGCATCCCTAGGGAAAGAATTCACCCCTGAGCTCAAAGGCTTTCAATTCTTCCAGCAGTTAACCCCTCTCCTTGCCCCCCCCCCTCTCCATTGCAGCCGCTCTGAATGCTGATCCTACCGTTCTAGGCAAATACCGGGCCGGATTTAACGAGTGCATGAACGAAGTCACCCGTTTCCTCTCCACCTGCGAAGGGGTGAACACGGAAGTCCGCAGCCGGCTGCTGGGCCACCTCTCCACTTGTCTGGGTCAGATTGTGGCCATGAATTATCCTGCGCCGCCGCCTCCAGCCGCGGGGGGACAGCCTGCACATCTGCCTCAGCCGCTGCACGTTCAGTTGCCGGGCCCGGCAGTGGGAGCCGGTGCCATGCCGGTGCCCTGCAAACTTAACCCCGCTGAAACCCTGTCCCCGAAGGTCTACGGAGGGTTCCAGCTGGTGCCGGCTACCGACGGCCAGTTTGCTTTCCTCATCCCTAACCCTGCGTTCCCACCTGGCACGGGGCCCGTGATCCCTCTCTATGGCAATGCAAACATGCCAGTTTCCGCCGGCAGTTCAACTGCAACTCCTTCCATGTCCCCAGTGCAAGGGCTCACGTCCTTTGGGGGGAGCTTAGCGCCTGTCTCCCAAGCTGGAGGGGAACGTAGTGAAACCGTCTGGAGACCTTGGTGACTCTCCCCTGACACCTCCTGCTCCCCACCACCACCACCACAAAAGACTCTGAATTTGGTTCCGTTGTATGGAACCTGGACTCCTTTTTTGTTGTTGTTGTTGGTTGCATTTCTTTTTTTCAATCTCTCTATTTATTCATTTCCAAAGGTTGGGATTTCAGTTTGTGTTTTTACTCCCCCCACTTTTTAAAAATAAAAACAAAACATGTTATATGAAATACTTCTGTGAAATACTTCTGTTTATTAAGGCCTAAAGAAAGTCTTAGTTTTGTATCAAATATTCCCACATACTATGCCAAAGCATTTTTGTGTGTGTGAGTCTGTGTATGTCTGAGGTTTTGTTTTTAAAGAATGTTGGAAGATGTTTGTACAAATAAAGCCTTTCTTGAAGTAGAAATGTTGCTGTGTGGTTGCAGGAGCAAAGACAGTGGGGAGGTAGACAAAAAAATTATTATTACATTTATATCGCACCTTTTTTCCTCTTGCAAGGAACCCAAGGTGGCTTACAAGATTCTCCTCTTCTCCATTTTATCCTCACAACAACCCTGTGAGGTAGGTTAGGCTGAGAGTCAGTGACTGGCCCAAAGTCACCCAGTGAGCTTCATGGCTGAGCGGGGACTAAAACCCGGATCTGCCGAGTCCCAGTCCAGCACTCTCACCACCACGCCACACTGGTGGTTTGTTTTGGAATCATGGATATGTTTTTACAGGGTGGATTGGAGAGCAGCCACAAATTGTCGCAAATCTAACCAATTTAACCATCTGAAAATGCTTCTGATCAACTAAAATGGTCCCCCAAGAAGGTGGACAGTGGATTTATTTTTAAAAGAGCATATCTAAAACACACAACTGCAAACAGGTGCCACCTTAGAAGAGGAATTCCCATGTGTGAGAGAAAGGAGAATGCCCCTCTCCAAATAATGCCTGCATAATCTAAAAAGTAGGCGGGTTTTTTTGCTTCAGAACTGTCTTTACCCCATATACAAATTTTAAGCATCTAATCTTATGCAAATGTACATGGGAGAAAAATCCCACTGAAGACGGCAGGCCTTTTTTCTGAGTAAACATCCATAGGATTATGTGGTACCAGGCATAGAGTTTTTCTTTTAACAGAGTGGCAGCCTCTTGAAACCTGAGAGAGAATATCATTTTTTATTTCATATGCTAAGGCAGCCTGCCCCATGCTCTCCAGATCTCTTAGACTACAATGTCCTATGCTGGCTGGGGCTGATGGGAGTTGAAGTCCAAAGCATCTAGAAGGCACCAAGATGGGGAAGGCTGTGCTAAGGATTCCCTTTCAAGGAAGCAAAATTGCTTTCATTGTGCAATGGCGATTGACAACCAAGTCTTATTTGTTTATATTTCTTTCCCACAATTTACAAAGGGTTCAGGGTAGGCTCCAATATATCCTTAAGTAGGTTAGGTTGACAGTGACTCAAGGCCTACTTCCTGAATTTAATTGGCTTGGCAGGAATTTGAACCTTCGGTCTCCACCCCGACATGCTCTCTGCATTGGGTTCTACACCACAGACACAGAGATCAGGGAAAATCTGTTTGGGTCTGACCTCTTTGCTAGGATCCTGTCCGGCTTCTCAAGACCATTTCCTGCTTTCAGTTGCTTTGTATGTTGGGAGAGGGAGGATTATCATTTCCCCCCCCCCTATGCATTTTTTAAAAAACACGGACAGGACAAGTAGAACTTCCAACAGATCACGCTTCCCCCATTATGTTCCTCCTTGAATGCAAATCATTCCTGGGAAGCGCCACCTGTTGAAATTCTACCTGTCATACATCTATTACCGGCAACACACGTGCACAAAGCCAGGGCAAAACCCAAAAATGATGGTCCAATTTGCTCCTGTTTCTATTTAAATTGGATTGCTAACTTTCTACTCCATATGATCCATCAGCCATTTACCGTAGAAGGTGATCAGACTGAGATCTTAGGGGTTGTGAGATGCCTTCAGCTGCTGGTCTCTGCAAAGGAAGCTGCTGTGAAAGGCACAGGAGCAGGCTGGGATAATTAGTGGTGTTCGTTGGCAGCCCTGCTTCTAAAGCAGCCTTTCCCAACCTCGTGCCCTGCAGATGTGTTGGACTACAACTCCCAGCATCCCCCAGCCAGCTATGCTGGGGGTGCGGGGCCTGGGTGCTGTAGTCCAACATATCTGCAGGGCAGCATGTAGGGGAAAGCTATTCTAAAGAATGCTGTAGTGAGGGAGTAGAGTTTGGTAGGGAGAGATTTCCTCTAGGACAGTGTTCTCCAACCTTGGGCCCCCAGATGTTTTTGGCCTACAACTCCCAGCATGCCCCAGCCAGCGCATGCTGGGAGTTGTAGGCCAAAAACATCTGGGGACCCAAGGTTGGAGAACACTGCTCCATGTGAAATGTCTCCCAAAGTGCATGCCAGGCTCCAATTATTATTTTTTAATGGTTTGTGGCTGAAGCTGTAGAGTTAGAAATTATTTATTTTCTTTCTTTCTTCCTCCCTCCCTCCCTCTGTCTTTCTTTATTTCTGAAGGCGTTTCTGATTGGGTTCCCACTCAATGAGACACACGGTAGGTTGCCTGTACTTGTTCTTTCTATGCCTCCTACAGCTTTCAAAGTAAGGAGCATGTCTAGCCGGCAGTTGTGAAGAAGACTAACAAAGTTGCTTGAAATTCACATGTCCTAGCTTTGGAATACAGATCCTGACAGCTTGTTATCTTCGCCTCAAGTGCAGATCAAACAGCACAGCCCCCAAAAGTTCTTCTATGGCTCGGAATTTAACCTGAAGTCGTCCCGCCCACCCCTCTCACTCACACGGGCTGCTTCCATTGCAGGGAGAACTGCAGAAGAGATGTTTTCTCTCTCCTCTCTGACACCCAGCGCACAACCTTGGCTGCATGCCATGTGCAAGAGAGGGAAACGGGGAAGGGGGGAGAGAGAAGTTCTCCCTCTACTCAACTGCTGCGGCAGCAGCATGCCAGGTAAGTTGCAAATGGGGGAGGTAGATGGCTGGTGGGGAATGGGGGCTAGAGACGTGTTGGATCGGATCCTGTTGTGCTCCATAAAACATCACTGGGGACAAGATGGCTTCTGACTTAGGCTCAGAACCAGAGGCAGTGTTAGGGGGCAGCCCACTAGGGCTGGGGTCCTGAATCTTTCATCTGGAGCCCCAAATCTCTGGGGGGCCATCTGCCCCACCACCCTGCTGTCCAGGGGCACTTGCTGAAAGAAAAGGCCAGGGGCCCTGATGATCTCTGTGGTGTCTCATCCCCCTGGATTGGCTGGCTTTTTGCCCACAGGTGCTTCACCTCCTGCTGCCCCCCATTGAATCTTTCTGCCTGAGGTTTCTTTCTCAAATGCCCTCCTCTCCCCTGTCCATCCATCCCTTTTTACAAGTAGTGGTGTCCTTAGGAGTCAGGGTCCTAAGGCATCCCCAGGTAGGGCTGGGAACCCAAGAGAGCCGCCACCAATCACTGTAGTCAACAGTGCTAAGCTAGATGAATCAAGGGTCTGACTTGGTTTAAGGCAGCTTCCTACGTTTCCACAGGGGCTAGTTCAAAAGCTGGCAACCTTAGTATCCACCTTTTTTCTTCTGACAGGGCTCTTGTGCCTTTAATACCTTTATGACAGGTAGAAGTCCAACAAGCAGAGCTCTCTTCTCTTCCCCCCCACCCCACACTCCCCCAGGAGGGAGGTGCAGTGATAGAATTCATAGAATGGACCACACCACTTCAGAATACAGGCAGAAGATATCACTGTTGGATGACTTCCTCAGGCTGTTGATTTTTTAAAAAAACTGCCTGCCAGAAGAAAGCTAGCACATCAAGGGGAATAGTTCTAATCCAGGCCTTTATGTGCAGGTTTTCTATTTGCAGGGAACAGCGCAAGCTATCGAAGATTAAATTGATACACAATGTAACCAGCAAAAAACCACACCTACTCCTACTCCTCTTCTTCTTATACTACTACTACTACTACTACTACTACTGGGGAAGGACAGCTCAAGAGCAATCCTATGGCCCCTAGACAGCATCTAGGGGGCCATAGGATTCTTCAAATTCCCAAATCCAAGGTCAGAACAGAGCTGGGGTTTGGGAATCCAACCTCGGATCGCCCTTCCCCCCTCGCAGCTGGCGCTGAAATATCTGCACTGGCTGCTTCTCCTCGGAGAAGGGGTAAAGGAGATATTTCAGGGGGCAGGGAGGGGAGGAGACTTGGGTCTGCCAGGATACGACATCTCCTGATGGCACTTCGGCCTCCTTCCCTCCCTCTCTGAAGTGCTGCAGCTAGACAGCCGAAATTGGCCATCTAGCTAACTTGTAGAGCGGGAGGAGCAGGGAGGTGAAGATCGCTTCCGTGCTCCTCCTACCCTGCATAGGACACCAGTAATCCTCTGAGTCCAGAGGTTTACGGGCATCCCCATTGGATTGCACCCTCAGTGGCAGAGCATATGCTTTGCATGCAGAACTCCCAAGTTCAATCCTCGGCATCTCCTGTTAGAAGGATCTGGCAACAGGAAAGGCCCTCTCTCAGCCTGAGACCCCGGAAAGCCACTGTCAGTCAGAGGAGACAATACAGAGCCAGAAGCACCAACATTCTGACCTAGTAGAAGGCAACTTTCTATATTAGTCTTAGTATTATCTCACCCTTCTTATACGTTTTTTCTTTCCCCTTCCATTTCTTCACTACAACCCTGTGAGGTAGGTTAAGCTGAGAGATCATGACTGAGCCGAGGTCACCCAGTGAGCTTTGTGGCTTAGTGAGGGATATGAACAGTGCAGACTGGTGGCTCCAACGTCAGTGGGGTGGTGTATCCACTTTGGATTTTAGTCTGAACTTTAAAGAAGCTATCCATGGTGCCAAACCCTGTCCCCTAGCCCCAAAATAGGTTCAGCACCATGGATAGTGCCTTAAAAGTTCAGACTACAACCTGGAGTGGATACATAACCCCACTGACATAGGAGCCCCCAGCCTCCACTGGATATGAACCTGGGTTGCTCCTCTCTCACACCTCAGCCTACCTCACACGGTTGCTGTAAAGATGAAAAGGAGATGGGGGACTCCATCTACACTGCTGCAACCTCCTTGGAAGCAGCTCAGGCTAAAGATATAATATAACAACAAATAAATATCCCCAAACTCAGCTTTCAACCCAAATTTACATCCATTGTCATTAAAATTATTTTGCAGTGAGCTGGTTGGGAACAAACACACACACACATACGTTATACTGTCTCTGTCTTCTTTTTTTCTTGTTCAAGGAGCTAGAGCGAAGTGGGAAAAGTTACCCTCCCGCCTTATAGGAGTGCTAGGCAGAGAAGAGTCCTGGCCCCATTGTGGAGAAGGGTAATTAAAAGGTATAAAAGGTCTCATTGAGTATGCAGCGGGTTCTTTTGCAAGGCCGAGAGTCTATTGAGATCCCTGGGAATGCCGAGCAGAAGGGTTAAACGTGCCTCTTTTTCCTGCTTCCCACCCACCCGCCCCAGAAGCCCCCTTCTCATTGACAGGGTGAGATGGACTCTCATACTCAATGGTGTTGTAAATTCAATCGCCTGCTTTCACAATGCCTACCTCATAAAAGAGAATAATTCAGCCCTGTTCCTCCTCCTCCCTCTCTCTCTGTCAGCCCCCCCACACACACACAATTCATCCATGGTGCAGCAGGGAAGGAAAAGAATTGAGGAAAAGACAATTTTGCCACCCATTATCAACACACACACACACACACACACCAAGCATGTGAATCCCAGCCAAAGGGGAAGCAATCAAAACAAGGCTTGGTTTTAGAGAAACGAACTGTTTTCAAAACTGGTACCAATGGGGAAAAACTACAAAATTGGGGTGGGGGGGAGAGACATGATAGAGGTGTACAGAATTATGCATGGTGTAGAGACAGTGGATAGGGAGACATTTTTCTCCCTCTCTCATAATAGTAGAACCCAAAGAGGGGTCATCCCATGAAGCTGATTGGTGGGAGATTCAGGACAGATCAAAGGAAGTCCTTCTTCACACAGCACATAGTTAAACTGTGGGATTCACTTAAACAAGATGTAGTGATGGCCACCAATTTGGAGGGCTTTAAAAGGGGATTGGACCAATTCATGGAGGAGAAGGCTATCAATGGCTACTAGTCCTGATCGCTTATATGCTACCTCCAGTATCAGGCGATGTGCCTATGTATCCCAGATGCTGGGGAACATGGACGGGAGGGTGCTGTTGCACACATGTCCTACTTGTGGGTTTCCTGTGGGCAGCTGGTTGACCACTGTGTGAACAGAATGCTGGACTAGATGGACCCTTGGTCTGATCCAGCAAGCTTCCCTGGGGTAGGAACACCACAGACAATGTGCCACCACTGAAAAGGCTCTCTCACTAGTCACTATCCACCTTACCTCAGAGAGACTTTGAAGATGACCCCAATACATGAGCAGACTGGTAAGAGAACAGGCATTCCTTCAAATACCTAAGCTAGGCTTTAAAGATGAGCACCGGACCAGAAGCATGTGTCATTCTTTCAATACAGAAAAATATGTTTCCACTAACCAGTCCCAGTCAGCAGTGTAGCTACTGTATTTTGAACAAACGGAAGTCTCTGAACAGTCTTCAAAGGTAGCCCCATGCACAATGCATTACAGTAGTCAATCCTAGATGTTACCAGAGCCTGGAAAACTGTGGCCAGCAACTATTCTCAATTTAGAAGCAAAGGCTGCCTTTAATGTTTTCTTGTTTATCGAAGTCTATACGGTAGACTATGAATTACCTTTACAAATCAGAACCACAACCAACAAGTTCAAATTCATCAGTACCATGGAATACCCAGATTGTAGACTGCCCAGAGAACTTCGGCTATTGGGCTGTATGGAAATGTAATAAATAAATGAATAAAATTTAAGACATTCTCGACACGGATTTCAGCTGGGCACTGCCAACTTCAGTTGCCTAGGGTTCTTATTACTAGGAAAAAAAGTGACGAAATGCTAGATTTGTGCCAGTTTTGTACATACCAACTGGAAAGAAAGAAAAAAGTCTTTTGTCTTTCAGGTTCTTTTATATCAAATTTGACACAAGGGAAAGGAAACTTACCTATCTATGGGGCCTTCAATCTTTGCTCCACTGATTAGTCAGGGTGGGGGAGTCAATTTTAATCCGTCATTAAATCTTTGTGTTATTTGTTCTACCAATTTCTCCCTTGTAGAACTAAAACTCAGGGTCATCCGATGAAGCTGAAGGGTGGGAGGTTCAGGTCAGATGAAAGGAAGTCCTTCACACGGCACACAGTTAAACTGTGGAATTCACTATGGCAAGTCGTAGCAATGGCTGCCAACTTGGACGGCTTTAAAAAGGGATTAGACCAGTGTTCTCCAACCTTGGGTCCCCAGATGTTTTTTGGCCTACAACTCCCAGCATGCCCCCAAAACATCTGGGGACCCAAGGTTGGAGAACACTGGATTAGACAAATTCAAGGAGGAGGAGAAGGCTTTCAGTTGCTACTAGTCCTGATGACTATATGCTACCTCCAATATCAGAGGCAGCAGCAGGCCTCTCAACATTAGTTATCGAGGAACATGTGCAAAAGGGTGCTATTGCATTCTCATGTCCTTATTGTCCTGTTGTGAGCTTACCATTCAGGCATCCGGTTGGCCACTGTGCGGTGTTAGGGGATGGCCCGCTAGGGCTGGAGCCCCGAATCTTTCATTTGGAGCCCCGAATCTCTGGGAGGCCATCTGCCCCACCACCCTGCTATCCATGGGCACTTGATGAGATTCAGGGACAGGGCATTTGAGGATCTCTCTTGCATCTGATCCCCCTGGATTAGCTGGTTTTTGGCCCACATGTGCTTCATCTCCTGCTGCCCCCCACCCACCTTGAATCTTTCTGCCTGAGGGTTTTTTCCTGAAATCAAATGCTCTCCTCTCCCCTGTGCATACACCCCTGTTTACAAGTTGGGGTGTCCTTAGGAGACAGGGTCCTTTAAAGACACACACAGAGAGAGAGAGAGAGAGAGGAGAGAGAGAGAGAGAGAGAGAGAGAGACTGACTTTAGAGCATATGTGAATTAGCATATGCAGATTTGTGCTTCTTTTTTTGTCCTGTGGGCCTGAGCCCCAGATCTTTTCAGTACCTTACACCACTCCTGCCACTGTGGGAACAGAATGCTGGACTAGATAGGCCTTTGGTTTGATCCAGCACAGCTCTTATGTTCTCAAATCAATGCAAGCTTGCAGCCCTAGATTTTGGGTGCATACAGTGTCAGCAAAAATGAATGAATATGTAAACTATGCAAGTAAGTAAATTAATGTACAGAATTGTCTTTTTTATGGTTGCTTTTAAAAAGGGTGGGTGGGTGTGGAAGGGGCAAAGTAACAGGGTAGCTGTTGATGTACGGTGAAAGTCCAAGGAGGTAAGGCTTGCAATAGTGAGTAATAATCATGACGACTTTGTCATATCTGGAGGGGGAAAGGTTGTTGTTTGAAGTGATGGTTGCCCACAACCTTTGTGGTGAGTGTGTGCGCACCACAAGTCAAGTCCAAAGTTTCAGATCACGCCACTCTGTTGTGAAATACATATTGTGCTGTACATGTAGGACAGGCAAGGATGATGAGCCACATTTTGTTAAGTTGATTACCAGGGCCGGTGAAAAGGGTAGGCATGGTTGGGCACCTGCCAAGGGACCACACCCCAGCAGGGGCCCACTGACAAGAGCCCCCTGAAGTTGCTCCTCCTCTTCCCGGTGGCAACCTGCTTGTTCACCTGCCTCTCTCTCTCTCTAGCCCAGACAACAGTGGTGGTGAGAAAGAGAAGCAAGAGATGCCAGTGCCACTGCCTCCTTGATCCCTGGGTGGGACTCTCCAACTATTGGGATGCAATGTCCTGGGAAGCTGAGACTTGCTAGCTCAGCAAGCTAGACCCCTCCATTCATTCATTCATTCATTTATTACATCTCTTAACCACCCAACATAGCTGAAGCTCTCTGGACAGTTTGCAAAGTCCGGGGCTCAGGCCCACAGGACCCCCCCCCCCAAATGCACAAAGTTGCATATGCTAATTTACATGTGCTCTAAAGTTTGTGTGTGTGTGTGTGTGTAAGTACCCTGTCTCCTAAGGACACCCTTATTTGTAAAAAGGGATGGACAGACAGGGAAGAGGAGGGCATTTGATTTTAGAAAGAAATGCTCAGGGAGAAAGATGGGGGGGGGCGACAGCAGGAGGTGAAGCACATGATGTGGGCAAAAAGCCAGCTAGTCCAGGGGGATCAGATGCAACAGAGATCCTCAGGGCCCCTGTCCCTTTATTTCAGCAAGTGCCCCTGGACTGCAGAGTGGTGGGGCAGGTGGCCTCCCAGAGATTCGGGGCTCCAAAGGAAAGATTCAGGGCTCCAGCCCTCGTGGGCTGTCCCCTAACACCACCTCTGCTGCGGAGACCAGGGTTCTAGTCCCCACTCAGCCATGAAGCTCACTGGGTGACTTTGAGCCACTCACTCACTCTCAGCCTCATCTACCTCGCAGGGTTGTTGTGAGGATAAAAAGGAGTTGAGGGGGAGGATCATGTACGCTGCCTTGCAAGAGAGGACAAAAAGCCGGGATGTAAATGAAGGAGGTAAACAGCGGCTGAGCGGGCATTTGAGTGCTAACAGAGCCGGCTTGCACCAGCCTGGCACAGGCACCATCCAGCCGAGGTCTCCAGGTCTGCTCTTGACTCACTGGGCTGCCCTGGAGCGGGCGGTGAGCGCGCTAGGCTGGCGGCCGCGACGTCTCTCCTCCGCCCTGCCGTGTGCTCTGGCTGGAGGTCGTGAGAACGGAATGAGTCCTCTCCCCACTCCCCCGCCCCGCCCCGTCTCTATCCGCCAAGTTCCAGCAGCCTGCGGCCGGGCGCGCCGCCAAGCCAGCCAGAAATTCCCTCCTGGCTTGGGCTGCGTGCGGCGGAGGCTGCTGGCTGGCTGGCTGGCTGGCCGGCCGCCGCGGGCTCTTGGCGAGGCGACGAGCGCTCCGCCGCCCACGCGGGGCCGGGCGGTGGTGCAGCAGCGAGGCGGTGACGCAGCCCTTCCCCTGGCGCAATCGCCGGCCGGGCGGCCCTGCCTGGCCCCGCCGGGAGGAACGGAAGGAGGTGGGTGGGCCTGGCCGGGCGCAGCGGATGGAGCGAGCCGGGAAGCGTGAGAAGAAGGAAGCCCCGCTGGCCTTGGGCGCCGCCGCTTAGGGGCAGCCCCGAAGATCCGAGTCCCGGTTGCAGCAGCAGCAGCAGCAGCAACACAAGCGCGAGTTCGTGCGCGGCTGCTGCAATCCTGCGAGCGAGGCCTATTTAATCATGCAGTGGGACTTCCATCCATTTGGGTGCCCGTGTACAGGCAGAGGCGGTGTTAGGGGGCGGCCCACTAGGGCGAATTATTCACTGTCCAGAGAGCTTTGGCTATTGGGCGGTATAGCAATGAAATACATCAACATAATACAATAGGGCTGGAGCCCCCAATCTTTCCTTTGGAGCCCCCGAATCCCCGGGAGGCCCTCTGCCCCACCACCCTGCTGTCCAGGGGCACTTGCTGAAAGAAAGGGATAGGGCCCCTGAGGATCTCCCCCTGGATGAGCTGGTTTTTGGTCCACATGTGCTTCACCTTCTGCTGACCCCCCCCCCAATCTTTCTGCCTGAGGTTTTTTTCTGAAATCAAATGCCCTCCTCTGCCCTGTCCATGCATCCCTTTTTACAAGGAGGGGTGTCCATAGGAGACAGGGTCCTTTACAGACTTAGAGTATATGTAATTTAGCATATGCAAATTTGTATTCATTTTTTAAAAATTATTATTATTTTATTTTATTGGGCCCGGATCTTTTCGGTACCTAACACTTGCCCAGAAAAATCAGGATTTCCATTACTGGAAACACAATCCTAGACTAGATGGACCTAATCCTAGTCTAGGAACATAGGAAACTGCTATATACTGAGTCAGACCCTGCTTGGTCCATCTATCCCAGTACTCTTAACACTGGCAGAGGGCTCTCCAGGGCTTCAGGCAGGACTTTTCCCAACCCTTCATGGAGATGCCAGGGATCAAACCTGTGACCTTCTGCATGCTAAGCAGGGGGCTCGACCGCTGAGCCACGGCCACTAGATCGACCTTTGATCCGATCCAGCGTGGTCATTCTCATGTTCTTATGGCCCCTGTTGGTGTGTAGACTGACATTTTCTTGGTCAAACTGGACAGGAGGAAAGCAGAAACCAGGCCGCCAAAACATCTTTATCGAGAAAGATGTACTTAGCTGAAGATCATGCTGAGCCTGCAGAGGGGAAAGGCCCTGATCCAAGAAGCTCTCTCGTAAGCAGTCGCTGCAGGTCGCAGCTGGCCAAGTGGTGGGCAGATTTACTCAAGCCGTTAATTTGATTAATTGAAAAGAAGTGCCTCCAGAGAAGCGGTCGCGTTCTCCCGGGTCAGAGGAGGTCACTGCGCTGAAGCACTCAATCAGGATTTTCTCTTACGCCCGAAGGGGATCGGAATGCCGACTCTTTCAAAGCCGGGTAGCTTGGCGCCAAATTTCTTGCTTCGCTCGCTGCCTCTCCTGCCGCACTCGACCGAGTGCACCCGCCATTATGAACAAAGGCAGCAAATCCAGCTCAGTTTGGCCCGTGACTGCCCACCATCCCTCACACAAAAGGAAACTGGCATGAAATAAATAAAGCGGATTGTTTTCCATCTGCAGTCCTCCTTTAAGAGCACTTTCACTAGCAGGCTGGAGGAGAGGATTTACAGTCAGACCCTCGTGCAAACATAAGTGTGGCCTCTTTCCCCACTTCACAATTCCGTTTCGAAACTGACCGCTGTTCTTGGCAGTGCCTCCGCCTCCTCTCTAACCCCTCCTTCTCACCTCCTCACTGCAGTGCTCCCTCTGGTGGAGAGGTCCAGAATATGTCGGCATTGTCCGCCAGGACTGCCCTTATACAAATCTATGGTGCGACCGCACTTAGAATACTGTGTACAGTTCTGGTCACCGTGCCTAAAAAAGGATGTTGTAGAGCTGGAAAAAGTGCAGAAAAGGGCAACTAAAATGATCAAGGGGCTGGAGCAGCTCCCCTATGAGAGAAGGTTGCAGCAGCTGGGACTGTTTAGCTTAGAAAAAAGGCGAGTGAGGGGAAACATGATAGAGGTGTACAAAATGATGCCTGGTGTGGAGAAAGTGGACAGGGAGACATTTTTCTCCCTCTCATAATACTAGAACCCAAAGGGGTCATTCCACAAAGTTGATTGGTGGGAGATTCAGGGCAGATAAAAGGAAGCACTGCTTCACACAGCGCAGAGTTATACTATGGAATTCACTTCCACAAGATGTGATGGCCATGGATTTGGACAGCTTTAAAAGGGAACAGGATAAATCAATGGAGGAGAAGCTATCAAGGGTTACTACTCCTGATTGGCTATATGCTTCCTCCAGTATCGGAGGCTGTATGCCTATGTACCCCAGTTGCTGGGAACACGGGCAGGAGGATTCTATTGCACTCCTGTCCTGCTTGTGGGATCCTGTGGGCAGCTGGCTGGCCACTGTGTGAACAGAATGCTGAACTAGATGGACCACTGGTCTGATCCAGCAGGGCTCTTCTTATGTTCCAGAGATTTGAAACTCTGGTGGTTGGGCTGGTGGCTGATTCTATTTTATTTATTTATTGCCAAGATGCAATAGTTGGTTAAGTTTGGAGGAAGAGCCCCCACTCAAGAATGAGTGGGTTGTATAAGAACATAAGAAGAGTCATGCTGCATCAGACCAAGGTCCAGCATTCTGTTCAGACAATGGCCAAACAGCTACCTCTGGGAAACCCACAAGTGGGACATGTGCTGTAGCACCCTGCTGGTCATGTTCTCCAGCAACTATGCACATCACCTCTGATACTAGAGGTAGCATATAGCCATCAGGTAGTGGTGGCTCCAATGTCAGTGGGGCTGTGTATCCACTCTGGACTTTAGTCTGAACTTTAAAGGAGCTATCCATGGTGCTGAGCCACAGGCCCAGACTAGGTTCAGCACCATGGATAGCATCTTAAAAGTTCAGGCTGAAACCCGGAGCAGATATACCACCCCACTGCCATTGCAGCCCCCAGACTCTACTGCCATCAGGACTAGTAGCCATTGCTAGCCTTATCTTCCATGAATTTGTCTAAACACCTTTTAATCCTGTGATCCTAGAACCTGCCTGGTTTCCTCGTGATATTTTATTGAACCCAGATTGAACCTGGGACCTTATGTATGCAAATCATGTGCTCTACCACTGAGCTGTGACCCCTCCCATGCTTTTGAGCATGGAAGAGTTCCTTTCCTTCACCCTAACTACAGCCAGCCTTCACCTATCTGAGGTTAGGATAGAAGATCTTCCTGGTTTCCCAGTCTCTCTCTCTCTCTCTCTCTCTCTTTCGGAAAGATTAGACATTGTGATCAAAACCTTTCTTTATTGGATCATGAGCAAGTAAGATAAGGTACAGCTTTGACTATTATTAAACTGGAAGACATAGCCAATCTTTTCATTTATTGCAAGAAGAACAACAACAAGAACACAAGAAGAGCTATGCTGGATCAGACCAAGGGTCTATCTAGTCCAGCATTCTGTTCACACAGTGGCCAACCAGCTGACCACAGGAAACCCACAAGCGGGACATGAGTGCAACAGCACCCTCCCGCCTATGTTCCCCAGCAAACTGCCTCTGAAGGAATTCAAAAGCCTTTTCTCAGGCAAATATTTTTTTTAAAGCTTCTAACAAGAGGATTGTTAAAAGCTGGACACCATCATCTTCATCATCACAACAACACAACGTTGCAGGCAGCAGAGGAAACACATGTTCATTGAACAAATTTGTGAGCTGGTGTGTGTCTGCAAACTAGCCTGACTTTCTGGCAGTTTTCTGAGGCTAGAACAGCTGACGAATCTTGACAGATCGCTCTACACCAATCAACTGACTGGGACAGGTGAAAGATTCCTAAATGGTGTAGGCTGGATGGAACAAAAAGCGGCAGAGCCCCCTCTGACACGCAAACCTAATTAGAAGCATCAAAGGGTTATATTTATCATTGGGTCTTGGGGGGGAAAGCAGGCAGCTCACGGGTTTATGGTTCAGGGAGCATGAAGGCTGTTTATGTGTCTGGTTGTCTCAACTAAAGGCAAAAATTTATCTGAAGGAGATAGCAGCAAGCCTTGTCTGAAGCAATTCCTTCAGCAAAGGGAGACAGACGGGGGAGAAACATGGTTTAAGACTGTGCATTCATTTTGTAACGAATGAAAAGCTGAACCAAATCGGCCCCGAATGGGGTTCATTTTTGTTACCTCATTCATGCCAGTTCATCACTCGTTCTGGGTTGTGGAGGATTCACCTTCTCCAGCAGTAGCAGATCAAATTTTGAGGCGGCTGGTATTTTATTTTCTCAGATGACCCTGGACATTCTGGCATTCTGGGACGTTTGCATCCTGGAGTGGAGACAGAGGAGAATTTTGTGTAATAGTTCGCATTTTGTTATGAAATTATCAAATTTGCACTTCTTGAATCAATATACGAACTGGAACACATCACCTCTGATGAATATTGAATCAATATACGAACTGGAACACGGTTGTCCTTCAATATTCACCTTTCTCAGAATTTCGCGATACAGTTTTACACACACACACACACGCACACACAAATTCATACAAAACTGTGTGTGTTACTGAGAAAACGTTTAAAACCGCATAATATGTTGTCAGTATGGCATAGTGATTAGAGTGTTGGACTGGGACTCAGAAGATCCAGGTTCTAGTCTCCACTCAGCCATGAAATTCACTGGGTGACTTTGGGAAAGTCACTGACTCTCAGCCTAACCTACCTCACAGGGTTATTGTGAGGATAAAATGGAGGAGCAGGATTATGTAAGCCACCTTGGGTTCCTTACAAGTGAAAAAAAGGTGAGATATAAATGTAATAGGAATAAAATAATAATGTATCAGGGAAAACTGCTTGCAAAAAATCTGTGTATTAAGGCAAAATTGCATATAATAATGTATGTGTTAGGAAAATGTGCATGAAAATACCTACATTTTTTTTTTAAAAAAGGCCTAACCTGATGAGGAAGTGGGACGGAACAAACGTAAGACTGGAAAAATGAGAAACTGGGAGGAACCAAAATTGACAGATTGGTCCATGCCCACCTGGGAGTGCATGCAGGGCCAGCATCAAAGGTAGGCATAGTTGGGCACCTACCAAGAGCCCACACCCCAACAGGGGCGCACTGACAAAAGCCCTCTGGAGTTGCTCCTTCTCGTCACCATTGCAACCTGCTTGTTCACCTGTCTCTTGCTCCAGCCCAGACAACGGTGGTGGTGAGAATCAGGAGCAGGAGATGCCACGGCCTGCTTACTCCCTGGCTCTCTGCCTGCCAAGCAAGCAAGTGGTAACAGTGATGAGAAAGAAGATGAGGAGCAATAGCAGCTGGTGACAATGGTGGTGAGAAGGTAGACCCACTGAGGGAGCAGGCCTGTTCATGGTGTCTTACCCAAGGGTCCTGAAAAACCCAGCAGTGACTGGTGGCTCCAATGTCAGTGGGGCAGGGTATCCACTCTGGGTTTCAGTCTGAACTTTAAAGGAGCTATCCCTTATTTTGAGGACAGCATTCAGCAACATGGATAGCTCCTTTAAAGTTCAGACTGAAACCCAGAGTGGATGCACCACCCCACTGACATTAGATCCACCAGCCTGGAGCTGGCATTGAGGCTGATATTGTAAACTCACTTACAATACATATGCATAGCATTTGTCTGATAAAGGGGTGGGGGGACACCATCAGAGACAGGATAAATTGCTCAATTGAGCTACCTCTTTCTAACAAAGTCCCCTCCGCCTTGCATGCTCAAAAGCATCTCTCTGAATGAAAATCCATAGCAATGGGACCAAAACACAACCTTCCTGAAAGCTGCCTGCTGGATTTTTAACCAACTTTGCTACTACTACACGGGCAGCTTGGGTTACGTTAATCTGTTGTCAGCTACTTTAACAAGAGGAAGCGAACAGGGGGATACTTGAGTGACAAGAAAGCAGCAAAGAGAGCTAGCTATGTATCCCCTCCCCATCAGTACACTGACCTTGTGTAACATTGTCCATACCACACACATGCATTTTATAGGGATGTAAGGAATTTGTTAAATCCATTCCGTCTGTACTTTGTGGATTGTTGGGCACTTTTCGTTCCATCATCTGCTCATTGACAGAATTGAGTTTTTTGGTTCAATTTCCTGAACTTGCGCCCATGCACTCTTGCACAGATTTGCACTTGCGCAAATCCCCCCATGCACATTTTCACGTTTTAGCCTATGGGGGGGAAATGCACATTTTCGGTCGGTGGTTCCCCCCCATATTTTTCTACAACTACATTTGTGTAAAATTCCAGAAAGTTTAAAAAAAAAAAAAAAAAAACAGTCTGCAAGTCCGCAGAATCTGTGCATCTTGGGAAAAGCTGGTCTGCTGCAAAATCTGTGGGTCGGATTCATAGAAATTGAATTCATTTGAATCTGTTGCAGATTTCTCTGACATCTCTAATACATGTGTGCACACACACACACACACACACACACACGTAACACACCAAAGGGGCAGAGGGTACAAGTTCATTTCTTTACTGCTCACCAAAGGTCAAGTTATTTCAGGCTGTGTTAATAAACCTGACAGGAATGAATAGAGGGAGGAGAGAGAGAGTGAATGTCCACAGCACGGGATTCACGGTGGAAGGTAATATATGTTATATTTATATCCTGCCTTTTCTTCCCAGGAGCCCAAGGCGGCATACATGGCCATCCTCCTCTCCATTTTCTCCTCACAACAACCCTGTGAGGTAGGTTAGGATAAGAGCCAGTGACTGGATTCAGACAACATGATAACCCACCACACTCAAAGGTTGAGTATGGGTTGAGTGTGGGTTTTATTTATTTATTTCTTATATTTATTAATCGCCCATCTGGCCGGCCACCCGGCCACCATTGAACCGTAGGTTGTTGTTGAAACATGGGTTATTGTGTTGTCTGAACCCAGCCAAGATAACAAACCACAAACAACCCACAGTTCAGAACCCAAAAACAAACCATGGGTTCTCTTCAAGGGTTGTTTGTGGTTAACAAGCCATGGTTTGTTAGCGCAGCTGGGTTCAGACAACATGAGAACCCATGGTTCAACAAGAACCCATGGTTCAACAACAAACCCACACTCAACACTTGAGTGTAGGTTATTGTGTTGTCTGAACCCAGTCGTTGGCTGGCCCAAAGTCTGGGATTGTTTAGCTTAGGATTGTTTAGCTTAGAAAAAGCTGGGGTCAGCAGTTAGGATTGCTTAGCTTAGAAAAATGGTGAGTAAGTGGAGACATTGTAGAGGTGAACAAAATTATGCCTGGTGTGGAGAAAGTTGATAGGGAGACATTTTTCTCCCTCTCTCATCATACTAGAACCCCACTGGGGTCATCCCATGAAGCTGATGGGTGGGAGATTCAGGACAGATCAAAGGAAGTACCTCTTCACACAGCACAGAGTTAAACTATGAAATCCACTTCCACAAGATGGAGTGATGGCCACCAATTTGGGTGGCTTTAAAAGGGGATTGGACAAATTCCTGGAGGAGAAGACTATCAATGGCTTCTAGTCCTGATGGTGATATGCTACTTCCAGGATCAGAGACAGTGTGCCTATGTGCACCAGTTGCTGGGGAACATGGGCAGGAGGGTGCTGTTGCACTCATGTCCTGCTTATGGGATCCCGTGAGCAGCTGGCTGGCCACTGTGTGAACGGAATGCTGGACTAGATGGACCCTTGGTCTGATCCAGCAGGGCTCTTCTTATGTTCGTATGTTCTTAAGTCACCCAGTGAGCTTCACAGCCAAGTGGGGACTAGAACCCGGATATCCTGAGTCCCAGTCCAACACTCTAACCACTACGCCACACTAGCTCTCAATCATAATCACAAAACCAGGATGGTTTTTAACAGTTTTGCTCCAATGCAAGTGGATGGCTCTTTTTAACACAGCTCATTCAAACCAGGTCATGGCCATCCTCACCCAAAAATCAGAAGAGAGTACATGGAAACACGAGTCATTATCATGCTCCCCACCCCTCAACTTCCTCCCCTAAAGGAGTCATTAGAAGGAGTTTTACCCCCCTCTTCTCCCCCCCCACCAAACCTGGCATTCTTCAAATTCCTTAAATTCCATTGACTAGAACAATTCCCTTTAAATTGTGCAAAAGTTAAAAATAGCACCTTATGCAGTATAATCCTGTACATGTCTATTCAGAAGAAAGCCCTGCTGAGTTCAATGGGACTTAATCACAACACAAGTAAATGTGTATAGGATTGGAACATGCGAGTTTAATTTTCCTTCTAAGTGAGGAGAGCCTTGTTGGATCAGACCAAGCATTCATCTAGTCCAGGGGCGGGCAGACTTCAGGCTTGCAGGATCTACTCCTTGTCTTACTAGAACCTGGAGGTTGTAGTTTTGCACCTAGCTGGAGCTGGGTGCAGAACAGTAACTGGCTTCACAAAACACGATAAGCCATGGTGGCTTATAAGCCATGTTTGTTTCAGAGTGGCTTGTCGTGTTGTCTGAACCAGACCAGAGTGGCTTGTGCGTGGTGAACAAACCATGCTGCTGGGTTCAGACAATGCCCCCCCCCCCCAAGGGGAAGACCGTTCTCCGTTCCCTGCCAGTCCAGAAAGAACCGCACCAGCTACAGGGGCAGGGGGCGCTGCAACCTCGGAATGGATTTCCAAGGTCACAGAGCCTTTGATGGCAATTCCTATGTCCCCACAGACAAAGTCGGAGGGACATAGGATTGTGCCCTAAGGATCGGAATGTCAAAGTGAAATACACCATTATTTCCCAGTCAGAAATTTAACATGCAGGACAAAGCTTGCCTCCACTTGGCTCCCTCAATACATTTTTCAGGTGCCACCACTGTTTTCCCCCATAGGTTTTAAGAGGAGAGTGAGGGGTGTTCTAACTCTCCACTGGGGTTCCGGGACACTGCAAGAGAAATGCACACTTCTTCCAATCTTCCCCGGAACCCATCGCAAAATGGCAGCACTGTCGGCTTGGTTGGCCCTCTCTCCAAATTCTGGGCCTCAACATTTGCCTAACCCAGCCAGCTTGTGGCACCCCCACGGCAGGCTTGGGTGTCTCCACTCCCGCTCCAACTTGTGTGTGCTCTGTCTCTCGCTCTCTGCATTTGCGGCCCGTCTCCAACGTGAGGCTGCTCCTTCCTCTTAATGAGAAGTTAAGCTGCTATAGGAAATCGATTCTCTGAGAGCACAGCACGGCTCGGCTCTCCAGCAAAACCCTCTGAGGTTTCAAACAGGAAACCTCGGAAACCTTAGAAGCCAGAAAGCTTTTAAAAGCATTTACGATCAAAAAGCCAAGGTGAGAGGGAGAGAGAGAGAGAGAGTCAATGTCTCCCGAGCAGGATGTGCCTCCTGGAGACGGGCGGTCGTCTGGGTTTCAGGGAAGCCCACGTCATCTTCTAAGGATTGACCTTTGGGGTGAGCTGTCCTGAGCCAAAGATGGCCTTTGCCACGATGGGAGTGCAGAGCTACACTGTTTTCCGCTTCTTAGGACATCCGTTTTGAACCACGAGGATGAGGCAGATGATGGGACTCCAATGCTACTGTAGCAGCTCTGAGAAGTGGAGTAGATTTGTGTGTGAAAGGACCACGAGCTCAGTTCTGGTACCAAAAACAAATTCCACAGGCTGAGCATGTGCTCAGGGGTAGCCTGTTCCTGGATTCTAAGTTTACGGCCACCTCTGCGAGACACCTTTTTTTGCACCTGACTCTGGTTGGCAGGGGCAGTGCTAGGTACCGAAAAAGATCCGGGGCTCAGGCCCACAGGACATTAAAAATGCACAACGTTGCACATGCTAATTTCCATATGCTCTAAAGTCTCTTTGTGTGTCCCTATCTCCTAAGGACACCCCTATTTGTAGAAAGGGATGTATGGACAGGGGAGAGGAGAGCTTTTGATTTCAGAAAGAAACCTCAGGCAGAAAGATTCAAGGGGGCAGGCAGCAGGAGGTGAAGCATATGTGGACAAAAAGCCAGCTCGTCCAGGGGGATCAGATGCCACAGATGATCATCAGGGGCCCTGTCCCTTTCTTTCAGTGAGTGCCCATGGATAGCAGGGTGGTGGGGCAGAGGGCCTCCCAGAGATTTGGGGCTCCAAATTGAAGATTCAGGGCTCAGAAAGGGAACATTCAAAACTGTGATCATCCACCACATGCAATTTGATGCGGCACACTCCACTCCACCACCTTCGTATTCTACCACCTCTCAATCTCTACACATGTTGGAGAATCAGCCAGTAGAATCCTGAGGTGGTAACATCAGACTGCAGGTGTGGGTTGGAATTTTCTAATGTAAAAAAACAACAACCACCTTCACTTCAAGTAGAAAACTAGCACATAAAGGGGGAAAGGTCTAACCTAGCCATTTCCCTGCTGTGCCTGCTTTCTACTTGCATGGAGAGTTTGCTTTCATTTGGTTTTGATTGTAGGGGAAGCGTTCAAAACTGGTGTCTTCCACTAGGAGACCAAAAGGGTAAAACTCAATTCTACCAGCTCACACCTCCACCATCACATTCTGGTGCATGTGTAGACCAGGCCTTAAGAGAGCAAAGAAGAGAAGGGAAGGGGCTGAAAGGAAGCTGACTTGATGCAAAAGATGGAGCAGACTTTGTACCGTGTTGCTCCAGAGGACAAAACTAGAACCAATGGGTGGAAATTGCAGGGAAGGCATATTGCGCCTAAACGTGGAGAAACCTCCTAACAGTAAGAGCTGTTTCACAGAGTAACAGACTCCCTTGGCAGGTAGTGGGATCTTCGTCACTGGTCTGGAGGCATTTAAGCAGAGGCTGGATAGCCATCTGTCAGGGATGCAGTAGTTGTATCCTGCTTTGCAGATCCTGCATTGTCTGGATTAGGGATGTGTAAGGAATCCGATGGGGGGGGGGTGAAAATCTGATGGATTTTCTCAACCTGGCCCTGCGGATTCCATTCTGTCAACCCCGTGCTGGCGCCAACTCGATCTGACCCGAGTCGAGCCAGCACGAGGACTTCCATTTTTAAAGCGGGCCACGATTTGCGTATTTTTATTTATTTTAAGCCAGGGAAATTGGCGCAAAATTTGGGCCTCTGCTCCTCAAATTTGCACAAATGGCTGAGTGGAGGCCCGATTTATGCACAAATCTGAAATCAGCTGTCAGAAAATTCAAGGTGGCCCAGGTGGAGTGAGTGTGTGCGTAGGCAGTGAGAGGAGGAGGCTTCCATACTTCTCATGCTAAATGCTACAGCAAGAACAACAACAAGAACAACGGTGATGCAAATCAAACGAATCAGCCCTGATTTGTGCAAATCCCGATTTGCATGAATTGCACTAGGGTTATGCAGTTCTCGTCTCCAAATTTGCAGAAATATTGCAAGCAATTTCATGGAAGCCCCCCCCCCCCAATCCTGACTCAGCCCACTTTTGGCCATCCGGTCAGAAATGTATTGAAAGTCCATCGGGCTCAAACGGAACGAGACTCCCAGTGTCGCACATGCCTGGTCTGGATGACCTTCAAGGTCCCTTCCAACTCTATGATTGTGCTCAGGGAAGTTCCCCACATACGGGAACATGGACAAGTTAGTCACAACAGGCCTTGTTTCAAAACCAAGCCGCCCAGAGGTCAGTAGGGGAGGCAGGGCACAGGGAAGGGAGGGTTAAGCCTTCCCTCCCCTACTGTAATCCCCATGGAAATCCTCCCCCCCTGCATGGCAGCTAAGCTTAGGAAAAACCTCCCATTAGCACCAATGAGAAGATTTTTTCCTAAGCTTAATTGCCTTGCAGGGGGGAGGGTTGGGCGTGCGCATTGCAGCATGTGGAGAGGGGGGAGTTAACCCTTCCCTCCCCAGCTGCCATCCCCGCTTTGAAGTTGCCCCCCCTGCGTGCAACGGAGGCTGGTGGTTCTAATGTCAGTGGAGTGGTGTATCCACCCTGGGCTTCAACCTGAACTTTAACGGTGCGATCCACGATGCTGAACCAATGCTTGAGGGTGGGGTTCAGCACCATGGATCGCTCCTTACAAGGTCAGGCTGAAACCTGGAGTGGATAAACAGCCCCACTGACATTGGAGCCACCACCAGCCTCCACTGCCTGCATGGCAATTAAACCATTAAAAAAAAAAAAAAAACCCCTCACATTGGCACCAGTGTATACTCAAGGCTATGGGGAATAAAGCCAGGGCCGTGGGAAATCGTTTCAGGACCAGGGACTAGCAACGCCCCTTCCTGACCTTCCTGACTTTAGTTTAACTCACCCTTTCCCCTCACCCCCACCCACCAATATGCTGACACAGACCCCCTCGGGTCGGCCCACTCCCCACTGTCATGTTCTATATCTCAAGGTAAACAGGAATGCTGAGAGAGCGCTCATTTCTGCAACCAAGCAGAGAGAGAAATAAGTTCAGACCGCTCCCCATCATGTATGGATGACGGGACTGCACAGGGCCTGTCAGGTTTTAAAGCTCCAGCCACAGGTGCAGGATGCAAAGAGGCGTCCGTAGATAACGAACTTCCCCGTCAATCATGAATATCGTTATATGTGGGGCCTAGCATGACAGCCCGGCCCTCGCACCGCCGTGGATTGACACCTCTATGAATTGCAGAATATGGAATGCAGATAGATAGGCAATTGGTGCTGGTTCAAGTAAAGAAATCAGCACACCCTACCCAGGAAAGGAAATGCATTTGGGAGCATTTTCATTTGGGCTGGGGTGGTGGGAGGCCCCAAAGGGAACATGGGTAGAGATTTACAGAATTGTGAAGAATGTGGGGAGAACAGAGTGAGGAATTTTTTCCCTCCCTCTCACAGGACACTATAACACAAGATTACCCAACATAGCTGACTGGCAGTCGATTCACAATTCGGAAAGGGAGTGCTACTTCACACGTCGCGTAATTAAACCTGTGGAACTCACTGCCACAAGATGTGGCAAGGGTCACTAGGTTAGATAACTTACAACTTTTTTTATATTATATTTTTAATGTTTTAAGGCGCAACCCTATGCAAGTTTAGGCAGGAAAAAAATGCCTACAACTCCCAGCATGCCCCAGCCAGCTGTGCTGGCTGGGGCATGCTGGGAGTTGTAGGCCTTTTTTCTGTCTAAACTTGCATAGGATTGCATCCTTAATCTTCTGTAAACCACCTAGGGAGAGGTTTGGCTGTTGGGCTGTCTAGAAAGCTAAATTGTTGTTGTTGTTGTTGTTGTTGTTGTTGTTTAAAAAAAAACATAGGCAGCTGCCTTTTACCAGCCCAGCAGCAAAATAAAAAATCATTTTTTCACTAATTCCATTCTCCCCCCCCCAGAAGTACTTCAATTTGTTCTTAAAGCTTGAAATGCATGCTCTGCTGATATGTAAATAGTTTTTTAACTATATATTATGTACAATATTGTATTTTTAACATTTTTAATCTTTGTAAATTACCCTGAGAGCTTTGGCTATTGGGCGGTATAGGTATTTATTTTATTTATTTTAATATTTATATCCCGCCTTATTTCCTGCAATGAACCCAAGGCAGTTTACATAATCCTCCTCCTCTCTGTTTTATCTTCACAACAACCCTGTGAGGTAGGTTAGGCTGAGAGTCGGTGACTGGCCCAAAGCTATGCTGGCCTGGGGCATGCTGGGAGTTGTAGGCCAAAAACATCTGGGGACCCAAGGTCGGAGAACACTGAACATGATCTACTGCTTTGACCACCAGCAGCTCTCCAGGGTCTGATCCTTTTAACTGGATATGCTGAGAATTGAACCTGGGACCTTCCTGCATGCAGAGCAGGTGCTCTTACCACTGAGGTATATGGTTGCCAAAAGGGGCCAAAAATACCAGCTTGTTTTAGCTTAACGCTCTTGTGGCCAGTCACTAAGTAAGCCTTAGGAGAAGCATTTCAACCTTTTAGAACGGGGAGGACACTGCACAAAAGCTGGGAAACCACCCAGCGATCAGCAGTTGGGGGGGAAAGATGGTGAGGCCAGGAGAAGGCGAGACATGGCCATATGAGGAACCTTGGAAGGCTGCACTGGGAATCCCCATGTTCCGAGGAGGATATAGTCTACGAACCTAAATATTGGAAACAGACAACAGGGGAGGGGATGTTGCCTTCATGCCCTACTTGAGAGTTTTCCAGGGGCTTGGAACTTCCCTGAACCCTCAGGAGGCCCAGAGCTGCCTGCTTTGTTTCCTCCTCCTTCTATCTAAACCATCCCAATTATTTCACTGATGGAATCCAGACGGGTTCCCCCCCCCCACAAGGGCAGTGAAGGGTGCTGGTGGTCGAGGAGGAGGAGGTGGAGGAGGAAAGGCAGTCAACTGGCAGGCCGACCACAAGCCCAGGCATGCTTCTGGAACGTAGCTGTGGGGGGGGGGGGGAGTTATTCATCATTTAATTCCTCCCTCGAGGTTTTCTCGGCCTCCCTTTTTCCCACCACCAGGCCTATTATTTCAGTCGCTGAAGGTATCCGGTTCGGGCTGTCAGACAAGGAGGGCCCCACCTCCTCGGTGACACAGGGCACAATGCATGGGAAAGTGTCAGCCCGCCCAGCCCGCACGCACGCACGCCGCTTGCCTCACACTGGAAACTCGCCTGCGGTGGGTTGTTCATGTCGTTACAACAGCTGCGCGCTGCCGGCAGCCCGCCATACCCCTCCCATCTTGCTGTGTCAGGAAGGCGGTGTGTGTGTGTGTGTGTGTGTGTGTGTGTGTAAAGAGAAGGCTGAGCAGGGAGCATATGAAAGAAAGGAGGTGGAAGAAAAGAGTTTGCATGACTTTATAAGGCATTACTTATTATTATTAATAGATATTAAAATATATTAATAATAATAATATATTGATGATGATGATGATGATGATGATGATGATGATGATGATGAACATAAGAAGAGCCACGCTGGATCAGACCAAGGGTCTATCTAGTCCGGCATTCTGTTCACACAGTGCCCACACAGAAAGCCCACAAGCAGGACATGAGTGCGACAGCACCCTCCTACCCATGTTTCCCAGCAACTGGTGTACATGGGCATATTGCCCCTGACACTGGAGGTAGCATATAGCCATCCAGACTACTAGCCATTGATAGCCTTCTCCTCCAGGAATTTGTCCAAGGCTCCAAGCCCCTTTTAAAGCCATCCAAATTGGCAGCCATCCGTACATCTTGTGGAAGTGAATTGCATAGTTTATTATGCATTATTTATGCATTTCTACTACCATCCACAAGTTGAAATTCTCGATTTATGTTTTGCCTATTAACCAGGCTGTATGTATCCTGCTTGCATACCACATAAAGGTGGGATCAAGTACTGGGTGGGAAATTCAGCAAGCTGAACAGCTCAGCCACTTAGTAAGTAAGTAAGTAAATAAATAAAGTTTCTAGCCCTTAAGGTTGCAAATATATAAAGTTTCTAGCCCTTAAGGTTGCAAATCTAGGATTGCATGGCAGATTTTTGAGCCTAAAAGCCACAGTGAAGGCTAGGTGGGATGTTGGTGGGCACAAATAAAAACATGGAGCTGCCTTATACAGATCAGACTATTTAACCTATGGGACTCACTGCCACAGGATGTGGTGACGATCACTAGCTTATCTACACTGACTGGGTTCAGGACAACATGATAACCCACACTCAAGGGTTGAGTATGTGTTGAGCATGGGTTGTTGTTGAACCGTGAGCATAGGTTGTTGTTGAACCGTGGGTTATTGTGTTGTCTGAACCCAGCCGACATAACAAACCATGGTGAACAACCCACAGTTCACCACCTAGCAACAAACCATGGGTTCACTTCATGGGTTGTCTGTGGTTAACAAGCCATGGCTTGTTAGCACAGCTGGGTTCAGACAACACGAACACCCATGCTTCAACAACAACAATCCACAATTCAATGACAACTCACACTCAACCCATACTCAACCCCTGAGTGTGGTTTATTGTGTTACTGTCTTGCAGTGGCTCTACAAGCTCTTTTCCTATCACTTGCTACCAGATTCTTTTACCTGGTGATGCCAGGAGTCGAACCTGAGACTTCATGCATGCAAGGCAGATGCTGTACTATTTTGGCTAGGGCTTCTCCTCTATGATTAGCACAAGCAGAGCAGGTAAATCAATGCAAACATTAGTTTGCATATTATATACAGGTCACAGAATTCTACTTTACTTGGTGAAAAATTTAGCTAAGCTTGCTACAGAATATTATTATATATTATATTATATTAGCATTAACCCTAAATATATATTATGGGGCCCATGCTTTACATCAAAATACTTATTCTCTCTAAGCGCCAGGACCCAAGAGGCAAGCCGAAAGCCAAGACCATTAAAAAATAATTCTAGGATCACCTTTGGTTTAAAAGAAAAGTTAAAGCGCATACAAATTCACTCCTGAACCAAAAAAAAGAGAAAAGTATGAGCATTTTCAGGTAATTCTTAATTGCAATATTAAAGTCCACCTTAACTTCCATGCATGTAAGCAGTAAACGCATTCTACATGCTTACATATTTTGTTTGCTTATGACATAGCCCCTGTGCTTTTGGTTTTTCAGCCCTCTGTCCTTTGCCTTTACAGGCCTGGGGGCAGAGGCGGTGTCACTAGGGCTGGACCCCCGAATCTTTCATTTGGAGCCCCAAATCTTTGCGAGGCCATCTGCTCCACCACCCTGCTGTCCAGGGGCACTTGCTGAAATAAAGGGACAGGGGCCCTGAGGATCTCTCTTGCTTCTGATCCCCCTGGACTAGCTGGCTTTTTGCCCACATATGCTTCCCCTCCTGCTGCTCCCCCCCTTGAATCTTTCTCCCGGAGTATTTTTCTCCCTGAAATCAAATGCCCTCCTCACCCCTGTCCATACATCCCTTTTTACAAATAAGAGTGTCTGTGAGAGACAGATGGAGGGCTCCTTATCCATTGCAGCTTCTATTCTGAGCTTTATAAGAGCTATCCATGGTGCTCCATGGTGGTGAACCTATTTTGGGCGGGTGGGGTGGAGTACAGCACTGGAGTCACCAGCCTCCCCTGGTGCTATTGCACTAATGTCGTGCTCATGGGTTTCCCTAAGGCGGCTGGTTGGCCACTCCGGGAACAGAATGCTGGTCCAGATAGCCCTCTGAGTCTGATCTGATCCAGCCCTGCTCTTCTTATGTTCTTAAACTGGCCTGCACCCTGTAGGCGGTGACATTAAATCTGTCTCTGGACTAGCAACCACACTCAGTATTCCTGCTTATATGCATTAGGAACATATTTGTCAAGGATCTCCATAATCCGAATGCATTAAAGATGATAATGTGGTGCCAGCTTCCATTCGCTCTTCCCTGAGAAGAATGGTACTGACAGAGCTTCTCTTGCCCGTCAACAGCTGCCCTTGAGTCGCCTTCCAAACCATGATGTTTTTTGTCTATTCCTCCTGCTACCAGCACACACCGCTCTATATTTCCTCTCTTCTCCCCACTTAGCATCATCAGCCATTTGGACAGAATGTCGAAAACCGCTGGGGGGGGGGGTGTCCGTTGTGAGGACGACAGAAGCCAAGGAATGGGAACCCATATCCGTGAAAGGATGCCAAGTTTAATACAGGCGTCGTTTTTCAGCAGATCCAAATGGAGGGCACATTCGGCTATTGCTTGTTGAGTTGACTAGTGCTTGCCCGGGGGGAGGAATGGGGAGGGAGCAAGGCAATGGCTTTGTTTCCAGCACCATTACGGAAGAAAAGTAGTAATACATCAGGGACGCCAGAAATATCAGATGTTGTGGTGCTTTTCAATGGCAGTGATAGCATAGCACCTCAACATACCCTTGCCGGTAGCAATCAGCATCCTAAACCTTAACTCATCCGTAGAGCACAAGCTTTGCATGCAGAAAATTCCAGGTTCAATTAAAAGGATCCAGAGGCAGTGTTAGGGGGTGGCCCACTAGGGCTGGAGCCCTGAATCTTGCCTTTGGAGCCCCAAATCTCTGGGAGGCCATCTGCCCCACCACCCTGCTGTCCAGGGGCACTTGTTGAAATAGAGGTGAAGGGGTCCTGATGATCTCTGTTGCATCTGATCCCCCTGGATTAACTGGCTTTTTGCCCACATGTGCTTCCTCCTGCTGCCCCCATCCCAATCTTTCTGCCTGAGGTTTTTCTCTGAAATCAAATGTCCTCCTCCATACATCCCTTTTTACAAACAGAGGTGTCCTTAGGAGACAGGGATCCTTTAAAGACACACGCAGAGAGAGAGAGAGAGAGAGAGAGAGAGAGAGACTTTAGAGCATCTGTAAATCAGGATATGCAATTTGTGCATTTTTAAAAATTTATTTTTTTGTCCTGTGGGCCTGAGCCATGGATAGGCAAGATCCTTCTCTGCATGAGGCCCTGGGTTTCTGTCAGCCAAAGTAGACAATACTGGCTAAGACGGACAATTAGGCTGATTTGGTGTAATTTAAGGCAGCTCTGTATGTTTTCAAATGTGCATTCCAGAGAAACCCTGGGGTTCCTTTGAAATGTATCAAGGATTCCTCAATCGAAATGTCAGTTATGGCTGACAAGCTTCCCTGAAGGACAGCTTGTCCACCCACTCCTGATTTCCCCCCTGTAATCCAGAGTTTCAAGAGAGGGTTACATGCATTCCAAGGCTCAACCTCAGTTGGTGCAGAGCAGCGATGAGGCCTGGCATCAGAACTGTGTGTGCCTTAGAGCATGTCCCAGAATCCTCCATGACATGCAGGTGTTCTGTGGCAAATGCGGGCTGCTCCAAGGTTCCTCTGCAGAGATGCCGATATGGAAAGGATTCCCTGGAGGTAGAAATTTTGAAAACTGCTGACCTAAGCATGGGCAACCTTAGGGGAAAGCATCAGAGGCACTTATATCAGGCCACGTACCTGCCCCCATGCAGCACTCACTCTGTTCAGGGGTAGATTGTTGTGAACAACTGTTAACTGCAGGGGCGGTGCTAGGTTCCAAAAGATCCGGGGTTCAGACCCACAGGACAAAAAAAAATATGCACAAAGTTGCATATGCTAATTTACACATGCTCTAAAGTGTGTGTGTGTGTGTCTTTCTTTGTCTTTAAAGGACCCTGTCTCCTAAGGACACCCTTATTTGTAAAAAGGGATATATGGACAGGGGAGAGGAGGGCATCTGATTTCGGGGGCGGGGGGCAACTCAGGCAGAAAGATTTAAGTGAGAGGGGCAGCAGGAGGTGAAGAACCTGTGGGCAAAAAGCCAGCTAATGCAGGGGGATCAGATGCAACAGAGATCCTCAGGGCCCTTGTACCTTTCTTTCAGCAAGTGCCCCTGGACAGGGGGATGGTGTGGCCTCCCAGAGATTTGGGGCTCCAAATGAAAGATTCTGAGTTCCAACCCTAGTGGGCCGCCCCCTAACACCACCTCTGGCCCACACACATCAGAGATGTAACACCAAAAGAAGCAGGGGAAGGAGTGTGACCTGAAGAAGAGTAGTTATGTACAAATTAATATATTTTTTAAATCTTCCCCAAAAGCCAGACATTGGGACAGAGTAAGGATAGTGGCTGCATTCGTACATATCAACAGGCCAGGAATCCTGGCTTACTAAACCACGGTGTGCAGAAGCTTGAGTGCTGGTTCACACACAGCCCATTTGCTCCCACTTTGCTCCTTCTGCTCCCATTAGTGGGTAAACAAAACATGGAGAGATTAGCATTACTCCGAACCAGGGATTATTGTTTCTTGCAGCCCACTAAAAAACCAGGACTGTAAACCAGCTTTAAACCAGGATTTTTATTGGCTTACAAATCTTGGCTTGTTTGGGCACAGCAAGTAATGATTTGGACATAACACTAAGCTATGCACACCTATTTTGTTTACCCATTCGCACGAGTGGGAGGAGCAAAGTGGGAGCCAATGGGCCACCTAAACCAACACATAGTTCAAGCACATTAAGGAACAATACACGTGCTTAGCTTAGTGCTATATCCAAATGATTACTTGCTGTGCCCTAACAAGCCAAGATTCATAAGCCAAAAGGTAAATGAGACAGGCGTGCATAGCTTAGTGTTATGTCCAAATGATTACTTGATGTGTGCCCAAATAAGCCAAGATCCATAACCATAAGCCAATAACAAAACCTGGTTTAAAGCTGGCTCACAGTCCTGTTTTTTTAGCGGGGCTCAAGAAACAGTAATCCCTGGTTCAGTGTAACACTAAACTCTCCAATATTAATGCCAGTATTCCTTGCTTAAAGTGACATGTGAAGATAACCAGTATTTTCCCAGGGGCAAGTACCTGAAAACAAGGTCTGATAAATATACAGGTGGAGGGTATGGTATGAGATCCTTAAGTGAGAAATAACCTTCCCACCCACCCCCCTACGTCTTCTTGGGTTTATGTTCCAACAGAAAGCCTTTCTGAACTGCATCAAACCAAAAGCAGCCAAACTCCAGGCAATAGCGATTGTTCTAACAGGTGAATTCGCTGTCACCGCAAAAAGGAAAGGTTTGGGAGCGGTTCCCCCTCCACATGACACACACACACACCTTTTGCTTCACCTCTTCACCCCAAGTGGTGCAACGTGGCATGAAGCACACCGGGCAGACAAGGTAAGCAGGTATTCTGAGAGGCTGGGTCATCATGGATGAGACAACAAAACACCATAGAGGTGCGTTGGGTTCACGACAGATAAGGTTTCCCTGTGGCAAGGAAGGCGTGTTTTTTTGGTGTGTGTTTTTTAATTTTACAATCTCATGATTGGCCCTCCAAAGCTCTTAATTTTTGTATGCAAGTCTGAACTGGGTAGTAATTTGTGTGATAATACCCTGGTGGCATGGTTAGAGTGCTGGATTAAGATTGCTAGGAGTGCTGGACTAGAACCAGGTAGAAATATCTTCTTAGCTATGGAGCTCACTGGGTGACCTTGGGCCATTCATTCTCTTTCAGCCTAATCTATCTCACAGGGTGGCTGAGAAGATAAAATGGGGCAAGGGAAGAACCATGCCCGCTTATAGCTCACCACCTTGCTTTGGCCTTGAAAAAATGATCTCAGAGGCAGTGTTAGAGGGTGGCCCACTAGGGCTGGAGCCCCGAATCTCTGGGAGGCCATCTGCCCCACAACCCTGCTGTCCAGGGGCACTTGCTGAAATCAAGGTCCAAGGGCCCTGATGATCTCAGTTGCATCCGATCCCTCTGGACTAGCTGGCTTTTGGCCCACATGTGCTTCACCTCCTGCTGCCCCCTCCCCTGAATCTTTCTGCCTGAGGTTTTTTTCTCTGAAATCAAATGCCCTCCTCTCCCCTGTCCATACATCCCTTTTTACAAATAGGGGTGTCCTTAGGAGACAGGGTCCTTTAAAGACACAGATAGAGCAGATGTAAATTAGCATATGCAAGTTTTTTTTTCTTTTTTTTTTTTTGTCCTGTGGGCCTAAGCCCTGGATCATTTCGGTACCTACCTTATGCTTGGCGGAGTTAAGTGCCCTCTAGTCAATAGAACTCAATGGACTTATCTGCACCTACGTCTGTATAGGATCGGGCTGCCTTAAGAAGCTGCAAATATTTCTTCAACATTTCCTGCTTGAATTTCCCTAGGTCAGTTCAACTCCTGTCAAACAAAAAGAGCTATGACTTCCAGGGACATGCTGGCAGGGCCCTTTCCCATGGCAGAAAGGGGCGGGTGGCGGGGGAAGGCTCCTTTCTTTTAGCATCTTAAACAAAAGACTGTTTGTATCAAATTTCATTTTGGGATTTCCTTATTTTAATCTGCCAGATCTTGCAACTGTTAAAGCTCACTAACAGATACCCCTGGAGAATAGAAGGGGGTGGGGACATGTTTCCAATAGTTAGAGCTTAAAACATGAAAATTAAAACGGGGGGATACAATTTATGATTAATTAAATTCTCTGAATTGACTCTCCATCTTCTGCTTTCCTCCCACAACACCACCATGGAAAGGGTTGCTATCTTTGGGTGTTTTTTGTTTTCTGGCATAGCTTCTGCATTTTCAAAAGTTATGTGTAACAGGCAGAAAATTCAACAGGAACAGCCCTCAGGTAACTGAGACTGTTTTACTTGGTGAACATCTGCCTGCCATGCAGCTCTTTACAGGCATGAGGGGGAGGGATCTGCCAAAAGAAAAGGTGGTAGCCTTAACCACAGAGCAAATAAAATACGCAATAGATAGATTATGTTTGATAGTGTTCAAAGCACTTCATATTATTATTATTATTATTATTATTATTATTATTATTATCATCATCATCATCATCATCATCATCATCATCGTGTTATCCATGTATATGGCATTTTAATTTGCTCAGGATATGGTTGCTGATTCCTGTTTGATTTTCCAAGTGGTTTTCGGGAAGGTGGGGTATCTTGTAAGGAACAAATATGGAATCGAGCACAAGTGTGTGTGCCCACAAGAGGGTGAAAGCAGGATGGAAAGGGCTAATGCAGGACAAGATATGCAAGAACCGCTTCTTAAGAGAGGATCGAAAGGAAGAGGGACAACAAGCAACATGTTTGGAGGTGGGTCCATTACTAAAACAGTCAGATTGGGACCACTGCACACTGGGAAGGAGGGTTAAAACTCTCCCCTCCCACCATTACCCTCTCAAAAATCCCCCCCCATGCATGGGGGTTACAAGGGGGGGGAAGGCTCCATTGACACCACTCTCTCAATCTTATCAGCCCAAAAAACCTCTGGGCCAAAAGAGGCTGTAGAACAGGGCTCTCCAACCTTGGGTCCCCAGATGTTTTTGGCCTACAACTCCCAGCATGCCCCAGCCAGCATAGTTGTAGGCCAAAAACATCTGGGGACCCAAGGTTGGAGAACACTGCTGTAGAACATAAGAACATAAGAAGAGCCCTGCTGGATCAGACCAAGGGTCCATCTAGTCCAGCATTCTGTTCACACAGGGGCCGACCGGCTGCCCACGGGAAACCCTCAAGCAGGACAACAGCACCCTCCTGCCCATGTTCCCCAGCAGCTGGTATACAGAGGGACACTGTCTCTGATACTGGAAGAAGCATATAGCCAATCAGGACTAGTAGCCATCGATAGCCTTCTCCTCCATGAAGTTGTCCAATCCCCTTTTAAAGCCATCCAAATCGGTGGCCACCACTCCATCTTGTGGTAGCGACTTCCGCAGTTTAACTCTGCGCCGTGTGAAGGACTCCCTTTGATCTGTCCTGAATCTCCCACCATTCATCTTCATGGGATGATCCCACTGGGTTCTAGTATTATGAGAGAGGGAGAATGGGCATCGCCCACTGCACACATATGTAGGCGCAGTAACAGTAGGGTATTGGGACTAAATTACCTCAAGCCTTACAACAACCCTGTAAATTATGTCACTACTATTATTATCCTGGTATTGCAGATAAGACAGGGTGGCCCATGTATCCTACTTTACACAGGACATTCCTCGATTTGAAGGGCTGTCAGAAGACACAGTCCTCTATTGGAAGGGCTGCCCGGTCCAAGTCTAGTTAAAAGATAAATAGCCCTAAGAAGGGAGAACAGGGGACTTGAAGTTGCCCATCAACAGAGAGCCAGTGTGGCATAGTGGTTAGAGTGTCGGACTGGGAATCGGGAGATCCAGGTTCTAGTCCCCCACTCGGCCATGAAGCTCCCTGGGTGACTTTGGGCCAGACACTGACTCTCAACCTGTTACCTAACCTCCCTCACAGGGTTGTTGTGTGAGGATAAAATGGAGAGAAGCTCACTGGGTGACTTGGGGCCAGTCACTGACTCTCAGCCTAACCTCCCTCACAGGGTTGTTGTGAGGATAAAATGGAGAGGAGGGGGAGCATTATGTAAGCCGCCTTGGGTTCCTTGCAGGAAAAAAGGCGGAATAGAAATATAACAAATAAATAAATAAATGAAATAAAGTGTTAGCGCCTCAGTTGCAGACTGAGCCGGCCCACAGCTCACCTGATCAGTCTTCTTACTGTAGGGAGATGTATTGCATTTCTATTTAAATTCTAGTAATGTCTACACATCTCTGTCTTCTTTGGTCCTCTTTTTTTGGGTGTGTGTGTGAGACGTGTCTCCTCTTCTTTAGATGTTATGGAAGTGGCCACCCTAATTGAGAGAGGAGAGAGAGTGGTTTACCTAAAGAGAGTTTGCAACTGAGGTAAAATGTGAAGCAGGGGTTGTTGTCCCCCCCCCCCCTCAAGCTGTGGCCTCCCTCCGTGCTGTATTCTCTCTCACAAAAGCATGGGCGCATCTGCTTTCCCATTTCCATGGGAGCATCTGCATTTCCCAGCCTTTGCTGAGGGAAAGCAAGGCTGTGATTCAGCGACGACATTTGGACACTCAAGCGAGCAAAAAACGGCGGATTTTTCACCCCAGAAACCCAACGTACATCAAAACTGAACTGAACTGACGAGGGAGGTCACTGTGAGAAGAAACAAAATGTACTGTCATCTCTTTCTGAAGGGGCTTTCTTTCTCCCCTCTCTGGAAGAGGAGTCGCGCTCGCTGTGTTTAACCGTTGCCAAAATGGCCCAGAGCGTGCCAAGGGGCTGGTCTTGAGATACTGAGCGACTTCCAGACAAATGAGGCCTGATACCTCAGCTGCGTACCACCCTCATCAGCACCCCGCCACACTCTTGTCAGACCAACGATTGTCCGGGCGCCGGTCTAAAATGCCCTCTCTCGTCCTATGGTGCCTTTACGGCTTGTCCGCATCGTTTGAACTCCGCTTGACACGGTTAAAGCGCAGAAGCCGCCATGGAGCGGCTTGGTTAAATGGTTTTCAGAAGGTCTGTGACCTGGTGTGGAGGGGCAGCAGTTTTGAGAGACTGTGTGTGTGTGTGTGTGTGTGTGTGTGTGTTAGTGGAAGGGAGAAAGAGCAGGAACAGAGTTTATTGATCTTTTTAAATTTATTTTTTATTAAAAGTTTCAACAAAACAAAACCATAAAGAAGGGGGGAAAAAGGGCGGGGGGACAGTTATTGATATTGAAGGCCTACACAGTTAGAAAAGCCTGAGGAGAAATGACAAACACAGTGATTGAGATTAAAGGCCTACACAGTTAGAAAAATCTGAGGAGACATAACAATGGCAGTTGTTGATATTAAAGGCCTACACCGTTGGAAAAACCTGAGGGGAAATGATGACAAACACGGTTCTCTTGATATTAAAGGCCTACACAGTGAGAAAAACCTGAGGAGAAATGACAAACATGGTTCTTGATATTAAAGGCCTACACCGTTGGGGAAAAAAAAACTGAGGAGAAATGACAAAGACTGTTATTGATATTAAAGGCCTACACCGTTGGAAAAAGCCTGAGGAGAAATGACAAACACAGTTGTTGATATTGAAGGCCTACACCGTTGGAAAAAACCTGAGGAGAAATGACAAAATGGATCAAACTATAGGGCAAGAAGGTGACTGAGAAATTTATTTATTTTGTTACATTTACATCCCGCCTTTTCCTCCAAACCACAGTTTTAATGATACCTTTGTTTTCTACACATTGTCTTTATTCATTCTGTTTTTATCATTTAATAGTTCACCCTGTTCCGAAATCTGCTTAGAATTGGAGCGGTATACGAATACTGTTAAGCCGCAGGGCTCTCCAACCTTGGGTCCCCAGAGGTTGCTGGCCTACAGCTCCCAGCATACCCAGCCAACATGGCTAATGGCAAGGGATTCTGGGAGCTGTAGTCCAGCAACCTCTGGGGACCCAAGGTTGGAGAGCCCTGCTGTAAGGCATAATACTGCCTCTGATACTGGATTCCGCATTCAGTCTCGTTGAATGCAGTTAAATTTATTTTATAGTCAGTGTGTGTTTAAGATTGTAACCTCAGTGTCTAAGCCAGTGTTCTCCAACCTTGGGTCCCCAGATGTTTTTGGCCTACAACTCCCAGCATGCCCCACCCAGCGTAGCTGGCTGGGGCATGCTGGGAGTTGTAGGCCAAAAACATCTGGGGACCCAAGGTTGGAGAACACTGGTCTAAGCTGTGTTCCGTGTATGTGTTTTCTTTTGTTGGTGGTGGATTTCTTGGACATCTTCTAGGCCAGTGTTCTCCAACCTTGGCTGGGGCATGCTGGGAGTTGTAGTCCAAAAACATCTGGGGATCCAAGGTTGGAGAACACTGGTCTAAGCTGTGTTCTGTGTATGTGTTTTATTTTGTTTACCTCATACCACTGGGACATTTAGCAAGTAGCAAGAGGCCTCATTTGAGGTTAAACTGCGGGGAAGCTGTCTATTTTAGCGTTTGTAATTCTTTTCTTTCTTTTTTTGATACCTCACCATAACCTACTTATTATGCACTGATTACTCACAACAGTCAGGATATAGTCACACACTACAAAGTTGTATCAGTTTCATACCAGTTTCACCTCCATGGCTTCTTCTAAAAGTTCCTGGGACTTCAGGTTTGGTAAGGGTTATATGCCTGGTGTGGAGAAAGTGGATAGGGAGACATTTTTCTCCCTCTCTCATCGTACTCTAGAACCCAGTGGGGTCATCCCATGAAGCTGATGGGTGGGAGATTCAGGACAGATAAAAAGAAGTCCTTCTTCACACAGCCGCACAGTTAAACTCTGGAACTCACTACCACAAGATGTAGTGATGGCCACCAATTTGGACGGCTATAAAAGGGGACTGGACAAATTCATGGAGGAGAAGGCTATCCATGGCTACTAGTCCTGATTGGCTAGATGCTACCTCCACTATCAGAGGCAGTTTTCCTATGTACACCAGTTGCTGGGAAACATTGGGCAGGATGGTGCTGTTGCACTCATGTGCTGCTTGTGGGTTTCCTGTGGGCAGCTGGTTGGCCACTGTGTGAACAGAATTCTGGACTAGATGGACCCTTGGTCTGATCCTGAATGGCTCTTCTTATGTTCTTAAGGGTTCCGGGAGTTTATATTAGAAATCTCAATACTGCCACCTGGCTTCTCATATTCCCATGATTTCCTGGGGAGACAGACTGTTAAAGTACTTTAAATCTGTAAGGTACTGATACCTTCAATGTGAACATGCAAACTGGATCAGACCAAAGTCCATCTAGTCCAGTATCCTGTTTCCCACAATGGCCCTCCAGATGTTGTTGGACGGTTGGGCCATTGGCTATGCTGATGGAAGCTGCAGTCCAACAACATCTTTCGGGCCATAAGTTGCTCTCCCCTGGCCTAAGCCAATAGTTCTCTCATGCCATTTGTCCACAAGCAACTGATCCTCTGGTTCACACGTAACGACAACCCAGAGCATGGGTTGAGTATAGGTTGTCATTGAATCGTGGGTTGTTGTTGAATTGTGGATTGTTGTTGAATCATAGGCTGTCGTAATGTGCAAACCCTGCACTATGGTTTAACTATGGGTTGTTAACCATGAACAACCCAGGAAAAGAACCCATGGTTTGTTGTTGGGTTGTGAACTCTCTCTGAACATGAAGGATCCATTTAGCTATCACGGCTGTTGATAGACTCTTCTCCTCCATGAATTTTTCTAACCCCCTTTTAAAGCTGTGGAAGCTGGTATAGTCATCACCACATGTTGAGTCAGCAAATTCCCTAGGTTAATTGTGCATTTTGTGAAGAAGTACTTCCTTTTGTCTGCATAAGATCTCTTGCCAATCTGTTTGGTTGGATGACCCCTGAAACCTAGTATTATGAGAGAGGGAGAAAAACTGAGTAAGCCAGAGAGACAGGAACTTGTGAAGTGTTATCTTCAGTGGTTTGAAAAAAGTAGGGGTGGACTGGTTAAAAATTGTACAGTGGGAGTGCACACATTCATTGGATTAACAAAGACACCTCACGCTTGGCACAAATGCTGTCGCAGAAATTAGCAGTTGCTGTGTCTATGTTACTTTTGCAAACACTTTTATCTACACTGCAATCATATGTGATCAGTGGTGGTGGTACGAGTAAGAAGAACAGAATTGTCCGAGGCCAAAAACATTGCAGTATTTGTGCGTTCAGGTAACTGGGGATATAGTTTCCCAAAAGGAGCACAGCCTTGAAGTCAGACATGTGGACTGCACACTAATGAGAAGCAAATGCGCATTTATTATGCAATAAACTGATTACGCAGGAAGGCAGGCCCCAAGTCCTGAGCCATCCTCAAATCCCAAAGGCAAGTCATTTCCCTTCCTAGTTTATAGGCTGTTGTACAGTACTCCTTTGACTGCTGCGAAGGGATGTTGGGAAAACAGCCCTAGTAATTCGCTAATGAGAAAAAGACAGTGAGCAGTAACTTTGAAGCACCCAAGCATGATAAAGGTCAGGATGTGGACGGTATATTGGCGTCACTTCCAGTTCAACCTACCAATGTTTCCTTTTCTTCCTTGGTCTGCTGTTAATTCGTTCCGCAAAGGCGTTGGGTTATGCTGCTCCTCCAGCACCCTATTCTAAAAAAGCGTAATCCATTTGGTGCATGGTGGCTGGGCAGAGAATATCGCTGACGTCCCTGAGGGGCAGCATCTCCACCTGCCTTCCTCCTGCCCATCACCAGCCTGTATCTGACCATTTCCCCAGTCCACCCCGCACGCACGTCAGCAGTCAGATTATAGCAATTGCTTTCAGATGCAAGTAGCTGCAATAAAAGCACCAAAAAAAGCCTGGCAGGGGAAATTTGCCTCTGAGGCACAAAGGGCGAAACCCAAGCCCACGTAAATCTGATTTTCCTTGAGTACCATAGACACACACCTATCGAGTCTGCTCATGGGAAAGTTAAAAACAAGCAAACAAAAAGCAAGCAAGCGTGGGAACAAGTGAACAAAAGCTAGGTATGCAAATTTCAGAAATGGTATTTGTGTGTGGGCATCCAAAATCTAAGATTGCATCTGGAGATAACAGTTCCCAGCCAAACTCAGTGCCTATAACCATGTGCAGAGTGCCTATCCCCCTGTGGGAGACATAGTGTTTTTTCCTCCGTAGCAAAAACAAAGACCTTTAGTTACAGACAGAGATTTTGTACAGGTTCAGCAGTGGTGCAGCTAAGTAATTTTAGACCCTGAACTTAATGGTCGTGGGGGGGGGGGGCTTTAGATGACCGTGTGTATTACTTCAGTTGTGAAACACACAACTAACATTGTGCAGAATGTGCAGAACATTGTGCAGAAAAGGGCAACTAAAATGATCAAGAGGCTGGAGCAACTCCCCTATGAGGGAAGGTTACAGCAGCTGGGATCGTTTAGCTTAGAAAAAAGATGAGTAAGGGGAGACATGATAGAGGTGCACAAAATTTTGCATGGTGTGGAGAAAGTGGAGAGGGAGAGATTTTTCTGCCCCTCTCATAATACTAGAAGCCAGTGGGGTCATCCCATGAAGCTGACTGGTGGGCAATCGCAATTCAGGACAGATCAAAGGAAGTCCTTCTTCACACAGCACAGAGTTACACAAAATGTAGTGATGGCCACCAATTTGGAGGGCTTAAAAGGGGATTGGACAAATTCATGGAGGAGAAGGCTATCAATGGCTACCAACTGGCTATATGCCACCTCCAGGGTCAGAGATAGTATGCCTATGTACGCCAGTTGCTGGGGAACATGGGCAGGAGGGTGCTGTTGCACTCATGTCCTGCTTGTGGGTTTCCCGTGGGCAGCTGGTTGGCCACTGTGTGAACAGAATGCCGGGCTAGATGGATGCTTGGTCTAATCCAGGAGGGCTCTTATGTTCTTATGTTCTCTTCCCCACCACCACCAAGTGTTTCTATATTCCTGATATGTTGGGGGGGACGGGACTGTTTGCCAGTTCTGGACACCACACTTTAAGAAGGACGTAGACAAACTGGAGAGGGTTCAGAGGAGGGCAACAAGGATGATAAAGGGACTGGAAACGAGGCCCTATGAGGAGAGACTGAAAGAACTGGGCATGTTTAGCCTTCAGAAGAGGAGACTGAGGGGAGATATGATTGCACTCTTCCAGTACTTGAAGGGATTTCACACAGAGGAGGGCCAGGATCTCTTCTTGATCATCCCAATTTGCAGGACACTGAATAATGGACTCAAGTTACAGGAACCAAGATTCCACCTAAACATCAGAAAAAATTTCCTGACTGTCAGAGCAATAAGACAATGGAATCAACTACCTAGGGAGGTGGTGGGCTCTCCCAGTCTGGAGGCATTCAAGGTGCAGCTGGACAGCCATCTGTCAGGGATGCTTTGACCTGGATTCCTGCATTGAGCAGGGGGTTGGACTCGATGGCCTTGTAGGCCCCTTCCAACTCTACTTTTCTATGATTCTATGAACCCCCCTTTTTTAAAAAAGGTATTCTCTAAGCATGTACAGTGTTGCATTTTAAACTTGTCATAGCACTATCACGACTACAGGAATCAAATGGAGTTTGCTTCTGTTACCCTGATGCTAACATATTGCACTATTTGGCAGTAGAAAACAGTAATATATTTTTAAAATGTAAAACAATAACAAAATGAGCATCAGGACATGTTATGTACATACCTGGTTGGCTACCCCCAACTATAAAATGTCTTTAAAAATAAGAAGGATACTGCGACAAGCTGCATCAGCGCCAGTGGGCCCCAGTATGCCCATGCTGTCCCAGTTGCCTCCATCACCTGTTGCTCTCTGGGTGGTCATTGGGAGGCCTGAACTTTGGCCCCAGTGGTGGAGGCTGGTGACTCCAATGTCAGCGGGGCTGCATATCCACTCCAGATTGTATTCTGAGCTTTAAAGGAGCTATCCGTGGTGTTGAACCCTATCTCTGAAATAGGTTCGGCACCATGGATAGCTCCTTAAAAGTTGGGAGTAAAATCCAGAGCGGATATGCAACTCTGCTGACATTGGAGTCACCAATCTCTGCCCCTGGTTGTACCACTGATTGCTCAGAGCAACACTTTGTATGTTTCAGACCTTAGGCTATGGACCTAGGGGCTGGGCCCATGCTAAAGTTAACTCTTGCTTGTGCCATGTATATGACAGACAGATGGGGGCTGGTTAGGAGCTATGGGGTGGAATTGGAAGGAACCTCAATGCATCGTCAATTTTTTAAAAAATAAATTTGTATTGACTTTCTCAACATACAAAGTTTGTATGTTGAGAAACAAAGTTTAAATGAATACAGAGGAAAATGTTCCTGAGACAAACGTATACAGAAGGAAATGGAGGTTATTACGCAAGTTAAACAGTAGGGCATACGCTCATTAAAACATATTTATTCACCCAAATGTTGTTTTTCCAAAAAGAATGACGGACTTCAGTCTTTCCAGGCTCATGCACCTTGCACTAAACTAAACAATGCTTTGGTGTGCTGGATCAGGCTGCCTGAGTCTATTTGGTCCAGCATTCTGTTGCCACAGTGGCCAACCAGATATTTCTGGGAAGCCCACAAGCAGAACACAAGGACAATAGCACCACCGACTCCATTTGTGTTCCCCAGAAACTGGCATACAGAGGCATTGGAGACATTGTTGTGATATGTATCACTTCACCAGCTGTAGCACACTGTTTACACATGGAAAGAACAGAATGGCTGTAAACAAGTTTGTTATGTCTTTCTGGGTTCTCGTGTTTTTCGCATGGGAAGCCTAGACCGTGGGAGCATTATGAGCTAGTCACATGGTTTGTATGTTCTGAGGACATGCTAACTTGTTTTCTGTCTGAAGCCATCTTAGAGAGAGGCAGGACTGCTTTCTCTCTTCTCCTTTGTTCTTCTTGCTGGACTTTGTCACTGCAACAATGTAACGCCTTTGCTGAGGTGGAGTGAAGCTCAACTTACTCCACTGGATGTAATGCTTGCTATGCATTTATACTCTGCACATGGACTGTAACTAGGAAATGCATACTCTGTAGAACTTTACTTGCTAAGTGAATAAACAGGTAGAATTAGACCTGTGGTGTTACAGAGTGTTTCCTGACTCCATGGATTAATCTGCAAACGGGGAAGCTGGAAGCAAGTTGGATTACAGGCAGGCTGGGCTGGCATCTTCACAACACGCTGCACGCTGCGAAAAGGGGGGAGCTGAGATCTGGAAGATCTGTGTGTGGAATAACAGGCCTCTGCTAGCACACAGACAGGATTTTAAATCTCCCATGCGCACACGCACTCTGCTGTTCACGCACACGCGCACCAACAGACATGTCATGCAAACCAGATCAATGGCTATTTGGGGGATAGGGTTCAGCACCATGGACAGCTCCTTTAAAGTTCAGGCTGCAATCCAGAGCGGATATGCAGCCCCACTGACACTGGAGCCACCAGCCTCCACATGACTAGTAGCCATTGACATGGTTTGCATGACATGCCGCAGCTTTTCGTGGGTTATTTAACACACCATGAACCGCGGTGCCCCGCAGGCACCACTTTGCATATCCAACACCTGCTCAGCCGTTGTCGTGTCATACAAACCCGGTGAGCATAGATTATGCCAGGGTTAAACAACCCTCGCATAATCCATGGTCTGTTATAGGGTTGTTTAACCTTCATATAACCCAGGCTTGCTGGGTTCAGCCAACACAACAGCCACTGATTGTAGGTGGGATATGCAAAATGAAGGCTGCATGTGCCCTGCATGTGTCGCAGCCTCACCATGGGTTAAATAACCCATGGTGAGCTGTCATGACATGAGAACCAGCCCAATGATAGCCTTATCCCTCATGAATTTTCTAATCCCCTTTTAAAACCATGCAAGTTGGTGGACATCTTGTCGTAGTGAATTCCATTGTTTAACTATGTGCTATGTGAAGAAGTCTGTCCTTTAATCTGTCCTGATTCTCCTGCCATTCAGTCCCATTGGAACCAGCCCAGTTAGGGGATGCTGGAAACTCAACTATCACATTTTCACATGCCTAGACTGGAGAAGCAAGATACTGGTGTAGGTACAGGAACTAGCATGCAGAAATTTATGGTTTCCCATAAGAACAGCATTGGCCCAAACCTATATCATCTTGTTACCCCTGAAATGGGGAGTGAGATGATAGACAGTTAAGGGATGCGAGACAGTAGGGCTTTTAAAAATCCAACTACAGTATTTTCATACACCTGGAGTGGAGAGGCAGCTCCTGGAGCAGGAATCAGGGGTGGTGCTAGGTACTGAAAAGATCCGGGGCTCAAGCCCACAGGACCAAAAAAAATGCACAAAGTTGTATAAGCAATTTACATATGCTCTAAAGCAGTGGTCCCCAACCTTGGGTCCCCAGATGTTGCTGGACTACAACTCCCAGCATACCCTTCCAGCATGGCTAATGGCAAGGGATGCTGGGAGCTATAGTCCAGCAACATCTGAGGACCTGAGGTTGGGAACCACTGCTCTAAAGTGTGTGTGTGTGTGTGTGTGTGTGTGTGTGTGTGTGTCTTTGAAGGACCCTGTCTCCTAAGGACACCCCTATTTGTAAAAAGGGATGTCTGGACAGGGGAGAGGAGGGCATTTTATTTCAAGGGGGGGGGAAACTCAGGCACAAAGAGTCAAGGAGGAGGGGAAGCAGGAGGGGAAGCACATGTGTGCAAAAAGCCAGCTCATCCAGGGGGATCAGATGCATCAGAGATCCTCAGGGCCCCTGTCCCTTTCTTTCAGCAAGTGCCCATGGACAATCCAGGGGTGGGCAGGGCCAAAGGCAAAAGTGGGTGGGGCAAAACCCTTAGGAGAGCCTTAGGAGAGGCATTTCAACCTTTTAGAAGCAGGTTGGGTTGAGGTGGAAACTGCACAAAAGCCAGGAAACCACCAAAGAATAGGTGTTTGGGGAAAAGGAGGTGGGTCCAGTAGATGGAGGCATTCCCATTTGGGGAGTCCCTGAGAGCCAGTTCTGTCCGCTGGGCCTGAGCTTCTGCACCCCTGAGTTAAGGGATGTTGTCGTATACTGAGGGAAGACTGGCAACTCCTGTGTCAGTGGGGCTCCTTATCCATTGCAGCTTTTATCCTGAGCTTTAGATGAGCTATCCATGGTGTTCCATGGTGCTGAACAAATTTTGGCAATGGAGTACAGCACTGTGGATAGCTCTTATAATGCTCAGAATAAAAGCTACAGTGGATAAGGAGCCCTACTGACACAGGAGTCACCAGCCTCCCCTGCTAGAAATCCAACTACTGTATAAAATTTTCATAAGCCTGGTTCAGAGTAGCGAATACTTTCTCCCATGTGAGATGGCGAGCATGCAGCCATTTCCCATTTCCCACAACAGACCACTCCCTCTAGCATTTTGCTATTTACCCTTTCTGTTAAATCTCTAACCAAGTAGAAAGCAAACACAAATAGCCCGGTGGGTTTTGTTATTCTTTCTTTCTTTCTTTCTTTCTTTCAATATTGCCACTCCACTGTCCTCTTTCAGTGGTCAACAGTTGAGGTTGAGTTCCCCCCTCTTCTTAAAAAGAAGAAGAAGAAGAAGAAGAGAAGGCATGGAAAAGTTTACTTGGCCACGGGATGAATAGATTGCAATAAAAATAAAAGCACAATGCTCAGCCCTTGTGCAGAGGTACGCATTTAGCTATTGAAAGTCTTCGGCTTAGGTCAGATTGGGACCATATGTCACCATTCCAAAGCATAGTGGTGCACGGTATCCCTGGATCCCACATCAGCTGAGCTCATTGTCTCCGTGCCGGGGCAATTTCCCCCCCACATATATTCATAGCCGACACGAAGGCCTGCCTTGAAGACAGAAACAAATTGATACATACAAGCACCTACCCCCATCGGGTTCACATGACACATTTTAAGCAGACAATAAAAGCGCATTTCAGACTGTTTAAAATCTTGAGAAAGGATCGGTTGCCACGGCGATCAGATGGTAGGCCCCGGTTGTGGCCCATTAAACTCCAATTGCACCTTATTCATTAGGGCCGACTCTCAGGAGGTAAGGGAGGAGAAAAGAAGAAGGGAGGGGAAGGAAGAGGAGCTTTAAAATGGGGTGGACCTAGAGAATGAATCTGTACAATAACCAGTTTGTTCATCAATTCAGGTGTTATTTAATATGTCCTGTTCAGCGGCTTCCTTTGTTTAAAACTATCGCCCCACTGACTTATAATTGCCAGCACTCTATTAAGATGGATTTCTTCAAATCCTTGAGCATCACTCAGTCGCCAAAGGGGGGTGGGGGGAGAATGGAATCAGTCAAAGCAAGTGAGGTTTTTTTCACTTTGGAACTTGCTGATGGAAAGGCTTGTAATTTTGGAGACGCCTCTCGGCTGGGAGTTTTGCAAAAAAGAGAGCGAGAGAGAGGCATGCGGCCATGCGCCTCTCCTTAGGCGTGTCAAAGTCACAGTGTGCAAAGTGTGAGGCATGGAGAAAACATGTCTCCTTGGATTCGCATTAAACTTTGCTCTGTTTGGAGATGGTGAGAGCTGGTAGTGCCCTGAAGCTGTTCATAAGGCAGAGAGAGCGCAAAAGAGCCTTTGAACTTTAAAACACAAAAGGTATGAGTGTGTTGACGTTTTTTGCCCACATGACCATATTTGGTGATATATATTTTTTGGTTGCTGTTAAGCATTTACATTGCCAGGGTAATTAACATTTTAAGATCAGTACAGGCCTGTGACCTCATGTTTTCCCAAATGTGTGTAGGGAGCCTCCAGGGAGAGCATCCAAGGGAGACACAAGTCTACCCATGTCCCCATGGTGTGCCTGAGGGCAGGAGGACCTGCCCAAGACATTTTGATGCCTGAGAGGTGAAAAATCCAAATTACACCCCATGACTGGCCACAAGCAAATCCCTTTCCCTGGGGAATTTTGGTAGTTTCACTGAAACTCCCACAAAATTCCTCAAACATTTTTGCAAGACGTGGGCACCTTCCAAATTCTCTTAGGGCGCAATCCTATGCATATTTAGACAGAAAAAAGTCCTACAACTCCCAGCAGCCTAGCTGGAGCATGGGGGCAGTTGTAGGACTTTTTTCTGTCTAAATATGCATAGGATTGCACCCTTAGATTTTCAGTTTAGAGGATATCTGGCAGTAGCAACCTACATATGCGCAGAACGCATATGTAGCACATTTTTTTTATAAAGAAGGAGAAGGAGAAGGAGGACTTTTTGCGTTAATTGAAGTTATAGCACCTGTTGGATTTCTGACTGTCATATGAGCTGTTAAAAAGGTCAGACAAAAAGGGAGCAATCCTAATCCATGCTCCCCCAACCCAATTTTTGACCTAAAATTGAGTCTATTTAGGGGAAAAGGGAATCCATGTCACAAGCTGCTTTTGTTTTGAAGCTCCCCATATTTTCAAAAGCAGTTTGCCATGAGGCCTGGGAGGGAAAGGCTGCTTGTTTGAGAAAAGACCTCTACAGCCCCCCCCCCTCACCCGCCTCTGTACCCTTTTGAGCTCACTGAACTAGTTTCACAGCTCTTGAGTCTGTCCTATGACTGGCAAGGTTATTAAGGTAGCATAGCGCAACCTCGGCCATTTTGGTTCAGTAAGCCCATCAAATTAGAATGGAATAAGATGTCCATCTGTGTGGCGAATGGCAGGGCCGCAAAGAAAATCAAGATTCCCACCAGTTCCTTAAGTCCCAATTATTCCCAGATTATCTTTTGAAATCTGAAGATCTCAGCTGAATAAACCAGTTGGCTGAATTACTGACAGCCGGGTGAATCTGTAAGGAGAGCAGAGAGGGAGTTGAGCCCCGTGGGTTAAAGGTGTCAGTCCCCTTCAGTGACCTTTGGGGGCAAGGGATGCTGTGTTATTGACTGACGGGCAGATAAACAGCCGCACCGTTTGCTGTCTTCTTTGGGCACGCCAGTCAGGCAAACAAGAGAGGGCAAGAGCCTTCCAAAGTTAAAGAATAACTGTTTGGAGGGGACAGGAGACCCCGGGGCTTCATCCCTGCCTTCGGGGGTTTCAAATCAAGCGTGAGGTAAACAGCACCAGAAAAGAGAGGAGGCAAAAGTCACCTCCGTGGTTACCGAAGGGTTTTTTGCTCTCTAGCAACCGTGGCTTTCTCCCAGCCCCCCTCCTGCTTTTGCCCCAGACCCTATTAAACATCACTCTCTTTTTTTTCTTGCTATATATGGCACTAGAGCAGAAAGCAGGCCTCCTCTTTGAGAAGGCTCAGACAGTTGCTAAGAGAAGAAAAGCGTGAGTGCCTTCCTGACTTCCATGCCAGAAGATGTCTTCTGCTAGCCCTCACTCCCAGCCTGCAAAAAGTTGTGACCCACCAAGACAAGCGGAGCCAGCCACATAAGAGGGCCTGCAAGGGTCTTAACAACACTCCCCCACCTTGCTTTTTTGCAGTCTATGGAAGCAGTGCAGGGTCCAGGTTTTTGAGGGTCCCTTGGGCAAAAGACCCTCCATGGTCTCCCTCCCTCAGTGAGTCTACCTTCTCGCCATCATAGTCACCAACTGCTATTCCTCCTCATCCTCTTTCCCATCCTTGCTACCACTTGCTTGATTGACAAGCAGAGAGCCAGGGAGCAAGTAGGCAGTGGCATCTCTCCGGCTCCTCCTCCTCACCACCAGCAATGTCTTGGCCAGAGCAAGAGGCAGGTGAACAAGCAGGTTGCAATGGGGAAGAGGAGGAGCAAGTCCAGGGGGGTCTTGTCAGTGGGCCCCTGCTGGGGTGCGGGCCCCATGGCAGGTGCCCAACGATGCCTACCCTTGACAGCAGCCCTGATTGCTACCACTTGCTTGCTTGACAGGCAGAGATCAAGTGAGCAAGTAGGCAGTGTGGCATCTACTCCTCCCCCTCACCACCACCACCACCACCACCACCACCACCACCATTGTCTGGGCCAGAGTGAGAGGTAAGTAAATAAGGAGGTTGCAATGATGAAGAGGATGAGCAACTACAGGGGCTCTTGTCAGTGGGCCCCTGATGGGCTGTGGGACCTTGGCAGGTGCCCAACCTATCCTTGACACTGGCCCTGACAGGAAGGCAGTGAGAACCAGTTTTTCCAGCCTCTCACGGGCTGCCTTATATGACTGGTGTCACTCGGTGTTGCTCTGGTTTGCCCCATATTGACTGGGTTCAGACAACATGATAACCCACACTCAAGGGTTGAGTATGGGTTGAGTGTGGGTTGTTGTTGAACCATGGGTTATTGTGTTGTCTGAACCCAGCCGAGATAACAAACCATGGTGAACCACCCCACAGTTCACAACTCGACAACAAACCATGGGTTCTCTTCATGGGTTGTTTGTGGTTAGCAAGCCATGACTTGTTAGTGCAGCTGGATTCAGACAACACGATAACGCACATGTGCTTCACTTCCTGCTGCCCTCAACCCTTGAATCTTTCTGCCTGAGTTTTTTTCTGAAATCAAATGCCTTCCTCTCCGCTGTCCATACATCCCTTTTTACAAATAAGGGTGTCTGTAAGAGACAGGGAGACACACAGAGAGACTTTAGCACATACGTATGTAAACTAGCATCTGCAAATTTGTGCTTTTTTTTTTTTTTGGTCCTGTGGGCCTGAGCCCCGGATCTTTTCAGTACCTAGCACCATCCCTGGGTGAGGCTGAAAGATAGTCTTGCCCAAGTTACCCCAATGAAATCCATGGCAAGTAGCAATTTGAACCCAGGTCTCCCTGACATAAAGCTGTTCTATTCACATTGGCATACAGCAGCAAGCATTTAATGTCCAAGGGTCATTTAACTCTAAACCCGCACTGGTCAAGTGCAAAGCCTATGACAGGGTTTTAGAACCTTATTATTTATTTATTTATTTATTATTTGCATTTATCTATCGCTCATCTGGCCGGCCAACCGGCCACCCTGGGCGATGTACAGAAAATAAAACAGAACAAAATACATTAAAACATTTTTCTCCATTAAAATACATTAAAACAGTATAAAATTTTAAAATCTTAGCCCACCCCATATTCCCGCCTGAATAACCAAGTTTTTAATGAGCGGCGGAAGCTCAGCAGAGAGGGGGCATGGCGGAGGTCACTTGGGAGAGAGTTCCATAGTACGGGGGCTGCCACAGAGAAGGCCCTCTTCCTCGTCCCGACCAGTCTAGCTGCTCTGGCTGAAGGGACAAGGAGAAGGCCATCTGTGGCAGATCTTGTTGAGCGGCCCACTTGGTGTTGCTGGAGACGCTCCTTGAGATAGACTGGACCGGAGCCGTATAGGGTTTTAAAGGTCAAAGCCAACACCTTGAATTCAGCTCGGCAAGCAACTGGTAGCCAGTGTAGCTCCTTGAGCACTGGCGTGATGTGATCCCGCCGGCGGCTGCCTTTAACCAGGCGAGCCGCCGCGTTCTGTACCAGCTGTAGCTTCCGAACCGTCTTCAAGGGTAACCCCACGTAGAGCGCATTATAGTAGTCTAGGCGAGAGGAGACCAAGGCATGAACCACTGAAGGGAGCAGATGATTAGGAAGGTAGGGGCGCAGCTGCCGTATCAGATGGAGTTGATACAGCGCTGCCCGGCTCACAGCTGCCACCTGAGCCTCCATGGACAGCTGGGAGTCTAGGATGACCCCCAAGCTGCGGACCTGGTCCTTCAGGGGGAGATGTACCCCATTCAGCACCAGGTCAACATCCCCTAACCTCCCCTTGTCCCCCACCAGAAGTACCTCGGTCTTGTCGGGGTTCAGCTTCAATAACCTTACCCCTGGGGGCCCTGTCTGAAGCTTCAGGGATCCCAATCTGGCCTTCTGGGATTCTTGAGAAGGCCACACCCACGTTCTCCTGACCACCAGTTGTTTAGTAGTTTCCCAGCTTTTGTGCAGATCCTACCGATTCCAAAAGGTTGAAATGCCACTCCTAAGGCTTTGTGAGTGGCAGGAAAAGGTGTAGCTAAAATATGCTGGTGTTTGGGGCATTTTTTAACCCTGCCCTTCTTTGCTTTGGCCTCTCCCCTTTTGCGTCTTTGGCTCCGCTCACTGCTGGAATGCGGCCCCCAAGAGCTTTTCTGAAATTGAATTCGGCCCCCGGGCTGAAAGAGGTCAACACCCTTGGTCTATGGTGTACATCCTGTTGAAGTTTCACATATAAAACCAGCAGTATAATGCCCCTGGAAATACAGCATAGGGTGTATTAGTTGTCTCTCTTTGGGAAACAAATTATTCAACTCATCAGAAAGATTGCCGGCACAATGGGGTGATTTCTAAGCAAATGCTGAAAAATGAGAATATGTTGTTGGGGAACACAGAGGGTGGGGGTAGAAGAGAGGAGAGTTAAATTATACATCAAGCTAAGAAGAAAAAAAACCTCCGCACCCCCTTCCCGCATTAAACTATTGATTTCATTGTGAGCATAGGACAAGAGAGGGTCTGAAATCAAAGTGTTCCATGGTCATTTTTCTATCAAAAAGTGATGTCGGGTGAATAACCTATTTACATGCCAATGTGTGGTGCTGAACTGACCCAAGTTCAGCACCGCACATTGGGACAAAAAAACCAACAACACACATACAGGCCTTCTATTATTCACAATCAATAATTGCCAGAGTTCCTGGGAGCCACCCTACTAAGAAGACGTTAACGAGGTGCTCCCTTGCACGAGGGGAGACAGCGGACGAGCTTTTAATTGGCGATAGATTATATTTATCAAACTGACAGCAAAGAGGAATCAAGCGACAATCTTCTTGGTCGCTGGGTGCGTGCGTGGGAGTAGGGGTTTAAAGGTTGGTGAGGAGGGAGGCCGATGGAGGGGGGAGAAACCCTTCCTTCCTATAATCTCACATCGTTCTGAATTATTCATTAGAGTCTTTAAAGAGGGTGGATAAATCAAGAATGAAACAAAGACTCTAAGTTGCTATTGTGCTATCACTTGAGGCCAACTTAAACCCAAGGCAAAAGAAGACCTGGGGGGGGCAGCTAACAGGGGAGAACAGCCTTTTGGGGGTCTTTTAGCAATATGGAGTGGCGGAGTTATTAAGAAATGTTTAAGAGTTGTAACTAGGTCTTTTTGTTAACCTTAGCCCATCTGAAAGGTCACCGGCTGAGCAAGTCATCTCCATCTGAAACCCGCAGGAGAATGATTTGCTACGTATACGTCCCTTTAGGTTTGGAGACCTGAGTTCAAAACTTCACCCAGCCATGAATCTTATTAAGGCAGGCTTTCGGTAAGGTATTATCTCTCAGCCTATCCTATCCCATAGGATTAGTGCAAGGATAATATGGGATAAGCATCTGTATATTGCCCTGAGGCTTCTTGCAGGAATTAGTTTTTTTGTTCGTTTTTTTAAAAGGTGGTTGTTGTTGTTTTTTTAAAAATGTGTTTTTAAAAACACCTATTTGACAGAGAAAATATCCCCTCCCCATACCCTGCCAAGTCCTTTGTGGAAGCTGGTGGCTCCAATCTCAGCGGGGCTGTGTATCCGCTCCAGATTTTACTCTAAACTTTTAAGGAGCTATCCATGGTTCCAAACCTATTTTGGGGGTAGGGCTCAGCATCATGGACAGCTCCTTAAAAGTTCCCAGTGTAATCCGGAGTGGATACACAGCCCTGCTGATGTTGGAGCCACCAGCCACCAGCCTCCACTGCAGCGCTCGCATCCTGATTGGGGTGTGAGTGTTGCACGAAGGAAAGAATCCCAATTACAGATGTTATCTCCCCATCTGTAATCTAGATAATAAAGGGATTCCCCTGCACGCTACTCACACTCCCCTTGGGAGGACGGAAGGTGTGCAGGGGAATCCTGTGTTCTGCGATAACTTGGAGATTCCTCTCCCTCCCAGGGGGCGGGGATTGGGAAGGAGGAGAGGCCCATAGAGGGTGCCCAACTCTCTGCAGGCAAGATTGGGGACCTCTGCGGGCCAGATTACGCCCACCCAGGGATGGTGCTAGGTAGGTACCAAAAAGATCCAGGACTCAGGCCCACAGGACCCCCCCAAAAAAGCACAAATTTGCATATGCTAATTTAAATATGCTCTAACATCTGTGTATGTTTGCCTTTAAAGGACCCTGTCTCCTAAGGACACCCCCCCCCTTTGCAAAAAGGGATGTATGGACAGGGGAGAGGAGGGCATTTGATTTCAGAAGAAAACCTCAGGCAGAAAGATTGGGGGGGGCAGCAGGAGGTGAAGCACCTGTGGGCCAAAAGCCAGCTCATCCAGGGGGATCCAATGCAACAGAGATCATCAAGGCCCCTGTCCATTTCTTTCAGCAAGTGCCCCTGGACAGCAGGGCGGTGGGGCAGATGGCCTCCCAGAGATTTGGGGCTCCAAATGAAAGATTCAGGACTCCAGCCCTAAGAGGCAGCCCCCTAACACCATTTTTGCATGAGCAAAGGATCACATGGGTAATAGAGTCGAGGTGAATGTGCTCCCCTCTCAAATATTTACAGTGCAAGCCTGTGCATGTATACTCAGAAGTAAGCACTGTTGCGTTCAATGGGGTTTACTCTCAAGTAATGTGCATAGGACGGCAGTCTCAATGTCTGGACCCAGGAGAAGGGGCTGTTGGAACCCAGAGAAATCTAGCAGATGAGTGCACACATGAGTAAAAGCATTTTTTAAAAGGCATCCTCAGCTTTCCCTCAAGCAACAAAATAGGGGCAGTAAATCACCAGGGGCAAGTAACAGAAAATAGAGTCTGTCCCTGAGAAACTCTGACGGTGTGAGCATATGCCTTCCTGGCTTTGGCAAAAGTGTATAACCATGTGGCGAACACATACTAACATCCAGGCATGGAAAAGCACATGCCTTCAATGTAAAATATACCAGGTACAGTCACTGGCATCTTCAGGTAGACAAGGCTGAGCTAGATGGACCAATAGTCTGACTTAGTATAAGGCAGCTTCGTGTTCTTTTGTTTCTCCCTGTGTTCTCAGAAGACTCAGATCCATGAATACTACCCTGCTTCGTGCACAGTTATTAGGGAGGGATGTTCCATCAGTGAATGGAACTAGGGTTTCCTCAGTTAAGAACATAAGGAGAGCCGTGCTGGATTAGACCAAGGGTCCATCTAGTCCAGCATTCTGTTCGCACAGTGGCCAACCAGCTGCCTAAGGGAAGCCCACAAGCAGGACATGAGTGCCACAGCACCCTCCCACCCATGTTCCCCAGCAACTGGTGGTGTACATAGGTGCAGTGCCTCTGACACTGGAGGTAGCATGTAGCCATCAGGACTAGTAGCCATTGATAGCCTTCTGCTCTATAAATGTGTCCAATCCCCTTTTGGTGCCCATCACTCCATCTTGTAGGAGTGAATTCCATAGTTTAACTCTGCACTCTGTGAAGAAGCCCTTCCTTTTATCTGTCCTGAATCTCCCACCATTTATCCTCATGGGATGACCCCACTGGGGTTCTAGTATGATGAGAGAGGGAGAAAAATGTCTCCCTATCCACTTTCTCCACAGTCCACACAGTGCATCATTTTGTACACCTCTGTCATGTCTCCCCTTCCCTTTTTGTAAGCTAAAACAGACCCAGAAGTTGTAACATTTCCTCATAGGGGAGTTGTTCCAGCCCCTTGATCATTTTTGGTTGCCCCTTTCCAGTTGAGGCATCTCTGTTATGGAACAGCCTTCCCAGAAAAAGTTGCCCACCCCTTTTGCCAGGTGTGTGTGTGTGTGTGTGTGTGTGTGTGTGTGTGTGAACACTCCTTCCACTTTCACCTCCGATAAACAGGTTGTGGAGGGTTTTGTCTTGTTTCAAAAACCCGATGAAGCAACCTGTTTGCGCCACTGTGGGACAAAATTAATGTGTGGTGTACACCATGGGAGGCAAAAGTTCTCTCCAACTACTTTCCACTTGCTTAAAAACTATTGTCTGTCTCCGGCTTTGAGGTCTGGTTTCTTTTCTTCTTCTTCTTCTGTGCCCTGCCTGAGCTGAGAAAAGAAGGGGGTGGGGGAAATAATCTAATGAAATATTTAAGATTTTGGTGGGCAAGAGAGCCTCAAGAAGGCATTGTTTGCTCCCTTCTTTTGTGAGAAAGATGGGAGGTGAGGTTGTAAGCAGGTTGCCAGGGTCCCTCCATATTGATGAGAAACAGAGTTGGCATTGGCTACAGCTGTGGTATCTTGATTCCCAGCTGAGACACCAGCCTGGAAGCCTTTGTCTAGCTTTGTGAAGAGGACACAGAGGGGCCAAATTTACACAAACTCGATTGCAGTTGCTACTAGGCTTTTCTGCTTTGTCTCCTGCTCTCCCTCAACGAAAAGGGGAGAGGAGAGAGAGCACGCATGGGGGGTGGGGGGTGGAAGGAGAGGGAAACGGGTGACAATAAATGATGAATTCCATCACTGCTGAGCCACATAATAAACTCAAACACAGGAGAAACCCCAGCTTTTTTCCTTCCCTCTCTTAAAGAAATCTCCCACTGCTTGCCTTCTTGGAACCTGCTTTTTTCCCACTAACTGCTGCCTGATTTATAGTCACTCTCTTGGAGGGAGCATATGTGGCTGGGGCCGTTTAGCACTGGCTGACATTTTGCTTAAGCAACTGTGAAAGGGCACATTTCCCCTGAAACAGAGCGGCAGAAGAATTACACTCAGTCACTTTATTTCTCCCCTCGTATACTTGTGGCCACCAGTTCCCCACTATAACACACACACACACCATACAACAAGATTCCATTCTTGGACTCCCCATTAAGGAATCCACAATGACTGGGTCCACACAGCATGATAACCCATGATGACTTATAAGATAAGCCATGTTTAAGAACATCAGAAGAGCCCTGCTGGATCAGGCCAAGGGTCCATCTAGTCCAGCATTCTGTTCACACAGTGGCCAACCAGCTGCCCACGGGAAACCCACAAGCAGGACATGAGTGCAACAGCACCTTCCCACCCATGCTCCCCAGCAACTGGAGTACATAGGCATACTGTTTCAGAGTGGCTTGTGCGTGGTTAACAAACCATGCTGCTGGGTTCAGACAATACAACAAGCCACTCTGATCAAACATGGCTTATAAGCCTCATGTTAGGTCATTGGCCGGGTTCGCACGTCATTTTAAGCCCACAGGGGCTCTGAAACCTCCATGGGCTTAAAGTTGCCCCAGGCCCCGCCTGTGCCTGACTAATGGTCGGGCACAGCAGGGGGTATGGAGGTACCGCCTCTCCCCTCAGTCCCCCCGTCGGTATCCCAGAGGGCACCGTGGGAGCATGGAGTGGAGCAGAGCGGAGATGACAGCTGGAGAGAAGTACTTTTCACCAACTATCAGTTGCCTTTGCTCGGCAGGGCTGCTACTCGCACCCGAGTGGGGCTGGGTGAGGAGGAGGCGCGTGGCAGTGGGCCCCAGTGGCTTCCCCGCGCACTCCATGGCAGGAGCATGCTGGGAAGCCGATGACATCTGGCCAAGTGACGCTTGGGCACTTGGCTGGCTGTCATCAGCCAGAGCCCCTTGGCCAAAGCAGCAGCCCTTGTTTGCCGCTCTAGCCAAGGGGCTCTGTGTCTTTTTGGCTTGCGCTAGGGTTAGTGTGCCATCTGGATTCGGACGACATACTAAGCCTACTAAGGTTTTCTCAACCCTAGCACAAGCCATGGTCTAGCAAGATGGTTTATAAGCCACACCAGGTTGGCTTATAGACCACCCTGCAGGGCCTCAGACAGCACGCTAAGTCTCAGTAGCAATTAACCTACTGAGGCTTAGCGTGTCATCATGCGAACCCAGTCATTTAATGTCATGCCCTGGTTCTCGAAAACACAAATGTGGTTTACAGTGAGCATGATGCCCGCTGAGGGCTTTGGGCCCAAGGCACCCCCCCTTCAGAGGGTTTGGGGGGCTTGAGCACGATGCCCTCAGTGGGCCCACCTGCTTACTACTCTCAACATCGTCCACCTATTTGCCTTCACCTTCTGCACCAGTCCACACCACTGCCCAGTAGAAGAGGGTAAGGCAAACTGAGGATGCTGCTCTTCCTTGCTCTTGTCATTCATTGCCCACATGCTTAGAGATGGCAGGTGAACAGGTAATAACAGCAAGCAGGAGGAGCAGCAGGCTATGGAGTTCAGCCCAATGAACCCAAACAATGATCGTTTATAATCTCCATGTCTTCATAGGTAAAAAGTTGGAAAGTAACAAAAACCAGTGGGGGAGAGAAAGAGGAGTCTCAAGTACCTATGGAAAACATTTATTATTGACAACCTGTTTCAGAAATGTTTTTCCTTTGTTAGGGGCCGCTAAACTTTGGTTGGATATGTTCAGGAAGAAAGCCTTTGCAGGGAAGAACACTTTCAGAACACTTTCGTGCAAAGGAGATAGCCAGTGTGGTGCTGTGGTTAGAGTGTTGGATTAGGACCCGGGAGATCCGGATTCTAGTCCCCCACTCGGCCACGAAGCTCACTGGGTGGCTTTAGGCCAGTCACTGACTCTCAGCCTGACCTCCCTCACAGGGTTGTTGTGAGGATACAGTGGAGAAGAGGGCCATGTAAGCTGCCTTGAGTTCCTTGCAGGAAAAAGGGCAGGATATAAATATAATAAATAAATAAATAAATAATAACCAAAGGATTTCTTCCTGAATATATCCAACAGAAGACTAGTGGCCCCCGATGAAAGAAAAACATTTCTGGAGCGTGTTCAGTAATAATAAATAATAAACACCATGCCTTCCCCTCTCATTTTTTCAAAAAGTTGGAAAGGCAACCCTTTTGACTACCTTTAAGGCATATAATTAAAAGAGTAGGTTCATTGTATTTTATTTGTCTGTGTATTATATTTATACCCTGATTTATTTTATTATTTCTTTCTATTTTATATCCTGCTTTCCCCCCACCCCAAACAAGAGCTCAATTGCATGTCAAGGGACCCTCTGCTGGAAATGTAGAAGACAAAAGACTTGCCCTCTGGGAGATGGTCCTTTGGGAAGCAGGTAGAGTTTTAGAATTTTTTTTTAAGCCACTTGTCTAGTTCTCAGTATACCCAAAGTGTCATACTGTATTTTAAATCTCCAAAGGGTTGAAACCTGAATTATTTTAAGCAGGTGGGACAGGAGAATGAAGGAGTTTACTTGGGGTTCCTCGCAATGGTACAAGCCAAATGCTCCAAGCCGATATCCCCGCCCCCCCAGCCTTTTCCCAAAATGTATTTGCAACTTAATTTGACATAATGGAAGAAGCAGGCAAAATTGTTGAAGAGGTATCGTGAACTATACAGGGGAAGGGCTGTGGCTCAGTGGTAGAGCCCTGCTTTGCATGCAGAAGGTCCCAAATTCAATCCCCGGCATCTCCAGGTAGAGCAGGAAAAAACCCTGCCTGAACTCCTACAGAACCACTGCCAGCTACTGTTGTAGAAAATACTGTGCAAGATGGACCAAGGCTCTGAGTCAGTATAAGGCAGCTCAGAGGCAGTGTGAGGGGGCGGCCCACTAGGGCTACAGCCCTGAATCTTTCATTTGGAGCCCCAAATCTCTGGGAGGCCACCTGCTCCACCACCCTGCTGTCCATTGGTCAGGCCTGGTTATTACTTGGATGGGAGACCCCTCCTCTAGTTTCCTGCATTGAGCAGGGGGTTGGACTCGATAGCCTTATAGGCTCCTTCCAACTCTATGATCTATGAAATCTCTCTTGCATCCGATCCCCCTGGATGAGCTGACTTTATGCCCACATGTGCTTCACCTCCTGCTGCCCCCCACCCAGGGCTGGTGCTACCATTAGGCCAACTAGGCGGCTGCCTAGGGCGCCGGGCTAAAAGGGGTGCCAGGAGCATAGGGCTGGAGGGAGGGAGGGCTCAAGTGGGAGGGGGGGCGCTAAATATCTGATCTTGCCTAGGGCACCAAACTGCCTTGCACCGGCCCTGCCCCCACCCTTGAATCTTTCTGCCTGAGGATTTGTTCTGAAATCAAATGCCCTCCTCCCCTGTCCATATATCCCTTTTTACAAACAGGGGTGTCCTTAGGGGACGGACACACACACACACGCACGCACGCCTTAGAGCATATGTAAATCAGCATATGCAAATTTGTGCAATTTTTTTTTTTTTGTCCTGTGGGTCTGAGCGCAGATCTTTTGGTACCTAGCACCATCCCTCAGGCAGCTTCCTATGTTCCTAACTCAGTTCTCAGAATGTCAGCCCTTATTTTTGCAGCCAAATGGCTCCATTCATTCATAAGAGGAAGGTATCAGCAGACTCAGGGGAACCCATATGTTTGCAGAAGTCCAAAAACAAAACATTAGAGGAAAAAACTCATAAGGTGGGGGGTCAGCCCAGTGAGGATTGAGTGTGCTCTGTGTCCTCAGAATGCAGGCTGACAGTTGAGGGGCAGAGAAGCATAAAATTGAGTGCGGGGGAATGAAATGGAATATCCTGGAAGAGAAGCTGGCTGGCCAGCTGGCACCCTGAACAGCAGTACTCCATGCTGCAGTATTTTCATATATTTCATAGATCATAGATCATAGAGTTGGAAGGAGCCTACAAGGCTATCGAGTCCAACCCCCTGCTCAATGCAGGAAACTAGAGGAGGGGTCTCCCATCCAAGTAATAACCAGGCCTGCCCCTGACCCTGCTTAGCTTTCCACACTCAGACAAGCTGAGCCAGCATAATTTGTGTAGGTCCTACTTTATGTGCATATGTATAAAGTAGGCAGTGGCACCTCCTGCTGCTCCTTCTCACCACCACCATAGTCTGGGCCAGAGCAAGAGGCAAGTGAGCAAGCAGGTTGAACTTGAAATGGTGAAGAAGGGCAGCAAGTCGAGGGGGCTCTTGTCAGTGGGCCCCTGCTGGGGTGTGGGCCCTTGGCAGGTGCCCGACCATACCTACCCTTGACGCCAGCCCTGATTGCTAACGCTAGCTTGATAGGCAGAAAACCAGTGAGCAAGGAGGCAGCAGCATCTCCTGCTCTTCCATATCACCACCACCGTTGTCTGGGCCAGAGCGAGAGGCAGGCGAACAGCAGGCAGGTTGCAATGATGAAGGGGAGGAACAAGTCCAGGGTGCTCTTGTCACTGGGCCCTCGGCAGGTGCCCGGCCATGCCTACCCTTGACACTGGCCCGGACAGGGCCCCCACTACTGACTCCCAGAGCACCCTGGCCCTGCTGCTGTTTGTCCTCCGCCTTGCCATGGTGGCTTGTTCACCTGCCTTCCCGAAGAATGCAAGCAATGACAGGAGCAAGGAGAAAGAGCAGCAACCTCCACTGACATTGGGATGATATACACTCAGGGCTTTTTTTCTGGTGGAACTCACCGGAACTGAGTTCCGGCACCTTTTCTTCTATTAATTGCATTACAATTTAATCGCCATCTACTCCCGAGGAAATGTAATCCAAGAGTTCCGGTACCCTTTTCTCCAGAAAAAAAGCACTGTATACACTAGAGCCCCTTTCGTGCGCAAGGCACTGCTGTGCCGGTATCTTTTCAAATGCAATTGTTGCTTTAGGGGTACATGCTAATGAACACAGTGCAATATCCACCATGCTTATAATGCGATCAAGCATCACACACAAATGCATAGCGTTCTAATTGCAGGAGAAGCAATTCGGAAGGTCATGTGCATTCTATTGTTTTATGTTTGCAGCACAAGTGCATAACACAAGCTTCAGTATAATGTTGAGATATTGGGGGAAATAGGAGAGAGAGCATGCTGCCATTACAGTTTCCCTAGGAGAGAGAGCATGCTGCCATTACAGTTTCCTTTCTCTCTCTCTCTCCTTTGAGTCCGCTGACTGTATGCGCACCTTCAGTGGTGCGCAGGAATGGGTGTTTAAAAATAAATTGCATGGTAATTCACAGCTTTGCAGCTCCGTATGTGCTCAGTCATGTCATTAAAAATGTCATTAAAGTCATTTGGAAAACAGCAGAATATTGAGGGCAAAATAGCATCAGCACAACGGGTTGGGGTGTGCGTCGTGTGTCCTGTGCGTCTGCCAGACATTAGAGTACTGGAATTAAATGCTCCAGTATATTAGCCCTGTATCTCTTCCTTCTGGGCAGTGGTGTAGGGTAGGCTATACCCGGATGCAAAGTGAATGGGCAGCAGTGATACCAGGGGGCATCTTGTCCAGGTTTCCCCCGGAAATCTGGAGCTGACACTGGGTGGGAAGGCAATTCTCAAAGTTTTCCAGAAGATGCATTTAGTGGCTTCAGTTCATCCTCCCAAGTTTTCATTTCTGCTGCATTCCCAAGTGGGGCATGAATCCCACTCTTTTAACAAGCTTCCTCTGGTCCCTCAACAGGGAATTGGAGCAGGCTATGGAGAATCCATCCTTCTCAAGAGGCCTGTTCTTTCTTCATCTAAGTGGGTGGGTATGACCGTAGTCATTTTTTAAAAAGGGGGGGGAAGGAGCACAGGGAGGGGACAACAGAGCAATGCCATAGAATGTGCGTTGCTTCAGCAGCAGCGGTGTTCTTCTGCCTTGTGACACGGGAGGGCTGGCACGCAAAGCGGCGTAGTTAGTTGTTATTAATGACCCTGGCTCTCCTTCTGTCCCCAAGGGACAATCTGAATTTAATAAGCCACAGCTGGAGGGTGGTTTCCGGGCTTGCAGCTGAGGAGGGAGAGAAAGCATCAGGCGCAGGAGAGAGAGAGAGAGAGAGAGAGAGAGAGAGAGAGAGAGCAAGCAGAGCAGTGCCGTAGCGGGGAGCTGGGGATGGTGTGTGTGTGTGGGGGGGGGAGACACAAACTGCACTGCCATGCCATGCAGCTTGTGTCTTTGTTTTCTCCTGAGGAGGAGAAGGACGAGGAGGACAAGGAGGAGGAAGGGAAGCAAACTTGATGCCACCTCAGAGATGGGCTGCCGTCCAAGGTTACTCCAGAAAAGGCCCCAAGCCCTCGTGGTGTGGTGATGGCAGAAGCAGCAGTAGGGGAAGTAGCACGCACACGCACACGCACACACGCACACGCACACACCCCCCCCTCAGGGGCTTATAAAAAGCCAGTTAAAATCATGGAAGGGTGGGTGGTTATAGGAAGAGGAAGCTTTCTTCCCTACCAGGAAAAAAGAAAGAAAGAAATTATAGCAAAACACTATGGAGAGGAAAGAGTCAGTGTCAACAACAACGAAGCCCCCTCTAAGTTTGGTCTCCCTAATGCATTTTCCTGCTGTCACGTTGGGTCACCCAAGCTAAGCTGTGAGCGGTGACCTTGACAAGGAACCAACTTCCACGAGCCAAAGGGGGAGGGAGGGAGGGAGGCCTGTGGGGAGCATAGTTAAAGAAAAGCACCTTCTTTTCAGTATGTACACAAGGAGCGGGGGCTGACATGCCGACCTCGGTTCTTGGCGGCCGCCCAGCCGGTTACACGACTTGGCAAGGGAGAGCGTGAGAAAGCAGGGGGCAACAGCCGAGTGTCATCGCAGCTGCAAAAAAATGGGAGGGGAGGGGGGGAACACTGCAGAACAGAAGAAAAAAAACACCCTAATTAGAAAAATATGCGGCCTGAGGCCTTTCCGCCATGAAAACACAGCCGCATTGACCCCCCCCCCTCCTGCCAAATGTGCAATGTAAGTTATTTGAGGCTATGAAGTGTGGGATTTCTTAACTAGGCTGAAGCAGGGTGTGGCGAGGAGGGAAACCGAGGTGGGAGGAGGGGAGAGGAAGGCACCACAGGGACCATAAAGCAAAGTTGTCATCACAGTGCAGTGGAGCCACAGGAAGGAGAAGGAGCATCAACCACTTTTGTAAAATGAGCAAAACATCATTGCTCCTTTCTAGTTCGCGCTGTCGTCGTCATCGGTAGTGGTTTTTGACTCCCTTCTACCAAGGCAATTCGCAACAAAACAAAATGGCAAAAGTATGCCGAGGAAGGGCATTCCAAATGAAGCAGAGCACATATTTGTGGAATTCGTTAAATTTTCAAAAGCCTGAATGTGATATCCAAACGGTTTATTCTTATTACATTACGTTACATTTATATCCGGCCTTTTTTCCTCTTGCAAGGAACCCAAGGCGGCTTACATGACCCTCCTCCTCCCCATTTTATCCTCACAACAACCCTGTGAGGTAGGTTAGGCTGACAGTCAGCTTCATGGCCAAGTGGGGACTAGGACCCAGATCTCCCAAGTCCCAGTCCAGGACTCTAATCACTACACCATGCTGACTCTCCAGTTATTGTTTAAAGGCAATAATATAGTAACTGGCAAGATTCTGACATTTTGCATAAAAGAAGATGTATATCTGTCTGTCAGCACCATTGCACGAAGACCGTGAAACCTAGACACCTGAAACTTTGCATGCATACTAAGGTTATTTTGTTTTTTTAATGCTTTAATTAATTTTAATGTGTCCATGTGGTTGAAGCCTGCAGTTCAGTTCACCAATGCATAGCTTTGCAGCCATGCAGTTTGAAGCCAGGGAGGATTAGTAGGCTAAGGGACAGCATTATAGACCTGCATCCTCCCCACTACTGTGGGGCAGCCCCTGCTTAAGGGAATGGAGTGGATAGCTCTCTTCATCCGGGGGCTACAGGGATGCACCATGGCAGGGGCCATGCATAGGGATGTCAGCGGGCATGGATTCACTCTGATGGGGCGGGCACAATGTCTCCAACTCTGACAGCTGCATAAGTTTTCTTCAAGGCTTCACCATATCAAACTAAGAGCTATTCCAATCCATGCGACAAAACGGGATGAATATGCAATTATTTCAGTTATATATGAACTTAGGCTTAACAGTAAGGTGGCAAGCCTTTTTGCCACTCTTGCCAACTGGCTCTGTAGCAGTTTGGGCTATCCCTGGGCTTGTTGTGTCATCCAGGTTCAGTGGACATGGCAAGCCCAGGGGTGGCTCCAAAACCCTAAAACAAGTCATGGCGTATCAGGGTGGCTTATAAGCCCAGAAGCTGGGCTTATAAACCACCCCGAAGAAGCCATGGCGGGTCCACACAATACGATAAGCCCCTCTTGCTTATAAGTGTCATGTGAATCCAGTCAATATGTTTCCATGGGGACTAAATAGTTCACCAATTGCTTCCTCAGGAAAGTTTTTTTGAGGAATGTTCTGAATAGGAAGAATCCCTGGAGAAGAGAGCATGGCTTCCCACTGCCACCTCCCACACAACACCTGCAAAGGGTGTGGCAATCCCTGCATCTGCATGTAAAGCACAGGCTGCAATTTGGGAGAGCTGGCACATGAACTCAAAGAGAGAAGTTTTGGATTCTGTGAGCTAACACCATTTTGGGGTGCCAGCTGTCTCCTTGGAAACCTGATGTGGGAGCAGTGTGGGTTTGGGGCACTGAGAGTGTTTTAAGCTCTGCCTCCACCTATTCTCCCTCTGTGTATTTGTAAATAAATTCAGGTGTTACAAAACACCTTCCAAAAGAAACCAAACCCGAGCAAGCAATGTGCCCCTGAAAATTCTCACTGCTCGGAGAAGTGGGGTGCAAGTGATTCACCGAGGAAAGGTATCGAAAGGTGGGCCAGTCCCTAATAACCTGGCACTGTTGGAGCACATGGTCATGCTAACCCACATAGGTCGAGGGGGTGCCCTAGTCAATCTGGAGGCAATCCAGTCTAAAGCAGAAACATATCGGCAACCTCCACCACCAGTCAGTCCCTATTAATGTGCCAGGAAAATCATTCCTTTCAAGTCCTTTGCCCGGTTGCGCCACTCCATGTCTTCCCCATCCCTCCCCGGGCCCTTTTATGAACGCATTGGCAGGTCGTGAATTGATGTGGCCCCAGCACTCCTTTGTAAATGAACTTGGATGCTTTGCAGCTCTGGCAGGGTGAAGTGAGGAGGGAGGCAAGTAAGAGAACAGTAAGAGAGGGGGTGGTGAGGGAGAGAAAGCTTCCCATAATGACCACTTTCTTTGTGTGACAAGCCGTCTGCTTCGTGTCTGGGAAAAGAGGAACCCGGCACGCATCCTCATGGAGCCACCCACGCAGCTCGAGATGCCGAACCACAGTCGTGTGTCGATAAAGTACATGCTCCCTCATACACACGCACACACAGCCTCTTTCCCAGCCCCATCCCTCCCCACCACTTCACTCTGCTCTCTACACCCAGTTTCACTGTTCTGGTTTGTGCCCTTCCCACAAACAGAAGAGAGCCGACATTATTGGCACGAAGAACCGTTAAATCAAAGCGACGTACTTCAAAGAACCCTGGGATTCCTGGGAAGGGTCATCAGGGGTTCCTCAACTATTCTGATCAATATTAGCAGACAAGGTTCCCTGGAACGGGAAGGCAACTTGAACACCAGCCAGCAGTCCAGCTTTGGCCCTGAGATGCAGGTTTGGGGGTTCGTTCTTGGGGCTGCAAGTTGAATCTCAGACTCAACAGCCGAGAGTTGTGTGGGTTTGTGTATATGCCACTGTGCAGCTGCTGTGAAAAAGGCAAACTCCATATTAGGCATAATTAGGAAAGGAATTGAAAATAAAACTGCCAAGATCATACTCCCCTCACACAAATCTATGGTGCGACCACACTTCAAATACTGTGTACAGTTCTGGTCACCGCAACTAAAAAAGGATATTGTAGAGTTGGAAAAAGGGCAACTAAAACAATCAAGGGGCCGGAGCAACTCCCCTATGAGGAAAGGTTACAGCAGCTGGGATTGTTTAACTTAGAAAAAAGGGGAATAAGGGGAGACATGATAGAGGTGTACAATATGCCTGGTGTGGAGAACGTGGATAGGAAGACATTTTCCTCCCTCTCATAATACTAGAACCCAATGGGGTCATCCCATGAAGCTGGCTGGTGGGAGATTCAGGACAGATCAAAGGAAGTCCTTCACACAGCGCATAGTTAAACTTCTGCAAGAATTCACTTCCACAAGATGTAGTGATGGCCACCAACATGGATGGCTTTAAAAAGGGATTGGACAAATTCATGGAGGAGAAGGCCATCAATAGCTACTAGTCCTGAATGGCTATATTCTACCTCCAGTGTCAGAAGCAGTATGTCTATGTACACCAGTTGCTGGGGAACATGGGTGAGAGGGTACTGTTGCACTCATGTCCTGCTTGTGGGTTTCCCGTGGGCAGCTGGTTGGCCACTGTATGAACAGAATGCTGGACTAGATGGACCCTTGGTCTGATCCAGCAGGGCTCTTCTTATGTTCTTATGAGGAGCCTTTTGAGGGAGCAGAAGACCTTCAGATGGCTGAGGGTAGCAGAGCTAGAGGAATGAAGATCATTGGCAGTTTACTGGGATATAAGAGCGCAGAAAAGGTTGGTACTCCATAGAACAATCTCCCTTTCCCAGAAGCCTCTGCAATAGGCCTGGGATTCAATGTCAGGCATTCTGGGGCTTCTCAGCAGACCAAACAGATGTGGACAGTATCCCCTGAAGATAGGATGCTTGAAAACCAATGTATCAAATCAAAGGGCCAGCTTTGACAATCAAGTGGTAAAGCATGCCTTAGACTATACCACTTCAGAATTGAGGTAGTGGAGTACACATTTCATTTCATTTATTACATTTCTATATCGCCCAATAGCCAAAGCTCTCTGGGGAGTTTACAAAGTTTAAAACCCTAAAGAATACAATATAAAACGGTATATAAAACCATTTGCATACAAAAATGTAAAACAATTTTACACAATCAACAATAAAACTCCCAGGACATGTTAAAAATCTTATCAAATGATGTCAAATGCCTAGGAGTAAAGTCTTAACCTGGCACCGGAAAGATGACAATGTTGGTACCAGGCGGACCTCACTGGAAAGAGCTTTCTGCAATCTGGGGGCCACAACTAAAAAGGCCCTCTACCGTGTTGCCACCCTCTGCACCTCTCATGTGTAGATGCTCCCTCATAATGGCAGGTGGGAACCTCTGCATACAGAAAAAATAGCATATCATGGAGGAGGCTAGTCTTAATCCTGCTCCCTGAACATGTTGCATTTCTGTTTGCAAACTTTTTGGGGGAGGGCAGCATTCAAACGTGCAATTTTAGTCCAATATAGTATCTGACAGTTGTAGCATTTAACATGAGAAGTATGGAGGCCGCCTCCTCTCACTGCATATGCACACGCTCCACCTTGGCCACCTTGAATTTTCTGACAGTTAATTTCAGATTTGTCCAAAATCCGGGCCTCTGCTCCGCAATGTATGCAATTTGCAGAAATTTATGGAGCAGAGGCCCAAATTTTGCGCAATTTTCCCTGGCTCAAAAAATAATAATAATCCACAAATCACGGTCCACTTTAAAAACAGAAGCCTGCGTGTTGGCTTGACTCGCGTCAGATTGAGTCGGCGCCAGCGTAGGGTTGTTGGAACGGAACCCGTCGGGCCAAATCGAGAAAATCTGTCGGATTTTCACCCCCCCATCGGATACTTCACGCATCCCTAGCGATACTTGCTACAGTGATTTCTGCTACAAGCCCCAAATCTTGCCCCTGGTACACACTACAATGAAGGCTGATGGAAGCAAAGAACTTTTGCAAACAAGGGATTTTCAGACCTCGTTCAGATTTCATCCCGTGGAGAAAAGAAAGAGCTTTTTCTTTCGTATCTTCTCTCTCTTTTTAAAGTTCCCCTCCTTTTATTTTCTGAAGTTAAGCTCTCAGAATGAATGCATTAACCAGTATCCCGGAAACCTGACTCTTTTTTTTTTTTTATGATAGCACGAGTTTGCCTTATTAAAAGAAGAAGAAGAAGTGGGGGTTGGGGAAAGACACAAGGATTTTATTCTCCTCTCCCCAACTACAGCCAAGTATAATGGGCATTCTTTGATAATATTTATGGTCTCTCGAGTTGTAGATGACAGTGTCACATTACTGAAACTGCTCATACCGGATGGAGGAGCAGGATAGGGGTCATATCGGCACTACAGACTGACTGGTGGCTTCTGTCAGGCAGAGAATGGGCTGCTTTGCTTTATCACGGGAAACCATTTGGCCCAGTAGCGACTGGGTTCACACAACTGGCTCAGTAGGTTCACACAACACGATAAGCCATGGTGGTTTGTGACTGAGCCATGTTTGTTTCAGAGTGGCTTGTCATGTTGTCTGAACCCAGCCAGAGTGGCTTGTGTGTGGTTAACAAACCATGTCACTGGGTTCAGACAACACAACAAACCGCACAGAAACAAACATGGCTCACAAACCACCATAGCTTATCGTGTTGTGTGAACCTAGCCACTGTCTGCTCTGACTGGCAGCTGCCCTCCAGCGTCTCAGGGTGCTTCGAGATGTGACTTTTATTGTGCAGTAGCCCTCCCTCTTTCACAGAATTGTACAGGGTATGTGTGTGTGTGTACCAGATGACATCTCCCATTTGTAGCCCTCCTGTGTTTTCCCACCTCTTTTCCCACCTCTGTTTTTATCAGGAAAAAAAATAATCTGTTTTCTGATTAAAGAAGAAAACACGAAGTAGCAGCACAAAGCCTTTTGAGTGTTATGATGCTTCCGGACAGCGGGATCCTCCCGCTAACAATCCAAAGCAGTAGTGTAGCTAGGGCTGGATCCTGGGGCCAAAGTCCAGGGCCCCACAGCCCAGGGAGACCCCAAATGACCACTCAGAGAGTGGCAGGTTGGACTTCCGAGGCACTATCAGGGCCATATTACACCTGTCCTGAAAGACCTGCAATGGTTGCCTATTGCTTTCCAAGCACAATTCAAGGTGTTGATTTGAAGCCCTAAGGGTGGAATCCTATGCATGTTTAGACTGGGGAAAAAAGTCCTACATCTCCCAGCATTCCCCAGCTGGAATGCTGGGAGTTGTAGGACTCCCCCCCCAATCTAAACATGCATAGGGTTGTACTCTAAATGGCTTAGGACCTGACTATCTTGCTATCTGCCTGTCTCTCGCTATCCTATCTGTCTTGCTATCAACTTGCCTGAATAAGATCTGTAGGAGTGACCCTTTTGAGGGTGCCATTACCCACAGAGGCCTATTTATTGGGCACTCATGAAAGGACTTTCTCCTGTGTTGCTCCCAAAGCGTGGAATGCACTCCCTCAAGAACTATACTCTCTTGGCCTTTAGAAAGGGTGTGAAGATGCATCTCTTCAATTTAGCCTTTAAAAATATGTAGTTTTAATGTTTTTATTGTTTTTAATGTTCTTGTTTTTATTGTGTTAAGGTTTTAAATTGTTGTACACTGCCTTGATGGCTTCTCAGCAGATAAGGCAGACTAGGCAGTATATAAACGTTAATAGTAAAATTAATAATTTGGAAAATAGTTGTTTTTTATTTTATTTGAATGATTAGACTGTTTACTTTCAGTTATATGTTTTGTACTTTGTTAGCCACTTTGAGCACCTCCGTTGGAGGGGAAAGCAAGATAGAAAGGTTAGTATAAAAATAAATATAACTGAACATGTTGGGGCTTAGGAGGCCTTCGAGGTCAGAGAATGTAGCTCACAGGTATCTCTTCTCTTTAGAAATGCACTGCTGTAAACCTGGTCATACTTGAGTTTGGGTTTTTTTTGGTGGGCTACGTTCATGCCAACCCTCAACAGAAGGCTGAACAGTAAACAGAGGGGCCAGCTGTTCCCATGCTCTTTGAGGCAAGCCGTACTGCCCTTGTCCCAGAGAGCACACATGAACCAAGCTGGCTTCTCGTTTGATTGTTGTGTGTGTGCTCCAGCCCACTAAGTGAGCTTGGCAGCACTTCTGAGCCCAACGAAGAGAGACTCAGGGCTGTGTCAGTTACATGGAAGAAAGAGGAAGGCAGGGAAGCAGGGGACAGTGTTGGTAAAGATTCCTCATCATAAAGGAAGTCCCAGACTTGCTCTGCGCGTGCGGCAGAATGGGGTGGTACAGTCTCAAAGCTGGAAGGGTGGCCTGTACCACTTAGGATCATTGGAAGTTGCTTTATGCTGGGTCAGACCCTTGGCCCATCTAGCCCAGTATTGTCAACACTGACTGGCAGCAACGGCTCTCCAAAGTTTCAGGCAGGAGTTTTCCCCAGTATCTCCTATCTGGAGATGCCAGGAATCAAACCTGGGACCTTCTGCATGCAAGGCAAGTGCACCACCACTGAGTTACAGCCCTTCCCTAGGTTTCTAGTCCTAGTGGTGCTGAATACACATAGGAAACTGCCTTACATCAAGTGTGACCCTTGATCCATCGAGACCAGTATTGTCAACACTGACTGGCAGATGCTTTTCATGATTTCAGGCAGAAGCTTTTCCTGCCCTACCTGGAGATGCCGGGGATCGAACTGGGGACCTTCTGCATGCAAAGCAGGTGCTCTACCCACTGGGCGATAGTGCTACAGGTGGGGGAAGTCATATTTGAATGCATCCCCATGTTAAAGAAACAACAACCAAACACAACCCTCCTTGCAAGTTAACAACAACAACAACAACAACAAAGAGTCTTGTGGCACCTTAAAGACTAACAAATTTATTATGGCATAAGCCAGGGTGGGGGGGACCACTTTCAGCCTAAGGGCTGAATTCAATTTCAGAGAAGCTCTCTCAAACCGCATTCCAGTGGTGGGGCAAGGCAGAAGGCCAAAGGGTGAGACCAAAACCACGCAAAATACAAGCATATTTTAGCTTAAAGCTCTTACTGCCAGTAACTAAGCCTTACAAGAGGCGTTTCAACCTTTTAGAATATGGTGGGGGGGGACTTCACAAAAGCTGAGAAACCACCAGTGGGTGAATGGGGCCAGAGGAAGAGGTGTGGCCATCTGGGGAACCCCAGAAGGCAGGATCGGGACCCCAGACGGGCTAAATTTGCGTGAGGTTCCCCACTCCTAGCATATAATGCACTTCCTCAGGGAGAATGGTTCTAACACTCTCTGCTCTTTACTGTTCTAGTTTTCTACTTGCAGCAGGCAGATTTTTTTTTAATGTGAGGGAGCATTTAAAAATGTGAGCTCCCCCCCCTCCCCACCTGAAGTGGTACAGTCCTTTCACTCTGCCACATCAAGCTGCAGGTATAGACCAAACCTCAGAACTGCTTGTACAGGGGGAAGAAAGAGTATCACCCACCCAGCAAGGCTGAACCTTGAGGCCGCCTAGTCTTGACATGCAGCAAGTTAGCAATTTGAAGTTTCTGCCCATCCCAAACACAGGAGAGGAAAAGTTTCCCAGTGAGCTGATTTAATTTCTTCCCAGCAAGTTGCTGTAAAAGTAAGAACAAGGTGGTGGTGGGAGCTGAAAACATTAGTGTCATTCTTTTCTGTGTTTTTTTTAGATCTCTTTAGCCATGCTTTGGCTAAAATTGTTGGGTGTCATGGGATGGAACTTGTGGGTTTTATTAAGCATCTCCCTCCATCATTTTCTCCTATAATCTGGGCACTCAACGAAGCCCTGCTCCAGGGGAAAGTTTTGACTAAAGAGCAACTCTGTAAACCTTAGACTGAGATCCTATATTATTTATTTATTTATTTATTTCATTTACTTTCATTTCTGTACTGCCCAATAGCCGAAGCTCTCTGGGCGGTTCAAAACAATTCACAAAACTGATACAAGATAATAAAATACAGCATAAAATTTCAATTTACAAAATTTAAAACAATTTAAACAGCTAAAAGCGATTTCAGTAAAATACTAGACCTGTGAAAGTCAGCCGACATAAATGCCCATCATATGCCATTAAATACCTGAGAGTAGAGGACAGTCTTAAACTGCTGCTGGAAAAATGACATTGTTGGTGCTAGGCCAGCCTCATTGGGGAGTTAATTCCATAATTGGGGGGCCACCGCTAAGAAGGCCCTTTCCCATGTTGCCACCTTCCAAGCCTCCCTTGAAGGTGGCACTTGGAGGAAGGCCTCAGATGTTGATCGTGGTGTCTGGGTAGGTTCAGGTCGGGAGATGCGCTCTGTCAGGTATTGCAGTCCCAAACCATGTATGCCCACTTTCCAGTGGCAATAAGCCCCGTTGAACTCAATGGGAGTTGCTTCCGAGTAGACATGTATAGGATTGCACTGTTAGAGGCATCTCTCTCTCTCTCTCCCCCCCCCCTCTCTCTCTCCCTTGATCCTGCTGTCCAAAGAGCATTATTGCAAACTCTGATTTGTTTTTCCTGGTTATTGTTTTTAAATTATTTATTAATTTATTTGAAAAATTTGTAAACCACACCTTCATCCCCAAAATGCTTCATACATAAAAGTACATAACAACAACTTAAAACAGTACAATGCCCGTGTGGCGTTATTGGTTTTTTGAGGTGTTGGGACTGGGACTCAGGAGATCCGCGTGTTCCTTATTACCACTCTCGGCATGAAACTCACTGGGTGACCTTTTGGGCCAATCACTGACTCTCAGCCTAACCTACCTCACGAGGGTTGTTGTTTGTGAGGGATAAAATGGAAGAGGAGGAGGAGAGGATTCTTGTGAAGCCGCCTTCTTGGGTTCCTTGCAGGAAAAAGGTGGGGTATAAATATAATAAATAAATAAATAAAAATAAACACCAAAGAATCGAGAGACATAAATTTATAAGTGTTCATAAAACAAAACAAAACCACCCAAAAGCAGTCAGGTTACAGTTAACCAGTGCTGTCGAGGGAGTATTCTGCCCACAATGAAAAGGCTCCTTTGTTTTTGTTATTATATTATTATTTCCATGGAGTCATTCACTTCTAAAGTAAGCTGTTGTGACTCAGAGACAGTCTGTGCAAATTAGAGGCAGGTCTTTGTCTTCTTCCTTTCCTTTCTTTCTTGTATTGGTGGCCTACCTCCTGTAGAAAACGAGAGGGCTTAGGAAGGGGAGGAAAGAGAGGCAGTATGGTATAGTGGTTAGAGTGTTGCACTGTGACTCAGTTCAAGTCCCCGCTCGGCCATGAAGCACACTGGGTGACTTTGGGCCAGTCACTGACTCTCAGCCTAACCTACCCCGCAGGGTTGTTGTGAGGATAAAATGGAGAGGAGGAGGACCATGTAAGCCACCTTGGGTTCCCCGCAAGAGGAAAAAAGGCCGGGGGGGGGGGAGGCCAGTGTGGTGTAGCATAGTGATGTCCTGCCCCTAGAATATGGCATATTTATTTTATTTTTTTATATTTATTATATTTATATCCTGCCTTTTTTCCTGCAAGGAACCCAAGGCAGCTTACATAATCCTCCTCTCCATTTCCCCCCCCTCAGAACAACCCTGTGAGGTAGGTTAGGCTGAGAGTCAGGGACTGGCCCAAAGTCACCCAGTGAGCTTCATGACGCAGTAGGGACTAGAACTCCAGAGTCCCAGCCCAGCACTCTAACCGCTACGCCACAATATACTAATGTTACAAAAATAGTAATAATAAATAAATAATAAATACAATAATAAATAAGAGAGAGCGAGAGATGCACTCCGCACATGCTCCAGGGGCAACCCTGCTGTCTGGGGCAGCGCGCCTTAGCTGAAAGAGAGAATGCGCGCGCCCGGCACCACCCCGAGCAGGGAGAAACTTGCTGCGTTGACTTGATCGGTGCGCGCGCCCCCGCCCTCCTCTCTCCACCCTGGGCATCAGCAGCGGGAACGAGGTCTCGCACTCTCGCCTGCCTCGCGCGCGCCCTCTTTAGGAGCCGAGAGGGCCGCCTTCTTGAGATGAGGTCGGGTGGTGGGAAGCCACCCGAGCAAGGCCGGCACGCGGTAGGCGCCCTCCTCCTTCGCTTCCTCCCTGTGCCGTGCGCGCTCCTCCCTCCCTCGCTCCCTCCCTCCCTCGCTCGCTCGCTCATTCACTCACTCACTCGTGCAGGCGCTTTCCTCGTTGCTCAGTCGCGTGGCCTTCGCTCAGCCCTGGCTTGCGCCCTTCTCCCCCCCCCCCCCGCCGCCTCTCTCTTCCCATTTCTCTCGCCACCCACAGCTGATTACGGCCGTGGGTACATTGGGGTAGAGCAGGACCGTGCGTGCCCAGGCTGAAGGAACCTGTAGTCACGGCATATACACAGCTAGGGCCAAGGGGGAGCTAGGTACCGGAAAGAACCTGGACTCAGGACCAAAGAAATGCACAAATGTATAGCTGCTAGTTCACATATGCTCTAAAGCAGGGCTCTCCAACCTTGGGTCCCCAGATGTTGCTGGACTACAGCTCCCAGAATCCCTTGCCATTAGCCATGCTGGCTGGGTATGCTGGGAGCTGTAGGCCAGCAACATCTGGGGACCCAAGGTTGGGGAGCCCTGCTCTAAAGTCTCTGTGTGTGTCTTTAAAGGACCCTGGCTCCTAAGGACACACCCCCCCTTTTGAAAAAAGGGATGTATGGACAGGGGAGAGGAGGGCATTTGATTTCAGGGAAAAAAACTCAAGATGGAAAGATGCAAGGGAGAGGAACAAGAGGTGGGCCAAAATCCAGCTCATCCAGGGGCATTGGATACAACAGGGATCATCAGGGCCCCTGCGCCTTTATTTCAGCAAGTGCCCATGGACAGCAGGGTGGTGGGGCAGAGGGCCTCCCAGAGATTTGGGGCTCCAGCCCTAGTGGGCCACCCCCTAACACTGTGTCTGCTAGAGCCCCTTATTCCAGGGGTCCCGCAAATGACCACCACAGAGAGCCGCGGGTGACCAGGGCAGCAGAAGCAAACTCCCATTTTATTCCTCTAGTCATGATCAGGGATGCTATGATTTAAGTGAGTTGAAAATGCAAAGCTGCACATGCTCATAGTATTTGTTTTTTGTTGTTTGTTTTTAATCAGGGTTGGCAAACAGTGTTGTTATTCTAAACATATCAGGAACATAGGAGCGGTTGCAAAGCATGGAATTGTGTCTGGGAGTGGAAGAGAGAATGCTGGCAGTGTGCTTCACATGACCATCTAAAGGGACCTCCAAAAGACTGTTAAGTCCAGTGTCTGAGGGTGCAATCCCATGCATCTCTAGCACAGAAAAAAGTCCTACAACTCCCAGCATGCCCCAGCCAGCATATGCATAGGATTGCACCCTTAAACTAACAAATTGCACCACTGAATACACAGGACTTTAAGAAAAAAAGTGAGGTGCATTTGAGCATATGCAGAGGGCATTTTCTTCCCCTCCTCCACACATGGATTAACCACAGCCTCTTGTTTTCCATACAGAGAGAGAGAGATATTTTCTAAACATACACAGAGTGCAGCTCTTAAGTCACAACCTATTTCCATGCGAGATCATCAATTTAAAAATAATAGGAAGAGGGTGCCTTCAGTCGTGCATAGTAGTGGCACCATAGGGGCTGAGGGGGAAACTGGGGATGGCACAGAAGCAGATGGGAAATGCTTTTCCTTCAAGTAACACCAGTGAGTGATGGCAAAGAGACTGCTTGTCTAGGAAGGCATTTACAGGTCTGCCCCTTATCTCATAGGTGCCACCTATGTTGTGCCACCGATGGTTGTACACAAAGTGCTTCTCCCTCTGTGCCAATTAACCATAGCCGAGTGTTCGATTTTAAATGAAAACGTCTACATAAAAAAAAAAATCAGGAAAAACTTTCACAATCTTAGTAAAACAAACCATGTGCTGCTGTTCTAGTTTTCTTTAATGCAAAGGCATTGGTTAAGAAAAGGAGGGAAGCGTGTCTTTAAGCATGCACAGAGTGCCTCTTAGTACAATTGTTTTTAGATATATGTGTGTGTCTCTGTGTGTTGTATTTTGTATGTATATGGTTTTTATAATGTATTTTTAAGGTTTTAATCTTTGTAAACCACCCAGAGAGCTTCAGCTATTGGGCGGTTTAGAAATGTAAGAAATGAAATGAAATACAAACTGGCCAGTAACAAAGCAAAAAGAGGATATTCCTTATCCCTCAGCATTGTCAAAGTATTGATTGCTTTCAGTATTCTAATACCAATAATAACATATCTTTTTAAAAACCACAGGTGTTTCTGTGCATGTAGAGAGTTCCTTTTCCTCACCACTGATGAGATGAGTTCAGTACCACTGCCTCTTTTCAATGCCAATGCTCAGGACCTGTGAAGCAGTGGCAAAGAAGAAAGCTCACTTAGGCATGTGCAGAGTGCCTTTGCCTATGCACTGATTGCGTGCATGTTTTCTCAACTGACTGCTTGTGGTTCTCTAGGGTTTCAGACAGAAATTTTTCCCAGCCCAGCTTGGGGAGGAACCTGGGAACTTCTGCATGCAAAACAGGTGCTCTGCTACTGAACTGTATACAGTAATACCTTAGATTGCAAGTAACTTGGTTTGAGAGCATTTTGCAAGACAAGCAAATTTTTAAATATTTATTTTAAAAAATTTGACTTGATATACAAGCGACGTCTTGCAATACAAGTACTGTAGTACGACTTAAATTAAAATCTCTTACAAATTTTTTGGGGGGAATTTCGTTTTGATATAAGAGTGTTTTGGATTACAAGCACGTTTCCGGAACGAATTATGCTCTCAATCCAAGGCATGACTGTACATCCCTTCCTGGAAATATGAATCAGATGCTAATGAATCTGAATTAGTGCCAAACAAAATAACACCTTAGTTGAAGTACAGCACCCCTGAGCATGTTCAGAATGCTCTTAGGGAACACAGGAAGCTGGTTACTGGGTTCACCCAGCTCAGTATTGTCAACATTGCCTGGCAAGTGGTTCTCCAAGGTTTCAGATGGTGATTCCCAGTCATACTGGAGACTTAGTCGTTGAACCTGGGACCTGAGAACACTGAACTAGATGTGCGAATGGTGTGACTCAGTAAGTATAGCAGCAGCAGCAGCAGCACCCCTCCCACTTTGTGTACCCCCTTTTTGGGGGGGGGCTTTTGCTTATTTTGACAGCTGTGTGCTCCCCCACCCCGCCGTCTCCAGCAATGAAAGTCCACATCTCTGAGCTTCCTTTTTTTAAAAATTATTTTTAAGCATTGCGAAGACAAGTACTGTACACCTATTCTCTGCACCCAACCCACAGCTAGGCTGCCCAGCTTATCTGCCATCCAATCCACAGGGACAGGGTGTGATTAGCAATATTAGGAAACTAAAGCCCTCTTTCCCCCTACTTAATAACCCGTTGGCTGGAATAGCCCGGTAAACAGAAATCTAAATTCTGGAATCTCTCCAGTTTTCGCTCGCTGGAGGTCAAACATCTCATCATAGGGAAAACAGAACACAGGAAGCTGGTTGGGGGGGAGGGGGGAGCGGGGAGCTGTCAGGAGGCCTCCAAAGCTTTACATTCCCAGAACTCAGCAGGCCTGTAGCTTTCTGCTCTATTAATCCTTTCCAAGTTCCGTCCTGGCTCTAAGGCATGTGTTCTTACGAAATCTGCACAGACCAGGTCCTCTTGCCAAGAGGAGACCCAGGGTCTGCTGTGTCCATCAAGAGTTCAACATTCTCAGCTCGAGAAAGTCACAGGTTTGCGTCTTTAAAAATCTTGAGTTTATTTCAAACCAGCAAATAAACCTAGCAAACTATCCACTGGGAAGACACATGGGTCACAAAATAATCAAGCTAATAATTTAGCTCTGGAAAGCAAGATTATGGACCTGTAAGCCTGCGTGGCCTAGTTGTGAATATGCAGTGGTTAATTAAATAATAATAATAATAATAATAATAATTATTATTATTATTATTATTATTATTATTATTATCTTTGCACATGCTTAGAGAAACTTTCATCTTTATTACTTCCTATGAGTTGATTAATCTCTTGACAGTAGCAACAAAAAGGTTCTTGTGGACCCTGCCTGAAATTAAACTGAGAAACTTCAGATTATAAATTCCAGAAGATTAGCCTAATTAGCCAAAAAATTATTTTAAAAGATTAGCCTAAAAAGAGAGCCGGTGTGGCATAGTGGTGAGAGTGCTGGACTGGGACTTCGAGAGACCTAGGTTCTGGTCCCCACTCGGCCATAAAAACAGGCCTGTGGCTCACGCTGGCTCAGCTTGTCTGAGTGTGGAAAGCTAAGGGAGTAGCCTATCCACCCAGTCTGTGGGATTTGGGGTGCTGACACCCAGGCCAGGGGGTGCAGGCTTTTAGACAGGATTGAGCTCTGGTACCTCTCTCTCTCTCTCTCTCTCTCTCTCCCCAAAAGTTCTCCACTGAATCCCCCTGCCAGTTTTTGAATGTTCAAAATGTTGGCAGCTATGCTCTTAAACTATTGCGAAGGTTACGCCCAGCTGCTGGGACCAAACCGCTTTTCCCTAACCCACCAGAGACTCCAAACAAGCCCAGGCAATTGCTTCTAGTTGGATTTACCGCGTGGGCGTCCTGGCACTTGCTGCAGCAGTCGGAACACAGTACAAGTTCCCCGTCGCTGGCGTTTTTCCTCCCTAATCCTGAGCCAGCAGGACCAATGCTGAATGTTTCCCAGCTGGATGCCGCTGTTACATGCATAATAATTTTCTCTCTCTCCCCACTTGGCCCATTTACTGCATCTGTGGGCCAGACACCCCTGCGTAGACTTGGAAAGCTAACAGAATCCTCCCTTCTTGCTCCAGGCAGAAGTTTGGCTGTCTTGCAGTCCCAGAGACCTTGTGCGTCAAAGGAACCCATTAAGTCATGTGGGATTTCTGAAGGCCTGGCCCATAGTCAATGGGTGTGGGGAGGGGGGAACCATTTAGGGAGAGAAGGAAGGCAGGGGAATGCTCCCACCCCAACCCCATGTTTCAGATTATTCCTTTATTTCTGGCCAGCTCACTGGTTCCCAAACCTGCATTTGTCTTGTAAAGTTGATGGGGGTGGGTGGGAGAGCTTTATTTTTTTTTTTTTAGGGGAGAAGCAGCAGGTTGGAAGAGATAGTGCTGCTTACCCATTTCCATGTAAGCTCAATCTCCCATCAGGCAGGGGAAAGCTTCTCCTGCAGATCATTCCTGGGCCTGGCTGATGTGTAGCTGTAATGGCACCGGCTGAGGTGGGGTGGGGAGAGAATGACATTGTTCAGTTGGCAATTCTGCACAGAAGTCTCCATAAGCCTGGGAAGTCCTATGAACAAGAATAGGCAAACACTTCTATTAAGTTCATTGTATATCTGGTGGCCTCTTTTTTTCAGCAACTTCTGCAAATGAAGAAGTCAGAAATGCATGAGGTTGTGTTTTCCCAGCATGGAGAGGGGATAATGCGGAAAGCTTCACCTGTTATATGTCAGCCTAGCAGGCAGCTCTTAAATGTACAGGAGCCCTGGTTTTGGAGGAGGAGGAGGAGGAGAGAGAAGGTAGCAATCCCCTTTCTATCAGGTTTGCTTTGTTTGTGGGTCTTCTTTATGCATCAGTATCCATCTGATTTGCTCTTAAATACCCTTAAACACCAAAGGCAGAACAAGCCTAGAATAAACACACACACATGCACATACACAATTGGTGACTTGTTCCAAGCAGGGTGATGGTGGAGCGGCTGAGGGGGAAGGGGGGGTGAGCAGGGGAGAGCAAAATTTCCTGCTGGCCTCCCTTTTAAAAAAGAAGGTGTGCTGTTTGTTCAAGGCTATCCAAACATTTGCAAAAGCTCTGGCAGCCGGGGAATGCGCAAGGCGGTGTGTCCTAGGCGTGGGAAAGTGTTGCTCTCCTCAACCTTTTGCGAGCCTCGTTCCTCCCCCCCCCTCCCTCAGGCAAGCGAGCGGTTCAATTAAAAAAAAAGGAAAAAAAAAAGAATCCAGTGCCAAGAGATTTATTGAGCTGATAATGACAGCTTCAGTCAACAGCAAGCAGACATCTCAGAGAGGCTAGGAGGAGGAGGGGGAAGAGAGGAATAGGCTCCAGATCACAGGAGAAAGAAAGAGAAGAAAGTGTACTATGAGCCAGGAAGGATCTGGTGTCAGAGGAAGGTGAGAGAATGGAGAAGGAGACCTGCTGTTGTTAGCTAGTTTCGGTGGTTAATCTCTAGGATGAAAGCTGTCAGGAGGAGGGTAGAGTTGCCACTGTTCTGGCCTGGCCTCCTGTCCCGGTCCTTTAAAAGTCACTGTTTCTCTGACCGCCAACACAGACTGTTAACGTTTTATGAATGATGAGGCATATTTCATGCTTACACCAACCAAAAAAGGTTCGCTTTTACAGTAATACACCCTCTGGGGCCCACCCTCCCTTGTGTATCTGCATGAGTTGCTGTTCTGGGATTGGAAGGAGGCCAGTCCAGAGCAGAGACTCCTGGAGAAACACAATGGGCATCCTCGTCTGAGAGCAGTACACGGGGAGTGACTGAATGATCTAATCATACCCAGTGTCATGGCAAATTTATCCACCCCCTCCACAGCAGAATCGGATTGAAGGAGGCCAGTTCAGCATGGTGACTCATGCAAAAACACAACAGGTATCCTCCTCCTCTCAAGGCCGGTAACCCTGCTATGTGGGGAGTGAAAATGATCTAATCATACCCAGTTTCATGCCAGAATTACCTGCCCACTTCTCAGTACAGACTGATTGGCTGTATGCTACCTCCAGTATCAGAGGCAGTATGCCTATGTGCATCAGTTGCTGGGGAACATGGGTGGTGGGTGCTGTTGCACTCATGTCCTGCTTGTGGGTTTCCCGTGGGCAACTGTCTGGCCACTATGTGAACAGAATGCTGGACTAGATGGACCCTTGGTCTGATCCAGCATGGCTTTTCTTATGGTCTTCTGATTGAAAGATGCCAGCCCAGAACAGTGACTCGTACAGAAATGCAACAGGCATCCTCTTGCTACATTGGGAGCAGACAAATCATGCCCAATTTCAAAGGCATGACAGAATCACTTGTGTCCGCTTCTTCCTCATGGCGGCTGGTTGAAGGAGGCAAGACCAGAGCAGTGAAACACTGACTGGGCTCTCACAGGAGCCATTTGTTATTTAAGACACTTATAAATTTAACTGAGCAATAAACCTGCTGTAAGAGAAAAATGTGCCTCATCTATCAGAAGTTTGAAAAAACACTGATTTGATTGCTGCAACTTCCAGTTACCAGGCCACCGAAGATCTGACAGCATATGGAACTTAAAAATCTCCATCTAAAGCACAATGCTTCGGACCACCCAGATGAAAATAGGGAAATAGTTGTTTTACTTAAGGTGCAGTCCTATGCAAGTTTAGACGTAAAAAAGGCCTACAACTCCCAGCCTTCCCCAGCCAGCATAGCTGTTAATCTGCTGTATCTGCTTTCAGTTTTGTTGCAAAACTGAGATCTGAGCACTAGACAAAGAGCCTTTCCTTTCCTGCTTTTCAGCTGCATAACCTCTAGGTGGCACTATGGTATAGCAGAATAACACAAACACACAAGTGAAAAAAGTGTTTCTCTTTCAACTTTGCAAAGAAACATGCATTTTCCCTGCTCTTAAAAAATGCTCACTTAAAGTACTCTTTAGACACAGAAGCAAAACTGGAAGGTCACAAAGTCACCTAAAGAACCCGTAAACAACCGTGAACAGGGAATGATGAGCGCCTGATAAATGCCTCCTGTAGAAAAGCCCCAAGGATCAGAACCTGAACCAGCCTTCTTCAACCTGGCACCTTCCTGATGTGTTGGATTACAGCTCCCATCACCCCCAATGGCCATGCTGGCCGGGGGGGGTGATGGGAGTTGTAGTCCAACACATTTGGAGGGTGCCGGGCTGGGAAAGGCTGACCTTCCCGTTCCCTTCCCCCTCCCCCCCCAAACCTGGTCTCAAGTTTTCTTTTGAAATTCCTTCTATTTCCAATGTTCAGGCGGTGTGTGCTGTTGCTTATGTAGCCAAAACAGGACCCAGCCCCACCCGGGAACAAAAGGCGGGTGTTGTCAGGCTCAGGGGGAACCCAAGTTTTGCGAAAGCACAAAAAATCTTTAGGGGGAAAAACCTAAACAGGGAGGACCCCAAAAACTGCTGAGTGAGGACTGAGCACACTCGACGGGCACAAAATACTGCTAGCTAGGGGGAAATAGAAAACTGGGGTGCGGTAATGGAATGGAGCGGCTGAAATCCTGAACAGCAGCCTTCCACGCTGCAGCATTTTGTTGCAGGTTCCACTTATCGGATTTTTAATCTCAGACAGGACCGGTGCAGGGCAGTTTGGCGCCCTAGGCTAAATTATACTTAGCGCCCCCCCTCGTGCCGTGGGGGGGGCTCCGGAAAGCAGCCCTGCTCTGCAACCTCCCGCCCCCCCCGCAGCCACCGGACCCCCCACACACACGCTGCCGCCGCCGCCCCCCACCTACCCTCCCACGCCTCCTCCGAAAAGGGACCTCCGCGCTCTGTTTTTGGCCGGGGGAAACCAGAGCAACAGGGCTGTTTAAGCCCTGTTGCCCTGGTTCTTCCCGCCAAAACAGAGCGCGGGCGGGGCTCTGGAAACAGCGCGGAGAAGGTAGGTGTCGGGGGGGGGAGGCGAAGCGAGGCGAGGTGGGGGGAGGCGGCGCAGAGGCGAAGCGAGGCGAGGTGGGGGGAGGCGGCGCGGGGGGGAGGCGGCGTGGGGGGGAGGCGGCGCAGAGGCGAAGCGAAGCAAGGTGGGGGGAGGCGGCGCGGGGGGGAGGCGGCGCAGAAACGAAGCGAGGCAGCGCGGGGGGGAGGCGGCGCAGAGGCGAGGCGAGGCGGGAGGCGGCGCGGAGGCGAGGCAAGGTGGGGGGGAGGCGCCCAGGCTCGGCCCCACCACTACTCCGGGGGCGCACTGACCTGGCTTTCTCGGAGAGGCGGGCGGGCAGGCAGGGCAGGAGCGCACCGGCAGCGAAGAGGAGCGCAGCGTTCTGCGCCCTCTTCCGCTATGCGCCCTAGGCAACAGCCTAGTTGGCCTAGCTGGTAGCGCCGGCCCTGATCTCAGAATGGATTTGCTTGTGCTTCCAGAGTGGCCATCATGTTAGTCTGTTGCAGGAGACAGCTATTCCCTACTTGAGGGCTTCCCAGAGGCATCTGGTTGGCCACTGTGGGGAATGGGAAGTCGGACTAGCTTAAATGGGGCTTTGGTCTGATCCAGCAGGGCTCTTCTTAGGTTCAAAAACATGGACAGTGTTTTACCAGGGACAGCTATGAGCCAATAGACACTGTCCCAAATGAAGAGGAACAGTTAAGGTACTGCTTCCCACCCACCCCCACCCCCGAAGTCAACTCACACATTCAGCTGTCAGTCATCCAGTATACAAAGCAACCAAAGGTTAGATAAATATTTGCCAGCGATGGTTAAGTTATAGTAAATTGTGCTTCTACTGTTGCACTGTGCTTCTGTAATTCTGCGGCAGCGTCTGTAACTATCATCATTTACTGTAAATAAGGTGTTCTACATCTCCGTGCAATACAAATTCAGTTAACTGAATGGCCTGGGTTGTGTATGGAAGGGGGGTGCTTGTGTGCGTGCGTGCATGTAGGGAATAGACATTCTGGAGCGGGCAATAAATTCCTCTCCCAATCAGAGGATTGTTAAAGAATGTGAAATACAGGCACAGGGGATTCCCACAGCCCATCTGTACCTGCGGATGCTCTGTGCTGGAGGCCTGGCTACTGTTATTAGGCTGTCTTCATGCTTATCTAAGCAATTTTTTATTACAAGCGTGCTTAGGACAGCTAACAAACCCAAAGGTTCTCCACAACAACCCTGTGAGGTAGGTTATTTATTTATTTGCCAGTACTTTTGCCTTGCTTTTCAGCCAAAATGGTTCCCCAAGCAGCTTACAAAGAATAATAATAAGACAGTCTCTGCCCTCCGGCTTACAGTCTAAAAGACACTACATTAAAGGGAAAGGGAAAGAGAGGGAAGAGGGGGGAAAGCAAAACTCGGGCACAAGTTCTTCGTTTCAAAGCTCTTACACATGTTGTTTCTGGCAGGGAAGGGCAAAACAAGGTGGCTTACATAATCATCCTCCTCGCCATTTTTTCCTCACAACAACCCTGTGAAGTAGGTCAGGCTGAGAGTAAGTGACTGGCCCAAAGTCACCCAGGGAGCTTCATGGCCAAGTGGTGACTAGAACCCAGATCTCCCAAGTCCTGGTCCAACCCTCTCACCACTAAGCCACACTGGCTGGCTCTCATCTCTCTTGTATCCTTCTTACTTGTGCTTCCAGTGTGGCGTAGTGGTGAGAGTGTTGGACTGGGACTCCGGAGATCCAGGTTCTAGTCCCCGCTCAGCTATGAAACTCACTGGGTGACTTTGGGCCAGTCACTGACTCTCAGCCTCACCTACCTCACAGGGTTGTTGTGAGGATAAAACATAGAGGAGGAGGAGGAGGATTATGTAAGCCGCCTTGGGTTCCTTGCAGGAAAAAAGGCGGGGTATAAATATAATAAATAAATAAATAAATAAATAAATATTTCTCCCCTTGGTGATTCTGCTGCAGCTTCCTTTGGTGCTCTTCGAGTTGCCTTCAGGGATGCTCCCGTAGGCATCTATGAGCGATAGATCTTGGCTACCCTGTTGGTTAAGATGCGTGCTCAGGAAGCTTGCGAGGGGTGAGCAGAGCCAGGGGTGCTGCTGAAGCTCTCACAAATGGGAAGCAACAGGGTGATCTCCTTCAGTCACTGGGCCCTAGGGAGTTGAAATGGCAGTGCTGCAACTTGACCAATGATTGGCAGCGGTAGCCGTAGTCAGTACAGGTGTTGGAAGTAAGATGGCACCAGCCCCATTGGTGTTCCACCTGTCACTGCTTGCTCTAGAGGACCCACAGTGGCAGTGTTGGCTCCAGGAAATAGCCTGCATGAACCAAGTCAATTTGTACTAAGTAAATCTTCTAAACTTTGCATGATCCTGAGAAGACCATCCCAACATTATCTGCATTATTGCTACAGAAGCACTGTGTTGAGAAACATGGCTGAACACCCAAAAAATTGCACCCAGAATTCAGCCCCATAAAACCTTACATATTTCGTGTGAACAGAATGGCATTTTAAATACCAGAAGCTGGTCCTAGCAATTCCTTTAGTTCACCATTGCCTTGAGGCAGAGCCTGGGGCCTTTAAGCATCATATATCTTGAGCAAAGAAAAGCAGGATACCAATCCAACATTATTGCAATATTTGCCTAGCTGGGAACTTAGTTCCAAAAAGGGAAAGATATGAGATAGAGTTTGTTCCCACAAGCCGCCTGCAACCAGCAACAACTGTCAGTGTCAGGACCCTCTTTGACCCTCACTCGTTACCCCAAGCAGGCATATTGTGTGGGAGGGATATTGCAAGGTAACATCGGATGAAACCATGGATGCAAAGCCTCCTGGTTTTAGCATGATGTTACAGGCAAGGCCCATGTCAAGGCAAGGGCAGGCATGGCCGGGCACCTGCCAAGGGCCCACACTCCAGCGGGGGCCCACACTTGCTCCTGCTCTTCACCATTGCAACCTGCTTGTTCACCTGTCTCTCGCTCTAGCCCAGAAAACGGTGGTGGTGAGAAGGGGGAGCAGGAGATGCCACGGCCTGCTTGCTCACTGGCTCTCTCTACTTGTCAAGCAAGCAAGTGGTAGCACTGATGAGAAAGAGACCGAGGAGCAAGAGCAGCTGGTGACAATGTGGGTGAGAAGGTAGACTCACTGAGGGAGGGGCTCATTGAGGGTGTCTTGCCCAAGGGCCCTCCAAAACCTGGAGCCGGCACTAGCCCTAGGACTACAAGTGACCCACCCCAGTCCCAAACCATCTAGTCCAAATTCTCGACAAACCACCTCTTTCAGCTGGTTTCTAAAAGTCCAGACACCTGACTGGAGCATTTATTTATTTATTTTTATTTATTTATTTCATTTTTATACCGCCCAATAGCCGAAGCTCTCTGGGCGGTTTACAACAATTAACAATACAGTCCCTGCCCGCGGGCTTACAATCTAAAAAGACACGACACACAAGGAAAAAGGAATGGGGAGGGAAGAAGGGGGAATATTAATTATTACTTCTGTAATTCTCTGTGTCTCAAGAAGCTCCAGCCTCCTTCTTCCCCACAGGGCTGTAGATGTCAGTTAGCCCTCTGGGGGGGGGGGGAGTCCAACTGGAGCCAGATTTGCCAAACAACTGTGCCAGATAAGCTGTGTTGACCTTAGGAGTGTTTCTGGGTGTCCCCAGGAATGGCTTTATGGCCCACATGTTTTCAAAGCCAATATAGTGCTTCATGGCTCCAGGGCTTCTCTAAGTGGCAGACACTTTCAGTCTTTTGGAAAGCTGGTTTCCTTGTGCACTCTGTGTGTGTGTCCCAGGGGGGGGATATCTTTTTACAAATGTACAAGTTGAGCAAAACAAAAAAAAGCCCTCAGAGAGATGGTTCCCTCAAAAGCAAAGAGCATGCATTTGTAGCAACCCGCTCCTATAAAAAAAAAAATTAAGGTGTTTCTTTCCAGCCAGCTGCAAAGCACAGCCCCCTGTCTCCTTTGCTGGCCACTTTCCAAATGCAAAACTGTTGCTCTCCGCTTCTGACCTGAGCAGAGGGCTTGTGATCACTAGCTAGTAGCCACCAACCCTTAACACACACTTCCTCTTCAGCCACCAATACACATTAAGGAGCCATGTTTAGCTATTACCCCATCAGGCAGTAACAATATGTACAACTGCCTGACATAGATCCATGGGCTGTGCTAGGGTTGCGGGTGGCTTGCCATGTCAACCAGCCCAAACAACCCACCCTCGCAGGGTTCGCACATAACAAGAAGCACCCCTAATTATTCAAAATAGCTGCTGTTGCCACAATGAAAAGCCCTGCAAGGAGATTCACTCACGGTGGCAGGGGCAGTGCTAGGAACCGAAAAGATCCGGGGCTCAGGCCCACAGGACAAAAAGAAAATGCACAAATTTGCATATGCTCATTGACATATGCTCTAAAGCAGTGTTCTCCAACCTTGGGTCCCCAGATGTTTTTGGCCTACAACTCCCAGCATGCCCCAGCCAGCATAGCTGGCTGGGGCATGCTGGGAGTTGTAGGCCAAAAACATCTGGGGACCCAAGGTTGGAGAACATGGCTCTAAAGTCTCTCTCTGTGTGTCTCTTTAAAGGACACCCCTACTTGTAAAAAGGGGATGCACATGGACAGGGGAGAGGAGGGCATTTGATTTCAGGAAAAAAAACCTCAGGCAGAAAGATTCAAGGGGCAGGTAGCAGGAGGTGAAGCACATGTGTGGGCAACAAGCCAGCTAATCCAGGGGGATCAAATGCAACAGGGATCATCAGCGCCCCAGTCCCTTTCTTTCAGCAAATGCCCCTGAAAGTGCCTTTCAGCAAGGGCGGTGGGGCAGATGGCCTCCCAGAGATTCGGGGATCCAAATGAAAGATTGGGGGCTCCAGCCCTAGTGGGCCACCCCCTAACACCACCTCTGCACACAGTTGCTTCTCGTTAAGTGTGAACCAGGCCAGTAAAAGCTTGAGGTCTTCCAAGGAAAGTTGGGGAAGTGTCAGCCAATCCCATACCTTTGCTCCCCTTTTCATGAAAACTGTAAATGGACTTCCCTTTGGTAGAGAAAGCACAGCAGCCTTCAAACGCCTTTGTCAAGATGGGTTCTTTTACTAATTTACGGTCTTGGAAGGAAAATTATCAGTCATTTTGGAAGATATTTCCCAAGGAGGGAAGCTACTTTATCTTTCTCTCTCTCTGCCAACCCTCATTGCTGAATACACACACGTATATTTCTTTTCTGTTTGCTTTTTGTTGTGTAAACGTTATAGGGCCCAACAAACAATTTTTGTCCCACACTTAAAGCTTAAGCACCCACTTCAGACTGGAAAACTGATAGATTTATTTACAGTAAGCAGCTTGCAAAGGCAGAGGGCCCTGGTGTGTTTGCTATTGTGTAGCCTGGATAGTGCTCGCACGCGCTGCTCCTGTGGTGTTGAAAATCACATCAGCTGCCAAAAACCACACAAGGTTTTCTGATGCACAATGCAACAACTGTTCTCCCCGGACCTAAAAATGGCCAGGCATAAGAAGCTGGCTTATGCCAGAGAATATTTTTCCATATCACACAGTGCTTGTCCACTCCAGCGGTCGGCAACGCAGAGCCCCTGGGTGCACTATCAGCTGCCAAGCCCACTCGGCCTGCTCACTGAGCCCCTTGTGCTGCCCTCCACTCACCTCTGCTGCCTCTTTATCTCCCAGTCTGCATGCTTTTCTCTACCTCTGTTCAAGGCAACGGAGTGATATCACTCCATTGACCTCAAGAGAGGTGGGGGAAAGTGTGCCCTGCTGAAAAATGGCTTGGGGCAGGGGGAAGCCCACACCACCCACCTAGGATCTTTGGGGCAACAGGGTTCTTGATGGTGGGCGGGCTTCCCCCTCCCTCCAGCCATTTTTTGGCAGGAGACACTTTCCCTCACCTTTGTTGAAGCCAGTGGCGTCAGGGTATTGCGGCGACATTCCAATAATCTTGGAATGACCAGCAAGGCCTCCTCTGACGATCTTAATGGTCAGTTGGGTATATATAAGGGAAGGCGATCTGCTAGATATTATCATCATCATCATCATCATCATCATCATCATCATCATCATTATATTTATATCCCACCTTTCCCCCAGTACTAAGGCGGCTTTACAAGATTAAAACTTGTACAATTAAAACATATAAATAGAAATATACAAAGTTAAAATATAATTAAATAATCTATAATATTAAAATTATATATAAATTATATAAAATATCAAAATTAAAATGGCGATAGCAATATAAACAACAGTGCTAATCCATCACATTCTCACAGGTCCAGACTATTCCCAAAGGCTGCCGGAACAAAAAAGTTTTTGCCTGTCTCCAAAAACTTAACAAGGAGGGTGCCCACTTCTAGCCTCTCTGGGAAGGGAATTCCAGAGTGTTGGGGCAGCCACAGAGAAGGCCCTCTGCCGAGTTTCTGCCAGGTGTACCTGTGATGGTGGCGGAACCAAGAGAAGGGCCTCCCCTGAAGATCTCAGGGCACGGGCAGGCTCATAGGGGAGAATACGGTCTTTCAGATAACCTGGACTCGAGCTTTATAGAGCTTTATGGGTCATAACCAGCACTTTGAATTGTGCCCGGAAACAGACGGGGAGCCAGTGAAGCTGTTGTAACAAAGGAGTTGTATGCTCCTTGTAGCCCTGCCCCAGTCAGCAGTCTGGCAGATATCCTGGTCCTAAGTTGTTTAGGGCTTTGTATGACAATAACATAACCTTGAACATGGTTCGGTAGCTAATCGGCAGCCAGTGCAGTTCTTTCAACGCAGATCTTACGTGGGCATAGCTGGGTGTCCCAGTGGGCACCCTCACTGCTGCATTCTGCACTAGCTGCAGCTTCTGAACCAGGCCCAAGGGCAGCCCCACATAGAGCACATAACAGTAGTCTGTAATTTAAATAGAAATATGATACATCTCACCATAGTGGGGAAGCCTGTGTGCCAAGTGACCTGTGTGCCTGCTCAGTCTGCTGGTGTCCAGGTGTTAGCTATTGATGAACAACGTTCTCTCTCTTTAAATCGGACTGGGATTGGACAGCCCTTCAAATAGAAGATGCCTTTCACACAGAGGACTGTCTTCTGCTGAAGCAGGACCTATGGCCACCCTTGCCAAACAAGAGGGGCTATCACCTTGTGGCATTTGCAGAAGCATCTGTCTGGCCATGGTCAGATACAGGATGCTTGACTAGCATGACCTTTGTTCTTTTCTTTTGTCCTTATGGATGAACTGAGCATGTGTCCTTGGACATACTCCAGAATCCTCAGCAATATTCATGGCTTTCTCAGCAGACAGTGAGTGCAAAGTGTTTCCTGAAGTTTTGTCTCCAGAGATGAGCGTATCTCACTGGTTCTCGCCATTTCCCACCAGGTTTCCATTATGCTCATTATATCTATGTTCTCGATTATCATCATAATCAGCAGCAGCATTTCTGTACTGCCCAATAGCCGAAGCTGTCTGGGCAGTTTACAACAGTTCCTCAAATAGGACCATAATACAGTAAAACACCATATTTTTTTTCCAAAATACAAAATTTAAACACAACTAAATATTTGATACAGAGTAGACCTGTTAAGAACACCTGACATGGGTGCCCCCCATCAAGCCATTAAATATCCTTGGATGTCTTTAAATGCTTCAGCATAAGAACATAAGACAAGCCCTGCTGGATCAGACCAAAGGCCCATCTAGTCCAGCATTCTATTCCCAAAGTGGCCTACCAGCTTCCTATAGGATCCCACAAGCAGGACATGAGTGCAGCAGCAGCACCCCGCCCATGTTCCCCAGCAACTGGGGTACATAGGCACATTGCCTCTGATCCTGGAGGTAGCATATAGCCATCAGGACCAGTAGCCATGGATAGCCTTCTCCTCCATGAATTTCTCCAATCCCCTTTTAAAGCCTTCCAAACTGGTGGCCACCACTACGTCTTGTGGAAGTGAATTCCATAGTTTAACTTTGCACTATGTGAAGGACTTCCTTTGATCTGTCCTGAATCTCCCACCAATCAGCTTCATGGGATGACCCCTTTGGGTTCTAGTATAGTCCTGGTATAGTACTAGAACTATATACTATATTTCTAGTATAGTTCGGGTATAGAACCCAGCGTAGAGGTCTGTCTTCACCTGGCACTGAAAGGATGACCGAGTTGGCGTTAGGTGGGCCTCAGTGGGTCCAACCAAGCACTCCACCATCTTGTTGCTCAGGGGCAGGGCAGATACACAATAAAACCAGCAGGAAAACCCCAGCAAAATAGCAGTGAGACTCAGTTGATTTTTTTTAAGGCCCTGGGTAAATAAAAAGGTGCCTTAAAAACCATTACATTTGGCACTGGGTGAGTCTGGATTCTTGGTCTCTAAGACTGCAGTCCTATCACCACTTGTCCATTCAGGGTTGAGGAAAAACTGGACTTGCAAAAATTCTCTTCTTCCTCCCAGCTACCCCCAAAACCTGCATAGTAGACAGTGGACAGTGAACAAGGGGTGGGGTGGGGGTGGGATCGCCATGTCTGTTTGCAATCTCTGATTCCTGAATGAATGAATCCATTCACAAACATTCGGAGTCACAGAACCTGTTCTGTCTTGGGAACATAGCCCCAAATATGATCCCTGGAGAGTTCTTTGTCTTCTTCTTTTTAAAATCAGAACTAAATTGTACCTTTAATAGCAGGTAAGGATGTGAATAAAGCCAACACACACACACACTACCACTTTACAGCAGGCAGGAGCTGGCAAGGCAAGGCAAAGGAGTGGTCTCTCAACTTAAACAATGGGAGAAGTTGGGTGACAGGAAGAATTGTCCTGCTTCTCTATGGGCTACACCTGTATGCTTAACCCCCCCCTTCCCCCTGGCTACTTCAGATACCTGCTATATACTGAGGTGGAATGTGTTGTATCCGCCAGGGCTGCCTCACCTGTGGGGAGAGACTAGGCACAGTGTGGGAATTCTCCACCCTCCTTGACTCAAAGCCATAGGTTATGTCTGTCCTGGGGCACAGCCCAAGCACTCTGGTTAATGAATTACACAGAAGTGTGTGCGCATGTGAAAGAGGGAGGCAGACACACACACACCCAGCACAGCAGCACAAGGCAAGGGCAGGGTGAGGCTTAGCTTCAGAAGTCAAGTATGCGGAGGCCTTTGACAAATTTTATGGTATGCGGTTTATCAGCCACCCGCCTGACAAGGTCTTGCTCAACCTGGTACTTAGAAGTGTGGGAAAAAACCTTTCAAGGAGGTGGCGGTGACTGAGCCGGTTTAACTCTGTAATGCCTACCTTGATTCTGCAATCTCTTCCAAGGCTCCCAAGCCGTAGTGTCGGCGTTTCTGAAAATTTATTTATTTAGTTAAGAGGTGGTGGTTGTTTTTTAAATGCTGCTTTTTGAGACTTAAGGGTGCAATCCTATGCATGTTTAGACAGAAAACATGCTGGGAACTGTAGAACTTTCCTCCATCTAAACATGCTATAGGATTGCAGTGCACCATAAAAGACTTTCCAGAGCAGCTCCCAATCAGTTGCCTCTGACATCCAAAGCCTTGGTTAGAAAGCAAGGCATGAACATTTTAAATAAATGGAGGTTATGTTTCTATCATGGCTATATGAGGTACATTAAAAACAGCCTTGCTGGATCAGACCAAATCAACATTCAGTTTCTGACATCAGCCAGGGAGGGAAATGCCTTTGAAAGGCTTACCAGATGTCCTGACCATAGAATATGGTATATTTATTTTATTGTATTATTTATTTTATTTATTTATTATATTTATATCCCACCATTTTTTCTGCAAGGAACCCAATGTGGCTTACATAATCGTCATCCTCTCCATTTGCCCCCTCACAACAACCCTGCGAGGTAGGTGAGGCTGAGAGCCAGTGAATGACCCAAAGTCGCCCAGTGAGCTTCATGGCTGAGTGAGGACTAAAGCCTGGATCTCCCAAGTCCCAGTCCAAGACTCTAACCACTAGGCCACACTGGCTCTCATATTGCTTCTGTACAAGGAGGAACTCTGCTCCATGAATCTGTCCAACACATTTTAAATTCTGTTTAAGTTAGTGCCGATCGCCACACCTCAAGGCAGTGAATTCTTGAAATTCACCTGGTTCGTTTCTGCTTGTAGAGCTGGCACAGGCTGGTTAAAGAAGGAAGAAGTTGGCAACCCTAATTTAGTCTTGGCATAAATGGAGGGGCAAAAGTGGCAGATCTAAAGTTGCTTCTCCCCCCCCCCTCTAGTGGGGTACTCTTCCTTTAACAGATGAGTGGCAGGCAGAAGTTCAATGGGTGCAGAGTTTCCCTGGCACTATCACTCATCAGCCACAGCCAGCCTTGCATCTCCAAGGCAGTTCAGGAGGGCAGATCAGTGCAGGTGCCTGGCAATATCTCTCTCCTAAAGGTTCCACCCAAGAAATAGGCACTTTGCCTGGGTCATCATTGCAAGAAGGCATAGCTAATTGTATTGTTAATTGGTGTGCTGTGGGACCAGGCTGATAGCTGCAGGCAAGGCGGGGTGTTGTCACAAGTCTTGGTGCCATTCTTGCCATGGGCTGTGAGGCCTTCCCTAATAAGCCTGCAATTACAGTGGCTGTCTCGTGGCTTCTAGTACCCTACAACCAGGGTGGATAAATGACTGAGTAACCCATTCACACTTTTCCTTTTCAAACAAGGGTATTTGTCATCTGCAGTGAAGTACTTTGCTTTTCTGAATGAGGGAGAAAATTCTCACTGTCCATCTACATTTTGGCTCTGTGCTAAGAAGCAAAATGTGTAACTATCCCATATTACAGGTGAGCAACAACACATGGTTTCCTGGGAGTGCGATTTTGCTTGCAAATAAGGCAATAAGCGCTCCTCCTGTGCTTTTTTTCCTTGCAAAATTGCCATGCCTTTTGCTGCTGCAGCAGCAAATTCAACAGCGATTGCAGAGGCCGCAGCTGAAGCAGAGGTGAGGGTGGGGTGAGGCCCCCAGTGTGTTCTAGAGGGGCTGTGCAGCCTTCCAACCCCCAGGAGTTGCACACTTTTGCCATGTTTCTTTGAATTGAGCATGCTGGATGCTGCCCTTGAAAAAGCCACTCTAGCCAATTCTTTCTGTTCTGGAGGACAGAAGTCATTATCCTCCTCCACTTTGATTGGGTTCAGACAGCACGATAACCCATACTCAAGGGTTGAGTGTGTGGGTTGTCATTGAACCATGGGTTGTTGAAACCTGGGTTATCGTGTTGTCTGAACCCAGCTGAGATAACAAACTATGGTGAACAACCCCAGCTCACAACCCAACCACAAACCATGGGTTCCCTTCATGGTTTGTTTGTGGTTAACAAGCCATGGTTTGTTAGCGCAGCTGGCTTCAGACAACATGATAACCCACATTTCAACAACAACCCACAGTTCAATGACAACCCACACTCAACCCACACTGAACACTTGAGTGTGGGTTGCCTGAACCCAGCCGTTGTCTCCTTTGGTTATGTTAATCCTTGTCCTCAGTTGTAACCAAGTCGACTTGTGTAACTACATTTCCTCACACTCTTCTCTCGCTAGCCTTGTTTCTCTTGTCTTTCCATCTGTTGCTTCCACTGTGGAAATATACATCATGAGCTCAATGGGGGAAGAGACTTGCGGCACTTGCCTTTTTCAGTTTGTGAAACTGAAAGACCCTGGTTTGTGCCATGTGTGATGCTACCCTTAAATAATCTCCGGAGGAACAGTGGGGGAGCGGTATTCCCTTCATGACCTTTTTGTTTTTGTTTTTTGTAAGGCTTCCTGCAGGCATCCTGGCTGATCACTGTGTGAAACAGGATGTTGGACTAGATGGACCTTTGGTCTGATCCAGCAGGGCTCTTCTTATGCTCTTAGCTCTGAATGTAAAACGAGATGAGAGAGTTACTATTAATAATAATCCTTCCCTCTAATACTGAACTTGGGTGGTCCTGTGCCTAGCAGTTTAGAAGTGAAACGGGGCCACCCAAAAATAAGGTTGTAATTTCTCCTTAATCAGAAGACCACCACCACCCCGGCCATGTAGAAGTACTATTAGTTTGTATATTAAAATAATACGTGTTTTGGGGTGTGTGTGTTTTTTACAAAGATCCCTGTGCTCATTAGCTTCCAGAAACCACAGAATGTCTCGGGGGGGGGGGGGCAAATGAGACACAGAATGCTGAGGGTGCCTGTTGGAGAAAAAAAATGGAGAGGGGAGTTGCCATTCTTGAGCCCCTAACAATTTATAGTATTTGTGGGAGTATTTGTGGGAGGGATTAAAATCAGGGGATGTGTGTGCCATAATGTTTGTTTTGTTTTGTTTTGTTTTAAACCTCTCCTCCACATGTCAAATGGGAAGGGTTCAGGAGGATGAAAAGCAGGAAGAGGGATCATTTCCCTTTCCCACTCTCCAGAACCTCCCCTGCAGGTTGCTGGCAGCCAGCCCCACATTTGAGCCCCTTTAGCACTATTCTAGTACAATGGAGGAAGGTTTTAGGAGAGTGAAAAAGAAAAGAAGTACTTTTTCTCTCTCCCCCCCCCCCACGTCCTGGATCCTTCACACACACACACACACACACAGTGGGCCAGTTTGCACAACCAAACAGCCCACTGTGGCTTATTTAGCCACAGCGGGCTATGGCGCAGGCAGGTGGCCATTTTGACTGACTATTCAAGCCGCAACAGCGCCTTGTCACATCATCTGAACCCAGCGGGGGTGGGTTGTGTGAGAGCTGAATAACTCTCACACAACCCATGGCTTGTTTTAGGGTTATTTAACCCTCACACAACCCACCCCCGCTGGGTTCAGATGGCATGACCAGCCGCAGTCATGGTTTGAATATTCAAAAGCCACCTAGCTAGCACAAGCTCAAACAGGAGCATTCCTGGAAGCATTGCTACATTTTGTTAAATTTATTGCATTATCATCATGTAGGAACTGCAACAAAATGTTGTAGTGTACCCCCAGGACTTAACAGGAGTGCTTCTCTTCAGGGCTCCAGCCAGCCAGAGGTGGTCTTACGAGACCGCCCACTAGGGCTGGAGCCCTTAATCTATCATTTGAAGCCCCGAATCTCTGCGAGGCCATCTGCCCACCAGAGCCCTGCTGTCCATGGGCACTTGCTGAAATCAAGGACAGGGACCCTGAGGATCTTTCTTGCATCTGATCCCCCTGGATTAGCCGGCTTTTGGCCCACAGGTGCTTCACCTCCTGGCTCCTGCTGTTTCTTTCCTCCTGAAGTTTTTTCCTTAAATCAAATGCCCTCCTCTCCCCTGTCCAGACATCCCTTTTTACAAATAGGGTTGTCCTTAGCAGACAAGGTCCTTTACAGACTTTAGAGCATATGTAAATTAGCATATGCAAATTTGTACCTTTTTTTTTTTTTTTTTTTGGTCCTATGGGCCTGCTGAGCCCCAGATCTTTTGGGTACCTAGCACCGCCCCTGCAGCCAGCCAGCCATAGCCTTTCCCAATATATTCAATTCTGTTCCCCCCACCCCACAGTTTTCCATTCTCCCTCCATCCCCAACATACACTGAATGTTCCATGGCCATTGAGCATGCTTAATCCCCAATGGGCTGTTGTTTGAACCCCACCCCACCCCTTAGGAAGTTTTTCCTAAGGATTTTTTGTACTTCTGCAAACCTTGGAGTTCCCCAGAGACTTCTGATACCTTCCTCTTGTGTGTGGATGGTGCTCTTTTGGCCACCTAAGGATCGCAATTCACAGAATGAGTTAAGTATTGTGTATATACAGGATGCTTTCTTAAGTCTGCAATCCTTTCCACATTTTTACCGAGGAATATGCCCCATTGAATACAATGGGATGTACCTCTGAGTAAACACGCAGAGGTTTGCACAGAAAAAAAAAAAAAAAAAAAAAGGAGCCCCCTGTAAAAAGAAAAGTTTTGCACAGCCTCTTTTTAAACTCAAGAAGATTTCTTTCCCAAAGCTTGGGCCCTCTGGCAAACAATAGCAGGAAGGAAGGGGAAATTGCTATTGTCCTTGGTCCAAAGTTTAAGCCTAGGGGTTTAGTATATGTTAATACCTTGGCACCGAAAAGACTGTGTTCCCATCACTATGCAAGAAAGAGACAGGGCTTCTCTAGCAGCAGCAACAAACCACCAAAATAGTTTCACGTTTTCTCATTTGTGAGGCTTGCCCCGTCCAGTTTCTGCAGCTGGGTTCTGTGCTGGTAGCTCTCTGACTCTGGCTGGGTTGAGTGGGGGCAGCATTTTTCTGAGCTATCCTACCAAGGAACCCGACAAGTGCCAAACCCTCAGCACATCTGCCTGGGAGTGCATTTCTAAACAACTTGCTTTCTGGACCTCTTGGCATCTGTCCACCATCTCCCAGTATGTGCGTCGTCATCTTACTAGGCCAAGCCTCTCCCAAGAAGATAGTTGCCCTCTCCTGGCTGCTTTAATTATTTCTTTGTCAGCAATTATTTCTGTATTTCTTTGTCATTCCTCCTCTCCCCCCAACTGCTTTATCCTCACCGCAATTCTGTCATGTGTGTGTGTGTGTGTGTGTAGATGGTGAGAAATTCCACGGATGCAGTGCTTACCCAGATTTGGCTTCCTTAAAAAGGAAGTCACTGGAAGTTTATTGGCATGTGTGTGTTCTTGGTAATATTTGCATTTATTTAGATATGCAGGTTGAGTATAGGTGGAGCTACACAGCCTAAACACTGCAAAAGACAGCCAAAATCCACTGCTCCCACATCAGATCTCTAGGGAGACAGCCAGCATCCCAAAAATGCTGATAGTGAGTACAAAAATTCGGTTCACACAATACGATAAGCCATGTTGGCCTATAAGCCATGTTTGTTTCAGAGTGGCTAGTCGTTGTCTGAACCCAGCAGCATGGTTTGTTAACAACACACAAACCACTCTGGGCAGGATATAAATATAATAAATAAATTGTGTGTGCATTTGTGTGTATACACACATACATACATACCGTATATTAAAGCAAATGGTTACTTTTTTGTTCTTTTACTTAACAGGTAGTTTTGTTTTGTTTTGTTCTAGCTAGGGGGCGTTCAAAAATGAGATCTCTCTCTCTTTACACACACACACACACACACACACCTACCGGTACCTAAAGGTAGTTTGTTCTGCCACCTAGGAATTCTTCCATTTCATTCTGCTGCACATGTCGACCCAAAGCTGGGCAACTCTCTCTCGCTCTTTCCTTCTATCTATCTCCCCCCCCCCCAAAGGTCTGAACTGAATCTGATCCTTTGCAGAGGGCTTTGGAAATTAGGCAGAGGGTCAAATGCAGCACAGGATGCCTACCCCTGGTGTAGTGGATAGGATGTTGGACTTAAACCAGTGGAGGAGGAGAGCCGAGTTCAAATCACCGTTTGACCACAAAGTTCACTGGGTGACCTTTGGCCACCTGCAGTCTCTTGGCTTAAACTATTTTGCTGGGTTATTGTGAGGATAAAGTGTTGCAGATCACATATATACTCACCACCCTGAACATTTTAGAGAAAGGGTGGGTTGGGGGGGGGGAATGTAAGGAAGAAAATCCTTACATTTTTCTTCCTTTCATTTTTCTTCACCAAAAATTGAGGCTGGCCCTGGTAATAGGGTCTATTTGTGTGTGTGTGTTGGGCGGGTGGGGGGATATGTTGCCTTAAGGTAAATTAACAATTAGCTACACTGCCAGAAACAGACCCTTCAAAAGGGTCCTGGGTGTGATTGGTGGTGGGGTCTTCATAAACCCGGTGAGAATCAATGGGCAAACAGTAGCCTTGAAATTAATGAGGCGACTACCTCATTTGCTGCCAGCGGCTCTCCTCAGGATGATTAACTGAAGTGCTAAGCAATTAACTTTTTCACACTCGCAGCCTCTAAACTCCCCAGCATAACTCAGAAGGGTGACAGATTCGCTGTTTATTTGTACAGGTTACTGAAACGGGGTAAAACGGCACTCCCCAGGATTTATGGCGAAGCGCTACCACAGGCCCAGAAACGGGGGCACTGGGAGTCACTCGATCGGATGCAGTAGGCCAAATCCAGAGGAGGCTGGTGGCTCCAATATCAGTGGGATGGTGTATCCACTCCAGGTTTCAGCCTGAAGTTTAAAGGAGCTATCCGTGGTGCTGAACCCATTTTGGGGTAGAAGAGCTCTTTAAAAGTTCAGACTAACACCCAGAGTGAATACATTGCCCCACTGACGGTGGAGCCACCAGCCTCTGCTGGCCAAATCACCACTTGCAGGGGTAGATATGGGCCATTCCACACATTTCGCAGTAGCCAACTGGAGTTTACTACAAGCATGGTGCACTCAACCATGCTGCTTCTCTCAGATAAGCATACCTGTATGAAATACTTGCTTCCAAACCAAACACGTGTTTTGTCTCATTCATACATTATGTTTTTTAGGTATATTTTTTAAACATTTATTTGGTGCACAGTGTAAAAAGTGTAATCTGTGAAGCAGCCCTATATCCTTCAACTGGGGGGGATGATTTGCATCCTGCCATTTGCAAATAATTTCTTTTCCTTTCCTTAATGGCGAGGGCCAAATAAATTGTGTGTGTATGGGTGGGGTGGGGGTTGCCAACTAGCCAGAACATCACCTTCTTGCCTAGTTGCCAGAATCACAGCCAAACTAGATGTGATCTGCTTTCCCTTTAAGTTAAGATGGAATAGGGGAAGGGTGGGTAACCTGTGGTCCTCCAGATGTTGTGGGACTCCAATTCCCATAATTCCTGACCTTTGGCCATGCTGACTGGGGCTGATGGGAGGTGAAGTCCACAACACCTGGAAGACCAACGGTTCCCCACCCGAAGAATAGAGTACTGGTTCCTGACTAAGTCTCTATCATGGACCAGGACTCAGAACGCTTCTCCCCAGAGCATCCTGACCCCTTGTCCTCAGAAGAAGAGGCTCTAGAGTTTATGGGAGAGGACTTGGCCTGGAAAGGCATCACAAGGCTTCCATCTCCCCAGGACCCAGTTCTCCAGAAAGACCCCAGGGGTCCAGAGGAGGTTGCATTACTGTCCTGAGACTCTGAGGACTGTGGCCATAGCACAACCGTTCCCACTTCATTGCAGCCTGAGATTGCCAAAACAGGCCATTCCCCTTGAAAAATGCCCACCCCCCTTGAAAAATACAAGCCTCTGTCAGTACAGAGGTGGGGGCAATCAGCCTAAACTCAGCTACACTTGAATTTAAGCCTTTGTTTTACTCTCCTCCTTGTTGGAGCAATATACAGACAAGCCTGCCTGGCTTCAAGGCAGCCCCATCACCACTCGGAGCTTTCCATGGTGCTGATCTATTCCTGTTCCTGAAACTTGACCTTGCTGACCATTCCTGAAACCTAACTTTACTGGGGGGGGGGGGGGGGTCGGGACGACAATCCATGGTTGAACCCAGCAACCCAGACCTCACCAGCTAAGCACCGCTAAGCCTTCATCACAGCAGAGGCAGAACAGAACAACTTCCTGGTTTTTGAGTGCCATAGTAGTTGCAGTTGTAGCTGAAACTGTGGTTCCTTGGTGGGTGCCAGGTGGGCCTCAGTGGGCAGCCTGTTCCACAGTTTAATTAATTAATTTATTAATTTATACCCTGCCTTTTCTCCTGCAAGGAACTCTAGGCGGCCCACATAATCCTCCTCTCCGTTTTATCCTCACAACAACCCTGTGAGGTAGGTTAGGCTGAGTCAGTGACTGGCCCAAAGTCACCCAGTGAGCTTCATGGCTGAGTGGGGACTAGAACCTGGATCTCCCGAGCCCTAGTCCAACACTCTCACCACTGAGGGCTACCACAGAAAATGGTAGCCTATGTCAGTGGGGCTCTTTATTCATTGCAGGCTTTATTCGGAGCTTTACAGGAGCTATCTATGGTGCTGAACTCCATCCCCAAAATAGGTTCACCATCATGGAGCACCATGGATAGCTCCTATAAAGCTCAGAATAAAAGCTGCAATGGATAAGGAGCCCCACTGACCTAGGAGTCACCAGCCTCTCCTGTATTCCCCCCCAATCTATATAACTGTAGCTTGGGGGGAGTTTCAATAGTCTTGACAGTAACTCCTTTTTTCTTCAAGTTTTAAATTTAAACGTAAGTTTGTTTTTCTTTTCTTCCTCCACCCTGGCCCACCCCACCCCACCTCTTCCTCCCACCCTTCACCCCCCCCATTTCAAAGCACTTAAAGGACCCCATGGCTTTTTTCCATTTGTGGGTTTACTTTAATCTCAGTTTCAGCGGTTTAGCCTCTTTACCTCCTGCCACTTCCCAGAGCGGTAAGACAAAGAGGCGTTTACACTAATAGAGTGCCCGGCCGATGAAGGCCAAGACAAACAGCTCAGCGGAGAGTGCATAGAACTGAATGTGCTGACATCCCCCGCCCCCAATCTGTCCCATCCCCCCACCATACACACACACACACACAAACACACACACACCAATATTGACCTGAGCCCCCTGCACAGGCTGCTTTTAGTCTGAAATTTTGGCACACAAGTCAAAAATTTCCACAGAACCAATCCCCCCCCCCTCTCCACAAAGGGTTTTGTCTGAGGTGGAGGTGAAGACAATATTCCCCTTCAAGGTGGAAGCAAGCCCCACTGAGTGGGACGGCAACGGAGCCTCGCTTGGTGTAAAAGCGGCCTTTCCCCTCCTTGACTAAAAACCTAGGCCCTACAACTTGCCCCTTAACAGGGCCACATGAGATGGAAGACGATTGTGTTTTTCTCCTCAGGAATGGGCTGCCTAAATAGAACTGGAGTGTGTGGGGAGCAGAGATTTGGGATTTGAGAGGGGGGAAGTCTCCCCCCTCCTCAAAAAGCAGCAGATTATGTTCAATTAAGAAGCACTAATGGGAGCTGGAACTTGGGCCAAGACGGGGTGGGGAGGGAAAGGAGACCAGGGTCATGGCAGAACAATGTCTTGTTGACATCACTTGAAGGAGTGATTCATGAAGTGGGAAGTGAATGAGGGCTTGCTGAAATATCCCCCCCCCCCCACCATCAAAGAGGACTCTGAACTCTTCTTCTGTCTCCATCCTCCCACCCACTTTCTTTGTGAGGTTCCCATTTCCATGAGGAACATCATTAGAGGACGGTAGTAAGGGAGGCGGTGGCCATTTTGCTTCCCGCTCACCAGCTGAGGGGGGGGGAAGCCACATTCTTTTGTGGGGGGGGGAGTGTGAGGCAAATGGGGGTGAATGTGGGGGGAGACAGAGAAAAGGCTGGGGGGGGCAGGATTTGGTTAACCCATCTCATTAGTGATCACATGACATCATTATCTCACATTAGTGACACTCTCGCTACAGTAATTGGGAAGTCTCCGGAATGGCCTGGACGACCTTTAATTATCGTGGCGGGCTTTTTCACCCTCTTTAATGTGATTCCTTTTTCTTTCTTTTTTCCTTTTCTTTCCCTTTTTCTTTTCTTTCTTAGCCAGTTCAGCACCAGACCTTGTTAAGATGCCAACGTGAGGGAGAGCACCAAACCCATGCGGAGACGTTCTAAAGCAAAGGGATAAAAAAGAAAAAGAAAAGAAAGGTACATTATTACCGTGGACTCCACTGTAACCCATCGGCGGACCTTTCACGGCAAGCAGCCAGCTGAGGAATTACCTCAAGCTGCCCCACTGCTGCGTTGATTAGTAGAGTCATCCGCCGGCTCTGAATGAATCCCCATTGAACTCTATGGGAGGAAGCGAAGCAGCCAGCCACAACCCCTTTGGATAAAAGCAATGAATGGTGGCTGGCAGGAAACAGCCAGTGATGGGAAGACCCTTTCCTTTTCCCCCCACAAATGCTGAAGGAGAAGAGCTCTTTGGATCTCACTAAAGACGTCCTGTTAGGAAAAGGATGAGAGGGCAGGACACGGAAGGATGCTTTCTGAGAAAACCTCAGGCAACTTTGGACAATCAACTGCTGATATGGTGGGTTCCCTGTAGAATTAATGGCGGCCTCTTGTCTAACCGCTGTGTCATCTCGACGTTCCCCTAGGAAGCACTGCTGGGGATATGTCTACACTACAAGCACAAAAATACAGTTTAACTGTCAGACTCAATGACTGGGTTCAGACAACATGATAACCCACACTCAAGGGTTGAGTATGGGTTGAGTGTGGGTTGTTGTTGCACCGTGGGTTATCATGTCTGAACCCAGCTGTACGAACAAGTCATGGCTTGTTAACTAACAAGAACCCATAAAGAGAACCCCTGGTTTGTTGTTGGATGGGTTGTGAACTGTGGGTTGTTCACCATGGTTTGTTATCTCGGCTGGGTTCAGACAACACGATAGCCCACATTTCAACAACCCACGGCTCAACCCTTGAGTGTGGGTTATTGTGTTATCTGAACCCAGCCTACATCTCCATGCCACAGGTGATGACAGAGATCTGCGATCCAATGTTCTGCCCAGGTTTTTTTATTTTATATTAAAGATTTGAAGCAATGGCACTGGAGGAACACAGGAACCTAAGAAGAGCCATGATGAGTCAATCAGACCAAAGACTTCCAACAGTCTAGTATGCACAGTGGCCAACCAGATAACCCAATGGGAAACCCACCAAAGGGCATGAATGCAATAGCACCCTCCCATTCAAGTTCCTCAGCATCCTGCCTCTGATACCAGAGGTAATATATACGTAGCTTTCATGGCCAGTAGCCACCGATAGCCTTCTCCTCCTCCTCCATGAATTTATTTATTTAATACATTTTTATACCGCCCAATAGCCGAAGCTCTCTGGGCGGTTTAGAACAGTTAAAACCATAAAATACAATATAAAACAAATATAAAATTTTAAACCACAGATTAAAAACAAACAGCAGAGCTAGCAGCAGCAGTTACAATAACGGAGTTAAAAACAACTACAAGATTAAAATGATTAAGATGATTAAAATGATTTAAATGCCTGGGAGAATAGAAAGGTCTTCACCTGGCGCCGGAAAGAATACAAAGTAGGTGCCAGGTGAACCTCTTTGGGGAGCTCATTCCATAACCGGGGTGTCACAACAGAAAAGGCCCTCCTCCTGGTAGCCACCATTAGAATTTGTCCAATCCCCTTTCAAAGCCTTTCAAATTGGCAGCTATCACTACATGTGTCAGCGAATTCCGTAGTCTAACTATGCGCTGTGTGAAGAAGAACTTCCTTTGATCTGCCCTGAATTTCCCACCAGTCAGCTTCATGGGACGACCCCATTTGGTTCCAGGGATGGCGACTCGGACTCAGGGACTCGACTCGTGAGTCGGACTGAGTCCCCCCTCTGACTCGAGTCAGACTCGAGTCCCAATAATTTTTATGGGACTCGAAACTCGACTCGGGACTCGAGCCCAAGGACTCCGCCGCTGCCGCCGCCCTCACCTCCGCCGCCGCCACCGTCGCACACCGCCACCGCCGCCCTCACCTCACCTCCGCCGCCGCCACGGTTGCACGCCGCCGACGACCTCACATCACTTCTGCCGCCGCCGCCGTCGACCTCACCTCCGCCATCGACCTCACCGCCACCGCCGCCGCCGCCGTCAACCTCACCGCTGCCGCCACCATCGCACACCGCTGTCGACCTCGCCGCCGCACGCCGCCGTCGCACACAGCACGCCGCGTCACGGCGCCGGCGCCGGCACTCTGTTTTTGGCGGGAGGAATCATGGCAACCCCACCAAAAACAGAGCGACGGCGGCATGACGCGGCGTGCTGTGCGCAACGGCGGCGTGCAGCAGCGAGGGCGGCGGCGGCGTGCGATGGTGGCAGAGGTGAGGTCGGTGGCGGCGGAGGTGAGGTGAGGGCAGCGGCAACAGCGTGCGACGGTGGCAGCAGCGGAGGTGAGGGCGGCGGCGTGCGACGGTGGTGGAGGTGAGGGCGGCGGCGGCAGCAGGAGCAGGGACGAGGGAAGGACGGTGAGTGGCGGCGGCGGCAGTGGCCCATGGAGGGAGCAGGAGGGTCTCTGCGGGAGGAAGGGCAGCTCTTCTTCCACTCGCAGAGACCCTCCCGCTCCCTCCATGGGCTGCCGCTTTGGGAGTGACTCAGGACTCGGGACTCGAGTCACGTTTTTGGACCTCGGACTCGACTCGAGACTCGGGTCCAAAGACTCGTGATTCAACTTGGGACTCGGGACCAAGGACTCTTCAACATCCCTGTTTAGTTCTGGTATTGGTTCTAAAAAAAATGTCTCCCTGTCCACATTCTCCACACCATGCATAATTTTATACACCGCTATCATGTCCCCCTTATTCCCGTTTTTTCTACAAAAGGAAGGGGTGTTTATCCCTCCTTCCCTCCCTCCGCCATATTCTAGACCTGATTATCTCTCTTGCATCTGATCCCCCTGGATTAGCTGCCTTTTTGCCCACATTATGTGCTTCACCTCCTGCTGCCCCCCCCCCCACTCTTTCTGCCTGAGGTTTTTTTCTGAAATCAAATGCCCTCCTCTACCCTGTCCAAACATCCCTTTTTACAAAGAAGGGTGTCCTTAGGAGCCTAGCACCGCCCCTGGGAAGCAGTTTAAAACTGGGAAAATGCCACCCCATTTAAAGGAGCTCCACTCACCCACCCACCCCACCCAGCTGGTTTAAAGTTAAAAAAGAATAATTGTGATTTGACCTTCAGCAACCCCTCTTTATCATTGCTCTTCAGCAATGTGGGAATTATTATTATTATTATTATTATTATTATTATTATTATTAACAACAACAACAACAACAACAACAACAACAACAACAATCCCTACCTTACAAGGTTGTTGTAAGGATTAGTAAAAGATAATTCATACGGCATGTGTTTTTGAACACTGAAAAGTACTGCACTAATGCTCGTTATTGTTCCATCTATTTCCAACATACAGTCCAGTGCTTACTTAGTCAAAATAGAAGAGGGAGTTATATCAGCAGGTTTGGGGGAACACCAAGGGTTGCAGAAATATTTTAAAAAATCATTAAGGGAGTGGGAAACACCTAAGGGGTTTAACCCCTTACCAGTGTGAGAGCCAGTGTGGCGTAGTGGTGAGAGTGTTGGACTGGGACTCGGGAGATCCGGGTTCTAGTCTCCGCTCAGCCATGAAACTCACTGGGTGGCTTTGGGCCAGTCACTGACTCTCAGCCTAACCTACCTCACAGGGTTGTTGTGAGGATAAAATGGAGAGAAGGAGGAGGAGGATTATGTAAGCCGCTTTGGGTTCCTTGCAGGAAAAAAGGCGAGGCATAAATATAATAAAAGTAAAAAATAAAAAACAAATAACCGCACCCCAACAACCCAATGAGGGCTGAGCAAGTTCAGTGTCCATGGAATGCTGATTGACTGTTGTGGGGAGGAAATGGAAACAGGGTGGGAGGAGGAATGGAACAGATTTATCGTGGAGGAGGGCATGGCTGGCTGGCTGGCTGGCTGGCTGGCTGGAACCCTGAACAGGAACATTCCATGCTGCAACATTTTGCTACAGGTCCCACTTGTTAATATTTCTTTCTTTGCTTTTTGGGGGGTTTGAAATACCCTTCCCTGGCTTTTCCAGGGTTAAATCTCTCTCTCTCTCTCTCTCTCTCTCTCTCTCTCTCTCTCTCTCTCCTTTAAAATGCTACTTTAATTCAAGCCAGATTGAATTTCGGAAGGCAGCAGCTGCTGCCTCCCCAGGAAATCTTCATCTTTGCTCTTGTGGGGGAGTTGGGGCTGAGGTGGTCTGCTAGCGGGGCTACTGGGTGTGTGCCATGGACGTGGTGATTGCAACCTGACCACCACCACCCGGGTTGCATTTTGAAGCCAGAGACCCTAGGTGGGCCTGGAATCGGGGTGGGGGAGAGATCAGCACAGTGTCAGGCCTGCCACGAGGCAGAATAACAGCTTCCACGCTCTCTCGCCCCCGTTCTGCTTAAAATGTAATTCTGCTTGGTAGGCCTTGGCGAAGAGCAGCAAGGTGGGGGTGGGAAAGAAGAGAAGGGAGCATGGCAAGAGGACTAATTGAATCCTGCAGATGTGGAACAGATTCCCACTCAGGTAAGAGGTACAGCCACGGAGAGGAATGTAGGTTTCAGCCTACAGAGAAAATTAATCCCTCTTGCTCTAGGATATAACTCACAGCCAGCAAAAGGCATTTTCAGGGCAGGGCTGCATCAAGGGTAGGCATGGTTGCACACCTGCCAAGGTCTTGCCCACTGACAAGAACTCCCTGGACTTGCCCCTCCTCTTCACTGTTGCAATCTGCTTGTTCACCTGCCTCTCATTCTGGCCCAGACAATGGTGGTGGGCGAAAAGGAGGAGCAGGAGATGCCACAGCCTACTTGCTCCCTGGCTCGCTGCCTGTCAAGCAAGCTAGTGGAAGCAATGACGAGAAGAGAGCAGCAGGTGACAATGGCACTGAGAAGGTTGACTCACTGAGAGAGGTGGCTCATGGAGGGTGTCTTGGCCAAGGCCCTTAAAAACCTGGAACTGGCACTGTTTCAAGGCATGCCACAGTGAGGATCGGTGTGTTCCTCTGGTTTATATGGAGATGTGCTTGCTCCCAGGAGAGCTGGGTTCAAAGCCCACCCCAGTGCCAAGGGCCTGACAATACCCCATGGCTTAGTCACAGAGCACGTACTTTGTGTTTTATTGATTTATTATTTATTTACTGTATTTTTTTATCCTGCCTTTCAGATGATTATTGTCTCCCAAAGCACCTCACATCAATCAAAGAGAAAGAGAGAGACAGGCCCTGCCCTCAGGCTTCCAAGCTACAAAGACAAGATGCAGAAGGGAAGGAGGATACAGTGGAAAGGAAGTGGAGGGAGATCAGTTTTTCAAGGCCAGAACAAGGTGGTGAGCTATGAGCGGGCATTTATTTGCACTTCGGGCCAGGCTGATCTCCCCTTGCTGGTCTTCTTGCCTGAATGACGGTCTTGTTCCTTTGGCCGATGGGATGGAGCCAAAGCATTCTTTCTCCGTGCTTCTGCAGTCCCAGGGCAACTCTCGGTTGGAGGGGAGCCAAGTGTTCTTCCTGGCAGGGAGGGAGAAGTGAGCTCAGCAGAGGCCCACTGACAAGAGCCCTTTGGAGTCGCTCCTCCTCTTCCTCATTGCAGCCTGCTTGTTCACCTGCCTCTCGCTCTGGCCCAGACAACGGTGGTGGTGAGAAGGAGGAGCAGGAGATGCCATGGCGGCCGGCTCTCTGCCTGTCAAGCAAGCAAATGGTAGCCGTGATGAGGAAGAGGACGAGGAGTAAGAGCAGCTGGTGATAATGGCAGTGAGAAGGTATACTCCCTGAGTGAGGGGCCTCACAGAGGGTGTCTTGCCCAAGGGACCTCCAAACCTGGGAGCCGGCACTGTCTGAAACCCTGGAGAGCTGCTGGCAGTCAGAGTAGGCAATACTGGGCTAGTGAGACCAATTTAGTGTAAGGCAGCATTGTACGTTCCAGAGCTGCTTATGTGGTCCATAACTGTGACAGCTTTCCCTCTAGAACCTGACTATTTGGAAGGGGTCAGATAGTTCCAGCCCCTGGACTGGTGTCTGGAGAATACACTATGTTTATCTCCCTGTCCCCGCAACCCCACCAAAATTGGCTATCCTGCAGAGAAGGTATAATCCATCTCTCTGTCCTTGAGTGACATCTAGTGGCCAAAGTACTAAGCATAACGGTTAAAACAACAAAGTGGATCCAGGATCTCCCTTCCGGGGACAGAAGAGCTCTGTGGCTCTGCCCAATTTTTTTTTGGGGGGGGGATATCCCTCCCACCCCCTGCACCACAGCTCATCCCATTCAACAGGGCCCCCTGCATTTTCAGGGAGCTGCCATGGGGTGGAGGGAGCAGGAACATCCATTTCCACCAGCACACTTGCACGGGCCTAATTATTGGTAGTATTATTATTAGTAGTAGTAGTAGTAGTAGTAGCAGTAGTAGTAGTAATTAATTTATTTCATTTCATTTCATTTCTATACCATCCAATAGCCGAAGCTCTCTGGGTCATTCACAACGATTCACAAAACACAATACAATATAAACAGCAGAAATGTTTTTCAACATACAACATTTAAAAAACAATCCAACAGCCAGAACAATTCCAGTATAACCAGACCTGTCAAAAACAGCTGACACAAATGCCCCATTACGCCATCAAACACCCTTAAGTGCCATTAAATGCCTGGGAGAAGAGGGGAGTCTTAACCTAGCGCCAAAAAAGATGACAGACTTGGCGCCAAGCAGGCTTCAGTGGGGAGATCATTCCATAAATGGGGGGCGCCACTGAGAAGGCCCCCTCTCTTGTTGCTACCCGCCGAGCCTCCTTCGGAGGTGGCACTCAGAGGAAGGCCTCAGATGTTGACCGTAGTGTCCGGGTAGACTTTAGGGTAGCCTAAATCTGGATCCAACCCATAGTCCTGTGGCACTTGTAAAGACTAACAAATATATTGTGGCATACAGTGGTGTAGCAGAGCAATGGTTCACAGGGACAAGACATTAGCATTTTTTTTATTAGCAGGGATGCTGACCTCATCTGCCACCACCCCCTCCTCAGAATCCCCTGTTCCCTTTGAGCTTAGATGCGATCTTCACAGTAGCTGCGGGGGGGGGGGTGTGCATTTTCCCAGCAACAGTGTATTGTTCCCTGTTGTAATGTAAAGTATTTGGTGGTGGCTTGGTCTTGAATGGGCAAGACCCCTTAACTTTACAAAAGACCTGCTCCTAGTGGAGATGAAAACTGCTAGAGCTGGTTGATTGATATGGATCAACACAGCAGTTGAGGGTGGTGGAACTGGATGAGTGTGAAGGGCACAGGTGCAGATGCATTTGGATATAAGACCAGAGACATAAGCGGAACTGGGAGCAAGGCCACGGAGGGCTAGGAAGGTAAGGGCAAGGAGTTGGTGCTGCGTCAACAAGCAGGGAAGAAAGCGGTCGAGATGAAAGGCTTCTTGAGCGTTCTCTTGTGCAGGCACTGAGCAGATCTCAACCTGCTTAGCTTCAGCAAGGTTGCTCTGTCATATTCTATATGCGTGAATGAACAAGATCCCTGTACCTTTATTCCAATCACTCGCACAGAGCAGGAAAGAGGGCTGAGATCAGGAAAAGTGTTGGGGAAACACAGCCTGTCGTCCCCCCCATCAGGTTTTTAGCCCATCAGGTTCAACCCCCTAGACAATTTGTTCCATTGTCTGACTGCTCTTACCACTAGGAAGTTCTTTCCTGATGTTCAACCGAAATCCACCTTCCTGTCACTTAAGCACGCTATTTTGTGTCCTACAATCCTGGATGAGTAACATAAATAAAACGAATAAAATGGAAATGAGCAAAATATTCTCGATGAATAAAATAAAAAATGGGGGGAATAATGTTTGCATATGACAGCGAAATAGCTTGAGCTGATCACTGGGTAGCTTTTTAGATGCTGAACAAAATAGTTTCATACTCCCAAAAGTGTCGATACTCATCAGAGAACTGGATCTCTTTCAAGGAATACTGCTTTTCTGCAGCATAGCCAGCAGATGGCGCCCTTCAGCCAAAGCTTGTTACCCTTTTTTTACTTTCTAGTCGGGATAAGCAAGAATCAAGCAAGGATATTTTGTATTGTGGTTTTTAATATATATATAAAATCACACCTTCCTGACTGAATAGAATATCTTGAAGAGATGGATCATGTTCCAAATGAACACTTGAGATTAGAACATTACAGTAATACCTTGGATTGCAAGCATAATTCATTCCAGAACCATGCTTGTAATCCAAAACACTCTTATATCAAAACGAGTCTCTGGCGGGCGTGAGCGGGGCTGATTTCAGCCCGCTACACCCACTCGAGGCGAGCGGTTACATCCCTACGTACTTGTATTGCAAGACGTCGCTTGTTTATCAAGTCAAAATTTATTTTAAAAATTTGCTTGTCTTGCAAAATGCTCTCAGACCAAGTTACTTACAATCCAAGGTATTACTGTATAACATCCTAAATAGGATGCTGTTATATACAGGCCTGTGGCTTATGCTGGCTCAGCTTGTCTGAGCGTGGAAAGCTAAGCAGGGTCAAGCCTGGTTATTACTTGGATGGGAGACCCCCTCCTCTAGTTTCCTGCATTGAGCCTTGTAGGCCCCTTCCAACTCTATGATCTATGAAATCTATGAAATCCTATGTAACAATAGTATGGCTGGAGATGACCACTTTTTAAAAGCGCTCCCGGTTTTCGACTGAAAATTGCAGGGAAGCAGGTTTCAGCTAAACATCAGGAGGAACTTCCTAATGGTAAGAGCTGTTCAACAGTGGAACAGACTGCCTCAAGAGATGGTATTTATTTATTTATTGTTACATTTAGGGCTTCTCTACATGAGGCTTTTAACCTGCCACTTTATCGAGGGTTCTGCTTCTGGATTCTTTGCAGGATTAAGTTCCGACTCCTTTACATGTGCTTCCCCCCCCCCACAGTTTTCTTTCTCTGCCTTTCAAGATGTTCCATTACACAACCACAAGGTGGCACTGTGGTATAGCAGAATTGCGAAAACACACAACCATACTGTAGCGTTTTATAGTGTTTGAGCCCTTTAATAGCTCATTATCCTCGTTCTTAAAAAAGCGGTGGAAATGCTGGGAAAGCACTGGAGAGGCCCTGGAGGATGACAACATCATGTAAAGCACCCACAAACTATCATGCATGAGGAATCTCAAGAGCACAATAAATGCCTCATTGTAGAGAAGCCCTTATTTTCCTCCAAGGAGCACAAGGTGGTGTAAACAGTCCTCCTCCTCTCCATTTTATCCTCACAACAACCCTATGAGGTAGATTATGCTGAGAGTCAGTGACTGGTTCAAAGTCACCCAGTGAGCTTTATGGCCGAGTGGGGATTTGAATCCGGGGCTCCCCAGTCCCTGTCCAACACTTTAACCACTACACCACACTGTCTCTGGTAGGCTTTCCTTTGCTGGAGGTATTTAAGGAGGCTGGACAGCCATCTGTCAAAGATACTATACTTGTACTTTGCTTTGTAGTTCCTATCATTAAGCAGTGCGGTTGAACTAGGTGACCTACAGTATACCTTCACTCTATGATTCTAAGTCCTCTCACTAGTTAGGGTTGCGAACCTTTGAACTTGGCCCTGCTCCTCTGCCTTTAACAGCAGCTTGAGGCTGCAGGCATTGTGATTTATCTCCATGTTGTCAAAAGCTTCACCTGTTGATATCTGCAGTCAAGCTGCTCTTAAAAGTACATGTTTTTTCTAGCCAGTTGGAAATCCTGCCACCAGCACATGGGGTTGCCCCTTCCATCGGGGACGGCCCAAGACATTTTGCCTGCCGGTGGCAGAGCAACAAATGGCACTCAGGTCAAGGTGCAGAGTACCCCTGAACATGCACAGATTTAGCTTTAAAGGAGCGTTTTACTTCAGATCTGTAGGTAGAAAAAATATAATCCTGAAAACTCTGCCGCCTGTCTCCTCTGCCCAAAGGGCTGAAGTTATAGGCCCCCCAAGACCCAAAGAACTGAGTCAGGGGCAGAAATGAATATCTGCTATCAGGAACAGTATATCCTAGGGCAGTGATGGCGAACCTATGGCACGGGTGCCACAGCTGGCACGCAGGGACCTCTCTGTGGGCACTCGAGCCATTGGTCACCAGATCGCGAAAAGACCGTCCCCGTCTGCAAAACACTAATGATCTTGTTCTTTCTCACAGTGTGGAACAGAATGATTTTATTCTAGAATTCCTGTTACAGAATTCTTTTCTACATTGTTATCACATTTAAAAGATTTTGAAGAATGATGCACAGAGCATGGCTTGGATGTAAAGCCCTAACAGACAGTTGACCTGAGTGCTGCATGTGTTGCTCTCAAACTAACGGAGTATGAGCCAAGGTTTGACAAATTATCAGCATGCATGCAATAGCAAAAATCACATTACCGTAATTGTGCAAAAGCATGCCCAATGCAAACTTTTACCTAATGCAGTGTTTGCAGTCTAAGACATAAAGTGTTTAAAATGTGTTAAGCACGTTTAGTTTTCTTGTTTATCTTGCTCATCCTAGTACAGCTTGACTTTTACTTTTACTAATCCGACACCTGAGAAGCAAGGAAAGGACCCGGAGTAAAGCTTGCCCCATACAATTTCAGCCTGGCATATAATCATATTACAAGTTGAGAATCCCTTATCCAAAAATACATGTGCCTAATTATTTGAACCGTTTGTATAAATTCCCTTCAGGCTATGTGCACAATGTAGTACTATAATAATTTTTTGAGTTGATTTTTTTCCCAACAAAAAACTGTTTGTATCATTGAAAGCTCTGTTATTGTGTTTTTCTTTAAAGACAAAAGATGTTAATTAGTTCGGACAACTGTATGAGTTGTTTTTCTAAAACTAAAACCTCGGTATTCAGGTTTAATTGCAGTGTTGGCACTTTGAAATAAATAAGTTGGTTTTGTGTTGCAGTTTGGGCACTCGGGCTCAAAAAGGTTTGCCATCACTGTCCTAGGGTTTATGTGTGCTTTGCCTCCTCCCCTTTACACACGAGGAATTACTTCTGCAGCTGGCTCTTATCCCTCTAAGGGGCTCAGGAAGAATGTTGGGATGGGGGGAGGCTGCTGCTACATCCGCTTCTCCCGTGCCCCAAATATCTGCTGCCCCCAGTATCTGCAGCCGCCTCACTTTGCCTAATGGTAGAGCTGGCCCTCCCTTCCATGAGTTAGCAAACCACCCAACCAACAAAGGCATGGGGATGGGAGGAAGGAGAAACAGCCATTTCTCGAAGTGCCGGGGCTTACCAGTTTCAGCCCACAATGTTTTGTTTTCATTTCAAGCCTTGGTTTCTAAGAGGCTTATGCAGGAATGATGTGATACATATACAAGGCTACCCCAGGAAGCTGAAAGGTGAAAACTAAATACGTCTCTCCCCAGACAGTGTTTTTGGAATCTTTATGGAACGTAGATGGGATGTGTTGAAATCCTGTGTTGGCATTGTGGCTTTTACTGTAACGCTATTAATAGCATTTCCCGCTTTTGACTTTTGAGTCTGTCTGCCTGCAAGACTTGTCTTTTTCTGTGTCTGGTGCGGTGGATTGCAGGTTCCTCAGACTCAGCCCTTTTAACTAAAAGGAAGTTTACCATAACTGGGGTGAGGGCGGAAGAACAAGAAGTGAGCTACTGGGAGAGAAGCATCGGGGTATATCTACATGTTCCGGGCCGGGGTTGTTGATTGAAAGCAAAAGCAACGAGAGCACGCAGCTAGCAGTGCAGTGGCTTGCTTCCGGTCAGCCACGACAATTCCTGGGTTAAACAAGCCAGGAATTGCTGCTACGAGCAAACCAGGCCATTCAGTAATGTTTCCTATCTGGATAAGTGATTATGGGATGGGTGAATGGGAAGCAATACACTGGCATTTGGTTTCCTGGTGTAATGTTTCACCAGTCATATGCACAGAATCAAGAGTCATGTTCCTTGCACTCAGACATTAAGCTTCGGATAAGTTGGGGGAAGGAGGAAGAGATTCGAACATATGTGTGTGCATGGTTGTTTGTTTGCTTGTTTATTCATTTGAGTTATATCCTGCCCTTCCACCAAAAACTGGCACTCAAGGCAGCTAACAATATCGGTTAACAACAAAATGTTAATTAAAACAAAACATAAAAGCAAATACATTGAAAAGACAATTAAAAACAAAAGAATAAAAGAAATAAAGAGCACTCAACCAATTAAAAACCGATTTATAAAACTGCGTGTTTTGGATTCCTTTTACACTGGAGAAACGGGAAGACCTCTCCTAAAGGATGCTGTTACGTATATACAGGCCTGTGGCTCACGCTGGCTCAGCTTGTCTGAGCATGGAAAGCTAAGCAGGGTCAGGCCTGGTTATTACTTGGATGGGAGACCCCTCCTCTGGTTCCCTGCATTGAGCAGGGGGTTGGACTCGATGGCCTTCTAGGCCCCTTCCAACTCTATGATCCATACAAGCCTGTGGCTCACGCTGGCTCAGCTTGTCTGAGTGTGGAAAGCTAAGCAGGGTCAGGCCTGGTTATTACTTGGATGGGAGACCCCCTCCTCTAGTTTCCTGCACTGAGCAGGGGGTTGGACTCGATAGCCTTGTAGGCCCCTTCCGACTCTATGATCTATGAAATCTATGAAAAAGAACTTGACTGATATTCAACATAGCGAAACACATATGAGAACTTGGTCCCCTCATATGAAGGAGAGAAAAGCACTGGCAGAGTGACTGCAGTGAAGATCTCTGTGCTAGCAGCTGAAGGAAGCCTCCAAAGGAGAAGGATTAAGGAGGCAATGTTTATTGATCAGCTGAAACCCAATATCAATGTAAAAGATGAGATGAAACAAGCCATGATGTTTATTAATGCAGCTTGATTGGCTGTGGAATAAAAGTGCTGATTGTTAATCCAGGTTTATTTATTTATTTATTTATTTAATATATTTATTCACCGCCCATCAGCCCAAAGGCTCCCTGGGCAGTTTACAAAACACAACACAAATATAACAACAAAAATAGTATAAAAACACAAACATATTAAAATATAACACGATAAAAACAAGCAGCCAAAATAAATTCAGTGCAGAGGTACAGTGGCGATAATAAAAGGAATAAAATCAACCATTAAAATATTGGGCAAATAAAAAGGTCTTCACCTGGCACCTGAAAGAATAGAGGGTAGGCGCCAGGTGCACCTCCTTGGAAAGCTGATTTCATTCCATAGAATGGGGTACCACAACTGAGAAGTCCCTTCCCCTAGTAGTCACCCTTCTAGCCTCTTTAGGAGGGGGCACTCTGGTAGCACTCAGTTCCCTCATCAACGTTTAGCCTTGTTCCTGATTGGTCCTGGCTCAGCTTTTAAAGGCGCAATCCTGTGGAAGTTTAGACAGAAAAAAGGTCTGCAACTCCCAGCATGCCCCAGCCAGCTATGCTGGGAGTTGTAGGCCTTTTTTCTGTCTTAACTTGCACAGGATTGTGCCCTAAGAGGTACAGTAACATACTCTTATTTGTGAGTGAAGCTGGTGTTTTATACTGAAATGTTTCATGTTTTAAAATCAATCTATCTATATAAATCTATTTAAAAATAAATTAATCTTTTAAAAATTTAAATCTATAGGGGGAAAATAATTTTAAAATTTTAAATTTATAAAATTTATAAAGTAAATTTGTTTGTTTTTGGAGTACTGTATCATGCACATCACGTCACCTGCATATCGGTTGATTCCTAATTTAAAAACCCTTCAGCAACAAACTAGCTTACCATATGCCAAAGGCCTGTTTGAAAAAGCCTTTGCTTGCCAGCACAAGGGCTACAGGGGGCGGGGTGCTGGGGTGGTCAACCTAGCCTCCCTTGGCAGGGGGTTCCAGCGCCTGGGATGTTAACAGCATCTTCTAAAAGCATCCCCCCAAATCGCCACCCAGCACCAAAATAGTGATGGTGGGTTACCTGGTACCAGGAAAGAGGGGCAGTCCCTGATAAACATGGCTGTGTTGGTGTGTCTTGCCTTCTATTTCTGGAGCGGCCCTTTGCATTGCTGGGGTTTCATGTGACAGGTTCTGGAGGGAGGGGGCTATTTTTGGCCCGTGAAGGTCGCCTCTCCGAAGTCACACTGCCTGTCCTCTCAATGCCAAGGGTACTGGGCACAGCACCATGCCTCACTGGGAGAACTTTGCTGCGCCGTCCCCAGCATGGCCCCGTCCCCAGCATAGGACTGTCTGCAAGGTAGGCATCCGCAGTATCACTCTCCCTTTATCATGTTTGTTTCCGTTCCCCTCTGGGAGAGCCACTGTCTGTCTCTGCCTTTTTGCTCCGTGTCCAGTCCTTACAGGGGAAGCGTGGTTTTGCAGAGGCTCTGCTTTTGCCCTCGAAGAGGTTATCCAGTTCCCTGGGTTACCCAAAAAGTGCAACCCCCTCTCTGGGGTAGACGCTTCAGCTGAGGATATAAGCAAACCACTTATCTGAAGCAGAGAGAGGCTGCGGGAAAGGGGGTGTGCCAGTGCCAGATTGGATGGCCAAGAGAGCTCAGTAAACAGAAGGACGAGGCCTTCAAGGTCACTCTTGGTGATTACTATTATTCACTAACAAAATGCCTGTTACAACGACAGGCACTGTGTTGCGTTTGTGGTGGGAAGACTTTCTAACGAAAGGACTGGTGGTTGCAACGTCCCTCTCTCAGATTTTGAGCACAGAGGTATATTTGCGCAGTCTGCAGACTGAGGGCCCACTTGGATCCATCTTTGTCACTAGAGGGCCAGCCAAGTAGCCTTAGTGATGCAGAGTGACTTTTACCAGCTTTGGCTAGGACACAAACTGTGGCCGTTCTTGGACCGAGATACCTTGGCCACAGTGGTTCAGGCATTGGTAACCTCAAAGTGGGATTACTGCAATGCATTTTATGTGGGGCTGCCCTGAAGGCTGGTACCGAAGCTGCAGAAAGGACAGAATGCTACAGCTGGGTCGCTGAGTGGGGTGACCTATCAGCAGCATGTTACACCTCTACTCAAGGAACTGCACTGACTGCCCATTTGCGACCGGGCCAGATTTAAGGTTTTGTTGCTAGTATATAAAGCCCTAAACAACTTGGGATCTGGTTCCCTAAGAGAGACTGCCTTCTCCTATATAGACCCATTTGATCTCTGAGGTTATCTGTTGTGACCCTTCTGGTGGTTCCATGTATTCCTGAGGTCCGCTCCTGCAGCTGGCAAGACCCCCTGGAGTTGCTCTTCCTCTTCCCCACTGCAACCTGCTTGTTCGCCTGCCTCTCACTGCAGGCCAGACAATGGTGGTGGTGGTGAGAAGAAGGAGCAGGAGATGCCGCGGCCAAGCAAGCAAGTGGTAGCCATGAGGAGAAAGAGAAGGAGCAGCAAGAGCAGCTGGTGGCATTGGTGGTGAGAAGGTAGACTCACTGAGGGAGGGGTCCCACTGAGGGTGTCTAGAGCCCTCACAAGCCTGAAGCCGGCACTGGTGCATGTTGAAGACACATCGGTTTATGCAAGCCATCTTATGGATATGTAGATACAATATATTCTTTGTATCATTTTTTAAAAATGTTTAAAAATATTTATGTACACTGCTTTGACGTCTGCAGATGTAAGCAGTTTATAAATCCTCATACACCCCAATTCCCCATCCAAAAGGGCAAGTCACCCAGCATCGGGGCAAGGAGAAGGTTTTGGGCCACTGCAACTGTGCCCCCCAAATGCGGCGCTTCTCTTCCCCCATAGGAATGAACGGTAGCCATATACTTTTCTAGGAGAAAGTAAAGGTGTTAACTTTGGGGCTATCCCTGGAAGGGGTTCACTAGCTCCCTGACCCTGGTGTTTTCTGTCACCAAACAGACAGATCCCTGCCTTGAGGAGCTTACAGTCTTAAGTTTCAATAGTGGGAGGAAAGGCCACGGAGAGGAGGAAGGCCGTATACGTACATGAAGGGGATGAATTATGGGAAGTCATGACAGATGGGGAGAGAGAGAGTTGGCAGCACCGGGGATCAACAATAGCAAACTTCTCTCTGCGTCCCGCTGTGGCAGGAGCAGGGTTGAATCATCGGGCCAGCACTAAGTTCCTGTCGCCTACTAGCTAAGGAGGCTGAGCTGTGACTCCAGAAGTTTGGATCTTGTCTCTGCCAGGAATTCCCCAGGCGGCCTTTGGTGAGCCACAAGCTCAGCCTCAGCTCCTCCATCTGCAGTTTGGGGATCACCCCACCAGCCTGCCTTGCAAGACGGTTGTAAGGATTCCCAAGATAATGTGTGTGGAGCTCTTTGGTCACTGCTTTTGCTTGCAAGGCGAAAAGTGTTCATTTTCCTAGTCTCACTGAAACTTGCCCTTTTCTCCATCCCTGCTCCCCAGTCCCTGCAACGCCACCGATGTACCCCTTCCCCGATGGAAAATTTTGAGTACAGCATCCAGCTGAACGACCGGGATTGGGCTGAATTCTACTTGGCCTCCGAAGAATGCAGCTTGACCCAGCCAGCCTTGGCCACAGCTGATGATGAACAGCTCCTCAGCGACCTTGAGGAAGCGGAGGCCGAGGAGAACAGGTCGATCCAAGTGGGGGTGGGACCCATCCTGGCCCACGACACAGCCAGCTGCCTCTCACACGGACGCCCACTTGCAGAAGAGGTTTTGTCTGGCAGCGAGGACGAATCCAATCTGGGCTCGGTCAGCAGATTTCCTGTGCAGCGACAACCAAGGCGGCACAGCTTCCCCTCAGTCTTCTCAGACCTGTGAAGGTCAGCTGCCCCGCGTCACGTGGAGGCCATTGGGAAGTCAGGGTGAGCTGCCAGGAGCTGCCACAGAACGTGAAAGTGAAGCTGTGTTTGCTGCCAAGGAAGAAGAAGAATCGGAGAGAGGAGATAGGCCCATAAATCCTAACTGTCTCCTATCAGTAGTGGTAGCTACTGCCCTCCAAGGGAAGCACTTGCCAGAGAACAGCCCAGGGCAGGAGACAGCAGAAAGACCTGGTTGTGCTCTCCGTAGGAACCTGGATGCCACAGAGGCGATGGACAGCCCAGTGGGAGAAAATCAAAGCGCCCCGCTCTGCTTGGAGTTACAACACCCCAAGGATGATATCTCCCAGGCTGCCTCTCTGGACACCCAATTTCCAACTTCAGCAGGAAGCACTGCTGTTTCTGAGAACCCAGAAGTATCAAGAGATCTAGCAGCATATCCGATTTCTGTACGTTTTTCATCTCCCATTTCCTCAGAGCCTGGAGGAGCAGAGCACCCAGAGAAGGGCGCCAAGCCCCTTCAGACCATCTTGATGATGCAGATGCAGGCAACACCATTCCAGGAAAAGTCTCCCCTATTTCATGGACATTCGGCTCCAGTGCTGAGGGACTTGACAACTTCTGACCCACTGTCAGAGGGGCATGGAGAAAGCACTCCAAGGAAGGTGAGCCAGCATGCCACCAACCTCAAAGATGAGAGGGGAGCTGGCCATCACAAGGACATAAGCTGTGACATCCTAACAGAGGGAGGCCTAGCTGGCCAATTGGGGAGCTCTCCCAGTGACAATGTGGTGCAACAATTTCCAGGAGAACTGGAGGGAAACAGATGTCCAAGACCAACACAAGCAACCGATTCCAGATGTGGCAGAACATCGGATACACACAGAGAACCTGCTGCATCAGCAGGAAGGGCAAAGAGGGGGGATAGTGAAGAACCTCACCATCATCTTGGCATGGCTGTACCATTTGAAGAGGAAACTCATACTATGCTTCAGAGAGGCCAGAGATCTGACTTCTCTGGGGAGTCCATTCCCCCTTGTCTGACATTACGGGACTCTCCAGAAAGCAACTTAACTGCCGTGACATTGCCAGAGAAGTATGACTATTTTTTCTGCGATGACACCCATGAGGAGGGAAGAAAGATGGGGGAGGGCATAGGGGTCTCAGTCACTGACCAAGAGCTGCCCGAAATGTATGGGCCTGAAATGTATGAATATTTTTTCAATGAAGTTGATGAGGACCGGGTGAAAGAGGGTTGTGGGGACAAAGATACAGCATTGGCACCACTGCTCAGCTCTGACCATCCATCAGTTCCACCTGGTGGCTTGGAGGACCTAGACTCCACTGTGGCTGATGACGCCACGCACATCTCTATCCCAGAGGTGTATGAACACTTCTTTGCCAACAGTGCAAAGGACAAAAGAAACTGGAGGGCGATTTTCCTGAGCATGCCAGCCTCAGAGGCAAAGAAGGCAGTAAGAGCTTTAACATCCCTCATATGCAGACCTGCACGCCATTTCCGATCCCAGCCCACGATCCATGGAGCTTTGCTACGGAGAGGATCCCAAGGGAGGTTGGTGCTCTTGGCTCCAAGTCTCCGGGACGAAAGCCAACCAAGACCAGGAGACCTAAGAATGGCTGTTATGGAACCAGGTATCATGTCTTTTTCCTGTTATGTAGACGGGCTTCTGGTTCTAACTGCTTGCTAGTCTGATCATTTTCAAATCTCTTGCCAGCACTTCATTTCTAAACAAATGTGCCAGGGCTGAAGGCTTTGCATGGCTGAAGGCTGATTGTGAAGACTCATGCCAGGTGCTGGTCTGGCAATGCCAGGTGCTGGGCTGGAACAGAGAGGACTGGGCTCAGACAACACGACAGCCCACACTCAAGGGTTGAGTGTGGGTTGTCGTTGAACTGTGGGTTGTTGATTAAACATGGGTTATCGTCTTGTCTGAACCCAGCCGAGATAACAAACCATGGTGAACGACCCACAGTTCACAACCCAACCACAAACCATGGGTTCTCTTCATGGGTTGTCCATGATTAACAAGCCATGGCTTGTTAGCACAGCTAGGTCCAGACAACAAGATAACCTGCATTTCGAGCAACAATGAGAGAGAGAGAGAGAGAGAGAGAGAGAGAGAGAGAGAGAGAGAATCAAGAAACCTAGCCATAGCCCTGGCTGAAGCACTCATACTGAAGTAAAAAACAGTGACCTAACTATTTGCATAGCAAAGCCCTCTTGCCTTGGTGGTGACTAATTAATTAGCCAGCTTTAATTGTTGGCCTAGAATCATAGAATCATAGAATCATAGAAAAGTAGAGTTGGAAGGGGCCCACAAGGCCATCGAGTCCAACCCCCTGCTCAATGCAGGAATCTAGGTCAAAGCATCTCTGACAGATGTCTGTCCAGCTGCACCTTGAATGCCTCCAGAGTGGGAGAGCCCACCACCTCCCTAGGTAGTTGATTCCATTGTCTTATTGCTCTGACAGTCAGGAAATTTTTCCTGATGTTTAGGTGGAATCTAGGTTCCTGTAACTTGAGCCCATTATTCCGTGTCCTGCAAACTGGGATGACCGAGAAGAGATCTTTGCCCTCCTCTGTGTGACATCCCTTCAAATACTGGAAGAGTGCGATCATATCTCCCCTCAGTCTCCTCTTCTGAAGGCTAAACATGCCCAGTTCTTTCAGAACAGATCAACTCAGGAAAACCACACAGAAAATGAAAAGCTTGAAGTTCTATCACTTCCAAAGTGGTAGCCCTGCTAGTCTGTTTTCCAGCGAAAACATCTAGGAGTCTTGTAGAACCTTAAAAGTGTGTGTGTGTGTGTGTGTGTGTGTGTGTGTGTGTGTGTGTGTGTGATTGGACTGAAGTCCATGAAAACTAATGGCAGAATACATTTATTAGTCTTTAAAGTGCTATAAGACTCCTTGAAGTTTCACAACATGCCCTGGAGGTTAAGACCTTGGCAAGCCCGATCCTATGCATGTTTACTCAGAAATAATCCTCTTTGGGCTACCCCCACCTTAAGCATGCATGAGATTGGACTTTCAACCTTGGACTGCTGCAGGGAGATCCAGGTCACCAAAGGAAAACTGTGTGTCCCAGAGACGCTCAAAGGACATGAGCAAACATAGCTCATTAAACACAGCTCCTCTTGGAATTAAAACAAAAGACTGACCTTTGACTGTTTAAAAGTCATTTTTTGGTCCTGAACCTCAAAACAGAGCAAGCATTTGTTCTGGCCTCTGCTGTTCTGTGGAAGGCAGACATAAAGAGTGCACACAACATCAATGCACCAGGGATGAGATTAGAAGGAGAGGCCATAGCTCAGTGATAGAGCCCCTGCTTTGCATGCAGAAGGTCTCAGGTTCGATCCCCAGCATCTCCCGGTAGAGCTAGGAAAGAATCCTGCCTGAAACCCTGGAGAGCCTCTGCCAGTCAGTGTCTACAACAGTGGTCTAGATGGACCAAGAGTCTGACTCACTCACTGGGTTCAGACAACACAATAGCCCATACTCAAGGATTGAGTATGAGTTGAGTGTGGGTTGTTGTTGAACTGTGGGTTGTTGCCGAAACATGGGTATTATCATGTTGTCTGAACCCAGCTGAGATAACAAACCATGGTGAACAACCCAAAAACAAACCATGGGTTCTCATCTTGGGTTGTTTGTGGTTAACAAGCCATGGCTTGTTAGGGCTGCTGGGTTCAGATAACACACGATAGCCCACGTTTCAACAACAACCCACAGTTCAACCACAACCCACACTCAACCCTTGAATGTGGGTTATCGTTTTGTCTGAACTCTGAACCCAGTCTCTGACTCTGCAACATCTGGTCAGCCTCCCCCTCTCCTCCCATCTATTCATCCCACCCCATCAATCTGCTCCTTTTTACCATCTTGCCTGATGAAGAGACCTGGAGATCTCTTCATTGAAAGCGTGCACATTTTTTGTTTGGCCTATGCGTATTTACATATGCTCTAAAGTCTGTGTATTTTATTTATTTATTTATTCACGGATAAACGACAGCCCACACTCAACCCATACTGAACCCTTCATTGTGGGTTATCATGTTGTCTGAATTCAGTCAGAATAAAGCAACTTCCTATGTCTCTGAGAAGGGCAGCATATACACTGCACCAAGAAAACAATCCATTTACTTGAAGGCTGGATGTGACTGTGCCTCTGAACATGTGCCAAATGCCCTGTCACAGAGTCATCGCAGCCAACATTCTGACATTAGGCAAAGAGGCACGGCCAGTATCCAGATCAACTAGTAGACTCTACCCATAAAGCTTCCAGGGCAAGCTGAAGACCCAGAACCTCTTTTCCCACTGTAAATTGACCCACAGATATTTTGCGAAAATGGAACATCTAATGCTGGGGGAAAGAAGACATACAAATGGCTAACACAGCTACCATGGTAGAAAATATAAATGGCTGTGACCATCCCAGGGACAGACTGGGGTGAGGGTGACAGTGAGAGCGAAGAGAGGAAAAGGCAAGAGAAGCCACAGCTTCTTGGACTCTGGTTGTGTCTGGGAATTTAAAGGTACTTTGTGGATTTCCAGGTTATTACAACGTACAATCTGATTGCACAGTTCTAATGTGGCACCTGAAAGCCTTGTGATGGAATCTTCTGGTGGAGGAAAGCTGAGAAGCTGGTCCAAATTTTATTTTCGATAGATAGATGATAGATAGATAGATAGATAGATAGGTAGATAGATAGATATCCCAATGTCTGGGGAAAAGAAAAGGAAAAACTTTGTGAGGATCAAAAGGCAAACTTTGATGAAGAGTATCAAAAGGCAAGTGTTCATGCTTTTAAGATTTGAACTTTTCACGAGGCTCACATGATGGAAAGAGGTACTGTTTTAGTCTTCTTGGAGACGGCCTTCCTGCTTTTTCAGGAAAAACATGTTGGTTCTTCTTCTTCCCCCCCAGAAAGGCCCCTCCAGCCAGTTTTCACACACAGGGACATGTGCCTGGGTTTCATGGCATTTGCTTCGTGGGCTGTGAAGACTTCCGACCTGCAGGCTCCAGATGCTTGGAAGATAGGTAATGTATCACAAGGCCCCTGCGTGGGAGGTGCAGAGCTCCTGGTGGATTTGGGGAAGGGGGCAGATTTAAGCCTGAGAGATAGCCCAGGAATGTTAACATACTGGTTCCATTCTGGAACAAAACAGAACTAATGCCAGGAACAATTTCTCTCTTTTTTTTCTTTACTCATTTCTCTGTCTCTCTGTGTCTCTCTGTGTGTGTTCCTCCTTGACTATTATTTCTTCCCCTCTTTCTCCTTCCCCTCCTTCTCCTTCTTCTCCAGCAGTCCTCCCTTTTCTTTGAAACTAGTGGCTCCTTGTATCAAAAACAGGGAGACAAACTTCACTCCTACACCTAAAATGAAGTTCCTTTTAGCGTGTGTGTAAAAATAGGAATTATCTGCCCTTGGGTCCCTTTTTTGTTTCTGCAGTCTTTTAACTGCCCTGAATGTGTTTTCCGTCTGGAAAGAGGCAAGTCCAGAGCAGTAACTCACACAGACACACAATAGGACATAATTCCACAGAGTCCCTGTGCATTGGAAATGACTGAAAAATCCAAAAGCACCTGCTGCAGAGCCGCGGCAGAATTTCCTTGATTGGAAGTTGGCACTTGGCAAGCTTCTGCAGAGGTCTGTCACCTTGTCTGTCTGCATTGAGGGTGTCTAGTTGATCCAGTCCCTCCTGATGAAGAGAAATGGCAGAACCATCTGCCCTCAGTGTAGGCTGATTGGAAGGAGGGAAAAACAGACCAGCATATCACGCTGTGATCCAATGGGCATCCTCCTCAGAACGTGTGTACTTTGAACTCACTTGAATCAAACTGCTAGAGCAGGGCTCTCCAACCTTGGGTCCCCAGCTGTTGCTGGACTACAACTCCCAGAATCCCTTGCCATTAGCCATGCTGGCTGGGTATGCTGGGAGCTGTAGGCCAGCAACATCTTGGGACCCGAGGTTGGAGAGCCCTGTTAGAGTTCCATGAAAAACAGATTCAGTAACAATTAAATTTATTTTTTCGTGGAATACTAGCAGTTCTCTTGTGGCACACAGTTTGGGAATGATTGCTTCGTTCAGTTTTCTGCCTCTCCTGCATACCCTTTCTTGAGTCCAATTGATATTTGTGTGTGTGTGTGTGTGTGCGCGTGCGCGCGCGCACGCACACACACACACACACACGACATGACTTTCTTCCCAGTGATTTGATCACCAGCCAGCACAAGTCCAGGAAATCAAGTGAGCCTCCTATCACCCCATCTGAATCGGCCTGGCTTTGCACACCCCATGGTAGGTGGTGTCAGTATCACTGCCACACCTGACTCTGCTGTGTTGCTCAATGCCTTCTCCTCCTTGGGCTTAACTTGACACAGCACAGAAGTTGTGTGGGGTGACTCTTCTTGCCTCCAGCCGTCGACCCTGCTCCCTTGAGTCTTGACATGACAACAAAGAAAGCCAAGGCCTAGTGCAGGCTTCCCGTTCCCCAACCTGATGCCCCCCCCAGAGGTGTTGGACTACAACTCCCAGCATCCCCCCGGTCCAACACTTCTGGAGGGCACCAGGTTGGGGAAGGCTGGCCCAGTGCTTCTCCCACCTCTACCTCCCTTTGCTAGGTCTCCCGATTCAGAGTGAACATAAAAAGAAGGAGCAGGGGCAGTGCTAGGTACCGAAAAGATCCAGGGCTCAAGCCTACAGGACAAAAAAGCACAAATTCAGATGCTAATTTACAGAGGCTCTAAAGTCTGTGTGTGTGTGTGTGTGTGTGTGTGTGTGTGTGTGTGTGTTTGTGTGTTTTAAGGATCTTGTCTCCTAAAGACACCCCTATTTGTAAAAAGGAATGTATGGACAGGGGAGAGGAAGGCATTTGATTCCAGAAATAAACCTCAGGCAGAAGGATTCAAGGGGAGGGGGGGCAGCAGGAGGGGAAGCACATGTGGGCCAAAAGCCAGCTAATCCAAGGGGATCGGATGCCACAGAGATCATCAGGGCCCCTGTCCCTCTCTTTCAGCAAGTGCCCATGGACAGCAGGGTGGTGGGGCAGATGCCCTCCCAGAGATTCGGGGCTCCAAATAAAAGATTTCGGGCTCCAGCCTTAGTGGGCTGCCCCGTAACACTGCCTCTGAGAAGGAGTGACTGAAAGGTTGTGGTCATCAGAACTTAAGGAAAGCCCTGCTGGATGAGGGTCCATTTTGCCTAGCGCCTTGTTTCCAACAGCAACCAGCCAGACGCATCCAAAAAGTCCACAAAGAGGGCATGAGCCCTTCCCTGTTCTTTGTTTTCCCTGCCAGTGGGATTCAGTGGTACAGTGCCCCTGTAAATGGAGGTTCCATTTAGCACTGCCGTCATGGCGAATAGCCATGAATATGTCCTCTGTGAATCTGTCTACCTCCCCACCCCTTTTAAAGCCATCTAAGCAAGTGGCCACTCCATATCATGTGGTGTTGAATGAATCCCATAAATTAATTATGTGTCGTGTGTGGGAACAAGAACAGTACTCTGTTTTGTCTGTCCTGAACCCACTGTTAATCCTCAATCGTCCCCTGTTGGTCTGTCCCCCACTTCCCATAAGTCAAACAGATTGCCCAATCTTCATGCATTTTTGGTATTTTTGCAAGACCTCAGCTCCACTGCAAGAAAACTGCAATGAGCTTTGCAACACCTGAGCTTGCTAGGCCAAACGCAAGAGCTCCTTGATGAAAGAACATCAGCTCCTCTGCAAGTTAATCATAAGGGTTCACGCGACATCTCCGAAGCAGAACTCTTTGCATGACCGTGGCTCCTTTACCAACCAGCTTTTATTATTTTTACTTATTACACTTATTTATATCCCGCCTTGTGGGATAAAATCCTACCAAGGTGGCTTACAGGTAAAACAACAATGCATTCATTTAAAAAACAGGTAAAACAACAATACATTAATTTAAAAAACCATTATAAAACAATATTAAAAACAACAACTCATCTGTGGACCTTTCCCACGGGGCAGGTAGTGGTAGAAAGCTGTGGGAGAAGTGAGGGATGACCCAGGTGCAGCAGGGACCTGGGGTGATCTTCACCTGCCTGCCTCCATCTCTCTTTCCCTATGCCAGTAAAATATTGTTACGCTCCTCCTGCACCCTGCTTCTGAGAGGTGAGGAGTTTCAGGGGCTCCCGCACTTACTCAGACTTCAGTTTCCCAAGGAGGAGGACACCGGAGGCCTGCGGCGTTCCTTTCATGAAAGGTTTATTTACACAGAGTTTAAGATGAGGGCCCACAATGTTCCCCAGTCCAACAGACCTCTGCCTCCCCTTCAGCTGCGGCTAGGGATTTTTCTCGAGAGATCCCAAGTCAGCTCTCTTCTCCCTCCTCTATTCAAAAATCTCTCCAGCCTGACTTCCTGAAGGCCTAGTAGAACAAAAGCTACCAATTCAAGAGTGGTGGGGAGCAGGAATCCTGAACCACTTTGTAATCAGAGGCACCTGAGCTCCCAGGGATCCCTGAAAGATAATTCAGACTGAGCCCAAGAACAGAACAATATTTAGAGACTAGAACTTACTAGCAGCAAAAAATGTGAATCTTATTAAATACACTCTTCAGTATCCAGGCATGGCAAGAACAAACATACTCATGTTGTTGTGGTTGTGTTTGTGGTTGTGTGTTGTTTTGCTTTCAGCAGGCATTTAGGAGTATGGTCATAAGTAAACATAAATGTTACAGTCTCTTCTTCCCTGATGGCTTGGGGTTGACTTTCACTGTGCGTTCATTAGTAGAAACTTCAGAGAGAGGGGAAGGAGCTTGCGTTTCCTTCTTTTGAAAATGTAAACGTTTGCAAGTACATGCAATTCCTATGCTCCGGGCGTAGGGTAAAGATATAACATGGCCTACATTTTGTTGTATTTTTATACAATAAAAAGAACCATCGCTGGAGAGTGATGAATAAATATTTGGAATAAATAAACACAAACAGTTGGACCGCTAGCAAATTTCCAAGCGCCAGCCTGGTGCGTGCTGATCCCCGAGATTCTTGCAAAGGATGCAGGAGCAGAACTAGGTGGACTTTGATCTGATCCAGCAAGGCGCTTCTCATGTTCTTAAGCAAGAGTGCAGACTCAGGATCACTTAACACAGATAAACTATGCCTCAGCTGGTAAGGCATCGTGACTAGGCATTCAGCACGCATCAATGGACCATGGGAGATTGTGTGAAGCAAAGATAAAGCAGACCACACAAGACTGAAGTCAGTTCATCCCTTGTATATGAGTACTGGGTGCAGAATTGATCTTCCTGAGACCCCCAGGTGTGTGTTTATTTTTATTTTTTAAAACAAATTGCTAGTCCTTATGGTTGCAAAGATATGCTTGAGAATATGGGCAATGTCTGGAGAAATCTCAAGTACCAAGTAAGATTTCCAGAGGCGGAGGGGGAGGATGGCTCCTTGTCCCTTCCCCATGGCTAGAAAATGCAGAACACAATATGCAAAATAGGGAATAATTGCTGCATGAATTATACAAAAGAAGAGAGCTTGCACAAATTGTCTCACAGATGCAGGATGCAGCGTTTGGAGTGTCTGGAGGGGAACTCTGTAAAAGAAGAAAAAAAGTTTAGTGTAGAATATGCACAGTCTTGGCCCACTGCTCCTCCCAGAGAGAGACTAGACTGCCTAATTTCTTGTGGACAACATATCAATTTGCCTTTCTTTGATGCATCTGCCTGCACTGTGGGGGCATCTCTTTCTTTTCTAGTGCTGCTGGCAAACTTCGGCACCTTCTCAGCCATCCGCTACTTCAGGCGGCAGGTCATTACGGAAGGACAGCATGGAACCTAAGAGGATTCAACCCAAGCTCACCCAATTCCTGATGGGGCATCAGGGATGATTTGGACTGGAGAGAGTACCATGGCTTGTTTGGAGGCAAGGAACCAACATGTTGGCCTCTTGGCTTCCTGCTGGACTGTTGAACTTACTGCTATAACCCCCTGCTTGGCGAAGAAGGCAAAGAGGCGAGAAAGACGATAGAGGCCTCCACAGAAATTGGTTCTAGCGTTGTTGGTGCTATACAACCAAGAAGGCATCAAGCCCAAAACCTCCTGTTTGCATCTCAGTCAGAAATATATCTTGAACCCCTGGGAGAAGGTAGTCTATAAATAAATAGCCCAACAACCATCTGGTTTGTAGCTAGCTAGCTAGACAGCTGCACGCAGTAGACACGGCAGCCAAGGAATAACTGGAAGGTATTACCTTTTTTCAAGAAGGATATTTGAAAGGATTTAGAGGCGGGTTTCACGGACAGTAAAAACAAAAACAAAACAGAACTCTAGAAGGCAGGTCACTAGAAGGACTGATCGAACAGGGTCCGTTTAATTGCGAGAAGATGTGGGTTAGGAAGATGGAGAAGGACATGCAAATATGGATGGCTTCCAGATATTTAAGGGAATGTTTAAAAAAGAAGACTGAAAGGAAGATGGTTTACTGTATCCACTGAGGATAGAAGCAACAGATATAAGGAGAAGGAAAATATAGTTAGGATCAGGACATACGTTGTCCTAAATGTAAAATCCTTTTAAAGATCCTAGCCATTTTCCGTAAGAGTGAGAAAACTGATGCATTTATGTTTTATTAGCACTGGCCAACCTTTTCAACATTAAGATTCCTGTCCTTTTTACCGTAGTATAGTTGAAAGGAATATGGGCAGAATGGGAAGCCTTGTTTGTTACAAAATACAATATAGACTGAACAGAATTGATGGATTTTTGGAACATTACAGCAGTGCATGATTCTTCAATATATGTTTTGAAGAGCTCCATCAATCAAGGCCACAGATCTCTAGCTAAAATGTTTGCATCAGGAAATGACCTTGCTTGCTGGGTGGGTGAGAAGCTACTAATGTAACAAAGCTGTCTGGTGAAGAGTTCTGATTAACTTGGAAAGTTTGCAAATTCCCACCGTAACGGAGGTCGGGTCAATAAAAGATACCACCTCAGTTGTTCTTTCCGATTTTTCAGTCCCAGCCTTCTGTTGTTTGGAAGAAAGGTTGACTCAACTCTAATTGCCTTCAGGATTCTAACACAAGCTTGGAACATGTTTGTTCCAAATAGTTCACAATAAACTAAACTAATAATACTTAGCATTCATTAATATTGCACTGGACAACCCACAGTTCACCACCCAACAACAAACCATGGGTTATTTTCATGGGTTGTTCATGGTTAAGCCAGGGCTTCTTAGCACAACTGTGTTCAGACAACATGATAACCCACGGTTCAGCAACAACCCACGGTTCAACAACAACCCACGGTCAACCCTTGAGTGTGGGTTAAGTATCTTGTTGTCTGATATGGATCAATACAGCTACCTGTGTTTTTAGACTTTCCTTGAGGTCTTGGGCCATGGGGACTGTCATGAGGAGTGCCTGCACTTCCAAATGGACCTCTACACCAGTAGCGATGCACTTCCATGTACAAAGTTGTCTTCCAAACCATAGAGACGGCAACCATAGAGTCGTACAATTTGTCCACCCAGTATGTTGTTGATCATTAGTACTTCCTGCTGCATGCCTATTTCCTCAACGTAAGAGATTTTATTATATAAATTATTTATTATATTAAGCGGTATATGAATATTACAAATAAATAAATAAATAAATAAATAAATTAAATAAACCCTGCTGTGATACGAACTAGGATACCATCCAAGCACTTGTTAACATCAGTGTGCATACTGGTTGGACTGCACAAGCAAGTTAATAATAATGTGCATTTACATACAATGGGTTTTATTTTATTTATTTACTTATTTGTTTATTTTTAAACTGCCCAATTGCCAAAGTTCTCTGGGCAGTGCACAATAGATTAAAAACATACGATACAAATATTGAAACAAAAAAATAAAAATGGCACAGAGGAAAATCAAGATAAAATCAGCAGCAAACCATTACAACATCATAAAACCAGATTAAAGGCATAATCCTATGCAAATTTAGCCAGAAAAAAGGCTTGCAACTCCCAGCATGCCTCAGCCAGCTATGCTCAGCATGCCTTAGCCAGCAGCAGAAGAGAGTACTAAAAACACTTCTTAAAATGCCTGGGAGAATAAAAAGATCTTCATTTGGAGCTGAAAAGACCATAATGTAGGTGCCAGGCAAGCCTCTCTGGGGAGAGAATTCCAGCAATAGGGTGCCGCCACTGAAAAGGCCCCCTCTCTTGTAGCCAACTATCTTACCTCATTTGGCGGGGGGCACCTGGAGGAAGGCCTCAGACGATGATGATCTTAAAGATCACGGTAATTAAATGAACAGTGAGCATCACCCAACCCATGTACAATAACTATGTGCACACTGTACACCGATTGCATGTTTAGTGTTCTGAACAGAACTATATGTTTATTTTAGCTTCTGTTCGTGAATTCCAAATCCTTTCATAGCAATTTTTAAAAAAGATTAACCAGTGTGGTTTAGTGGTTAACAGTGTCAAACTTATGTAAGCCACTTTGGATTCCTTGCAGGGGGAAAAACGGTGGGGCATAAATGTATTTATATAGATAGATATAGCTATAGATATAGATGCAATAAATAAGAACTTAATCATATCACCCCAGGAGCCAAGTAACTGTTCTCTGTTGCTGCATCCTTATGCTGGGAACATGCTTTCCCTGCTCAATTTAGGAACATAAGAAGAGCCCTGCTGGATCAGACCAGTGGTCCATCTAGTCCAGCATTCTGTTCACATGGTGGCTGCCCAGCTGCCCACAGGAGCCCACAAGCAGGGCAGGAGTGCAACAGCACCCTCCCAGCCCATGTTCCCCCAGCAACTGGTGTACATAGGCACACTGCCTCTGATATCGGAAGTCGCATATTGCCATCAGGATTTGTAGCCATTGATAGCCTTCTCCTCCATGAAGTTGTCCATTCTTCTTTTAAAGCCTTCCAAATTGGTGGCCAGTCACTACATTTCTACTGGCACACAGCTGTTAAAAGCACAGGAGCCCTAACAGAAAAAATAGTTGGCCACCCTACCTTGGGATTACTTGGAACACTTGGAATTACTCCAGTTTCTTTTTGCAACCGGGCCCTGGGGGAAGCATGGAAAGGAATCTGATCTGTCTGCTTGCATGGGGAACAGAAAGCCAGAGATGCTTTTATGGAGATCTTATCGGAGTGGCGTTTACTTAGCATGATTGCTGCTTTGTCCTCAACAGGGGAAAATAATGAAGGCAGACAAAATTTAGTTCCAGTAGAGCTCAGGTGGCAACTGCCCTCCTCTCAGGACCAGATCCAGATGAAACATTGAACCCTGGCAGAAAACGAGTGGGCAGAGTATCGGAAACCGCAGCCAGCAATGGGAGATAAAACCCCAGGAGTTTCTGCTGGGCTTGTTGAAGCAGCAAAGATCCAACAGGAGGCAACCAGCCCTGGCTTGCCTAGAAGCTGTTTGTTTATTGAATAAACTTTATTCCCTTGACCTTTCAAAGAGAAGGGTTGATGGCTTTCCAAGTTAACTTGAAATTTGGAGGGTTTAGTCTTGGTCCCTGGGCCTCTTGGGCAAGGCTTAAAATGTTAATCCAACTAGATGTATCATACCACTTTGTTTGATAGCATTTAAGAACACAGGGTGGGCAACCACATTTTATCAATTAATTGATTCTTCAATTTAAAAATTGTTTATTTGGCTAAAGTTAATTGGACATATTTTATTTATTATTTATTTATTTATTATATATCCTGCCTTTTTTCCTGCAAGGTACCCAAGGCAGCTTACATAATTCTCCTCCTTCTCCTCTCCATTTTATCCTCACAACAACCCTGTGAGGTAGGTGAGGCTGAGAATCGGTGCACTGGCCCAAAGTCACCCAGTGAGCTTCAAGGCCAAGTGGGGACTCAAACCCGGATCTCCCGAGTCCCAGTCCAACCCTACTGCTCTCCATCTTGAGTTATTTGAGTTTTAAAATGTTATTTATTATATTCTGTCCCACCTTTTTTTCCTGCAAGGAACCCAAGGCACCTTACATAATCCTCCTCCTCCACCTCCCCATTTTATCCTCACAGCAGCCCTGTGAGGTAGGCGAGGCTGAGAGTCCATGACTGGCCCAAAGTCACCCACTGAGCTTCATGGCCAAGTGGGGGCTAGAACCCCGGTCCAGTGGGCCAACCACTGACTCTCAGCCTAACCTACCTCACAGGGTTGTTGTGAGGATAAAATGGAGAGGAGGAAGAGGAAGGTCAAGTAAAATTCCTTGGTTTCCCTGCAGGAAAAAAGGGTGGGATATAAATGTAATAAATAAATAAAGTATCTGAAGGGCACTTTCAGGTTTTTCACTTGGCATTGCCAGGGGAGACGTGTCGCAGGGAGACAGGGCCTACTAGATTCCCAGGACTAAACCCCATAAGCAGTTTCCAGTGACAGCCTCCAGCCTGGAGCGTATGAAGTAAGAACATAGGAATAGCCTTTCTGAATGGCAACCTGTTCCCCATAGTGGCCAACCAGATGCATCTGGGAGGACCACAAGCAGGACATGAGTACAACGGCACCCTCCCACCCATGTTCCCCAGCAACTGGAGTACGTAGGCACACTGCCTCCGATACTGGAGGAGGCATATAGCCATCAGGACTAACAGCCATGGATGGCCTTCTCCATGAATTTGTTTAATCCCCTTTTAAAGCTCTCCAAGTTGGTGACCATCACTACATCTTGTAGAAGTGAACTCATAGAGGAAGGAAAACATCTCCCTATCCACTTTCTCCCACCATGTATCATTGTATAAACCTCTATCGTGCCCCCCAACCCCAGTTTTTGAGTAACCCTTAAAGAGTGCCGTTAAGCATGTTTGAATGAAGTGGCTTGCTGTCATAATACCACAGATTAACCACGATTAAGAGGACTGGATGGCCTTCCAATGCAGGGGGCTGGACTTGCAGGCAGACCAGAGACCCAGCACCTTTTCCTCCAGGAAATAATTACTGCCCACAGTGTCCCCACTTCACAGATATCTGGAGCAAAGAGGGACAGAATTTCCCTGCAGGATGCATTATTTTGTTGTCGTCATTCTTAACCACTGTCAGCAGAACTTCTCCGTGATATACTGGCCGTGACCTTGATGAGTTTCTCCCAAACCATTTTTGTGTGAATCCTGCCAAGGCAAGCTCAGTTGGCTGGCATTTAGAGATGCCAAGGGGGTCTTGCGCTACCCTATGCAGGCTCTGCCCTCACCCAGCATCTGACAGCAACTTTACTGCCAAGCGAATGAAAAAGTCAGACAGGTGCTCCTTTGGTCATCATTGTCTCAAAGTTTCAGTTTGCAGCCTGTGCCAGCAGCTTCTCTCCAAAGTGCCTCCGAAATGAAATGCTGAAGGTTGGTGATGGGTGAGCAGCCTCAATAGATTGTGCATCTCTATGTGCATGTGGGCGTGTATAGTGGTAAACCTTGAAGGGCAGGCGCTCATCGTGACATTCCCTGTAGCTACGCCCCCAAGGAGGGTCCAAAAATGCAGGCAGACACTCCATATATGCATGTAATTTAACAAACATTTCCTGGGGGCAGAGACCTCTTGTCTAACCTACCTCATACGGTTATTGTGAGGATAAAATACGAAGGAGGGACAATGCTGACACTATGTATGCAGCCCTGAGCTTGTTGGTGGAAGGGTTGAGTTATAAATGTTCGGCCACAAAGTTCACTGGGTGACTTTGGGCCACACACTGACTCTTAGCCTAACCTACCTCACAGGGTTGTTGTGAGGATAAAATGGAGAGGAAGAGGAAGAGGAGGAGAACCATGTAAGCCACCTTGAGTTCCTTGCAAGAGGAAAAAAGGCAGGGGGCAAAGGCCAGTATGGTGCAGTGGTCAGAGTATTGGAATGGGACTTGGGAGATCTGGGTTCTGGTCCCCACTCAGCCATGAAACTCACTGGGTGACTTTGTGCCAGTCACTGACTCTGAGCCACACCTACCTCACAGGGTTGTTGTGCTTGTGAGGATAAAATGGAGAGGAGGAGAAGGATCATGTAAGCTACCTTGGGCTCCTTGGAGGAAGGGTGGAATATAAATGTAATAATATATAAAATAAAAACTCTGATTTGGGGAAGGCCTTCTCAGATCATGTTATATTTATGTGCCAGGCCATACGTCTAAAAACAAAAAATTAAGCACAGGTCTCAACTTGAATTACATCCCTGGTGATTTAATTCAAAAGGCATTTGAGGACCGTATCGGTGGGAAGCCATGATATAAATTTCTTACGTACGTACATGCAGACTCATGCACTGGAGTCTTTCCAAGCTGCCGGAGGGCCTAGAATCATAGTTGCTACACCCAGGCACAAAAGGCTGCCCGTTGCAGTGGTGGTTAATGTTGTGTTTTATAATGTTACCCTAACTTTTGTTATACAGTATATTGAACGTCAAAGCAGCAGCTCTTTCTTTTGCCTGTCATGGTGGGATATCTTTGCCTCCTCTGAACTACAACCGTGGGAACAAGGCAGGGGCAATGTGAGGTACCGAAAAGATCTGGGGCTCAGGCCTACAGGACAACAACAACAACAACAACAAGCACAAACTGCAGATGCTGATTTACATATGCTCTAAAGTCTCTCTCTCTGTGTGTGTGTGTCTTTAAAGGACACCCGTAGTTGTAAAAAGGGATGCATGGACAGGGGAGAGGAGGGCATTTGATTTCAGGGGGAAAAAAACCAGGCAGAAAGATTCAAGGGCTTCGGGGGGCAGCAGGAGGTGACGCACCTGTGGGCCAGAAGCCAGCTCATCCAGGGGGATCAGAGAGCATTGCTCATGGGCACCACCCCCTGCACTAAAACTTTTAAGTTCTCACTGAGGTGGTCAACCCATGTCTAGGCTGGACTACTTCAGACTTGTAGGTGTTGGAGCCGCACGACTGAAAGCTCTTCCAAATTATTTTCCACTGCTCACCTTCTCCCTGATATGTTAGTATTCTATCTGCAGGGATTCCACCCCCACCCCCAATGTGGAAGCATACATTCCCGTGAGCGGTATCTGCCATCTCAGGGTTGACCACTTCAGAAATCTGGGCTGTCCAAGGAAAGCCAGTCAGTTCCTGCTGTAACTACTTTTGTCAGAGTCACCTCCTCCACCAGAAGGCAGAGGCAGTGTTAGGGGGCAGCCCACTAGGGCTGGAGCCCCAAATCTTTCCTCTGGAGCCCTGAATCTCTGGGAGGCCATCTGCCCCACCATCCTGCTGTCCATGGGCACTTGCTAGAATAAGGGACAAGGGCCCTGATGATCTCTATTGCATCCACACGCAATTCCTTCTCTCCTGTGGGTACCAGGTGAACGCTTAAATACAAGGTTGGTTGTCTATAAAGATATAGGAGCTTTATTCAGGTGAGAGGGATGCTGTTAATGCTAAGGGCACTAATGTTTGAACCTACCTCCATCTGCAAGATGTCTTTTAAGCCCTGCTTCTAAAACCCATCTCTTCCCATCCGAAAGCCAGGTTGTAGGAGATATACAAGAGATATATAGCTAGGTGACCTGGAAACACAGCCCCAGGTATTAGGTTTCCCCCAGCAAGTCTGTGCACCTTTGATTTCTCCTCTGCCTCTCTATGGGAATCTTGCCTTGCCTGTACATATTAGGGTAGCAAGAGGAGTCAAGAGGAGCCATCCAAACGAGTTCCAGCCAACCATATCATACCACAAATTTAGGCCTCCCCTGTAGGCATGAGTTGGATCTGTGAAGCACTTTGATATTCAATATTGGTTTGAAACGCCGTAGCACAGCAAGAGCCAATTCCTGCAATCCCAGGGCTGGCGTCAAGAGTAGGCATGGTTGGGCAACTGCCAAGGGCCCCTCAACCCAGCAGGGGCCTCCTGGACTTTTCACCATTGCAACCTGCAAGTAGTTGCCACTGCCTACTTGCTCCCTGGCCCTCTGCCTATCAGGGAAGCAAGTGGTAGTCATGATGAGAAAGAAGACGAGGAGAGAAAGAGCAGCTGGTGACAATGGTGGTGAGGAGGTAGACTCATTGAGGGAGAGGATCCATTGAGGCTGCATAACCCAAGGGCCCTCAAAAACCTGGAGCTGGTACTGCATCAGAGAGCAGTCCTGGGGCCAGGAGCGACCATCTCCATCATAAAATTGGCACCATTTAGTAGTAAAATGTTCATACCCATGGAGTACATGCATTCAAGTACAGCACATCCATAGAAACATATACATGCATACAATACATCCAAAACAGAGAAGTAAATATTATTATTACTTGAAAACATTTTTCATCAAACCACCAGGGGCCTATATAGCGATAGATAGACAGACAGACTCTGCCCAGACCCTAAGATCATCTTCAGAGGTTCTTTTCTGGATGCTTCTGCCAAATGAGGTGAGGCAGGTGGCTACTAAGGACAGGGTGTTTTCAGTGGTGGCACCTGGGTTGCAGAATGCCCTTCCCAGATAGGCTCACCTGGTGCCTATGTTGTGGTCTTTTCAGCACCAGGTGAAGCCCTTTTTATTTTCCTCGGCTTTTCAGTCCTTCACTTTTGTTTTTAAAAGTGTAATTATGTGCTTAGATTTTTACCCTGCTGCTGTTACTCTGGTTTCTACTTTGGTTTTATTTCATTTTACTTTTAAGTGTTTTATATTTTTATCATGTTGTATTTTAAGGTTTTAATTTCTGTGAACTGCCCAGAGAGCTTTGGCTATTTGGCAGTATAGAAAGGTCATAAATAATAATTTTAAAAAAAAAATGTTTCAGGGACTTCAGCGCCAGCTCCAGGTTTTGGGGGGCCCTTGGGGAAGACACCCTCAATGTCCCCCTCCCAGTGAGTCTACCATCTCACCACCATTGTCTCCAGCTGCTATTGCTCTTCCTCCTCTTCCTCATCATTGGTACCACTTGATTGCTGGACAGACAGAAAGCCAGGGAGCAAGTAGGCCGTGGCATCTCCTGCTCCTCCTTCTCACCTCCATCGTTGTCTGGGCCAGAGGGAGAGCCTGGTGGTGAACAAGCAGGTTGCAATGGGGAAGTGGAAGAGGAACTCCATGGGGCTCTTCTCAGTGGGTCCCTGTGGGGGTATGGGCCCTTGGCAGGTGCCCAATCATGCCTACCTTTGACGGTGGCCCTGGGCAAATAAATCTGTTTGCAGGACACCAGCTGCCAATTCCCTGCCTTAGCACAGGGGTCAGCAGCAGGTAGATCTGGATGGATTTGAAGTAGATCAGCATGGATTTCTGACTCCCGATTGTTTAATAATAGTAGCAATAAAATGACTCCCCTCCAGCCCTGCAACCTCCCCTAGGTTGCGTAGGGTAACCAGGAGTGGATTTCTGCATGGAAGCATTGTGAGCTCAGTTCAGTTCTGGTACTCAAAGCAAATGCCAAGGCTTAGAATTTGCCTAGGAATGCTGCCAGTCAAAGCAGACAATACTGGGTTAGATGTAAGTCTGGCCTGACCTAAGGCAGCTTCCTAAACTCTTATCATGGGGGTGGGGAACCTCAGGCCTGAGGGCTAAATCTGGCCCTCCGGCGGTCCACCAACAACACCCCTTTCCCTGCCCCACCCAACCGCCAATAGCTTGCTGGTTTCCCGGCTTTTGTGCAGTTTTTCCCCATTCTAAAATGTCAAATGCTTCTCCTAATGTTTAGTTACAGACTCAAAGAGCTTTAAACTACAATATGCTGGATTTGGGGGGTATTTTTGAACCTGCCCATTTCCCTTCGGTCCTGCCCACCAGTGGAATGTGGCCCCCGAGACCTTCTCTGAAACGGAATTTGGCCCTTGGGCAGAAACACCTTTGATACCTCTGCAGGTAAGATCAGCAGCTCTTGAGGAAGGGGGACTTTGAACACATGAGAAGAAGGGAGAAATGTGTGCCCTGCAGGGTCAAACTGGATGATGATGATGATGATGATGATGATGATGATGATGATGATGATGATGATGATGATGATCCCTTAATGAATATGAAGCGGGTGGGGAACCAAGGAGCATGCTTGAAGCAGCAGGCAAAGATGCCTTTGCAGAGATAAACTTTTACTTCCTGCCTTTCTTGAAACTGGCCCTTCCCGTCAGCCAACAGGAAAGATCCTTGTAAGGAAAATAGGTTGAAATACTTGGATCTTCTGGCCGATAGTGGCAAAGCCCAGGGGACTTAGTAAGAAAACAAACAAACCGAAAAGTCTAGCTTGCTACAAATCCCATCCTTTGATAAGTGTCTTAGAAAGTTTGCTTCCAGTTCCAGATAAGTGGCCTGCATGTGACTGAACAGCGGCCAGTTAAATCAGCTTCGCCTGAGTTCATGCAACCCAGGATCTGGCACAGAAACTCTCTCTTGCACAGAAAAGCCCATGTGTTTGTGGCAGAACTCGATTCAAGCCACGTGGGAAGATTTTCAGCAATCCTCAGGTCTCTGCCCATTAAAAATGTGCAACACTTAATAAAAAATAGATTTTTTGGTGGGAGGCAATAGACTGATTTCATGCATCAAGGCAAAACCATGCGAGAGGAACAGCTGTGCTGCCCCGCCCCGATACAAATACGAAAGGGCTCAATTAAAGGAATACAGGAGTGGTTGCATCAGATCAAATCATGCAAAGAGATGCTGCAGAAGCAAGTTGTTGATGCTGCAGTCTGCGTAGGAATAGGTTACTTCAAGATGAGGTTTTGATCACACCATTGCTCTGCCTCATTCAAGAGTTCCGGTACCTTTTTCTCCAGAAAAAAAGCACTGGCAATGCGTATGATGCAGTACTCCAAAAACAAGCAAAATGACCACCAGTAGCGCATCCAGTTTATACATTTTATAGATTTAAAAATTTTAAAAAATTACAATTTTCATTTTTTTCATATACATACAGATTTTAAAAATATGAAACGTTTCAGTATAAAACACCAGCTTCAGTCACTAATAGGAATATGTTACAGGACCACTTAAAAGCTGAACCAGGACCAGGAGCAAAATAAGGTTCTGGAGAAATATAAAAATTACATACACACACACCAAGTTAAATCAAGGAGCAAAACACTGGAACCCTTAGATATATTAACTTTATTAAGAGTATGGTCTTCAAAGCAAGAGAACTGTACAGCATGTAAATTGTATACATTTGCAACCGTGCTACAATTCCCATTACACACACACACACGCATGTACAAAATCTCCCCCAAAATACAGTTGAACCCCGCTCTAATACAGCCACAGCCTCACTCATTTTCCTTTTGACACTCACCCTTCCTTTTCCAAGCTTCTGCTTTGTAAACCTTTCCTGCTCTTGCTACTAGATCCAAACCTCCCTGGCTCCTTGAAAGCACAAAAACGGAGACCTAGAACTGAAGTATTGTGTAGCAACAACCATGCCTAGGTTAGTTTAACGCTGGACCTGCTGGAAAAGAGCAGCAGTTCCTGGAACACTCCATGGTTACAAAATTAAATAGGAATATTATTATTTTTTACTTCTCTCCCTTACTAAGGCACCCACATTTACATATTAAATAGAATATCAAACAAAAAAGCTACATGTAAACTTTGCTGGATATTTAAAATTACACATGCACACACACACACAGACACACACACACACAGGCACGCACACGCATATATTTCAAGTAAAGAAGATACACCAGGTAATTTCCTGATGTGGTACCTGTAGAACATAATAATAGACAATGTTGTATACTGGTTAGAGCAGGGTTGGTCAACACATCTCCTGTGTGCTGCTGATTTTGTGGCTTCCACTGCCCTGCCGAATTTGCGACCAAAATTTGACGGCACAAGGGTGGGGAAAAAACCAGGGATTTCCCTTTAAAACAAGGTGTGCGCTCGCATGGTGGGACGCAGCCCCCGGTGGGTTCCGGGGTGGGGGGCTCTGGCCTCCGGACGTTGCCCACCCCTGGGTGAAGAGTGTTGAATTAGAACACGGGAGTTACAGATTCATGGCTGCACTCAGCCATGAAACTCAGCAGGTCACCTTGGGCCAGTTAACTCTCTCAGCTTATATCCTATTCCAACATGACTCAATTCAGCGCTGGTTTGGGATAGCCTAGATGTGTTGTACAACTCCCAGCGTCCCCCAGCCAGCCATGCTGGGAGTTGTTGTCCAACACATCTAGAGTGTGCCAGGTTGGAGAAAGCTGGTCTAACCCCATCTTTTACTACAGGGACGAACAGGACATACCCACATGGGTGTCAGTGCATGTGCCCACGGGAGCCACTTCCAAATGAGACCAGGCAGGCGAAGACAAAAAGACCCTCTTGAGCTTCTCTATCCCAGGGGCCATGGGGACTGAAACACACTCTGCACACTCTCAGAGGCACTTTCTGATTTATTATTGCTTAACATGCTTCAAAAGGCAGATGTCGGGCCTGGAACAGGGTTTTCCAGGGCTGAGCCTTGGTGAGTTTTGGTTTTTTTTAAAGTATAAAGGAGGTAAAAATTGGCTGCACATACCCCCCCCCACACACACACACCTTTTAGCGGAGCAATTTAATACATCATTTTCAAATTATATACCCATCGGCACATCCTCATTTTATATCAAGTCAGAATTGCCTGCAGTGCTGTCCATTTTGGGACATCATCACAGAATCCAGTGCTCTTGGCTACCAGCAATTCCCTTGTTGTTGCTGTTTTTAAAGGGTGCCTATAAAGAAACACCTAGCTGTCCCCAGTCCCCAAATTCTTAATACTGCAGAGCCAGAGAATCCAGCCTCATGAGTTCTGTTGTTCTTAACACCCTTCAATACTTCTCAGTGCTCAAACATCCTATTTTTCTCCTACGGCCTTTGAATTGAGTTGCAGCCTTTAAAAAATACAGCCTCGCTTTTACACTTGGCAAGATCCATGGATTGGATGCAAAACCAGGGCCTCAGCCCCTGCCAACTGCAGACGTGAGAGATGCAGCTTTTTCTTCCTAGCAGCTACAGGGTCCCAGCTGCACATCCATAAATGTAGGCTCGATGGATTGGGGGGCGGATTCTCACTCGAATTTCAGACTCCTGTTTTCGGACCAATTTTTAATAGCACCACACCAGAAAGTGGAAGTAACAGGGGGGAAAGTGTGTCCAGAACTAATTGGGAAAGTCATAGCCATCCCTAGGATAGAGAAACCTTCCAGAGGAAAACAGAAGAAGAAGTGCACGGGTAGACAGGAGTCCACTGTTCAATCTGCATATTATCTAGGTCAGAAGCAGAGGACTGTGGGGACAGACAGTCACGGTTCTTTCTGGCATGCTAAATTACCCTCCCTCAGTGGTTCAAGTCACGCTCCTTTAGCAATCGTAGATCTCATTGTTGGAGATGTGCACCGGCTGCTTCGACTCCATTTCCCAGATGTTGTCGTAACTGAAGTCACTCTGGAAACTTTGGAGCTCAGCATAATCATGGTAAGCAGAGCCAAGCCGTTCCCGGCTGCTTTCTGGCAGGTCGTATGTTCCAATGCTTTCGTCTATAAGTGGCAGGGGATCAAAAAGAGGCAGGGGTGGATTAGTATATTTATTTTAATTATGATTTATTTAAGAGATTTTTTAATCCATCTTCTATTTATTTTATTTATTATAATTATATCCCACCGTTTTTCCTGCAAGGAACCCAAGGCAGCTTCCATAATCCTCCTCCTCCTCTCCATTTTATCCTCACAACAACCCTGTAAGTTAGGCTGGGAGTCAGTGACTGTCCCAAAGTCACCCAGGGAGCTTCATGGCCGAGTGGGGACTAGAACCCGGATCTCCCGAGTCCCAGTCCAGCACTCTGACCACTACTCCACACTGGCTCTCCCACTATGCCACACTGGCTTTTAGGACCCACTGCCCTCGCAAGGCACGTTACAATACTACAAAAACATGGGGATACAATTACAATTAAACACAGACACAGAGATACACACACTGGTAGCAGTGGTAGCTAATGATTTTTTAGCCCCAAATGCAGACTGAAACAATGAGTCTTCAGGTTTTTGTTTTGTTTTAAAGCCAGAAATGATGAAGCCATACGTATCTCCTTGAGGCAGGGGGTTTCAAAGGTGTGGGACCAACACTGAGAAAGCCCTATCCCTCCTCCTTCTCCTCTTCCTCCTCCTCCCCCTCCTCCTCTTCCTTCTTGTTCCTCTCCTACCAAAGGTTGGGCATCATCGTGGCTAGACTGTCTTTAGATATGGCCACTCTCTTATTGTATTGCCCCCAACTCGTTCTTTAAGGTTTTTTCAGCCAAGACCTCCTTCTTCTTCCTACACTTCTTTTCCCATTTCTTTTCCTTTGTATACTCAGCTGCAGCACTCTATATTTTTCAATTCTCATTATATGACCAAAAGATTCTAGTTTTCTGTAGTCTACCCCTAGTAACCATAAAAACACATGAAGCTGCCTCATAAGGAATGCCTGCACTCATATGAACCTACCTGAGCCCCCATAATCAACCTCGGAGACCCTGCTCACTCGCCTGTCATGAGGAAAGACATGAGGAATAGGGCCTTTTCGGTGGTGGTGCCACTTTTGTGGAATTCTCTCCCCAGGGAGATCTACCAAGCCCCCTTTCTTCCCCCACATGGAAGTTTTCAGATTAAAGTAGTTAGATTTATTTATTTTCTTATTATATATTTAAGCCGCCCAATAACATATGTTCTCTGGTCAAATTACAAATAGTTAAAATGAGAGTGTTGGACTGGGACTCGGGAGATCTGGGTTCTATTCCCCGCTCAGCCATGAAACTCACTGGGTGACTTTGGGCCAGTCACTGACTCTCAGCCTAACCTACCTCACAGGGTTGTTGTGAGGATAAAATGGAGAGGAGAAGGAGGATTATGTAAGCCGCCTTGGGTTCCTTGCAGGAAAAAAGGCGGGGTATAAATACAATAAATAAATAAATAAATAAATAAATACATCCAAAATTCATAACAGTACAAGAATAGAGAAAAGCAAAGATATAGAAAAACAGCTATGAAATCTAAAAAAACTAAATCTCTAAAGGTGCAATCCTATACATGTTTAGACAGAAAAAAGGCCTACAATTCCCAGCATGCCCCAGCCAGCTATGCTGGCTGCAGTATGCTGGGAGTTGAAGGCCTTTTTTCTGTCTAAGCTTGCATAGGATTGTGCCCTAAGACAAGGGACTCACCTGAGGTCGGCAAGGAAGGAGCCAGAAATCCATCTCTTGATACGGTGCTCTGATTGGTGTGGGGGCGGGAGTTGGGGAGAGAGAAGAGAAAGACAAAAAATGAACGTTACAAAAGCCACGAAACAGTTTCATTTCATGACTTTCCCACCATGGCTTGTTTATAGCCATGGTTAAAAGTCTGTCCCAACTTGCTCTCTTCCATTTTAGGTTTGCAACCATACCGGATCTGTGTGAACACCGCCTGTCATAAGAACATCCCCGATGGATCTAACACAAATGTCCATCTAATCCGGCATTTTGCTTCCCACAGTGGCCCACCTGATGGTTCAGGGAGGCCCACAAGCAGGACATGAAAGCACTAACACACACACACACACACACACACACACTATTCGCCCCCCCCCCCGCAACTTTTTTATCCACTTAGTGGTCATGGCTAGTAGCTCCTGATACCCTCCTCCTCCTCCTCCTCCTCCTCCTCCTCCTCCTCCTCCTCCATCAATCATGAAGTTATTCAATCCCCTTTTAAGCCACCTAAACTAGTGGGTATCCCAACATCTTGTCACAGTGAATTCCATAAATTAATTTATATAAATTATAAAACAGAACAGTTGTACTGTAGCCCTAGGGCTGCTTTTAGGGTCCCCCCCATTTCAAAAGCCCTCTGCAAGGCTTTTACAGGCCTCTGCAGGCGCTGCCAGCAGAGGCATTGTTAGGGGAGGCCCACTATGGCTGGAGCCCCGAATCTTTCATTTGGAGCCCCGACTCTCTGGGAGGCCATCTGCCCCACCATAACGACTCTTGACACTGGCCTCGAACATGATCGGTTCTGTTCAGTTACAAAAGCAGAGCAAACCATCCCAGCCAGCACACTCTTCTGAACCCAGGAGTTGGAAAAACCCAAACAAACTGAAGAAGAGCCTTTGGCCTGCACTCACTGTGGTCAAATAATTGGTGTCCGGATGAGGCATCACTGGAAAATTAAAAGCAGGGCAGGGGTTGCCGCGTCTCTGAGCAGCCGTTGGCTCTCGCCAGTGGTTGCCAAGTAGGGGCTGGGACTTCTTCTTCTGCGCCGGAGGGTGATGGGAGACGGGGACAGACACCGGCATGGCTGGGTAGCCGTTGTGCTGATCCAAGGCGGTCTGTCTATGGCGTCTCACGAACTTTCAAGAAAGCAGAATATTGCTGGATTGAGCCAAGGGAAAAACACAAGCCTTCTCTAACCCCACCTTTTACAAAGCTTTATTTAAGGCTTGAAGTGAGCAAGCGACATCTGGGCAGGGGCCAAATTCTCCCCAGAACCTACCAGGAGCCGCACCCCACCTCCGCCACTGCAGGAATTGCCGCTACTGTTGAAATTGCTATTCTGATAGTGGCAGCAACTCATGCGATTTTCCTTGGAAACAAGGCATGTGGGGAGCGCAGGCCTTGTTTTCAAGCAGAATGACACACACACCCAGAAGCTTCTGGGGGTGTGATCCTGCAGGAAAATGAACCGTGCACACCCCCCCCGTGCCTCGTTTTCCCTGAAGCAAGGATAAATTCAGTAGCAGCAGCAGCAGCAGTGAGGGGGGTGCAAAATGGGCAGAGGTCGCATCCTGACAGCATGTTGCCCACCCCTGATTTAAGGGATGTTAAAGACCTGCCTTATACTCAGGTGTGGTGCTAGGTACCGAAAAGATCCGGGGCTCAGGCCCACAGCTGAATGCAAGTAAATACCTCTTCTAGGAAGTTAGGGTCCGCTGTCCCATGCGCAGAGGGGGAATTGGGTGTATAGGGGTCAGCATACATAGGGGAGCAAGACAGAGGCGTGTTCTCCACATTTTTGGGCGCCGTGCAGTTCTGACTTCTTGGCAAGTTCCATTGTTTCAGCTGCAGAGGGGGAAAGAGTTTCAGGAATCAGAGGCAGTGTGCCTATGTACACCAGTTGCTGGGGAACATGGGCAGGAGGGTGCTGTTGCACTCATGTCCTGCGTGTGGGCTTCCAGTGGGTAGCTGCTCGGCCACTGTGTGAAGAGAATGCTGGACTAGGTGAACCCTTGCTCTGATCCAGCAGGGCTCTTATGTTCTTATGACTTCTGCACAGTGCATAGTTAAACTATGGAACTGGCTACCATAAGACGTAGTGATGTCCACCAATTTGGAGGGCTTTAAAAGGGGATTGACAAATTCATGGCTATCGATGGCTACTAGTCCTGATGCCTATATGTTTCCTCAAGTATCAGAGGCAGTATGCCTATGGACACCAGTTGCTGGGGAACATGGGCGGGAGGGTGCTGTTGCACTCCTGTCCTGCTTGTGGGATTCCCGTGGGCAGCTGGTCTGCCACTGTGTGAACAGAATGCGGGACTAGATGGACCCTTGGTCTGATCCAGCAGGGCTCTTCTGCTGTTCTGTTCTTATGAATGCAAAGCCTCTCTGTGAGCAAAGAAATGGGTTCCAGGGAAGGATTAGGACACACAGCAGCTCATCCACGAACGGGAGTGTCGGGGGCCCTGTCCTGCAATCACGCATTCTAGCACTCTGACACTGGAGACTCCAATCAGTGAGATCTTTTTATTACGGCAAATCTCATGGCATAAGCTTGACGGTTACAGTCTTCGGAAATCATCTAGCTGGTAGCATTTTGCCACGGGCTCTTGAAATTGTTCTACATTAAGGTAGGGGACTGGAATGTCTCTTAAGGACCAAGTTCCTTGCCTGCTTGACAGGGAGTGCTGTGCAAGTGCTGGAACATCGCCTTATACCGAGTCAGACCCTTGGTCCATCTAGCTCAGTAATATGAGCTATATTGACTGGCAGCAATGGCTCTCCAGGGTTTCAGGCAGCAGTTTTCCCAGCCCTGCCTGGAGATGCCGGGGATCGAACCGGGGACCTTCTGCATGCCAAGCAGGGGCTCTGCCACCGAGCAAGGGTTCCTCCTCCAACACTAATTTCAGTCCTCTGGTCTCTTACGTTGTTCATCTCCAGATGCAACGCAGGGTGTTGCTGTTGCACTGGGGCTGTGTATGGCTCGTTGTACACTGGCGATAAGACTTCTCCACTGGGATGCTCTGCGATGAGTTGATAATGGCTCCTTTCACAGTCCTGGCTCTTGGGTTGTGGCTGCTGGGTTGTGGCCCCAGATTTCCCTCTGGACTTCCGAGAGCTTCCTTTTCTTTTCAGTTCAGGTTTCGGTATCTCCGTACTTGTGGAGACTGGGTTTCCTGGACACTGCAATAACGGGAGAAATAGTCTGTTTAGGGCACAATCCTATGGCCCTCCAGCCTTGCCCAGGGGGGCCATAGGATAGGTCGGACTCCCCGCTGCGACCTTAGAAATCCCTTTACGCTTAGAAAGCAACTGGGGGCTTGTGAAGCGGATACAAAACCAGAGTCCTCTGCTCTGGATGGCCTGCGCCAGTCAGTTACCTGGCAGGAGCATCCTGGACTAGTTGTCGCTTCCAAACACCCTTCAATGGCAGCCCCACACAGAGCAGATTACAGAAGCCTAGTGTAGAAGCAGGGGAGGGTGGTGACTCCTATGTCAGTGGAGCTTCTCATCCATTGCAGCTTTTATTCTGAGCTTTAGAGGAGCTATCCATGGTGCTCCATGGTGGCAAACCAATTTTGGGGATGGAGTACAGAACCATGGATAGCTCCTCTAAAGCTCAGAAGAAAAGCTGCAATGGATAAGGAGCCCCACCACTGACACAGGAGTCACCAGCCTCCCCTGCATAGAAGTGATCGAAGCGTCTGACAAGCATTGATCACACAGACACACAACGTCCAAGTCAGCTGAGCAAGAATTAGACTTGGCTCGGTGGCATTCCTCGTTGTAACGTCATCGGAGGTTTGCAATTTGGGCTGGAAGAAGCACCGGCCTATAACAGTAAGGCATGACGATCAAGGGTAAAAAGGCTTCCCCGAGCATCCACTTCCCAGAATTCCTACTTACACAGACCGGATGCGGCAGGGGGTCGTCTGTCAGCCGGTTCTCTGGCATCACGCGGAACGACTGCTTCTCGGAACGGGAGCCTGTGCTGTTCTGGGAGTGGTGTGTGGAGGCCAGCCCCTTCCCTCCCGATGCCCAGGAGTTTGTTCGGCCATCAGAGGTGAGAGACCCTCTCCCGCTTCCTGAGAACTAAACCAACGAACAAGGAAAATGGGGTGGGGAGAGAAAGTATTCTGGGTTAATATATGTTGCAAAGTTAGACATTTTTCTCCCTCTCTCATAATACTAGAAATCAGGGTCATCCCATGAAGCTGATTGGTGGGAGATTCGGGACAGATCAAAGGAAGTCCTCCTTCACACAGTGCATAGTTAAACTATGGAACTGGCTACCATAAGACGTAGTGATGTCCACCAATTTGGAGGGCTTTAAAAGGGGATTGACAAATTCATGGCTATCGATGGCGACTAGTCCTGATGCCTATATGTTTCCTCAAGTATCAGAGGCAGTGTGCCTATGGACACCAGTTGCTGGGGAACATGGGCGGGAAGGTGCTGTTGCACTCATGTCCTGCTTGTGGGTTTCTCTTGGGCAGCTGGTTGGCCGCTGTGAATGCTGCACTAGATGGATCCTTGGTCTGATCCAGCAGGGCTCTTCCTATGTTTTTATGATTTTCTTTGGGCCAGTGTGGCTCAGAGGACAGAGTCTCCCTGCAGGCTACAGATAATGGAAGTCCAGGTTCAAATCCTGGCCAGCTATAAAGATCACTGAATGGTCTTCAGTAACCCACCTGCCAGGGTTGTTGTGCGGGTAGATGAGATATAAAGTCTGAAAGTACTGAAAAGTACAATAGAAATGGCACATTTATTTATTTAGGAAATGTTTACCCCACTTTTCTCCTCCAAAAAGAGCTGCTCAAAGTGGCTTACAAAATATAAAGACAGTAACTCATCATTAACACACATTAACAAGTTAAAAGCAGCAGCAAATGTGTGTGCGTGCACACACACAACACACACACACACACACACACAACTAACAGTGAAGTAAAATTAAGCAAGAGCGGAGTCAAATGCTTGTTTAAAGAGAAATGTCTTCACTTGCCGGCAGAACACCGTTCAATAGGAAGAGGACCTAACCCCTTGGGGCAGGGCGTTCCGCAGATGGGGTGCTGCCACTGAGAAAAACCTCATGCACGGTGCTACCAACTGTGCCTCTGAAGGCAACGGCATATGCAAGAGGGGCACAGCGGCTGATCTTAAAGGACGGGCATCAAAAATATGAATGCCGGTTCCCACATTCTGTCCCGCTCTCCAAAATTTCTGTCACATGCTGATGTGACCAAGGAACAGAATTTAGGACATGGCCATGCAGATTTGGGGCACAGTACTCATAGCTCCCCACTGAATGCTATGAAACTTATTTATTTATTATTAATAGATTTATATACCACTGTCCATATTTAATATCTCTAAGAGGTTTACAAGAAAATTAAAAACATTAAAAACACATTATGACATACATTAAAATACATAATAATTGCTAAAACAAATACAAGTAAAATACATAATAATTGCTAATTTATATAAAACAGGAATTCAGAGGGTTATGGGCAGCCACATTGGATGGCACCATAAACCATTTGGAAGACATATTCCCTGTATGCAAATCCACTGAAGCCGTCAACATGTGGGAATCCCCCCCTTACAAACCAAGGTAATTCAGTATATCTATTCCTTTAATCTGAGCAGCAAAAGACTGTAGGCTTGAACAATGTACATATTGACCCAGTCATGAGAGGTCAGGCCCATGCAGCATGATGGAATAGGAACATAGAATCTTACCTGAGCCAGGTGCGGTGGTTTTGGTCCCGAGAAGCTCTCCGATCCAGAAAGAGAAGAGTCGGCGTTGCGGAACTGAGCTGTTTTAAGGCAGTACAGCCACTCTCGGTAATCTTCATAGCTGGGACAAATCACCCGAATGGAGTTGATTAATCTGCCTGCAAAGAAAATAAATTGCATTTGCTCAGTTAGGAAGTTGCACCAAACCCTGGTTAGCAAGCCCACCTCAAACCATGGTTAGCAAGCTGCTTTACTTGTTCATTTAGCCCAGTGTTATCTACTCCGACTAGTAGTGGCTCTTCCGGGGCTTAGCAAAACATCTTTCCCTTTATCTGCTACCTGATCCTTCTAACTGGAAATACTGAGGATTGAACCTGGGATCTTCTGCATACAAAATGGATGCTCCGTCACTAAGCTACAAGCCTTCCAGTGGTTTCTGATTCTGGGTGATTGATTCAAACATTCGAGCAAACCATATTTAAGCTTCCTTAACGATGGTTTGGCATGATGTCTGAATTGAGCCAACACTTTCTTTGTCGTCTTTGGGGCTCAATCCTGTTTTCTAGCCCTGCCTTGTAAAGCAGTGCCTGTTTTGAGGTTTAACCTCTTCTGTGTCTCAGTCTAGCCGCCTAAGAGACCACCTCTTCTGCTAGAACAGCGAATGCAACATCCATGGTTTGCAATCTTTGGCATACCTTCTATTAGAAAAGCGGTTTTCTGGTTTTCTTCAAACTGCACTTGGATCGCATTGAGGGGCAATTCTCCCTATTTGTAGAAAAAAATCAGAATGAGGAAACCTGAAAAATTAAACACATACACACCCAGTTCTCCTATGTCCAAGTTTAAACACTTATGCATATTTGAAAGAAATAATCACTGTCTAGCCAGGCTTAAGAACAGTTACTCGCCTATGGCGAGTTAAGAATTTCATTGAGGCAATTAAGCAAGCACGCTTCACAAATGTCGATCCTGTTTGATTTAAGCCACAAATGATACAAGACTGGGGCGAGGGACTTTCTGATTTGTAGCTCACAGTACAATCCTATAACATGTCTACTCAAGAGTAAGTCCCATTACGCTCTTTGGACTTATTCCCAGGTAAGTGAGTATAGCATTGTAGCCCCAAGGTGCTTCCAAACAAGGCTTTTACTGTGCAATCGCCCTGCCTCATTCGCAGAATTCTGCAGGTGTTCCAGACAACATAGCCTGCAACCAGTAACCCTCCGCTGTTTTCCCAACGTTTCTTCCACCTTTTTTCTTTCCACAAAAAATCTGTTAAGGAGGAAAAGATGGAAAAGCTGCCCAATGTCTTCCAACTGGTAGTGCTAGGAGCCCTCCATCTGGAAGCAACCTCAGCCTCATAGGATGCCATCTCTCATTCCATTCCATTTGTTAATAGCTGCTGGAATCGTATACAGCATCCTGTTAAGTGTTTATTCAAAAGTAAATCCCATTGGGTTCGATAGGGCTTACTCACAGGAATCTGGGTATAGGATTGCAGCCTTAATTGCTCATTTTCAGACCAAAAAGATGAAACCATTTCTTAAAAGAACAACACTTGGACTATTAGATTTTAAATTTTATCTTATAATTTAGGATCCAGAGATGCAACAATAAGGAACCTAGACATATATACATATATATATATATATATATATATAGAGAGAGAGAGAGAGAGAGAGAGAGAGAGAGTTTCTGTGGTGTGTGTGTGTGTGTGTGTGTGTGTGTGTGTAAAAAGAACGAAAAGAGTGACTGACGTTGGACGAATTTCCTGATTTGAAGGGTTTTTTAAAGCTAAAGTTTTATAATATTGAGCAGTCAGTCAAGAAGGCATATAGAATCATTTGGGAGTAGTTGTGCTTTTGGGTTCTTATATAGATTAGTGGGATTCTGATGCTCAGATGATTCTTGACTTGGAAAACACTATGCATATTTTATGTGGTTGTATGTGTATGTGTACATGAGTCTTGTAGCCAGTGTTGTTCACTCATGCTCTACTTGTGGGGTTCCGCACAGGCATCTGGTTGGCCACTGTGGGAACAGGAAGACGGACTAGATGAACCCGTGGTCTGATCCAGCATGGCTCTTCTTATGTCTTCTGCACACAGCACATAGTTAAACTATGGAATTCGCTACCACAAGATGGAGTGATGGCCACCAATTTGGACAGCTTTAAAAGGGGACTGGACAAATTCATGGAGGAGAAGGCTATCAATGGCTACAAGTCCTGATGGCTATATGCTATTTCCAGTATCAGAGGCAGCTTGCCTCTGTACACCAGTTGCGGGGTAACACTGGGGGAGGGTGCTGTTGCACTCATGTCCTGCTTGTGGGAACAGAATGCTAACTAGATGAACCCTTGGTCTGATCCAGTAGGGCTCTTCTTACGTTCTTATGTTATTTTGATGACTCAATGCCTGTTCTAGAATGGGGAGAAAGTTAGGAGTCACACACACACACACACACACACACTCCTCTCCTCCACCACCACCACCCCTAGCACAGAGCTGTCTGTGTCAGACCGGTCAAGGAGGAGGAGTTGGGGGAAGCACACTTTCTTGGCGACTGAAGGTTCTCACTTAGACCAGATGTTCTGCAAAGGGATGCTGGTTGCTGACCCCCAGAATGCATCATCACTGCAGGTTCTCTCTAGTGTTTATCTTCCCACCCCATCCACACGATTGAGAACAGCAGACGTTAATTGTGTAGTCCGTGCTAGAGCGTGGGGAAAGTATTGGGAAAAGGGGGAGGGCCCCTGCCCAATAACAGGGCACCTCCTGCATTCCTACAACTGCGCCCGGCTGTCTGGTGCCACCTCTCTTAACCTCATAACTAACCAATTCATCTCGCTTGCCCTCGCCTTGCTACTTCTCTCCCCTGGGACAACCAACCATTCCTCACCGAGGCATGCATATTGCTTCAAAGAAAACCTCCAAGGCATCATTAAAGGGTCATTTCAACATGGTCTGCTCCGACAGGAGCGCCCACCCAGTTACTAACCGGCCCGCAAGATGAGGGTATGGTTGGCGCAGAGTTGCTGAGCAAGAGGCATTCTTCTCCACTGTGGTATGCGAAGGCAATCAGCACCCTCCTCTCCCAGTGCTGGCCCCGGGGCAGGTGTGAGGCAAGACTGGCAAACCACAAAGGATGCCAGGCGTGACTGCTCGGGAAGCCCTGGTCAAAAACGTCAGCTCAGGAGGAGCCCGTGAGGAAGGAGGAGCCTTTGGGCCAGTCACTGACTCTCAGCCTAGCCTACCTCACAGGGTTGTTGTGAGGATAAAATGGAAAGGAGGAGGATGATTATGGAAGCCACCTTGGGTTCCTTGCAGGAAAAATGCTGGATGTAATACCTTGGATTGCAAGTAACGTGGTCTGAGAGCGTTTTGCAAGACAAAGCAATTTTTAAAATAAATCTTGACTTCATAAACAAGTGACGTCTTGCAATACAAACGTAGGGATGTAACCGCTCGCCTCGAGCGGGCGTAGTGGGCCAAAATCGGCCCCGCTCACACACGCCAGAGACTCGCTTTGATATAAGAGTGTTTTGGATTACAAGCACGGTTCTGGAACGAATTACCGTATGCTTGCAATCCAAGGTATTACTGTACTAGGCAACATTTGAGTCCTAAATGTAGTAGCTAGAGCAGATGGCGCCCTCCAGATGTGTTGGGCTACAACTCCCATTATCCACATCCAATGGCCATGCTGCCTGGGGATTATGGGAGTTGCAGTCCAACACATCTGGAGGGCTCCAGCTTGAGGAAGGCTAAACTAGAGTGGCAGCATGTTGGATTGGAAAAGGGTTGAGCCCCTGGTGAAAATGGGGTTCAAGTTCCCACTCAGCCATGAAGTTCACTGGGTGACATTAGGATAGGTACTCTCTCTCAGCCTAGCCTACCTCGCAGGGTTATTGTGAGGATAAAATAGCAGGGGGGGGTGACTATGTATGCTGCCCTGAGCTCTTTAGAAGGCAGGATAAAAATTAAAATAATAGTAATTATTATTATGAGGTTACACAGTGCAGTGTGTCGGCTACTTGATCTCCAGCGACTCTGGTCGGACTGCATTTATTATAGCACACCCAATAGCTTGCACCAAACCCAAAGTGACCTAACTGAGCGAGGTCTGTTTCTTCTGTTTAATCTGCAATACGCAAATCGGTCCGGATTTCAGCGTCATTGGGCAGGAATGGGGAACTTGGTACAGAGAAGGCGATTCCAAGTCCAGACATGTCTACGGAAAAGTCAAGCTTCTGCAGTTGGTATCACAGGGCTATGAATCACTTTGCCCACTCGCAAAGGTACATCTCTGCATAAAGCGCCACTGCAAACATAAAAGTGCTTGCTGCACATAGGGCCAACGTGACTGCTGGCCTTCCAGGGCACTTGCTCATGCGTTAGGATTACGCATTACGTTCAGGGTGGGCAGACTTCAGGCTTGTGGGATCTAATCTGTTGGGCTGTTTTTTTTTACCAGAATGCTGAGATACACCAGCTAGAGCCTGGTACAAAAGACACACACTTAAAATTAAAGAATTCTGAGCCCAGGAATTTGTTTTGTGCACCAGAACTGAACGGAGCTCACAGTCCTTCCATGCAACAATCCACTCATGGCTACCCCAAGCTCTCTTCATTTCAGCAGTATAATTTAAAGCAGGCCGGGGTGGGGGTGGTGTATTTTGTTGCTGTTATCACTAAACAATCGAGAGTCCGAAATCCTGCTGACTTACTGCAAATCACCTGGAAACTTATGAGAAGATCTGCCCACCCCTGTGTTACATGCCCTGGGATTAGCCAGTCTCTCCCAGGTCCAAATCTATATAGCTAAATGGCAAAGCCAGAGGTGGGTCATGTGTAGAAATTACCTGAGTGAAGCTTCAGCATTTCCAACTTAAAGATCTTGGGTATCACAGCTACGGAAAAGTCTGTGGAGCCACCACCCGACAGGGGTGAAAGGAGAAAGCAAAGACAAGGGACATATCTGGACTTTACTTCTCCATTTTATAGGGATGTTGGAGAAAATTGCAACGGGTTCAAATGAGTTCAAATTTCTAGGAATCCAACCTGCAGATTATGCAGTGGACTGGCTTTTTCTGAGTTGTGTGGAATCCTCACTTGTGCACATGTGCATTAACACCAATGCACACATGTGCTATTGCACACTAGTGCAAATGGAATGAAATTCTCGTACATCCTTAAAAAACAACAACAACAACAACAACAATTTCCATCAATAAGCAGAGGACAGAACAATCCGTGAAACACAGACAGAACAGATGTAACAAAATCCATAATCCCTCATTCTATGTACAGTGAAATAAAGTCTTGGGCTCTCACGCCTCTTACCCAACTCCCTGACAAGGTAACACACAACCCGGGAGATCCAGGGTTATTTGAAATGCCAACAAGTACTAGATCACAAGATGGAGGTCAAACGTCAGGGTCAAATATGTGCCATCTCTTTTGGTTCAGGGAGCAGGGAGGAGGCAAGAAGGAAGACCCCACTGCACAAAGAGATGAGGAGAGAAAAGGCAGTATCCAAACAGGCCCTGAATGGTTGGTCTATGGCATATCCTTAGATGTTCTTCCTTCCTCCTCTTCTTTTTCTTCTTCTACTTATGTTTATATCCCACCTTTTTCCCTCTTGCAAAGAACCCAAGGTGGCTTTCATGGTCCTCCTCGTCTCCATTTTATCCTCACAACAACCCTGTGAGGTAGGTTAGGCTGAGAGTCAGTGACTGGCCCAAAGTCGCCCAGTGAGCTTCCTGGCCAAGTGAGGACTAGAACCCGGATCTCCCGAGTCCCAGTCCAATATTCTAACCACTACACCACATTGGCTCTCGTTCTTGTCCTCTGCAGGGACTTTGTATCAGTAAACTTAATCAAGCTTTTCTATAACAACCAATAACAGAAATGAGAACAAAAACTGAAAAGAGCTTTTGAAAAGCAGCTATACTGTATATCATCTATGAAATCTATGTGGCACAAAATTACTGAGAACAAAAGAGGTCCAAGGGAGGGACCGCAGGTGAGTGGCAGAGCCCCTGCTTTGTATGCAGAAGGTCCCAGGTTCGATCTCCGGCATCTCCAGATAGGGCTGGGAAGGAGACCTGCCTGAAACCCTGGAGTGCCGTTTGTGCCAGTCAGTGTCGACAGTAATGGATTTGATGGACTGAGGGTCTGACTTAGTATAAGGCAGCTTCCAATGTTCCTATCAGGACTCCATTGTTTCAGTCTTTGGCTCCACATTGAAGGAACATGAGGCCAAAGGTCACTATGGGGTCTGGGAAGCTGCCCAATTCAGCCAGTTGACACAGTGACAGTTGGGTCCTAGAGTCATTACCCCACAAAACCACAGGCATTTTCTGTAACAACTGTTCAGCGATGTGATCAGAGAATCCACACTGTGGACTCGGCCGTTGCAAAGATTTGCTATTTTCAAAAGAATCCCAAGATTGCTTCTGGCTACTGTGGGCAGAATCAATGTAAGAACTTCACAGAATCCAAGGGCTGACCCTCACCGCACATTCTGTACTTGGTTTGGGATACCAAAGCGTAACATATACAATCCTTTGATCAAGCATGAAAGGCAGGCGCATGTAAAATGCTACACATGCTCCTTAAAAAATTCTGAAACAGCAATGAGGAAAGGATCCTCCACTAACCTCTCCACCACACTGCTTCCATTAATTTTTAAAAGGTACATGTCCTGATTTATTTAGTTGATAAACTTAAGCCACAATCCTATGCAAGTTTGGACAGAAAAAAAGGCCTACAACTCCCAGCATGCCCCAGCCAGGATAGCTGACTGGGAGCATGCTGGGAGTTGTAGGCCCTTTTTCTGGCTAAAGTTGCATAGGATTGTGGCCTTAGTCACTTTCCCACTACAATCAGAGTGATTTACAACACAAACTTTTTGAAAAGCCTAATAAAATGATATAACGTAAAATAATAAAAATACAACTAAAACTGAAATACTCAAAGCAGGCAACGAAGCAGCCCAGATTGTCTAATGGCCAAGAAAAGCTATATATAAAGAAGTGGCCTGATATATTATTCTAGGCAGGGAATTCCAAAGGGCCACCATCAAAAAGGCCCTGCTGCATAACTTAATCATTCTAACCTCTCAGGAAGGAAGAGCACAAAATTAAGCTTCCTCTTCCAGTAAGAAATACTGGAGAGAAAATATACATGAGGAAGTGGCTCTGTAAGTCGGGGTACTTTTCACACTTGACAAGAGGCTTAGGCCTACTTTTCACTAAGGTGGTCAAACTGTTTCTGGGCTGTACCACTTAAGACTGATCGAATACTCCTTCACCCTGGCTTTCTCACTTTCTATATGGAATTAATGTTTATGGAGACGGGGTGATATGGAGCAGCATTTAGTCCTAAGAGCCACTACCTACAAGTCTGAAGTGGTACAGCCCAGACACAGGTCTACTGCCTCCGTGAGAAGCAGGCCACAGATGGGTGTGCACGCCAAGCTTCGAGTGAGATCACAGGATCCAGCTTCGCAGGAATGCAAATGTAGCCGCCGCCCTGCTCATTCTGACACAGCTTAACCACAAATATTCAGAAGCCACGGCCTCCCAAGAGAATGAAAATATCTTCATCATAGTGGCCAAACTTCTTCCAAAGTTGTTTCCTGCGTAAACGGTGCTCACAACTTTCCGAGAACACAGCGCTGGTCAGGCAAGGCTGCTGATTGCACAGGAAGAGCAGGCCAAGACAGAACAAGCGGAAGAGAAGTGGTGAAGTGTAGCAGACCGAGACAGAGCCAAAAATCACGAAGTCCTTGATTCAAATTTCACCTTTCCCAAGACTTCCAAAGACAAGCTGTTACTCTCTGCCTCATCCCCTTCTCTCTTCTCATCCCTCTCAGCCTATTAACACCAAACTACCTCACTGCAAGGATGGGGAACCTCAGGTCTGGGGCCAAATCCTGTCTTCGGGGGGGGGGGGTTCCCCAGATGCACACACCACTTCCCCCACCCCACACCGACGCCACCTGTTTCCTCCGACTAGCGATTGTTTGGTAGGTTTCTGGCTTTTGTGCAGTTTTCTCCCCATTCTAAAAGGTTGAAATGCCTCTCCTAAGGCTTAGCTACTGGCCATAAAAGCTTTAAGCTACACCACGCTGGTGTTTTTTGCATTTTTGGCCCCGCCTCTTTTGCCTTTGGCCCCGCCCACTACTAGAATGCGGCCCCCGAGAGCTTTTCCAAAATTGAATTCGGCCCTCGGGCTGAAAGAGGTTTCCCACCCCTGTGGTAAAGAAAGTTATAAAATGATAATTGACAACGGTAGCTGTGCTGGCCATAAGAAAAATTCCCAAAACCATGTAGCATAATTACCTTTATTAGGCCAAACAAAAAAATGTGCACGCTTTCGATGAAGAGATCTCCAGGTCTCTTCGACAGGCAAGATGGTAAAAAGGAGCAGATTGATGGGGTGGGGTGAATAGATGTGGGGGGAGGGGGAGGCTGACCGGATGTTGCAGAGTCAAAGACTGGGTTCAGACAACACGATAACCCACACTCAAGGGTTGAGTATGGGCTGTGGTTGAACCGTGGGTTGTTGTTGAAACGTTGGTTATTGTGTTGTCTGAACCCGGCTACGCTAACAAGCCATGGCTTGTTAACCTCGATGTGCATATGCAGTGAGAGGAGGATGCTTCCACATTTCTCATATTAAATGCTACAACAAGAACAGCAACGACGACTCAAATCTAACGAGTTGGCCCTGGTTTGCGCAAATCGTGATTTGCGCAAATTGTGCTAGAAATAGGCAGTTCTCGGCTGCAGATTTGCGGAAATATTTCAAGCAATTTTGTGAAAGCTGGAGGGAAAAACTGACTCAGCCCAGTTTCGGCAGTCAGATCGGAAATGTGTCGAACGTCCGTCGCGGAATGAGTTTTCCACTGTCACACATCCCTAGCCAGAGCCGTTCACTAGTTGCTAATAAAAGGATTGAAGGCTGCTGTTATGCAAGCCACATTAACCAACGAGGGTTACAAGCCCATGAAGAGTTCTGGAGGAAAGCTCCTACCTTAAAGTAGAGGCCGTTGCGTTCTTCAGATATTATTACTAAGGTGGAAGGATAGAGAATCAACAGCCGGTCATGCTGCTCCTGTTGAGAGACCAAGAAGACTGAGCTTCATACAGAGCAACAATTGTAGATTCAACCTACCAAGCCACATTTGGTGAAGTCACAAGTACAGAAAGTAAAGAAAGGCTATATTTTAAAAGCTATTATGTCTCAAAGCAAGTTTACCCCGCCCCTCAGCAGAAAAAGGCTCCCAGACCGGCTTACAATACTCAATAATAAGGCAGTCCCTTGCCGCCCTCAGGCTTACAATCTAAAAGACACGACACAAAGGGAAGAGGGATTGGGGGGGGGAGGAAAAAAGCAGACTCGGGCATTAGTTCTTCATTACTAAGTTTTTAAAAGTGTTCATTCTGACAGGGTGGAGGGAAGGCAAGCTCTCTGGCTGATGGATGAGGTGAGTTTGGGCTTCCCCTTGCTGTGATGTTCCTCCTGGGAGACAAAAGGTGCAGCCTGAGCATCCCAGTGGCCCTTGGTCCGCGGCTGATGGCAGAGGCCAGAGTATGCTGCCCTTCAGCTCTGTGGTCCCAGGACTGTGTGTGTATTCTGCAACAGGTTGCAGAGCTAAGCTATCCGAGAGCCTGGTCTTTCATTTTGTTTCATAAGAAGAGGAAGTTCCTGGTCCTTATGACTGTGAAGGCAGGGTTGAGAGTGTGGGGGGCAATTCTGGACAATTCTCAAAAACCAAAAGGGTGAGGAAAATAAGTTTCCTAATGGTTTGGGGGTCAGGGACTTCAATGCAGGCCTGTGGCTTATGCTGGCGTGGAAAGCTAAGCAGGGTCAGGCCTGGTTATTACTTGGATGGGAGACCCCTCCTCTAGTTTCCTGCACTGAGCAGGGGGTTGGACTCGATAGCCTTGTAGGCCCCTTCCAACTCTATGGATCCTATGATAACATCTATCCTATGACATAATCTCCTGTCCTGCTCCCTTGAAATCAACCTACCCCAACCGGTCCCCCTTCCCTTGAAGTCAACAATCCAGGCTACAAATGTCCGGTAAGCAGATCACTCTAGATGTGACCTGACCAAATGAAGCAGAGAGAGGATCCCTTCATGGCCACCACCCCCAACCCTCAAAAATACAGTGATCTGCCAAATTCTGAGCAAAACCTACTTCCCCAATGGATTTCACCAATCCACCATCGTAAAAGCAAATGTTAAATAAGAGAAATTATATCCGAAGTAAGAGACTCGTTTGTTTGTTTTTTTCTTGGTCCCACCTGGAAGGGCAAGTGTTGCAGCTTCACTTTGGAGACGCAAAGGATGTCACCCAGAGACTCCCGCTGGGTGCCCCTCCACTCCTGCACGGGGGCGTTCTGGACTGACCATCTCAGCTGCTCCCTCCCGACAGAGCTCTGCTTACATTCTTGCTAAAAAGGGAAAGCAAACTTAACGATAACACAGGCACAGATGTCTACAGAATAATGGCGACTTTTCTCCTCTGCAAGGGTGGGGGACCTATGAAGATGGTCCGTCCCCAGAGGCTAATGGATCCAGATGGCTTCCAGAGGGCCCATGGGGGGTTTCCGGCGGATATGGCTGGCTGTTCTGTCGATTCCCTGGTCCATCTCTGGAATACAGAGATGACCCGGGCAGTTGACACGATTGCTCCTGAGCACCCTCTCTGTAGTAGAGCTCGTACAGCTCCGTGGTACACCCCGGAGCTGAGAGTGATGAAACAAAACAGGAGACGGCTTGAGTGAAGATGGGACAAAAACTCCTAGTGGATGCAATTGAGCCCTGGTACGTTCCTATAGCCAGGTATACCTAGAGGCAGTGGGGATGGCAAAAAAAACAACATCTCACTGCCTCTATCCAATCGTCTCTTTGCCAGCCAGCGGAGCTCTTTAGGGTCATCTGGGGCCTATTATGTATTGGCCCCAGGGACATCATGGACCCATCTGAGACTCTCTGTAATATATTTGCTTGGCACTTCCAGGAAAAAATCTCTTGCATCCGCCGGGACTTAAGACTCCAATGTTATAGCAGCTGAATCAGGTGAGGAACCCAGAGCACAGCCTGGTCCAGTTATCTTGGATGAGTTTCAATTGGTACAGCTCAAGGATGCTGACAAGGTGCTTGGACAGGTTCGTGCAACCGCATCCGTACTGGATCCTTGCCCCTCCCGGCTTATAAAAACTAGCAGGGACGGAACAGCCAGCTGGGCCAGAGAAGTGATCAATGCGTCCTTGTGAGAGGGAGTGGTCCCATGCTGCCTGAAACAGGCGGTGGTGAGGCCACAGCTGCAGCAGCAGCCCATGGATCATTTATGCTGCCAAGTGGAACCGCTGCAGGCAGAGACTGCCAGACAACACTGCACGGCCCACAAACCAGTTAGGCCAGTTTCTCTTTCGCCTCCGAACCAGATACCCTGAATTTTCATCAGTGCTGGAACACCTTCCCCTTTATATGGTAGCAGAAGCAGAAGCAGCCAAGACTGAGCTGTCAGAAGCCAGACTGGAAAGTTTGATGTGTGAGAAACCCCTATCAACCCACAGTCCCATCCACCAGATAACTTCTAGCTTCCTTGTCCCCCAGGGGGAAATGACTCACATTGGGGAAACGACTGAGAAAAGGCTGCTTTTGCAGCACAGAAGGAGAGAGAGCCTTTGAAAGCTCAGGAATTTCCGGGGCCTGCTGACAACAGGGCCAAAACTGCATCTCACAGGTACAGATACTGGGATGGGGTCCAGTTTCACACCTGCTGACTCCTTGTTTCCCACACAGACTAAGCCTTTTTGTTTTTACAGAAAGATAAACCCACCCACCCACCCCGCACCTCTGGTTGAATCCCTACTAGGGGTGGTGATAGGTACCGAAAAGATCCAGGCTCAGACCCAGAGGACACAAAAAATGCACAAATTTGCATATGCTAATTTACCTATGCTCTAAAGTCTCTCTCTCTCTCTCTCTTTCTCTGTGTGTGTGTGTGTGTGTGTGTGTGTGTGTGTCTTTAAAGGACCCTGTCTCCTAAGGACACCCCTATTTGTAGAAATGGATGTATGGACAGAGATAATAAACCATGGTGAACAACCCACAGTTCACCACCCAACAACAAACCAGGGGTTCTTTTCATGGATTGTTTGAGGTTAACAAGCCATGGCTTGTTAGTGCAGCTGGATTCAGACAACACGATAAGCCACGTTTCAACAACAACCCACAGTTCAACCACAACCCACACTCAACCCTTGAGTGTGGGTTATCGTGTTGTCTGAACCCAGTCTCTGACTCTGCAACATCCGGTCAGCCTCCCCCCTCCCATCAATCTGCTCCTTTTAACCATCTTGCCTGATGAAGAGACCTGGAGATCTCTTCATTGAAAGCATGCACATTTTTTGTTTGGCCTATGCGTATTTACATATGCTCTAAAGTCTGTGTATGTGTCTTTAAAGGACCCTGCCTCCTAAGGACACCCCTATTTGATATTGAGGATACCTCCAAAGCAGTCACTCACCTGAGTTAGGAAGGGGAAATCGAGACTCCCTCCGTTTAGATGGATCTGCTTCTCCAAATAGTACAGCCAGCGCTTCAGCTCCGACCTGTCAGGGCAGTACACTATCAGGGGGTTCAGCAAGGGTCCTGGAAAGGCAAAGGAATGGGGGGACATGCTGACAGTTTTCAAGGACTGAATAAGATCGCTGACAGAGCAGAAACGTGCTCTTACAAAACCCTTTTCATGGGGCATGGGGGGGGGGTTCTCAGAGGATGGGCTAGGTCTGATGCTGTGTCTCAAAGCTGAGCTACTCCACTCACAAATTACATGGCAGAGCCTATCCTAGAATGCACCACTGCAGCTGGAGGAATTGTAGGACTGAATGTTCCCTGCACACAGAAAGCCAGCACATCAGGCCTAGCTCCTTGCGAGCCCGGGACTTCCTGTGTGCAAAGCATGCACGCTCAGCCTGTGAGCTAGACTTCCTCCTGACTTTCTGGCCCTTCTGCTCTGTGATTCTACGTCTCTTTCAGCACGCTCTCTCCAAAGGCCAGAACCAGCTCGAGCCGCCTGTCGGTTCCCATCTTTCCAGCTGTCTGAGTTTACCCAGCCACTCGCACGCCCTTGCCCAGTCGGTATGATAAACACTAGAGGGATGTTAACCACCCACTTCCAGTCAATGGGATCTGACTTATGCTAAATTATCAATCATTCATTACCCCACCCCTTATTAAAACAAGTATCAGGCACCCTTTGAGATGGCCTGATGGTGGCGCTTGGAGCGCGGAGAGAAGCCAACACTCAGCGAGCTATCATAACAAATCATTATCAGCAACATGGGTACTTTGGCCTTCTGGGATGCATCATGCTCAACACAAACACTGATTAATTAGACTTTACAATGTTTCCAAGAATCGGGGGCGATTCTTGTAAATTTCGTCTACACTGTAAATTTCTTTTACATGGTGCCAGCTGCAGAACTGAGGCAGAGTGAGGGTGTGTTCTCCCCCAATGCCTTCCCCTTGCAAGGTTATAGAAACTCTCTATTAGAAATGGGCAGCAGTGGCAGGAGCTGCAACAAATTGTTGCAGTATTGCGTGCTCCTGTTCAGGGTTCCAGCCACTCATGCCTTTTTACAGGATACTACGTTTATTTTTTTCTGGTTCCATCTGAAGTATTTAAGCAAATATATTTATACGGATTCCGTGCCAACCTGATCCTAACCAAGAACAGGCCCATCACTACCACAGTTGGCAAGCCTCACCAAATGAAGGAGAGTTTCCCTCCAAGCAAAACGGCAGGGCTCCCATGTTGCAGCCATCAGGCCCGGCACCACTTTTCTTTAGGAATTCAATGCTGCTCCTTGACGACGTGAGTTTCTGTTGAAACTTTTAAGCCAGTCTTCCCCAACCTGGTGTACTGTGCTGGACTTCAATTCCCACCATTCCCAGCCAGATATCCGGAGGGCAGCAGTTTGGGCAAGGCTGTTTTTACGCTTTTCGCTTACGATGGCACACAACGTCAGTGCCGGCTCCAGGTTTTTCAGGGCCCTTGGGCAAGACACCCTCAACGGGCCCCCGTCTCTCAGTGAGTTCTACCTTCTCGCTACCATTGTCACCAGCTGCTCTTCCTCCTCCTCCTCCTCTTCCTCACCGTGGCTACCCCTTGCTTGCTCGGCAGGCAGAGAGCCAGCGAGCGAGGAGGCCGTGGCATCTCCTGCTCCTCTTTCTCACCACCACCGTTGTCTGGGCCAGAATGAGAGGCAGGTGAACAAACAGGTTGCAATGTTGAAGAGGAGGAGGAGCAACTCCAGGGCGGTTCTTGTTAGTGGGCCCCTGCTGGGTTGTGGTCCCTCGGCAGCTGCCCGGCCATGCCTACTTTTGACGCCAGGTATAAACTTTACACCAAAACTGTGGACCTGAGCTTACCCCATAACTACTTCTGTCACTGGGCACAAAAGTGTTTCATTTCTCTCTCACACGTGGAGACTCTTGTCTCGCACCCAAATTAAAAAACAGTCCTGGAGGGAATCTACAATCTGCATGCCGAGTCCCTGCCAGGGTTTGGGGAAGAGCTGGGAGTAGAGAGAAGATGCCATGTCTGCTGCGGAACTTTTGAGTCACTACCCAAATTCCAAAATGTCCTGGTTTGCGAACTGGGGCAGGGAACCTCAGTACAGTCTGAGGTCTTGCAGACACTGTTATAATAAGTAGTTCCTTGGGCTGTCAAGGGGGCATGAACTTTCCCCTTCTACAATCTAAAAAATCCCAATGCAACCTCCTCCCCTTAAGGGCAATTCCATTTGAAAAGCGAGTTCTTTAAAAAAATAAAAAAAATAAAAGTGGGGTGGGGTGGGGTGGGGAAAGAGAAACTTTTCATTTTCACTAGCCTCTAGGCAGGTTGGAAGACCACTAGCAGAGTGGCCAGATAGCAAGGTCTGACCCAACATTTCAGGGAGGGGTGCCTTTTTTTTAATTGTAACCCTCTTCTCAGAGTTTACACGGGAAGGAGTAAAATCTCAGCGAGAGAGGTGAGAAAAAAGGAGGTGGCAGGCAATGTACATCTTGGCTTGAGAGCTTTTGCTACTAGCTGCAACCTTCCTCCTGCAAAGTCCCTCAAACATCCTGCAGGGGAGGCTGGTGACTCCCGTGTCAGTGGGGCTCCTTATCCATTGCAGCTTTTATTCTGAGCTTTACAAGAGCTCGCCATGGTGGTGAACCTATTTGGGGGATTGAGTCCATCAGCCTCCCCTGCATCCTGTCCAATTCTGGACCATTAGGCCACGCCCCACCATACCAAGCTCCGCCCCCTGATCTGTCCGGCACCTCCCTCTAGCTCCTAGGCTCCACTCCCTGAACCTCAGGAGACCTGGCAACCCTAACCACTAGAGGACCACCTTTTCAAAAGAGCTCAGAACCCACACAAACTAGGATCGAATGAGCCAGAAAGATCTAGGTACTCTAACTTGTACGCTGTGTTGGTGAACTCTGAAAACCTGGCAAAGGCATAAAAATACAGGTATAGGAAGTTGCAAGCATCACCATTCAGTACTTTGCTTCAGGTTGATTTCTACTGCTAGTGTTGCTAATTTTTCCAACGGCTTTATTCTAGCAATATTTATTTATTGCTTTATTCTAGCAATAATCAGGCAATAACATTTATCTCCACGCCCACAGAAGCAAGACCTGGTTAAAAGGATGGCAACAGTGCATAATAGTGGAAGGTGTGGGGATAACCAAATAATCCTTGTGTTAGCAGAAGTGGCTGAGTAAAGCAGACTGAACGCAGGAAGTGAAGCAAGCTTTACTGAGTATCATAAACAGATGGTCCCCCGGCTAAGCAACTGGAAATATATGACAGCATCAAGCCAGGCTTCTAACAGAATGAAACCACCACCACCACCACTACTACTACAAAACATACTGAGCATGCTAGTCTTTTTACACACGCACACAGGCTAAAAGGGAAACTTATTTACTTCACCCATTCGCTAGGCAACATCCCCCTCCCCCTGTGACCCCTATTTCTACCCAAGGCTCTCTGATACATCCAGAGTTGTTAATTACCTATGCACCCAGACTGACCCTTGCTATCGCACAAATTTTTGTTTTGGTGTGATCCCTTGCCATCATGATTCCAATGCCTTGATGGGCAAATAGGCATGTGAATGTTACACAAGAGCGCCCATGTTTTCATCTGTGAAATGATGGGAGGGTATATTCTGCTCTCGCACAGCTCTTGTTCATTGCAGTGGAGCTCAGTGCAGGACTCAGTTCCTCAGCTTGCCTCATGGCAGGCCCACTTCTGTATCCTACCCAAAGTGAGAACCATGCTGCTAAACCAGGGGGTGGGAAACATGTGGCCCTCCAGATGTTATTGGACTGCAACTCCAATCAGCTGTAGACAGCGTAGCCAGTACTGAGGGATGCTGGGAGTTTGCAGTCCAACAACAGTAGACTAGAGAGCCAGTGTGGCATAGTGGTGAGAGTGTTGGACTGGGACTCAGGAGATCCGAGTTCCATTCCCCACTCAGCCATGAAGCTCACTGGGTGACTTTGTACCAGTCACTGACTCTCAGCCTGACCTACCTCACAGGGTTGTTGTGAGGATGGAGAGGAGGAGGATTATGTAAGCCACCTTGGGTTCTTTGCAGGAAAAAAGGCGGGATAATAAATATAATAAACCAACAAACCAACATCCGGAGCACCACATATCCCCCATCCCTGTGCTAGACCAACAAGCTTTCAAGTGGAAACCATCAGAACAGAACAAGTCCAGAACAGAACCGCCAGTTGTTGTGAACCACACAGAATTGTGAACCGCACAGAGAGCTTTGGCTATTGGGCAGCATAGAAATGGGGGGGGAATAATAATAATAATAATAATAATAATAATAATAATAATAATAATAATAATAATAATAATATCCTGTCAGTTCAGGTCAGTCAAACTCCATTCCATGCCTGCCCTCTCCTCTCTCTCTCTCTCTCTCTCTCCTGTACCTTTGTTCTGAGTCATGACTCACAAGCCCTGCAGAAGCCCTTCCTGGGAGAATAACCTGTCTGCTCAGAAGCTCAAAGGGCTTAGTCATTCCTGAATTATAGCAATTGCTCCTCGGCCACTGAGAGAGATCATTTAAAAGGCATGAGGTAGTCGGAAAGAGCAAGCCGATCAAGATTGTGGACTAAGCCAAGCCCCAGTGAGTGAATTGGCTGGTGCTGTCTGCCTCCGTGCTTCCATCCTATAGAGTGGCCAGGTGTCCTACTTTACAAAGGGTAGTCCTCTATTTGAAGAGCTGTCAGGGGATAGTCCTCTAATTGAAGGTGTCCTCTATCTGAAGAGCTGTCCAGTACAAGACCAGTTTAAAGATAAAGAACCCTAAGGAGGGAGGGCTCAGAAGATGGCAACAAGGGAGAGGGCCCTCTCGGTGGTAGCCCCCAAATTGTGGAATGCTCTCTCCACTGAGGCCCGCCTGGCGCCAACATTCTCATCTTTTCGGTGCCAGGTTAAGATTTTCCTTTACTCCCAAACATTTCATGGCATATGATAGTGCTTTTAATGTTAGCTGTTTTATCGGGTGTCCTGGTATTTCACTGTTAATTGTTTTTAGCTGTTTTAAATTGTTTTAAATATATATATGTTATACTTTTTTATATTATGCTGTATTCTGGATTTTAATTTTTGTGAACTGCCTAGAGAGCTTTGACGATTGAGTGGTATAGAAATGAAATTAAATGAAGGAAGAGCAAGGGCCTTGAGGCCAGAGCAAGAGGCAGGTGAAGAAGTAGGTTGCCATGGGGAAGAGGAGGAGCAGCTCCAGGGGGCTCTTGCCAGTGGGCCCCTGCTGGGATGTGGGCCCTTGGCAAGTGCCCGACCATGCCTACCCTTGACGCTGGCTCTGTCAACATGCAAAGGCCTAAACTGTGCCATCGGTTATTGGATTTTATGGAGGGAAATCATCTAAAATCAACCTACGGTATATGCATTGGGTTTTTCATATGTAGGCCATATTATCATGTTGAATATATGAACATATGAGAATATATTCATATATTCTCACATTCTTGTGAGGATGTCAGAGGAAGAACCAGAATGGCAAGCTTCCATTCTCGTCCATGCATATGGGCCGGATATGGAGTGAGGTATTGTCTGATCCTGCCCAGAGTAGTAAAGAAACACAGAAATCGCCCTCACCTGTAATTTGGAAGGCATGCACCTCCTGCTGGGCTCCCTTTGGGTTTTCAAGTTCATTCAGCTGGAGTTCTCTCAAAGGTAGCAAACCCTGTGGAAGCAGAATATGACAGTCAACCTCATTTCCTTTGACAAGCCTCCTTAATATGCCTGTTCCCAAGCATCCCCGCGTTTTTTCCTTGGCCAGATTCAATTGCCTCCCTTCTGCAATTCTAGAAGGGTGATATCAGGGCGTCCCATATGAAGATCGGCCATGTCCCTGTGGTGATGAAGTAGCTGAATTCCTTGGCACATGGGTTGTTGTTTTTTTCAGTGTAGCCTTCACAGTGAAGAACGTACTAGATTACTTAGCCCCATTATGAGCAAATTATTTTATTTATTATATTTATACCCTGCCTTTTTTCCTGCAAGGAACCCAAGGCGGCTTACATAATCCTCCTTCTCCTCCTCTCCATTTTATCCTCACAACCACCCTGTGAGGTAGGTGAGGCTGAGAGTCAGGGACTGGCCCAAAGTCACCCAGTGAGTTTCATGGCTGAGCGGGGACTAGAACCCAGATCTCCCGAGTCCCAGTCCAACACTCACCACTACGGCACAAATGTCCTGGAAGGTCACCAAAATGGTATTCGGAATATTTTCTGGCTGTACCTAAATCGGTCAACGACAGAGTCAGTGGCCAAGTTCCTCTTTTCTGTAATAAGGTCTCGCAAGATGATTCTTTCACCCCTGTTTGTAATTTTTTTACGTTTTTTAGATTGTATTTTTAAACACGTGTCAGTTTTAACTATTATGTCCGTGCACGCCCGCCTTATTGTCTTACTGAACTGTTTTTATGGGTCTGTGACCGCACAATAAATATTGACAAGCCTCCCTTTTTAAATCTAGAAGTCGACTCCCTCAATACACTGCATCACTCCCCCACGGGACCACAGAGGAAGCGATTCTCAAAAGGGCTACAAGTTCTATACAGAACCAGGCCTATCCATTTTTCTGTGACGACTCTGAGGATCATGACTCGGCACTGTCGAAAACGGCATGACTCGGCACAGTCAAGGGTGGTGCAGGGTAAAAACCTAACCCTTGAAAGCCCCTCTAAAAAAGGGCATTGAGACACAAAAGCGTTTCCTCATTTGGTTTGGGTCACTGGGTGATTCAGAAGCATGAGATGACAACGCATTTGCCTTGAACAACCTTGGCGAAGAATACATCATTTTATCCGCATCTCTCAGGAGGAACTCAGAAGCATCTCTCAGGAGGAACACAGGCCTGTGGCTCACGCTTGCTGAGCTTGTCTGAGTGTGGAAAGCTAAGCAGGGTCAGGCCTGGTTATTACTTGGATGGGAGACCCCTCCTCTAGTTTCTTTCATTGAGCAGGGGGTTGGACTCGATAGCCTTGTAGGCTCCTTCCAACTCTATGATCTATGAATCTATATAAGCCAGGGGGCAGGGGATGTTGGGTTTAATCAGGACCAGGCAGAACAGTGAGGAAGTGGGATCATCCAGCAAGTTTAGGAGCAAATATAGTTTCGGACACAGGACTGACAGAACGGGTTGGGGGGAAAGGAAGAGAAACTAAAGGAGCAACACAGGTCAAGTCAAGGATGTAGACACAAAACAGAGCACAGCAGCTAAGGTTAGCAACCTTTTCTTGCTTCCTGTGTGGTGGAGTAGACGGAGTAATGAACTGGGTTCGAATTCCTGCTCAGCCAGGAAGATCAGGGGTTGGCCTCAAGCCAATCACCTCAACCTTCCTCGCAGGGTTGTTTTGAGGATTAAAATGTGTGCTACCTTGAGCTTCTTGGAGGGCGGGATACAAAGATGATCAGTACAGGGGCAACCTGAAAGATATTGGCCGCTACAAACCATAGGAAGCTGCCTTAGACTGAGTCAGCCCTTTGGTCCATCTAACTCAGGATTGTCCATTCTAGCCTTCCCCAAACTGGTGCCCTCCAGATGTTTTGGACTACAACCCCCATCAGCCCCAGCCAGCATGGTCAATGGTCAGGACACCTGGGAGTTGTAGTCCAAAATGTCTGAAGGGTACCAGGTTGGGGGCGGCTGGTCTACACAGACTGGTAGTGGCCCTCCAGGGTCTTAGGCAGGGCTCTTTCTCAGCCCGATGTGGAGATGCTCAGGACTGAACCGTGGACCATGCAAGGCTCAGCCCTGTGAGTGTCAATCCTGCTGCTCAGCAGGAAGCAGCCAATCATTCACTGACTGGGTTCAGACAACACGATAACCCACACTCAAGGGTTGAGTGGGGGTTCTCATTGAACCGTGGGTTGTTGCTGAAACGTGGGTTATCGTGTTGTCTGAACCGAGCCATGCTAACAAGCCATGGCTTGTTAACCACGAAAAACCCATGAAGAGAACCTAGGGTTTGTTGTTGGGTTGTGAATTGTGAGTTGTTCGCCATGATTAGTTATCTCAGCTGGATTCAGACAACACGATCAGCCATGTTTCAACAACAACCTGCAGTTCAACGACAACCCGCACTCAACCCAAGTGTGGGTTATCGTGTTGTCTGAACCCAGTCAGAATGTTTCGCACCAGGGTAGCAGAAGTGAACTCCGTTTTATTTCTGTTGTCATGATGGTACCATGAATTAAGTGAGTTTGAAATGCAAAACTGCACATGCTCAGAGTTTTTCTTTCTCTTTCTTTTTTAAGTCAGGATGAAAAACCCATGGTTCACAACTCAACAACTAACCATGGGTTCTCTTCATGGGTTGTTCGTGGTTAATAAGCCATGCCCTGTTAGCACAGCTGGGTTCAGACAACATGATAACCCATGTTTCAACAACAACCCACACTCAACCCATACTGAACCCGAGTGTGGGTTATCGTGTTGTCTGAACCTCTGTAGTTATTTAAAATTAGGTGCAACCAACATGGCTTCTATCCTCCATTACCTGGTAGGTCATTCCGTTGGGCCCGAGGGATTGAAAATAGAGGTAGGCTTGGAAAAGTTCCAGGTAGCAGTCATTCACCTCCTGCAACAGAACGGACACATTCAGAAATGTTATTTTGGGTGGACGGAAATCTTTCATTGATTTCAAGTGTACCTTTTGGCCGTTTAAGGAGGCTTACAATTGCACAAAGGGAACAATCTAATAGCATAAAAAGATGGGAGACTATTTTTAAAAAGAAGAGGAAGAAGAAAAGAAGAGAGCAGCCACCAAAACAATCCATAAATGCCATTGCCAAGAATTCAGCATTTGCTGAAAGCCTGAGTGAATTAGAGCTTTTTAAATAGGATCCAAAACAACACCAGAAGTATAGTTTTCTGACAAAGTGCCTGGGAAGGACTTCGCCACTGCTGCGAAGGTCCCGACTTCCGGGTAGGGAACCTCTTTCAGCCCAAGAACTGAATTCAGTTTCAGAGTAGCTCTCGGGCCTTTTTCTTTCAGGTGGTACTTTTCACGCCTGATTATGATGTCTCGAGGTTGGCCGCCCTCTCTTGGTTTGCATCCTAGCACTCAGTGTGCACGCGCTCTCTCTATCGTCCCTTTGGATTGTAGCTTCTAAATTCAGAGTTGCTAACCACTTTGTTAGGAATTCCACTCCAGCTTCCCCTTCCTCGGAGTATGGCAGGCCACGGATCCTAAAATTACAATGCCGATTCCTGTCTTCTTGTTAGGAACATAGGAAGTTCCCTTATACTGAGTCAGGCCATTGGCCCATCTAGCCCAGTATTGTCGACATGGACTGGCAGCGGCTCTCCAGGGTTTCAGGCAGGAGTCTTTCCAAGCCCTACCTGGAGAGGCCGGGGATCGAACCTGGGACCTTCTGCATGCCAAGCATGTGCTCCATCACACTGAGCTCTGGTCCCTCCCTGCAGCACCTGGTGTTCCAAGGCAGTGACCCATCCAAGTACTAACCAGGCCCGACCCTGCTTAGCTTACGAGATCAGAAAAGACGAGATCGGGCTGTTCAGAGTTGCTGCAGAGTTGTTCCTCCAGCCCCATTTGCGCTTCCTTAGTTATCTTTGTCAATTTTTGTATTTTCAGCTCTTGCGTGAGGCCTAAGTTCATAGCCTCATTAGCAGCATTTGAAATCCCTGCAAGTGGCACTGCGACTGAGTCTAAGGTCATCTCTATAGGAGAGAGTTCCTCCTTAAGAGCTGCAGTCCAATCTTCTGCTAAATCTGCCAGAAGCTGTCGACTAAGCGAGAATATGTCAATTTCCGCAGCTAGGGCGTTAGGCAGTTTTGTGCTAGGTTTTAGGCCTGGCCTTCACCACCATGTCAGTTCCCTCTTCTTCGCTGGGGCCCTCTTAGCTGTCAGCGGCTATATCTGAACAGATCGTGAGCTTCGGTATCTTACCGTATCACCCACTTGTTCTTTCCCCTATCTGGGTGTGGCTGGGAGGAGTAGATCAAGATCGCTGTTATCTGTGCCTAAAAGGAGCTTGGGATCTGCAGAGCTAAGCAGATACGCCTCTATTTTGCTTGACAGCAACCCGCACTCCCCCGTCAGTTACATCATGTGAGCCTAGCAACTAAGTCTATGTTTGAGGGCAATTTAGCCATGGGAATGTTGGAAGTGTCCATTTCTTAAAAAGGACAATGGAAGAGAGGGAAAGGGGGACAGACCTCCTCGTGCCCCTAATGGCTTATAGTATCCTGGAGGTAAGCATGCCATGAGAATAAAAACAACAACACCGCTTCCTCCCCATAATACATAGTAATAAAGAGCTCAAATTCAGCCAGCCCAAACGCTAAGCCTTTTAGCACCATATAGCACAGTGGGCAGAAAGGTAGAAGTGGACACAAATAAATACATGTGTCCTCTGTGAGTTGCAAACACTGCTCTTATTCCAGGCTAGCTGGACCTCCTCTTAGGAGTTGGGGTACACTGCAACATCTTGTTGTAGGGTCACCCTTGTAGCTCTATTATATGCAAGTTGTATTCTCAGTACTCCCACTGCTTTGGGAAAGATGTCCCTGTTCCTTCACACACACACACACACACACACACACACACACACACACACAAAGACAAATCCAGCATTTGCTTTTCCTCTGCTGCGGAACTCACCGGACTGTGCTGAAATTTAAATTTGACTTTGGAGTAATGGATAATTTGCCCCATGTTTCGCACCACCGTCTTCCGCCTCCCCTTCTTGAACAGGCTTGGGAACCGCTGGTCCAAGTTTTCCTTCTCATTTTCCTGGTTTGTGAGGCTCTGTAACAAAGGTGGAAAACAAACCATGTTGTTGTTGTTTTTTAAAGGGTCAAAAAAAGGCTTGTCGCTTGTGGAGGTCAAACCCACAAACACCCGAGAGAGATTGGAGGATTCACAACCCTGGTCAAGGGAAAGTAGGGATGCCAGAGAATTCCACAATGGCTTCAAAGTTCAGATTTTTATGAATCTGACTTGCAGCTTCCACAGCGGACCGGCTCTTTTTTTTAATCACGCAGATTCTGTGGATTTGCAGACTGTTGTTGTTGTTGCTTTTGTTTTTGGGGGGCATCTGCACAAGTTCATTCATTTGCAAATGCTCCCTTCTGCTAACTGTGCACCTGTACCAATGCACATTAGTGCAAATGCACATAGCACAGGTGTGCATTGGCAAACGAATACAATTCTCGTACAAAAAATCAGATTTCGTCAATGAGCAGACAATGGAATGAAAGATGCCTGACAACCGACAAAACACAGATGGAACCGATTTAACAAAATCCATATATCCATAAGAGAAAGGTAGCTGTCTCAAAATCAAAGAGTTGACAACCCTAAATTCAGCAGAGATGCCTTTCCAATAAGACACGTGCTCAGGGGGGGTGGGGGGGTTGTTGGGTTTTCATGCCAACCAAAGTTTAAGGTTTTATTTACTGCAGTGTGGTCCTCTTTGCTTACAACCCTGGAAAGGAGTCAATACGAGGGTTTAAAAACAAACATTAATCTCCTCCATGTCTAGCACTGCAATTAATCCAGCCAAGCAGCCTGAAAAGGTGCTAAACTTAATTTGAACCCCCAAAACTAGCGGTGGCCAGATCTGGGCAAAAGTCAATTCCAAACAGCTCCGTTTCAAGCACACACAAACACCCTGCTGATTTTCTGAGCTCAGCTGTTTATAGCTCTCTGCCTCTCTCCTCCCCCTGGACACTGGAAATCTTTTTTCCATACCCATCTTTACATGTCTGTTAGCCTCTAGGCATGCCTCATTCTCATTTGCCTTGGTGCCTCTCCAGGGACGTGCCTGACCCAACATGTAGTTTTTTGCACCTTAACTCCTAGAGCAAACTGGTGTCCTAAATCATCATGGATTTGCATCCATGTGGATGAACACATTCCCAGACAACTGCCTAATCTTTCTGTAGCCAGTTTTCCCACCACTAAGAAACCCCTTTTTATCTTGTGAGGTTGGTTAGGCTGAGAGGGTGTGTGGGAATGACCCAAGCTCACCCAGTAAGCTTCACGGCCAAGAGAGGGGTTTTTTAAGCTGGCTCTTCTTGGTTTAACAGCAACGCTACTACCATCACACGTAAGAAGAGATTGGATCCAAACTAAGTTGGCTGAACTTAGAACCCATTAAAATCAATGTGGAAAAGTTAGTTATATGACAGAGGTAAGTCCCAGGGACTGTCTCATTATTAATCTTTGTAAGCCACTTTGGGAGCCTTTTTTGGCTAAAGGGCACGGTAAGAACACTCCAAATAAATAAATAAATAATGTTATTCCCCACCACCACTCCTAAGTGGCACACTCCAGACGATGTTTTACCACCTCTAAATGTGAACGGCTGAGAATGACCTCCCTCCTAAATTATATTTGCAGAGACACCTAACACTGTTTACCACTGTCGGTGTGAATGAGGACTCAATTAACAGTTGCCATTGCTGTTTTTAAAGAAAGAGTTGACGGTGGTATGAAAACGTAAGAAGAGCCATGCTGGATCAGACCAAGGGTCCATCCAGTCCAGCATTCTGTTCACACAGTGGCCAACCAGCTGCCCATGGGAAATCCACAAGCAGGACGGGAGTGCAACAGCACCCTCCCATCCATGTTCCCCAGCAACTGGTGTACATAGGCATAAGAGGGTCACCGTTTCCTGTGCTCAGGAGCGGTGCTAGGTACCAAAAAGATCTGGGGCTCAGGCCCACAGGGGCAAAATAAAAAGCACAAATTTGCATATGCTAATTTACATATGCTCTAGAGCAGTGGTTCCCAACCTTGGGTCGCCAGATGTTGCTGGACTACAGCTCCCAGCATCCCTTGTCATTAGTCATGCTGGCAGGGTATGCTGGGAGCTGTAGTCCAGCAACATCTGGGGACCCAAGGTTGGGAACCACTGCCCTAGAGTCTGTCTGTGTGAGTCTTTAAAGGACCCTGTCTTCTAATAATAATAAGGACATCCCTATTTATAAAAAGGGATGGATGGAGGGTATTTGATTTCAGGAAAAAAGCTCAGGCAGAAAGATTCAAGGGGGAGCAGCAAGAGGTGAAGCACATGTGGGCAAAAAACCAGCTAATCCAGGGGGTTCAGATGCAACAGGAACCATCAGGGTCCCTGTCCCTTTATTTCAGCAAGTGCTCATGGACAGCAGGGTGGTGTCCCAGCAGATGGCCTCCCAGAGATTTGGAGCTCCAAATGGAAGAATTGGGGCCCCAGCACTAGTGGGCCACCCCCTGACACCGCCTCTGCCTGTGGTGTACACATTCATTTTTTCTGCCCCACTGTTGATTCTGGCCAAGCAGGTTAGGTAGGTTTCTGAAGCCTTACACACCCAAACCCACCCACCCCGAACAAAAACCTGCAAAACCTGTTCATCACAGACTGATTTTGGGACTGAGTAGCACAGCCTGGGCAAGGATGCCTCGTCACATCAGCTGTCATTCATCGTCAAGCACCAGAAAGCAACTGTCATGTCTTCTCCTCTGTCAAACCCTGGAAGGCATTTGCTGTAAAGCAGAGCAGAAGCACCAGCTAATGTACTAGTGTCAAAAAGGGGAGAAAGGTCTTCTACGGCCCGAACAAGAGCACGGGATCAAGTGGCGGGCAGAGAGCATGAGCCGGGGAGGCCGAACCCACGGAGTTAGCCGGACCTAATCCGTCTGTGCCTGCTTTCTAACAAACGGTGCCAGTGAGACAGCTGCAAGAGCTTCCTTGATAGATGAACCGCCGTTACCTCACTTCCCTGGAATGGGCTTCACCTCGCTGGGATGGCCACTTCAGAGGCCCAACAGCTAGAGAGAGAAACTGATGACAAGGTGGTAATTATCCGCAAGCCCTTTTTTAAATCTTGGGTTTCTCTGGTTTTAGCTGGGCTTAATTGGATCAAGACGTTGCAGCGCCAATCGCCTGACAGCACCCTTTGTTTCGTTTCCTCCACATCTGGCAAAGGAAGAAACATCGTCTGTAAGCAGGGGTGCAGAACCCCTTATAGCCTGAGGGCCGCATTTAATTTTGGAGAAGATTTCGGGGGCCGCCACTGGTGGAAAGGGGGTGGGGCCAAAGGGGCAGGGCCAAATTACCAAAAATATTTATTTACTATATTTATACCCTCGCCTTTTTCCCTGCAAGGAACCCAAGGTAGCTTACATAATCCTCCTCTCCATCTTTATCCTCACAACAACCCTGCGAGGTAGGTGAGGCCGAGAGTCCGTGACTGGCCCAAAGTCACCCAGTGAGCTTCATGGCCGAGTGGGGACTAGAACCCAGATCTCCCCGGTCCCAGTCCAACACTCTAACCACTGTGCCACACTGGCTCTCAATACCGGCATAGTGTATCTTATACTGCCAGTAACTCAGCCTTGGGAAAGCCATTTCCACGTTTTAGAATAGGAGGAGAAAATGCACAAAATCCGGGAAACCACCCAATGCAATATATATGTGTGGAGAAAGCCCAACACAAGTCTGCACACACACACACAGTCTTCACCCAAGGGAGGGGGCGAGGGAGGAGGGATGAAGTCACAGGAGAAGCAGCCAGATAGGTCATCATCCCCAACAAGGAAGAGTCTCGGTAGAGATCCACAAAAACCCAGGAAGGACCATCAAGGACCATCAAACTATCAGGGCAGTCTCAAAGAGCTGTGAAGTACCAGTACGTCACCTTCTCCCCGGGCAGGAATAAGCCCACCTGACACGAAGGGGCAGGAATAAGCCCCACCTGACCTGGAGGGCGGGGAGAGCGGGAACTCGGGTAGAAAACCCCTCTCCCTTCCGGTAGAGGGTTGTTGGGAACCCAGGGTACGTCAGGGGCCAGATTCGTCCTTCAAGCGGCAGCCCGAGTAAGCCATTTTCATCCCCGGATCGGCCGACCCGGAGCCAGGCTGAAACTGACTAGCGTAAAGTCTCTGATCTGAGGTAATTGACCAGATTCAATCCGCTAGCCTAGGAGCCTGTTCATTGAGTAACGCAGGGGTCAACTAAGGTTGTGTTGACATTGTAGTATTCCTGGAAAGCTGTTAGTTCCGCTCTGTGTTTTGTGTAAATAAATAAAAGCCTTATTTGGTCATTTAAAGGGCTTCGGTTTCCTCTTGTGCGCGAAAGCCTCTCAGGGGTCGCCAGCGCTCGTACGGGCTGTAACTCAGTGCCGGTTAACCCGTTAAGCGCCGAACTCACGCAAAGGATCCTGCTAGTGATCCTTCACAATATGAGTTTGGTTTGGGTTTTCACTGGGCCAGTTTCTGATAGTGACAGAGAATGCAAGCTTCTGAGCACCACAGAGCTTCTGGCCTCGTACAATCAAAAGCTTGCTAAGGGTCGCTTTACTTGTTATTAAATGAGTGGTGACTTCTCTTAGCCTCAAGTCAAGACCCTTCCCCATAACTGTATGTAGGGGGGGTTGTGTTTTACTCAGTGAGGGAATCTGCACATGTTCAGAGGAACGCTTTATTATCACCACGCAGTGCTCCAGGCACAGATCGTGGCACTAGTCAGAGGGCTAAATTAAGCACCATTTGTGACTTCGGTACTACTCGCTCAAGTAACACTTGCAAGACATACTTGCAAGACAGTATGTATCTCTCCTAAGGTCAAGTGCTGTGATCTGAAAGGTATGTAACCTCAGATCTGGATGAAGGGCGTGAAACAATCCTATGCATGCTTAACTTTGAAGCAGGTCCCAGTCTCAGGTCCAGCTGCAAGTTTGAATGGATCCTTTCTACATCGGCAGACAGTTTCCTGGTGGTGGCTCCTCTGATCAGACTCAGGCAGCCGCCATTTGAGACAGCCAGTGTGGCGCAGTGGTGAGAGTGCTGGACTGGGACTCTCTACTGGGTGACTTTGGGCCAGTCACTGACTTTCAGCCTAACCTACCTCACAGGGTTGTTGTGAGGATAAAAATGGAGGAGGAGGAGGATTATGTGAGCCGTCTTGGGTTCCTTGCAGGGAAAAAGGCGGGATATAAATATAATAAATAAATGAAGCCCCAGAGCAAAACTGTGCCAGGGGCATATTAAAATGGCGGCCATCCAGCACTGAGCACTGGGGTCAGACGTCATTGGGGGACCTTGCCAAGGCACCAAGGCCTTGCAGCTGCCTAAAGAGATCTCATGGTGACACCCGGCCTGTCCAGTGTGTCCAATGGGGCTTACTCCCAGGGGAGTATACTGTACATATGACTGCAGTCTTAAGGACATAAGAAGAGCCATGCTGGATCAAGCCAATCTAGTCCAGTATTTGGTTCAGAGTGGGCCAACCAGCTGCCCACAGGAAACCCACAAGCAGGGACATGAGTGCAACATGCACCCTCCCTAGCAACTGGTGGGCAGAGGCATACTCCCTCTGATACTGGAGGTAGCATATAAGCTGTCAAGACGAATTATGAATTATTCCTCCTCCATGAATTAATCTACCGGTAATCCCCTTTTAAAGCGGTAGAGAATTCCACAGTTTGGCTATGCTCTGTGGGAAGAAGTCCGTCCTTTGATCTGTCCTGAATCTCCCACCAATCGTCTTCACGGGATGACCCCACTGGGTTCAAGTATGATGAGAGAGGGAGAAAAATGTTTCCCTATCCACTTTCTCCACACCAGGCATCATTTTGTACACCTCCACGATGTCTCCCCTTACTCGCCTTTTTTCTAAGCTAAACAATCCCAGCCATTGTAACGTTTCCTCACAGGGGAGTCGCTCCAGCCCCTTGATCATTTTAGGGCTCAATCCTATGCATATTTAGACAGAAAAAAAGTCCTACAACTCCCAGCATTCTCCAGCCAGCCATGCTGTAGGTCATTTTTTTCTGTCTAAACATGCATAGGATTGTGCTTCTAGTTGTCCTTTTCTGCACTTTTTCCAAGTCTGCAATATCCTTTTTTAGGTGTAGTGACCAGAAGTGTACACAGTATTCTAAGTGTTGTCGCACCATAGATTTGTATAATGACAGTATGATATTGGCAGTTTTATTTTCGATTCCTTTCCTAATTATGCATAACATGGAATTGGCCTTTTTCACAGCAGCCGCACACTGGGTCGACATTCTCATAAAGCTGTTCACCAGAGCCCCAAGATCTTGGTTTGTCACTACTATTTCAGATCCCATCAGCAGATACTTGAAGTTGGGATTTTTTGGGGGGTCTCAATGTGTATCACGTTACACTCGCTTACATTATCTTATCAATCTTAATTATCCAGGGTAAAGCGCTAGAATTAAGTGATTCTCCAGGACTGAGATCCTCTAGCTTGCTTGTGAACATGACTAAATCATTCCAGTTAACAATGAAAATGACCAATAGCAATGTATAAACTTGTACTAAATATCAGACACTTGCAGAGCGAGGATAGCTAAAAATAGCCTCTCCCCGCCCCCCTAGTTGCAGACAGTGTGTTATTGCAAAGCTTTGGGTACTTCAGATAAAATGAATTCATTTCAAAGCCGTCACAGATGTGTTGCAGAGACTCCGGAACCCAATGAACTGCTCGTATTAAATTTAGTACAGATAACTACAAAAATACGCAAAATATCATGTACCAGCGAAAGTTACCTAAATTGTGGGTGATGTTTTTGCATACTTTTCTGAAGGGGGACGGAATTCAGATTCCGTCAATGTGCGGATGACGGGACAATCCACAAAGCACGGAAGAGCTTTAACAAAAATCCATACATCACTAGAATTGACTCTCTCTCATCCTAAGCGATCTCAGAGGGTTGTGTTGGTGAAGATAAAAGAATGGATATCCCAGGAGGAGTAAGACAGAAATGATTCTATGAATCTATAAATGCAAAGGAAAGAAAACCATACCCTGAAAAGTACTGTATAGCATCAATTCTTATTATTTGTGTATCTATAGCCTAGTTCTTACTAAGGCGAAAAAACTCTTCAGCATTTAAAATAGATACAAGGTTCACAGATTACTTCTGGCTCCTTTCACCACCACCACCACTGTTGCTGAAAGTGTCTGCAAGGGTTTGAATGACACAGAAAAGTTCAATGCACACTGAAAACATGCATGTCAAGAAGAAAGCTAAGCTGGAACCCTTCTCCCTGACATACTAGTTGTCTATGTGCAGGGGAAGTAGTAGTAGTAGTAGTAGTAGTGAGAAGTATGCAGGTGACCCCTAACTGCATTCTGAAGTGGTATAGACCAGACACAGGCTTACCACCTCAGGGAGAACTTGGTTGAAATTTATTGCTGTTTTCAGTCCGCTCTACATTGTTTCAGTGAGGCCAAAACTCACCCTCTATTGACCCTCAATGGCCCAACTCTCACAGATAAGAGATTCCACAGAGGGGTATGCAATGCGCTGCAGTCTCTCTCTGCACAAAGACATGCTGCCCTCTCTCTGAGGGTCCTTGCACTTGAAAAGCTCTCTCTCCAAACACACATCCTACTCATCGCAACACTCAAAGGTGGCCGTGTGTCCTCATTCATAGATTCATAGATCATAGAGCTGAAAGGAGCCTACAAGGCTATCGAGTCCAACCCCCTGCACACTGTAGGAAACTAGAGGAGGGGTCTCCCATCCAAGTAACAACCAGGCCTGACCCTGCTTAGCTTTCCACGCTCAGACAAGCTGAGCCAACATAAGCCACAGGCAGAGGACAGTTCTCTACTTGAAGGGTGACCAAGGGACCATCCTCTGTCCTGTCCAATTCCAGTTTAAAGATAAGAGGCAGTAAGAACTGTTGTCCGTCAGGGGCAGGGGCAGGTACCGAAAAGATCCGGGGCTCAGGCCCACAAGACAAAAAAATAAATAAAAATGCACAAATTTGCAGATGCTAATTCACATATTAAAGTCTCTCTGTTTGTGTCTTTAAAGGACCTTGTCTCCTAAGGACACGCCTATTTGTAAAAGGGGATGTATGCACAGGGGAGAGGAGGGCATTTGATTTCAGCAAAAACTTCAGGCAGAAAGATTCAAGGTGGGACAGCAGGAGGGGAAGCCCATGTGGGCCAAAAGCCAGCTAATCCAGGGGGATCAGATGCAACAGGGATCATCAGAGCCGCTGTGCCTTTATTTCAGCAAGTGGCCATGGGCAGCAGGGTGGTGGGGCAGGTGGCCTCCCAGAGATTTGGGGCTACAGCCCTAGCGGGCCAGCCCCTAAAACCGCCTCGGTTATCTGTCAACGCTTAGCATCCGGACAGCAGACTGAACAGGCAGGCACACAGGTCACACAGTCTTCCTGGTGAGATTTTCCGCATCTCTCTTTACATTATAAGAAGTATTTCTAAGCTGCATCTCTATGTATAAACGAGCGTGCGCAAATTTTATGCAGATCTGTGTCCTCTTTTTTGGAGATTCCTAAGTGGCCACCCTAATATTCATCCTCTCGTTACAGAGGCTGTAATTTTCATTTCAGCATCTCCACGGCGCTTGCTTCGGCAGAGAAACAAGACGCGTGGTACTTGCACATCCAATTGATGCAGCTGCTGAGCAACCTCCAAGGTTCCGGAAGTGCCACTGGCATTGTGGCCGTCCAGTGACTCATTGTCCCTAGTTTCAAAGGTACACAATTAGCACCTTGACTATGCAAATTAAGGACTGTATGTGATTTTTAATGCTAAGGCAAGCGCATCAGTTACTGCTTTCCCACACTGCACCAAAGATACAGATGTTCCCCTCCAGCCCTTTCTGTACAGCTCTGATGTGGAGATGAGATTTATGTATTACATTTATATTCTGTCCTTTCCTCCAAGGAGCCCACAATCCTCCTCTCCATTTAACCCTCACAACAACCCTGTGAGGTAGGTTAGGCTGAGAGTCAGTGACTGGCCCAACGTCGCCCACTAAGCTTCAAGGCTTAGTGGGGACTTGAACACAGACGCCCCGAGTCCCAGTCCAACACCCTAACCACTACACCACACGGTCTCATAGACTGGTTGATCACAGGTCTGTGGCAATGAGTTTCAGGAGTTTCCCAAATCACAACTTTTGTGTCTTTTTCTCCTTAAAAGCATCAAAACAACACTAAGGCCTGCAATATCAGAGCCGCTGTGGCATCAGTAGGGGCAAACATAACTTAGAATCAGTGCTAATTCTAGTTTTTTGAGGTCCCTTGGGCAAGGCACCCTCCATGGTCTCCCTCCCTCAGTGAGTCTACCTTCTCGCCGTCATAGTCGCCAACTGCTATTCCTCCTCAATCCTCTTTCCCATCCTTGCTACCACTTGCTTGATTGACAAGCAGAGAGCCAGAGAGCAAGTAGGCAGTGGCATCTCTCCGGCTCCTCCTCCTCACCACCAGCAATGTCTTGGCCAGAGCGAGAGGCAGGTGAACAAGCAGGTTGCAATGGGGAAGAGGAGGAGCAAGTCCAGGGGGGTCTTGTCAGTGGGCCCCTGCTGGGGTGCGGGCCCTCATGCAGGTGCCCAAGCATTCCTATCCTTGACGCCTGCCATGCAGAAAATGATAAGATGGTTCTCAGTTTTTTCAGATCCTTTGTGGGCCCAGATATCAGGAAAGAGCAAAGGCAGCACAAAGGGGGGGGGGAAATTATTCCACACGCAAGCCGCAGACAGAAGAAACATTTAAGTTCAAGTTTGGTTTCCCCGGTATTTAATTATAAAGGATAACCTTTCATTAGGATAGTCTCGGGTCGATGTGTTCCACTTTCCCTGCAGTAGAAACACAAAGCTGCCCAAAAGCGTCGGAACCCATAATTATAACGCAACGTACACTTTAAGCCTTAGGTACATGTGGCTTGTAGAACTGTGCAGCAGCATTCCCCCATTAAATTCCCAATTCCAAATTAAATGCGGAGCCGCACGTTTTCGCTCTTATACTTGAAAAGACTGCGTCGCAGTATAACCATCCACTGTGCCAGTTTTGCCGTGCTTCCTCTGAAGTGACCAAATACCCAATTCACACCCAAAACAGAGACAGTTGGCAGATATCACACATCTCCAGTGAAAGCCGATTGGAAGGAGGAAAGGCCAGAGCAGTAAATCAAGCAGAGATGCAACAGACAGCCTCCCAGAGTGAGTAATCCTGTAGCACAGGGGTGGCCAACTTGTGGCCTTCCAGATTTTTGCCTTACAACTCCCATGATCTCTCACCATCGACTGTCTGACTAGGGCTGCTGGGAGTTGTAGGCCAAAACATCTGGCCACCCCTGCTGTAGGAGGAAGCCTCCTCAAAGAGCAGGTAATTCTGTAGTAAATCTCATAGACTGGGTTCACACAACACAATCACCCACACTCAAGGGTTGAGTAGGGGTTGTTGAACTGTGGGTGATCGTGTTGTCTGAACCCAGTTGAGAACAAACCAGGGTGAACAACCCACAGTTCACAACCCAACAACAAACCATGGTTTCTCTTCATGGGTTGTTTGTGGTTAACAAGCCATAGCTTGTTAGTGCAGCTGGGTTCAGACAACACAATAAGCCATGTTACAACAACAACCCACAGTTCAACGACGGCCCACACTCAACCCATACTCAAACCTTGAACCCAGTCACAGAGACACAGCAGGCATACTCTTCTACTGGGTAGGTTCTTTGGTCTCACAGAATCCTTTAATTATTCACAGCACAATCCTGTGCATATCTACGCAGAAGTACATCCCATCGAGTTCAATGGGGCTTACTCCCATGTAAGTGGGTATAAGACTGCAGCCTTAGTTGATTTATGCATCACACTACACTAGCAGATGTCTCATGCACAGAGTTTGAGAATTAATGCCACTTGAAGCAGGCTGATATAACGGAGGCACCGCTCTGCTTCCCTACCCCCATATCTGAGAGCCAGTGTGGCGTAGTGGTGAGAGTGTTGGACTGGGACTCGGGAGATCCGGGTTCTAGTCCCCGCTGGGCCATGAAACTCACTGGGTGACTTTGGGCCAGTCACTGACTCTCAGCCTAACCTACCTCACAGGGTTGTTGTGAGGATAAAATGGAGAGGAGGAGGAGGAGGAGGATTATGTAAGCCGCCTTGGGTTCCTTGCAGGAAAAAAGGCGGGGTATAAATATAATAAATAAATAAATAAAAATAAAATATCCTGGAACATTAGAAAATTAACATTCGTCAGGATGTGGCCATTTGCAGACATACAAAGAATGCTTCTGAAAGGTTGTTTTGCCATGTGATATTTCCACTTCCAACAGTTGTGTCTATGTGTTCTGTACAGCTGGGGTAGTTCTTCAGATATTTTGGACTTCAACTCCCAGAATTCCTGGCCATTAGCCATGCTGCCAATGACTTCTGGGAGTTGAAGTCCAAAACATCTGGAGATCTACCTTTCTGCCTACCCCTGCTGTACAGCATATAGTGGATATTTTTTATTATTATTATTATTTTATTTCTATACTGCCCAATAGCCAAAGCTCTCTGGGCGGTTTACATCAATTAAATGTACAATAAAGCACAATATAAAATATATACAATAAAAACATTATTAAAATTTAAAACCAATTTTTAAAAAGTCACAAATAACTAAAAACAAGTCAATACAACACAACCTCGAAAAGAATTAACCACCCCACCGTGTACTATTTAGTTGTTAAAAGCCTCAACGTAGAGGGCAGTCCTAACCTGGCAACGAAAAGATAGTAGGGTTGGCGCCAGGCAGGCCTCAGGGGGGAGCTTGTTCCACAGTTAGGGGGCTACCACAGAAAAGGCCCTCCCCCAGAGATAGCAGTCAGAGGGAAGGCCCCAGATGTTGAACGTAGTGTCTGAGCAGATTGTGGCTGGGAGAGGTGTTCCATCAAGTATTATTGTGGTCAAGTATTAAAATGCTTAGACATTGCTGGCAGATAGAGGAAAGAGGGAAGAACCAGGAATAGTTTTTGAACGGCATCTTCCACCTTCTCCCACACATCCCAACACGTGGCCAACTTTGTGTGTCACCACAGCCAGCCACACACCCTAAACTTAATTAAACACCCTTTGGGTCATTAAGTGGCAACTAGATCTTCATCTTTCCAGCGTTCCCAGGCTTTTCGAGCCAATGGGAATTTGGCACAAACCTGCTTTATGTAAACCACCGGCAACATCCTACTAACTCATGAAACCTGGTTTAGCTGGATTGCAGCTCCGGATTATGGTCTGATTAAGGATTGTTGATATGAACAGGTTTAGAAACCAAAATTTGAAGATTGGTGGATAATGTGCATGCTAGAAAGGTACATGCTAGAAAAATAAATCCATCCAGTATTTTGATTAAGCGTGCAAATACCGGGATATAAATCATGGGTGGGAAACTTGAGCCCTTCCAGATGTTGCTAGACAGCAACTCCCATTTGCTTTAACCAGCATAGTCAATGGTAAGGGATGAGGGGAGTACATCCAGAGGGCCACAAGCTGCCCACCCCAGGTAGAAATTAAATGGGATTTTAAAAAAGCACATAGCAAAGTGGAGGTGGGTTGGGTTGGCATTATTCCCCCCCCCCAATGGGCTGCCTTTGCCCTTGTGTGGCGCAGTGGTTAGAGCGTTAGCCTGGGACTCGGCCATGAAGCTCACTGGGCGACTTTGGGCTATTCACTTGTCTCTCAGCCTAACCTACCTCACAGGGTTGTTGTGAGGATAAGACTGAGAGGAGGATTCTGTAAGCCGCCTTGGGTTCCTTGCAGGAAAAATGGTGGGATATAAATAAATAAAATAAATAAATATTTAGGGTCAACTGTGTTCAATAATTCCTAAGGTGTCTCTTGTTCACAAGAGATGATGAGATAATCATGACTACCGTAATTACACACACACACACACACACACACACCTGGATTCCTGCATTGAGCAGGGGGTTGGACTCGATGGCCTTGTAGGCCCCTTCCAACTCTACTTTTCTATGATTCTATCACACACACACACACACACACACACACAAATCTCATGCTTAGCCAGCCAGTTCTGCCACATTATTTTCATGCCTAGTTCCATAGGCCAAACCCTTTACCTTCTTAAAGGGTCGTTTGTTTGCTTTTAATAAATAATTCCACAGGCAGAAACCACAGATTTCAGGTATATTCTGAACACTGGGGACGAGCGGCGATTGACCGTGCAGGTATGACTGACTTATTAAAGTATCCAGACTGGTACGGTCCTCCACCACAAGGAGCCAAGATACTCTGATTGCAAGGGGGAAATGAAAATAGGACATTGAAGGCGCAATCCTAAGCATGTTTAGGCAGAAACAAGTCCTACAACTCCCAGCATGCTGGGAGTTGTAGGACTTTTTTTCTGTCTAAACATGTATAGGATTTCATAGATCATAGAGTTGGAAGGAGCCTACAAGGCTATCGAGTCCAACCCCCTACTCAATGCAGGAGACTAGAGGAGGGGTCTCCCATCCAAGTAATAACCAGGCCTGACCCTGCTTAGCTTTCCACGCTCAGACAAGCTGAGCCAGCATGAGCCACAGGCCATGATTGCACTCTAAATGGCTTTAATGTGGGCATCAGACAAATTCATTGGGGTTGGTCTATTGTAGAGTTGGAGGGGGGGATGCAGAAAAGGGACAACTGAGAGCACAATCCTATGCATGCTTAGACAGAAAAAAAATCCTACATCTCCCAGTATGACTAAATAAATATAATAAATAAAATAAAAGGGGTGGGGCCTGGGAAAGGGGGCATGGCTATCTGGTGAACCCCAATGGGGGGTGCTTTGGGACCCCAGGAATGCTGGATTTGATATCCGGGCCTGAGGTTCACCTTGACATTAATGTGCCAATAAAGGATAGCTTGCTATAGCTTCAAAAATCCCCCGTTTATTGCACCCAGAATGCACGAGCAAAGCTCCAACCAACCCCACATCTAAAGAAAGAAATCATTCCCCAGTTTCCTCCGGCCAAACTCACTCAAGAAACACTTGGCTTGAGGCCTAAGCAGGTAGAAACCGGAGTTTCGTGTTTTGTCGCCCTCTTCATCATCACTCAGCATTAATTTCCCCCGTGTGGGCTGTTTATATTTCTCACAGACACATATTCATGCCCCTCTTTCGATTAATCCGAGCGGAGGTTTTGATCTCTCTCTTTTACTTTATCATTATTATTTTTTTTTGGGTCGTTCTCAGCGCTTACGCCACCTCACGAGAGAGACAGGATTGTGAAAAGGCGGTGACTGAGCAAGACTCGCACCGACATGTCTGGTTTTGCTCCACCTCAGCCAACAGGTGAGGCAAGTTAAAAATTAAACTCCCGCAGACCTTAAGTGAGAAGGGAAGGGAAGTGACTGAAAGCTTACTCATCGGGGGCGGCCGCCATGCGAAGACGATGTCAGCCTTGGACAGGTAGTTGCGTCACAAGGGGGCTGTGAATTATGCCTCTCCTTGATGATTTTTTTTTTAATTGAGGTAATAATATTTGTTATCGAGACTACTCTTCCTTCCTCATGAGGCGCTTGGGAAATACCGGAAGCCAGGAAGGACAACGGTCAAGCCCCAGGCCGCTTTGCGAGTCGAGATCTCTGCCTCAGCCGAAACTCGTTCGATCTTCTCTTTACTTCAGACGCACGTAATATATCAATGTGGTGCTAAGAATCCAGTTTTCCTTTCACAACATGGCCAAGAAGAGGACAAATATAGGTGAATGAATATATGTCATGATATACTTGACCTCTGGGCGTGGGTTATTGTGTTGTCTGAACCCAGTCAGTAGCCTTAGGACAGCCTGGCCAAACCTGGTACCCTCCAGATGTTTTGGAACTGCTGTCCAACCACCATTTTAATGTTACCTTGTTTTCAAGGTATTATTTATTTATTTATCGCCCATCTGGCCGGCAACCGGCCACCCTGGGCGATGTACATAGAATAAAAACAATAAAATACATTTAAAACAGTATAAAAAATTTAAAATGTTAACCCACCCCATATTCCCGCCTGAACAGCCAGGTTTTTAATGAGTGGCGGAAGTTCTTGTTCTTGTTTCTTTTATCAGTTTTATTGTTCACCACCCCGGAATCTACGTACTTCAATATGGATCTCTATACAAATACTGTAAAGAAAATAAATGAATAACCTCCCAGCAGTCCTGCTCATTGGTCATGCTGCTTAGGGCCAAAACATCTCAAAGGCTGCCAGCTTGGGGATGGCTTTCTTAGGCAAACTACCATCCCATCACCCGAAATATAGGCGCAATTAGGGATGTGTGAGGAATCCAATGGGGGGTGAGAAAATCTAACGGATTGTCATGATTCGGCCCGCGGATTCCGGTTTATCAGCCCCGTGCTGGCGCTGACTCGCTGTTTCTAAAATGAGCTTAAATGTTCAGATTTTTTTAAAAAATGGTAAGGACATTTGCGCAGATCGCGCGATTTCCAAAATCGGAAGCTGAAAACTACATCATTCTAGTTTGATTTGTGCAAACACCACTAGAATGATGTAGGTTTCAGCTTCTGGTTTGCACAAATTGCGTGATTCGCACAAATTTCCTTACCGTTTCTTTTTTTAAATGCGCAAATCAGAGACAGAAGTCTGCGGGGAAACCCTCGACTCAGCTCACTTCCAATCATCAGATCGGAAGTGGGCAGGAAATCCAAGTTGGATTTCCCAGCATTGGCACATCCCTAGGCACAATATATAGACTTCGGTTAAAGGCTTGTAGGATTCACAGATTTCACAGATCATAGAGTTGGAAGGAGCCTACAAGGCTATCGAGTCCAACCCCCTGCTCAATGCAGGAAACTAGAGGAGGGGTCTCACATCCAAGTAATAACCAGGCTTGCATACCATTATAAGCAAAAACAAACAAACAAACAAGCAAATCCAGTAGATAAGCAAACTTCGTATTTCCCATCAGGATCCTTATGTGAAGCACTCTTTGTATGCAAATCTAAATCAGCCACCATTGCCTCAGACACAATTACCGGTACTTAGCATTTACTAGTCAAGACCCCAAGTCCACTCCCCTGTTTTGAGGAACCAGTTCATTGACTAACCAGTTTGATGTCCTGGGTAATGTATGTCAAGCATCCAAAGCACTATATAAATGCTGCTGCCCAAACAGAGGAGCACACTCACACATTGCAAATTGATGGGCTTTCAGCTCACGCCGTTCCTTAGCTCGCAACGTCAAGGATCAAAAGCGTAATGTCCACTCTGGGCTTATTAAACGTTGAAATTAAAAACTGCAGACAAGAGGCCACTATATACGAGGTGGCATTGCCGTCGTGGTGCCACTAGAAAGCACTTCTGCATGGCGGGGTGGGGTGACTCTGCAGCTGCCACATAGTATAATTAAGTACGTAGATCACCAAGTTGATTGACTTTTTGAAATAGAAAGCCTCTAGGAGAACCAGTGTGGTGTAGTGGTTACAGTGCTGGACTGGAACTCAAGAGACCTGGGTTCTAGTCCCTGCCCGGCCATGAAGCTCACTGGGTGACTTTGGGCCAGTCACTGACTCTCAGCCTAACCTACCTCACAGGGTTGTTGTGAGAGCCAGTGTGGCATAGTGGTTAGAGTGCTGGACTGGGACTCGGGAGACCCAGGTTCTAGTCCCCACTTGGTCATGAAGCTCATCAGGTGACTTTGGGCCAGTTACTGACTCTCAGCCTAACCTACCTCACAGGGTTGTTGTAAGGATAAAATGGAGGAGGGGGAGGATTATGTAAGCCGCCTTGGGTTCATTGCAAGAAAAAAGGCAGGATAGAAATGGAATGAATGAATGAATGAATGAATAAATAAATAAATAAATAAATAATATTCCAGTGGTCCTGAGGAAGGAACAGCCCAAAATGAAGGGGTCCAAAATCTCAACAGATGAAAAGCCTAGTCATGTTAAAACACAAGCATATGGAGAGGGGTGGGGGTATTAAACCCTGGGCAAACACAACGATTCTGGAAGATTCTTTGGCTTCTTCTTCAGGTCTCCAAAGGAGGGGGATTTGGTGAATGTGGGGTAGTGCTGAGAATGCTGCTCTAATAGACCTGTTTCTTTTATGTTCCCCACAGGGCCTAGCACTCCAGCTTCAGACAACACAATGACCCACACTCAAGGGTTGAGTATGGGTTATCGTTGAAATGTGGGTTATCGTGTTGCCTGAACCCAGCCGAGATAACAAACCATGGTGAACAACCCACAGTTCACAACCCAACAACAAACCCTGGGTTCTCTTCATGGGCTGTTTGTGGTTTACAAGCCATGGCTTATTAGCGCGGCTGGGTTCAGACAACACGAAAACCCATGTTTCAACAACAACCCACAGTTCAACGATAACCCACACTCAACCCGTGAGTGTGGGTTAGCGTGTTGTCTGAAACCGGCCACTGGCCCCTAAATAAAACAAACATTGGTGGTAGTTAAACTGTTTTTGTGAGTACAGCATTTTGCGATTAAGCCCTCAAGGTGTAAGGATAAGGTGAAGGGAGGACAACGGGAACACCTCCTGCCCTGAACCTGAGGTGATCTGTGGGGAAAAGGTGGGTGTAAAAACCTTCCTTTGGTTTTGATTCATCATTTCCAGGAGCCTAATTTGACCCTACCTTGCTTCTTGGCCATTCAACATGGCCGAGGCATTGTTCTTTCAAAATGACTGTGAGGGGGAAAGTTGCACCTAGTGGAATCTTCCCTTCTACGTCACCCTTAAAGATACAGGAGTCCTCTTTGGGCCTAGAACAGACCTTCCCCAAAATGGTACCCTCCAGATGTTCTGGACTACAACTCCCTACATCCCTGAACATTGGCCATGCTGACTGGGACTGCAGGGAGTTGAAGTCCAAAACATCTAGAGGACAGGTTGAGAAAGGCAGGTCCAGAAGAAACTGACAATTGTATCTGGGAATTATTTTCGTGTGTGTGAGTGTATGTATGTGTTGCTATAGAATTAACAAGTGCCAACTTTTCCAAATACTAAAAAAACACTGGGTGCAACCTCTGCACCCCAGGAAGAAATGAGTCAGCAGCCTAATCCATAATCTAGATTTCTCCCCTTGCAAAAGAACAGAGAGAGAAGCACAATTCCTTCCTCCCCACCTCTTTGTACTCAGAACTCCAGATATACAGGTTGGTGACAGCGCTTTGTCACCAACTCCACCCGTGGAAACGCAGTGTGAGAAGCAACTAAGCAAGCAAGCATTCCTCAACGGAGAGGAAATTTGGCCCCTGTTATGAATTCATGTTAACAAGGCTCACAGGCGGGAGACTTTGACTGTGGGCTGGCTAATTTGTGTCATTTTAGTTATGGGTCATTCAGAGCTCTGGCGTATCACGGTCAGGCCACGCCAGCTGACTGGCGGACATGTTGCACTTTCACTGCAAAACAATTCCAAATCTCCACCCGTATTCCAAATCTCCACCCACTCGGGAGGAAAATATTGAATGCACAATATTTTTAAAAGTTTTTAAAATGGCTTAAAAGTCAACCAAGTTAGAGAATAACGTTTTTAAAAATGCATTTTTAAAATGACTATAAACAGGTGAAAACTGTCATGGCTTCCCTCCTCAAGGCCTCTGGGAATTGCACTTTCACAAGACACTACAGTCGTCATCTAAGGCCCCCCTCCAGGTGCCTGCTCCGAGAGAGGCTCGGATGGCAGCAATGAGGGAAAGGGCCTTCTTGGTGGTGGCCCCCCAATTATGATCTTCCCAATGAGGCCCGCCTGGTACCAACATTTTTATCTTTTTGGCACCAGGTTAAGACCTTCTTCTCTCAGGTGTTTGGCAGCATACAGTGAGGTTTTAATCAGGTCTTGAATTTGTTCTTGATTGTCTAAAATTGTTTTTAGATATATGTATGTCTCTCTGTGTGTTGTATGTTTATATGCTTGTATGTATATGGGTTTTCATAATGTACTTTAAAGATTTTAATCTTTGTAAACTGCCCAGAGAGCTTCGGTTATTGGGCGGTACAGAAATGTAATCAATGAAATGAAATGAAATTAAGACAGTTAGCAATCTCTAATACAGACATGTCAGTCCTCCCCTTACCCAGAATTCCTTGGGGCATGGCATGATAATTAAATATTCAGTTTAAGCTAGAATGTGTTACAGTGCACAAGTGACTTTAGATGTGGGATGAGAATTCCTGCATTCATATTACGTCTCCTCAGCCACAAACTATGTGAATAGCCTTGGTCAAATCATCTATCTTAGCCTCAAGTTTCGCATCTCTTAAGGGAAGACAATAGTAACTTATCTCACCCTACCATGACCAAGATAAAGGAGGACAAAGAAGACATTGCAAGCTAGAAGTGTGATATACATGCTTAGAAAGAAGACAGCCACCACATGAAACCTCACAATACTTGCCTTTCCAGGAATATACTGGAGTATTTTGTCTGAGGTAACATCCCTTTCCTGTCCTGGTTCAAAACCAAAGAGGCCGGCTAGCTTTTTCTTGCTCTCTTGTCTGCAAAGCAATTTTTAAAAAAGGAACATAGTCAGGTAAGATCAAGGCAAACAAAGCAAATTAGGAGAGCATCAGGGTGAAATTAGCAACTTTTACCACAAGGCTCTTAAGTGTCACGACTTCATGAACAGTGGCCATCAAGAATGTTAAGAGGCTTAAATGTGGAGTTGGCTGTTTGGCTTTTTCCTATTTGTCCTTCCGCAAAGGAATGCTTAGCACTTCCTTACCATGGATGGTCTTGCAGTTTAGAAGGATTCTGTCTGCCTAGGCCTAGGGGCAGAGTTAAGGTGAAGAGTGCCAATTTTCTAAGCTTTTTTTGTGTGTGGTCTTTTTACAGTTCTGCAAGCACCTCACCGAAAGACAGACAAGGTATGCAGTCATTCTCTCTCTCTCTCTGAAAACACATGAGTTTAATGGTGCCATAGCTTCAGTGTAGGTAAAATAGGAAACTGCCTTACACTGAATCAGAACCATTCCTCCATCTGGTTTAGTATTGGCCTGGCAATGGCTGGCGGCCGCTGTTCACCTTTCAGACAGGAGTCATTCCCAACCCTCCCTAGAGATTGAACCTGGGACCCTTTGCCAGCAAAGCATATGCTCAGCCACTGAAGCTATGGCCCATATTTGTGGGTGTCCCGTGGGCAGCTGGTTAAATGGATCCTCAGTCTGATCCAGCAGGGCTATTATTGTTGTTGTTATTGTTATTATTATAATCATTTCTATACCACCCAATAGCCAAAGCCCTCTGGGTGCTTCATAGCAATTCACAAAACATAAAACACAGATACAATAATAAAATACAGGATAAAATACAGATACAATAAAATACAGCCAAAAAAAATAAATATACAAAATTGAAAACAGTTTAAACTGCTAAAACAATTTCAATTAAAAAAAACCCACATTCTTATTCTGACTGGGAATCTCTTTCACAAAGCCATTCTTGCCGCTATTGCTGCCGGACCATGCGCAGAGTGCCTTTCTCATACCGCATTCAAGCCCAATACCTCTGGGCCTTGAAGGCAGAATTTCACAGCCCAAGGGTGGCCACGTGGCCTCTTTTACAGAGGTCAGTACTCTATTTGAAGGGCTACCAGAGGACAGTCCTCTAATCGCAGGTATCCTCTGTCTAAAGAGCTGTCCAGTCCTCTTGCAGTCTGCAGATAAAGAACAGTAAGAACAGCTGCCCAGCCACAGTTAGCCACAGTATTTCTATTTAGACTCTAGTAATTATTTTTAAATGTGCATCTACACATATAAATTAGCTTATGCACATTTTACGCAGGCCACAGTCCTCTTTTTTGTCCTGTTTATTGATTTATTTGCAAGATTTATATACTGCTCCATATTCCGGTATGGAGAGTTCAAAGCGAGGATCTCTGTGGCATCTGATCCTCCTGGCTTAGCGCTCACAAGTGCTTCACCACCTTCTGCCCCCCCCTTGACTCTTTCTGCCTGAGGTTTTTTCTGAAATCAAATGCCCTCTTCTCCCCTGTCCAGACATCCCTTTTTGCAAAGAGGGGTGTCCTTAGGAGACAGGATCCTTTAAAGACACACACATACACACTTTAGAGCATATGTAAATTAACATATGAAAATTTGGGGGGGGGTATTCCTGTGGGTCTGAGCCCCAGATCTTTTCAGTACCTAACACTGCCCCTGATCCTTGCTTGTTACATCGTAGATGTAGCAGAAGCAAATTCTACCAAAACAGCTCCGTTAGGGCCACTGTATCCAACACTGCAAAGATGGGAATGTATTCTTAAAATCAAAATGAAACACACAGGAAAACGACCAGACAATGGCCAAAGATACAAGTGAGAAACACCTCTTTCAAACCACCTTCTGTTCTTTGGCGAAAGGGGAAGAGGAGACTGTCTCCAGCCCAGTGCTTCTCAAATAGTGGGGCGGCCCCCCCAGGGGGGGTGCGAGGCTCCGTAAAGGGGGGCTCGTTTGACCTCAGTTAAAAGTTTTTTTTAATATTGTGTTCCTTTAAATCCTGTGCTCCTTTAAATCTTTTCTGCTACAGTTAATAAAGCTATTCTTTGTTGTAAATTGATCCACATTTCTTTCTTTTTTTATTCTCTTATACGTTAATAAGGATACAGTGTTATGCAGAGGTGTACTTATAACAATTTTATAGACAAATGATACTATTTACAGTCGTGCGGGGGCGCGAAATGTTTTCTTCTTCCTAGGGGGGGCATGACAGAAAATAATTGAGAAGCACTGCTCCAGCCTAACATTATAGACAGAATATTCAAGAAGCGGATAATAACCCAGAATAAAAACAGGCCAATATCTGAAGTTCCATAATGAGACTTTAGGCTTATTTTTCCACTGAACAGCAACCTCCCCATGCAGCATGGCAAGCCGCTATTTGAAACGGAGGTGTAAAAGAAGTGTGTGATGTGGCATGGCAGTCAGCTGTTCAAATAAATAAATTCCACCAGACTAGTGCATGCCCCTCGTGTGAGCCTATGGCTGCAATCCTGCACACTTACATGGGAGTAAATACAGCGGGACTTATTTTCAAGTAAGCAGGCTTTAGGATCAGACTGCATGCGGCCCTCCGGATCCTAGCCACAGCGGAGAGCAGGGCCAAATTGCATATATCGCATAAGATTTTGTTTATTTGTTTATTTATTTTTATTTATTTATTTATTATATTTATACCCCGCCTTTTTTCCTTCAAGGAACCCAAGGCGGCTTATATAATCCTCCTCTTCTCCATTTTATTCTCACAACAACCCTGTGAGGTAGGTTAGGTTAGTTGTCCAGAGGAGATTCTTACTTGCCACAGGCAGCCGAGCAGCTAGGTACGAACCTGCAACATGTTAAAAAAATTTAATCCTCCCACTTCGCTGAGGGGAGGGGCCGTAGTTCAATGGCAGATGCTTTGCATGCTGAAGGCCCCCGGTTCGAGCCCCACCTGGAACCCTGGAGAGCTGCTGCTGCCAGTCAGTGTGGTCAATACTAGGCTAGATGGACCAATGATCTAGCTTGGTATAAGGCAGCCCTCTATGTTCCTAACGAAGGCTTATGTACACACCATGTGACAAGTGCATCCTCCTCCGTCTTCACGTCGCATAAGGTAACATTCCAAAGGGTTTCCTGAAGCCCAGTTTTGTTAAAACATGCATCTCAGGGCAGGGATTATACGATTCATTTTAAAGCAAAAAATTGCATATCACCCTTCACGTTCCCCTTGCACTAATGTGGGGGTGGTGCCCAGGTACCAAAAAGATCAGGGGCTCTTTACGCATCACGGATGAGCGGTGTGACCTCGTGCACTACAAGCACAAGAATAAGCTCTTTGGCACATGAAAGAAAAATCAACATAACTGCAAAATACAACACAGAGGAATGATTCAACCTGTGCTCAAGTGGTTGTGCGTTTGTACCCAGATTCTTTGCGACCAACGATTTTTGGACTGTGTCCGTCGCTGAGAACAATTTGTCCCCTTTTCCAACTGGGCCGCTGTGCTTTATTGTATTTTATTGGGGTTGTGGGGTTTTGCTTTTTTTTTGTTTTTTTTTTGCTTTATCAAGCAATGAAGAGAGGTCATGCAGAGTGGAGTGAGACTGGGCGCTCTGGGAAAATTGAAAGAGGGGGGGGTGACAGGTGGTTGCTCTTTCTGTTCTGTTCCAGGTTGTGAGTCATTCCACTGAAGTCAGCTGATTTATGCCACCAAACAGGATGGGAAATCAAGGGCTGGCCACGTGTCCTCTTTTACAGGGGACAGTCCTCTATTTGAAGGTTCAGAGATTTCATAGATATAGAGTTGGAAGGGGCCTACAAGGCCATCGAGTCCAACCCCCTGCTCAATGCAGGAAACTAGAGGAGGGGTCTCCCATCCAAGTAACAACCAGGCCTGACCCTGCTTAGCTTTCCACGCTCAGACAAGCTGAGCCAGCATAAGCCACAGGCCTGTTCTGCTAAAAGAGCAATAAGAACTGTGGTCCATCTACAGTTAGCACCTGGTCACAGTCTTCAGCACTGTGGTGAGCTTTAGGGCACTTCTATTTAAATTGTGATAATTATTTCTCAATTTGCATCTAGACATATAAAAGTAACATATGCCATTTTATGCAAACGTGTGTCCTCTTTTGGCGGGGGTGGTGGTGGTGATGCATTTCCACTTTTTTTAAATGTTCATAAGTGGCCACCCTAAAGGGGACTGGGACGCTGCTCACCACAGCATCCTTCCTTCTTATTTTAAAAACATTTTTATGGTCAGGGGTGACTGTCCAGCATGCATGGTTACAGGATGCTCATTTTATTATTTGTACTTCAAAACAGGTTATTCTTTTCAACAACAAAATAGTGCTTATTCCCAAGAGAATGCACTTAGCACCAGGGCAGCAGAAGCAAGCTCCCATTATATTTCTGTAAACAGGACGGTGCTATGATTTAAGTGAAGTGAAAATGCAAAACTGCACATGTTCAGAGTATGACTTTAAAAAAATAAAAAAAATAAATCAGGGTTGGCAAACAGATTTTGGTTGGGGGTTTTTTGTATTTTGCACTATCCTAGCAGAAATTTAGAAGCAGTTGCAAAGCATGGAATGGAAGCGCAGGGCTGGAGAGAAACAAAATGTTGTGATCTTCACAACTGAAATAATACACATGGCCGTCATCTAAAGCCACCCCCCTGCCCCCTAAGACCATGAAGTCCAGGGTCTAAAATTGCCTAGCTGCTGTACCACCGCTTCCTGTATTGACTTGTCTGCTGAGGAACCCTTCACGTTTGCTGTGGAACATCCCTGCTGCGCATGGAAGGGGGAAATTGGCAGTGGGTGAAGAATCTGTCCTTCAGCAAAGCTCGCCTGCCCCCTCAACTAATTTTCTCAAATGAAGCAGTCCTGATAAAACTTCCCAGGGAAAATCACTGGGATAGATGATACATAAAGTGTTAGCTGGGCCGGGGCCAGAGGTGGTGTTAGGGGGTGGCCCACTAGGAGCCCTGAATCTTTCATTTGCAGAAGCGAATCTCTGGGAGGCCGTCTGCCCCACCACCCTGCTGTCCATGGGCACTTGCTGAAATTTATTTATTTATTTATTTATTATATTTATACCCCGCCTTTTTTCCTGCAAGGAACCCAAGGCGGCTTACATAATCCTCCTCCTCCTCTCCATCTTATCCTCACAACAACCCTGTGAGGTAGGCTAGGCTGAGAGTCAGTGACTGGCCCAAAGTCACCCAGTGAGTTTCATGGCCGAGCGGGGACTAGAACGCGGATCTCCCGAGTCCCAGTCCAACACTCTCACCCGATGGATTAGCAGGCTTTTTGCCCACCTGTGCTTCACCACCTTCTCCCCCCCCCTTTAAATTTTTCTGCCTGAGGTTTTTTCTAGAAATCAAATGCCCTCCTCTCCCCTGTCCATACATCTCTTTTTACAAATAGCGGTGTCTTTGGGAGACAGGGTCCTTTAAACACACACAGAGACACAGAGACTTTAGAGCATATGTAAATTTGCATCTGCAAATTTGTGCTTTTTTTTCTTCTTTTTTTTTGGTCCTGTGGGCCTCAGCCCCGGATCTTTTCAGTACCTAGCACTGCCCCTGGGTCTAACTGCATGGTATTGGGGAGGGGCGCTGCCTGCCTGCAGTGTATTTTCAACGCACAGCATGCTTTTAAAACATCCACAAAGCCCCTTTTTATACAATCAGTACCACGTGCAAAACGGGACATTATGCACATGTCAGCACAATTACACAGCTCCCAATGCGCACGCTAAATACCGATCAACATGCCCTTTAAGCAGCTGCATATTTACACTTCATTTCAGGGTGTCCGTACACCATGCACGCACACACACGCGCACACACACACACAGATGAAATCCCTAGTGCCTAAGGGCACAATCCTATGCAGGTTTAGACCAGAAAAAAAGTCCTACAACTCCCAGCATTCCCCAGCCAGCATGTAGGACTTTTTTTTTTGGTCTAAACCTGCATAGGATTGCACCATAAGTAACCCAGGCACCTAGACATCTGAGGCCTGTGGCTCATGCTGGCTCAGCTAGTCTTGAGTGTGGAAAGCTAAGCAGGGTCAGGCCTGCTTATTACTTGGATAGGAGACCCCTCCTCTAGTTTCCTGCACTGAGCAGGGGGTTGGACTCGATGGCCTTGTAGGCCCCCTTCCAACTCTGTGATCTATGAAATCATTTATTTCTGCCATCCTGGAACCTAAGAATCCGGACTAGTTTTCCAGATAGTCAAGCAGCCATTTAGTTTGATTATGCAGGTTCTATCTAGGCACCAGATGATGACCGGGATGGGGGTGGGAGGGAAGAAACAGGGTTGTCAAACCGCTTTAAGCCCATGGGCCAAACTCAATTCCGCAGGAGCTCTCGGAGGCCACCTTCCAGTGGTGGGCAGGTCTGAAGGCAAAATGGGGTAGGACCAATAGCAAAAGGGGTGGGGGCAAAAATGCCAGCATATTTTAGCTTAAAGTTCTTCTTACTGTCAGTCACTAAGCCTTAGGAAGAGAGGCATTTCAGCCTTTTATTTTATTTTTATTTATTTATTTATTTAATATATTTATTTACCGCCCATCAGCCCAAAGGCTCCCTGGGCGGTTTACAAGAAAAACAGGATAAAAACAATCTTAAAACCAAAAATATCATTAAAATAGAAATACAAATACAATATAATACAAAACAATAAAACAAAGCAGCCAGATGAATCAGACCGGAGGTACAGCAGTGATAATAAAAATGGGAATAAAAATCTAACCATTAAAATATTGGGTAAATAAAAAGGTCTTCACCTGGCGCCTGAAGGAATAAACAGTAGGCACCAGGCGCACCTCCTTGGGGAGTTGATTCCAGAGATGGGGTGCCACAACTGAGAAGGCCCTTTTAGAATGGGATGGAGGGGGGACTGTGCAAAAGCCGGGAAACCACCAAACAACTCAGCGGTGGGACTGAGGGAAGGGGCGTGGCCACTTGGGCAACCACAGAGAGCTGGATGGGGACCCCAGGTGGGCCGGGGTCTCTATCCCTACAACACACACACACCCTTTTGTGTTCATAGATTTCATAGACCATAGAGTTGGAAAGAGCCCACAAGGCCATCGAGTCCAACCCCCTGCTCAGTGCAGGAAACTAGAGGAGGGGTCTCCCATCCAAGTAATCACCAGGCCTGACCCTGCTTAGCTTTCCACGCTCAGACAAGCGGAGCCAGCGTGAGCCACAGGCCTGTGTTGCCATTCCATTGTAAACCTGAGCTACTTCAGCAGTTGTTACAAAACAGCCCTTTAAAAGTGAGAACCTTGGCATGCAGTTTTCAAATTGCCAAAGGTTTAGTTTTAAAAATTAGCCATGGAAAATGGCAGCATGGGGAGAGAGGGCCTCAGAACAGGGAAGGGCACCCAAATAGCATTGTTCTCAGCTGCACAAGCATCCAATGCAGCCTCCCCATCCCCAATGCGTGAGCACCTCCCAAAGAAATTTCTACTGGAAAACAATAAAAAGATGAAAATTCATATTCCCAAACTGCACAAAAACATAGCTGCACGCTTTTCTCTCTATCTCTCTCTCTTTTTTTTTTTACAACTGCACAAAACGTGGCCTAGCTGCCAGGGCCGGTGCTACCATTAGGCCAACTAGGCGGCAGCCTAGGGCGCCGGGCTAAAGGGGGCGCCAGGAGCATAGGGCTGGGAGGGCTCACGTGGGGAGAGGGGGGCGCTAAATATCTGATCTTGCCTAGGGCACCAAACTGCCTTGCACCGACCCTGCCAGCTGCACATTAGAACAAACCCTGCCCAAATATACTTCTAAGCAAAGTCCGCACTTCAAAACATGATGGCATTCCTACACGAAAAGCAGTTCTGTGAGGAAACTGCACGAGACTTGTACAGTATGTGCGTCTCGCATGTTATAATGCAGCGCGCGCACGCTATTAATTCGAATGGGACAAATTCTAGAGCGGTAGTCCTCCTAGGTCTGTTTTGGAAGACACACACACAAAGAGAGAGAGAGAGTCTCAGGCACCTTAAGCAGATTTATTGTGGCATATGGCTTCATGCCCACTTCACTTGATCAAGTGGGCTCTAGTCCGCGAACCCTTATGCTGCAATAAATCTGTTGGCCGATAAAGGTGCTACAATACTCTAGTTTCACTGTGCACACATACAGTGAAATGAGTCGGTTGCAACTTGCAACCATCTACCTGCAGTTTGAGAGCATTCCCCCATATGTGTAGGAAAAGCATTATGAAATCAGTTACTATGGGTGCAATCCTATGCTCACTTACCTGGAAGTAAGCCCCACTGAACTCAGTGGAGCTTACTTCTGAGTAGACAATAGGTTTGCTCTGTATACCACTGAAGTTCTGAAATGGATCACAACACTTTCCAAGGAAGCACATATTAAGGGGAAAAAACAAAAAATCCCACCCCACCATTATTCCGATCTCTTCCTTTGGTCTCTTTTGCATATACAACTGCTTTTAGGGCCCTTTTTGTATCGAACCCTTTTGAACACTGAAATATGCCACAGAAATTTAGGATTATAAATACCATGGAAAGCCCTGAGAAAGTAGCTGCCTTTCTAACACTGCCCATAGCATGAAGCTTTTGCATTTAAGAAGCTAATTTTAAAAGTTTGTCTTTGTAGGCATTGCATTTAAAAAATAATTAAATGGGTTAAAAAATAATAATTAAATGGTTATTGGTTATTAACCCGTTTAGGATGCAATCCTAATACACACCTAGTAGGGAGCAAGCCCCATCCAACACAGTGGGACTGACTTCTGAGTAAACATGCATTGTCAGATTGTGCTACACATTAAAATGTTTACTATTTCTGCAAGCTGACTTTATTTTTATTTTTAAATTCTAAGGCGGGATATATTTTTAAATAATTTAAATTAAACTAAGTTCATGCGGCCAGAGTTGGAACCCAAAGGGATGGGGGGGGGGAGAAGGGTGGAACTACACACAAAGAAATATAGATTTATTTATTTTTTAAAGTAGTCGTTCCCGCCCAGTCCTTGATTTTTAAACCGAAATCCTTTTTATCTGAGAAGTGTCAAGTCCGGGAAACATTTGGTCCTTATAAATCCCCAGAGAATGGCATGCACCCGGTGCCTGATTCTGCCTGGGAGAAGCCACACGAAATAGTTTCTTGCGAGGACACTGTAAGATCATGAGGTTCTCCCCCCACCCCCGGTCGCCAAAGCGAGGCTTTCTTTTTAAGAAAACAAGAAAACACACACAGAGACAGAGAGAGAGAGAGAGAGAGAGAGAGAAAGAGCAAACCAGGCGTAAAGCGAAAGATTCTGGCATATACTCACTCTTTCCTAAGCGAGGACTTCCTAGAAAAAGAATATCTGAACCTCCCAGGTGCCTGGGGAACACAAGCCATGTTCCCCATGTTCAGAGCGACTGGTATAATCCAGGAACAGCTGGGGGAAGACAGAAACAAACAAAAAAGGGGGGGGCTAGGCTGGAACAGCACACAGACAGAGCGTGTGAAGCCAGGAGGTGTGTGCGCGCTCTCCGAGTGGGTCATGTAGACATTCCCCACTTCCGTTTGCAGGGTGACTCTTATGGGCGTGTGTGTGAGCTGGGAATCGGCAGCCTTTTGGCCAAGGGCTGTTTGGTGGTTACTTACTTGCGCTGCGTTCTCACTTCCCCTCCTGAGGGATCTGATAGCGATTGCACAGACGCACTCGCGGACGAGTTGGAAGACTGGGGCAGCCGCACTCTTTGCTGCTGCTTCTTGTTCTTGTTCTTTCCAAGTGAACACTTCAGATCTAAGAGACAACCGGGGATTTTAATCTCTGCCACCCCTCCGGGCACTTAGAAAGCCAAAACAAGACGCGAGACAGGCTCCATGCATCCGAGGAAGTGGGCTGCAGTCCACAAAGGTTTATGCCACAATCATCATCACAAATGTTATTATTACTATTAATTCTATTTATTTATTATTTTTACGTCCCGCGTTTTTCCGTGCAAGGAACCCAAGGCTGCTTACAAGGCTCCTCCTCTCCATCGTATCCTCCCAACAACCCTGTGAGGTAGGTTAGGCTGAGAGTCAGTGACTGCCCAGAGTCACCCAGGGAGCTTTATGGCCTGTGGCTCGCGCTGGCTCAGCTTGTCTGAGTGTGGAAAGCTAAGCAGGGTCAGGCCTGGTTATTACTTGGATGGAAGACCCCTCCTCTAGTTTCCTGCACTGAGCAGGGGGTTGGACTTGATGGCCTTGTAGGCCCCTTCCACCTATCCTATGAATCCTATGGCAGAGTGGGGACTAGAACCCAGGTCTCCGGAGTCCCAGTCCGACCCTCTAACCACTACACCACATTGGCTCTCAAATTATTATTATTATTATTATTATTATTATTTTATTATTATTATTATTTCATTCATTTATTAGATGCCTTCCTCAAATAAATACTCTTACTACCGCAATTTCAACATACAAAAATTTAAAACAATTTCAAAGAGCTAAAAATAATAAAAAATGCCAAGACCCAATAAAACAACTGAGAGTGCAATCTTATGCATGTTTAGACAGAAAAAAGTCCTACAACTCCCAGTGTGCACCAGCCAGCCATGCTAGCTGGGGCATGCTGGGAGTTGTACAACTTTTTTTCCATCTGAACATGCATGGGATTGCGCTCTAAAGGTGCAATCCTATCATATGCAAGTTTAGACAAAGAAAAGGCCTACAACTCCCAGCAAGCCCCAGCCAGCATAGCCTGCTGGGAGTTGTAGGCCTTTTTTTCTGTCTAAACATGCCTACGGATTACACCCTAAATGGCTTTAATGTGGGCATCAGACAAATTCATGGGGTCTATTTACTTTTATTTACTTACATGCACCTTGCCTTTTAGAAATTAATTTATCACAAGGCAGTTTACAAATAATACCATAAAAACAATCAAACCAAAACACTAAAAAGAAAGCACAGCCTAAAACAAAATAAGCAAGTCAGAATACACACACACACAAATCATCATATAAAGCCTGCTGGAATTTATATATAGATATATATATATTTCTAAGGCATACTTAAAAACACCAAGAGCAGGAGGTATTGGTGGCTTTTAGTCATGGTAACGGCTCTGTGGAGCCTCCAGATGGTGAGGCAGTATACCATTCAGTGCCAGTGGCCGAGTGAGGAACGACAGTGGAAGAAAAGCCCAATTTGAGGGTGCTGATTTTGACCTTTAAAGCCCTAAATGGTTTGGGACCAATTCTGAAGGACTGCCTACACTTTTATGACGCCCAAATGCTAAGATCAGTGTTGGAGGCTCTATTCAGCAAAAGCCCACCAGCGAAAGCCATTAAGATGGGCAGGTAATAGAGACAGGGCTTTGTCAGTGGTGGCCCCAAACCTTTGGAACTTCCCCCACCCCATCCAGGGGAGGTACATATGGCCTCATCACTGCTGGCTTTTAAAAACAAAACAAAACTGAAGATACATTCATTCCATCTGCATTTGGCGCTTCAAAATCATTAGCTGCTGCAGCCGCTGTGTGTGTGTGTTTATGTGTAATTTGCATTTCATGTTTTTCTTATGTAAGCCAGCAGTGTCCCTTGAAGGACAGGTTAAACATCTTTTAAATAAAGTAAATAAATAAATGTATGCCCTGCTTCAGGGCTTGCCGAAACCATGCCTTTGGCCACTGTTGGAAATAGACTGCTAGATGAGATGTAACTCAGGTCTGACCCAGCAAGATTCTTCTTATGTTCCTAAGCGTTCACATTTAGAGCATATAAGACTTTTTTAAAAAAATAAAACACACTTGCCTGAAGTGGAGGCCACCCTCTGTGTTTCTTCATAAGTCCTTGTTCTGGGCTTGCCTCTTGACTTCGAGGGGGTGAGCCCAGAGTGGTGACTCACACAGAGCCGCAACGGGCTGTTTCCTCTGAAGCTGGGTAATTCTGCTGGCTGCCTCTCTGTTCCAGAGTGAGAGAATGTTCTAATCATACCTGCTGAAGAGATGCAGTAGACTTATCGGTTCCCCGATGGAGGCAAAGCTCAGAGCGGTCACTCATGCAGAGACACAACAGGCAGCCTCCGCCATCCATACAGCATGCATTTAGGAAAGTCATCGGTCAATGTGTCCTATTTTCCTGTAGCAGGAACACAAAGTTGCACCAAAGCATATGAACCCCATGATGATAATGCAAGATATACTCTGAGCCTAAGATATACATGACTGCAGCAGCTCATAGCAGTAATTCCTGATTAAATTTGGACCACCCACATTCAGAAAAGACCACGGCCCACCCATTGTGTTTCTGCACCCGTCTTTGCTCTGTGGCACCTCCTCTGAGGGCAGGTAGTTTGCCAAGTGACCGAATGACCCAATCACATCCCAAACAGAATCTCCGCAGTATTAACACATCCCCAGCAGAAGTCAATCGGGAACCTTAATTAGTTAATCCGTGTGCACTCTAGTTCACAGTCTGGGTACTATAGGTCTAAATTGGGGTGGGGAACTTCAGGCCTGCCAGCCAAATCTGGCCCCTGGGGTACCTCAAATGGCCACATCCCTTCTCCATGCCCCTCCCCCTGATCGATAGCAATTCCTCAGTACAATATAAATGTAACGCCCTCATTAGTCGTCTTAAACCAATACTGGTTAGGGATAACAACACAGCATCGTCAGCATATAGAAGTATTGACAGAGGGTGAGTGTTCATCTTAGGGGGGTGAAAGTCAGGATTTGATAGTCTCTTCACTATTGAATTAATATAAAAATTAAACAATGTGGGAGCTAGAATACAACCCTGTTTGACTCCATTAAATGTATACACTGGTCTTGATAGAGCCCCTACCTGGTTACAATTCACCCTTAACCTGGTGTTTTCATGCAAACGCCGCATAAACAATAATAATCTTCTATCAACGTTGGTGTTTTCAAATATGGCCCATAATTTATCTCTGGGAATAAGATCAAATGCTGACTTGAAATCGATAAAAGCAGAGAAAAGGGCACCAGCTTTGGGAGAAGCATATTTATCGACAAGATGTTGCAGGATAAACCCTTGATCCGTTGTTGATCTTCCTGTTCTAAAACCAGCCTGTTCTTCTTCAAGTATATTTTCTACATGTGACCAGTCCAATAATTTATCACCAGATGACGTGCATATAGTTTGCTAATAATACTCAGCAAATTAATTGGGCCGGTAATTACAAGCTTACAAGCATCAAGGGCGCAATCGATAGGATGGTGCCCTTAAGCTACAATATAATTGGTATTTTGGGTATTGTGGTTCCGCCCCTTTTGCCTTCAGCCCCGTCCGCCACTGGAAAACTCGACTTGATTTGGCAAGTGGAAAGCGTGGGCCAATAGTTCATCAGCAGAATCATTTTCATTGGTAGAGCTTTGCATGCAGGAGATCCCACCCAGGTTCAGTCCCTTTTACTAAAAGTTAGAAGGATTAGGTAGCAGGGGAAAGCAAGGGAAAGGAAGGACCGCTGCAGCTGCTTGAGATCCTGGACAGCCACTGCCAGTCGCAGCAGACAATACTGGGATAGATGAAGTAGGCAGCCCTGTTAATAAAGCAGGTTTCTGTGTTCCTTTGACAGCACTTCAAAACATAAAGTAACTGGCAAATCCGGAAAGAAACAAACACGCGGTAAAAATAAATAAATGGGACTTTTAAAACATAATAAGATACAAGTTACAAAAATAGGTTTAAATCAAGACTATTCCTCCCACTCAAAGAGTGCTTCCAGATGAGGCTTTTATCGTGCAGTCACCTTGCTTCGTTCACGGAATTTTACTGGCGGTCCAGACAACAGACGTCTTTCCACTTCCCTCCTGGGTTTTCTCATGGCTTCTTCTGTCTTTTTTTTTTCTTTCTTTCTGTCCACAAAAAACCATTAAGGATGAAAAGATGGAATAGTTGGACTATGACTAGGGTCACACAACATGACAGCCCATCGTGCTGTGGGTTGACGGCCGGCTTTCGTGATGTTAAGGGAGGGGAAAGTTTAAAGGGGGGAAAAGCCGTGGCGAGCCCAAAACAGCTCACAGTCGTGGCGGGGAGCGGGGAAGCAACTCAGTCCTCCTGCGGTGTCCCCTGAGATACCCATGGGAGGACCGGGGGGGGGGAGGACTAGGAGGGAGGGGGCCAATAACCCACAGTGAGCCCAGTTGTTGGGCGCACCGTGGGTTGTTTTGCCAACACCCAACCCAGCGTGGCTTATTGCCAGGGTGTGTTGATGTGATGTGTGAACATGCCCAAAGTCTTTTGATTGCTAGTGCTAGGAGCTGTCCATCTGGAAGCATATGTAGCGTAGTGGTGAGAGTGTTGGACTGGGACTCGGGAGATCCGGGTTCTAGTCCCCGCTCTGCCATGAAACTCACTGGGTGACTTTGGGCCAGTCACTGACTCAGCCTAACCTACCTCACAGGGTTGTTGTGAGGATAAAATGGAGAGGAGGAGGAGGAGGAGGAGGAGAATTATGTAAGCCGCCTTGGGTTCCTTTCAGGAAAAAAGGCGGGGTATAAATATAATAAATAAATATGAAAAGAGGCCTGGTACTTTTGGAGAACAGCTTTAGAATTTTTAACGTGGCTTCTCCTCCAGTGTGCCTCCTTCAGCTCACACATGCATATATTCACGTCCACCTTTCTCAGTCCACCATATAATATACCGTACGTAGTTTCCTGCCTTCAAAATATCCCATGTTGTGCCACAATGTTACAAGTTGCTGAGCTAGCCTCCAAGGTGCCTGGGCACTTCTATTCTTCTCGTTCTTACAGGCTAACATGACTGCTTTCCCGGAGTTCCTTTCAAGAGAGAATTCTAAATCATCCTCAGCAAAAACTGAGCCATGCAGCGGTAGAATTCAGCTCTGGAACAAAGGGCTCTCCCACCATGCCTTGCTGCTGCAGGTGAGATTAGCTACACCGAAGAACCCGTGAAAGGTAATTGCTCACCTTTCCACCATACCTGGTATGATGTCCTGAATGTTGGTCCTGAATGTTAAAAAAGATGCATAAAAACCTTTCTAGTCATATCAGTTGCAGGCATTATTAAGTCGAGGCAGAATTAACAGGCATGCTAAGTACTCTGCAGCAGAGGCGGGCTGTGGTTCACTAATGGACCACTGAAAAAGACCCTTGTTTGAAATCTTGGAACGCCGCTGTCAGCTGAAATAGGTGGTACTGGCTTATTTGGACCAGTGGTGTGGCAACTGGTAAAGCAATGGTAAAGCAACACCGTTATATATATATTTATATATATGTATGCATTTGTCTGTGTCTAACTTTGGATGTGAAGTGGTCGGAGAGAGGGGACCCTGACAGAGGTGGTATTAGGGGGCAGCCCATGATGACTGGAGCCCTGAATCTCTAGGAGGCCATCTGCCCCACCGCCCTGCTGCACTTGCTGAAAGAAAGGGACAGGGGCCCTGATGATTTCTGAAGCCCCTGAATTAGCTGGCTTTTAGTCCACATGTGCTTCTTCTCCTGCTGCCCCCCCCCCTTGAATCTTTCTGCCTGTGGTTTTTTTTCTTCCTGAAACCAAGTGCCCTCCTCTCCCCTGTCCATACATCCCTTTTTACAAATAGGAGACAGGGTCCTTTAAAGACACATACACAGAGAGACTTTAGAGCATATGTAAATTAGCATCTGCAAATTTGTGCATTTTTCTTGTCCTGTGGGCCTGAGCCTCCGATCTTTTCTGTACCTGGCACCGCCCCTGGGCCCTGAATTAGCACCAGTGAAGCATTCCGGTATGGAGCAATGACATGACATGTAGTGATGATACAAAAATGCAGCCATGAGCTATGTGCTTTGAAACAGGGGTGAGCCTTCCAGGCCTCTATGTAAACTCCCATCATCCTGAATATCAGAATTAGAGGGAATTATATTCTCAGTGGCCACGAGCGGCGAGGGTAGTTCTTAAGTATTAAAAGAGAAGTCTCTGTGGAAGCTCTGCCATGTGCCCTAGAAGAAAACAATGCTTTCTAATTCTACGTGTGTGGAGGAGACGGGCTGTAATGGCTCAGTGGTGAATTCCGGAGCCTTGTGAATACACGAGTGCCTTGCATCCTCTCCGTACCAACCTGAAAGGGGCAGGTTGAAAGCTGAAATGTGCTGGCGGATATTTATGCCATCCACGCATCTTTGGGTGGCAGGCAAAGAGCCGGCTCCAGGTTTGTGAGTGCCCTTGGGCAAGACACCTTCAGTGCCTCCCCTCCCTCCGTGGGTCCACCTTCTCACAACAACTGTCACCAGCTGCTTGGTCCTCATCCTCTTTCTCATCACTGCTCCCAGTCTTGCTTGCTTGGCAGGTAGAGAGAGCCAGGGAGCAAGTTGGCTGTGGCATCACCTGCTCCTCCTTCTCACCACTAAACTTGTCCGGGCCGGATCGAGAGGCAGGTGAACAACCAGGTTGCAGCGGTGAGGAGAAGGAACAACTCCAGGGGATGCTGGCCAGTGGGTCCCTGCCGGCGTTTGGGCCCTCGGCAGGTGCCTAATCTTGATGCCAGCCCTGGCAGGGGAAAACACACACACACACACACACACACACACACACACACACTGAAATCAGGTCACGACCATTGTAAGTCAACCTGGCGGCACTCCAGTCTCTCTTCCTAAAATTATTCCAAACCTGGGCATCGCCCGCCTGATACCTCCTCTTCCCTTTGCTCACCCTTTCTCTGTGAGCTCCTTAAGAAAACGTGCTTGCTTAGAGCAACATCGTGTGGACCTATTTTCATCTGTTCTCCATCAAATATGTTAGAAACTATGTAATGATGGTCCCTAAAGATAGAGTGAATCAAAGCGTAGGCATCTCATCCCTCTAGCTCAGGGCTCTCCAACCTTGGGTCTCCAGATGTTTTTGGCCTACAACTCCCAGCATGCCCCAGCCAGCGTAGACCTAAGGTTGGAGAGCCCTGCTCTAGCTGACTCACTTTGGTATCTCATCCGGTGTGCCTCGCTTCACAAAATCCATTATGTCTACAAAAGCGTCTCAGTCCTGCATGAAGTAGTAACAACTGCTTCCTAAACACAGGGGGAAAGGCAGCCTAGGAGAAACTAACCGATGGAAATTGGCGGGTGGAACGCTTTGCCATAGGGTTGCATGGTGGCCAAGAATGAAATTCCGATTCCAACGAAATCAGTGTAGAATGGAACCACCAACAGCTATTTATTAAGGACAAGTGGAACCAGAAACAAAACTTTGCAGTGTGGAGTGCTCCTATTTAGGGTTCCAGACAGCCATCAGAGGCGTGTTTGGTGGGGACGCAAGAGAAGGACCTTCTTGGTGGCCACTCCCAGGCTCTGGAACTCCCTGCCAAAGGAAGCTAGGTTGGCTTCCTCTCTGCTATCTTTCTGCTGGCAGGGAATTTTTTTTTTTCCAGGCAGGCCTTTGTTATGTAGGTGGGTCTGTTGGGTTGGGTGCTGTTTCCATTAATTTATTGTTGCGTTTTTTTAATTGTGTTTTTAATGTATTTGTTTTATACTTATTTTAAGTATGTTTTTATTTTTAACCCATGGGGGCTGTTGTGTCATGCGAACCAGGTCTATAGGATAATTGTGGGTTAAGCAACCCACATTTAACCTACAATTAGTAGTTAGGCTAACTGTGGGTTGTTTAACGCACAATTAACCTATAGTGTCTGAGTACAGATGTCATGTGGTTACAGAGGGGAAGGGTTAAACACCCCTGTCCATTACTTCTCCCCTAGAATACCTCCTCCCTGCCTCTGAGTTTGACACCAGTGTCAATTCTGCATCTGTTGCCAAATATTTAGCTTTAGCCTTTTTGCTGGAAGTTTGGACACAAAGCTTCAGCTACTAAGAACAGCACTTTAAAAAACAAAACAAAACAAAAACAGCATAGGATCTTGCTCCTGGTAACAAGGTATTTGTTGCTGGGGTTGGAGTTTTTTTGTTTTGTTTGTTTAAACAGGGTTAGGGTTAGCAGACAGGCTCCGTACTTGGAAAAACTTTATGCAACTGGTGGTTATTTATAGAAATCTGAGACTGGAGTAAAGGTCTGGCCTGCAATGCTGAGCAGGTGGGAGACTGTGTGGAGAAAGAAATACTCCGCTGACCCGTCCCACATACACACTTACTCCAGTATTACTTACACAACCATCATCCTTGTGCACAGGAAGGCTGAAGCTTCAAGCAGGAATTGGGACGCAAGCTTTCAAGCTACACAGAAGTTTTAAAGGTGGTGGGTTAGGGGAGAGAAAAAGAAAATAGATAAGGACATGCTGTTTTTAATCAGGTGGGCTAATATATCTATAGACTTTTTTCAGTCCCTTCCCACAGTCCATCTTTCCTCCCTCCATCTTGTAACGACCATCTATGCGAAAAGGGAAGGGCTGTAGCTCTAGTAGATCCAATTCCAGTGGTAGATTCAATCCCCCCGTATCTCCAGTTGCGGATGAAACCCTGGAGAGCCACTGCCAATCAGGGCTGTTGAACCTCTTTCAGCCTGAGGGCCGCATTCCATTTTGGAGAAGCTGGGGGAGACGGGGACGGTGACATTCCAGTGATGGGCGGGGCTGAAGGCAAAGGGGGCGTGGCCAAAAATACAAAAACAAACCCCCAGCATACTGTGGCTTAAAACTTACCGGGGGAGTAACTCAGCCTTAGGAGAAGCATTTCAACCTTTTAGAATGGGGGGGGGGATGCACAAAAGTCAGGAAACCACCACACGGTCAGCATTCGAGGAAAAGGAGCGTGGCCTTCTGGAGAGCAGGACTGGGACACTAGGAAATCTGGATTTGGCCCCCAAGTTTGTGGTTCTGCACCCCTGGCAGCAATACTGAGCTAGACAGACAAATTTTGTATATGGTAGCTTCCTATGTTACACAGGCCAAACATTTTAGGAACAAAAGTAATGTCTTCAAAAGCCCTCCTTATACCTAGTAGCTTTACCCGTGAAGGACTCTCCTTCATCAGCGTTTTTCAAGTAGAGACTGGAGGGCTGCCTACCAGGGATGCTGTAGCAGCCGAGATCCGGCATTGCCACAAGGTTGGACTGGATGATCTTTGAGGTCCCTTCCAAGACTATGATTCTAACCCTTGAGTTTGAAACACGCCAGAAATCTTGAACGGAATGAGCCTCGTATATGCACGCAGGCATCAAAATCCCAGTATTTATACAGTGCTTTAAAAGTGTTCAAAGTGATTTGAATATATTCATCAGTAATCCTTCATAATGAGCTCACTGCAATCTGAATTAGGTGAAGCAAGCAAACAAGAGCAAAATAGAACAGACATTACCGGTAAATCATTCTCAACAGGTCAGTGGTTTTATTCCCATTTTGAAGCCGGGGGCGGCTGAGGCTGTGGAAAGGTAGCCCAATTGGGCAAGCTCCTTACTGAGTTTCTGGCCAAAGCTAAAATTTGACCTGAGGTCTTCTTGGTTCTCTGCTCATTTGCTTAGTCATTATGCTACATTAGGCCCTGTAGGTATCTTTTGCTGTGGCAGTTAAAAACAACATAGGAGTATTGCGAGCTGAACCCACCCGAACACTATGGTCAACATCTGAGGCCTTCCTCTGAGCACCACCGAGGGAGACTTGGAGGGTGGCAAGGAGAGAGAGGGCCTTCTTAGTGCCGCCCCCCCCCCCATTTATGGACTGATCTTCCCACTGAAGCCTGCCTGGTGCCAACCCTGTCATCTTGTCGGTTTCATGTTAAGACTATCCCTCGTCTCCCAGGGATTTAATGGCACTTAAGGGTGTTTGAAGGTGTGATGGGGCATTTGTGTCAGCTGCTTTTGGCAGGTCTGGTTGTACTGGAATTGTTTTGGCTGTTGGATTGTTTTTTAAATTTTGTACACTGAAAAAAAATAATGCTATTTTTATGTTGTTTTTATTGTATTGTGTTTGGCGAATTGTTGTGAACCGCCCAGGGAGCTTCAGCTGCTGGACGGTATAGAAATGAAATTATTATTATTGTTGTTATTATCAATAATAATAATAATAATAATAATAATAATAATAATAATAATAATGCAGCCCAAAGGAAACATTCTGTGTGACCTGGAAGCTTACATGTAGCCTGTTATAGAGTTGTTGTCATGTGTGATCTGAGTTTCCTAGAAAAGGCACAGACCCTGTAAAAACCAGAGAAGTTCACAGCCAAGGTGAAAAGATTCCCTTTAGCAAACTGATAGGGGGAAGTTAGTCCCGCGTCCACCCTGTCTCAAACCAACAGCTAACCCACCCACCCCCATCACCCTGTGGAATAATTAAGCTCTAGCTTTCTATGGAGAGGAGCAGCTTTGACTGACAGCAGCTGCTGAAGGTCCGGCTGGCGGTCTGATCTAGGGCAGGTTTCCCTTGCTGTCAAACAGAAGCGACAGGACAGCTCCTGGCTGGAGGGCGGAGGTCTGTGCTGGAGCCTCCAGAGTGAAAGGAGGGAAATCTCTCCAGTGCATTTTTCTTCCCACCCAAGGCAAAAAGCTGTCAGCACAAAACAGAACCCCAGGTTCCAGAGCTGGGTTGCTGGAGCAAGGCGGAGATGCTGGAGGGGGTATGCGTGTTTTTTTTTTAAAAAAAAAACAAACAGTGGTCCACTGGTGGATCCTGGGAAATTCCCAGTTTGCTGTGTTTTATTGTATTGATTTATATAGGAAATGTATATCCTGCTCGTGCACCACTCAGACCAGCTCACAACAAAGAGGTCCAGCAGAGAGCGGTGCAGCTTGGTCATTTTAGACCCTGGAAGTCTTATTCGATCTCCCTTTAGATGGCTCTGTGCGTTACTTCTCTTGGGAAGCACACAACTAACATTTTCTTCCCACTGCCATTCTGTGTTTTCAGAGGCGGTGTTAGGGACGGCCCACTAGGGCAGGAGTCCCGAATCTTCCCTTTGGAGCCCCGAATCTCTGGGAGGCTATCTGCCCCACCACCCTGCTGTCCAGGGGCACTTGCTGAAATGAAGGGACAGGGGCCCTGAGGATCTCTGATCCCCCCTGGATTAGCTGGCTTTTGGCCCACATGTGCTTCACCACCTGCTACCTGCCCCCCTGGATCTTTCTGCCTGAGGTTTTTCTTCTGAAATCAAATGCCCTCCTCTCCCCTGTCCATACATACCTAAGGACACCCAAATAGGGGTGTCCTTAGGAGACAGGGCCCTTTAAAGGCACATACGCAGAGAGGGGGGGGACTTTAAAGCATATGTGACTTAGCATATGCAAATGTGTGCTTTTTTTTGTCTTGTGGGCCTGAGCCCCATATCGTTCCAGAACCTAGCATCGCCCCTGCATGCTTTACAACTGCTTCTACATTCCTGATATGTAAGAAAAACAACAAAACTATTTGCCAACCCTGATTTTAAAAACACTTGTGCGCACACTTCGAGCGTGTGCAGTTTTGCATTTTCCATTCACTTAAATCATAGCACCATCAGGACTACTGGAATAAAACGGCACCTTGCTTCTGCTGCTCTTGTCACCTGTGGCTCCCTGGGCGGCCATTTGCAGGACCCCTGGGCTGCAGGGGCCCAGACCAGACCTTGGCCCAAAGGTCTGGCCCTAGCGGCACCACAACGAACAGGTATGTTACTCCCCCAGTCCTGTTCCTGGAGTAAATCGTCCACCAAGTCAGGAAGAACAAGCCAACAAAAGGCAGTAAAGGATTATTCGGGAAGTTAGGTCTTCCTTTTGCACTGTTAGAGTCAGACGACGGCTCCCTTGACAGACTCAGTCCCATGAGATCACAATGAGTCGTAATTTCTGGCATTCAGCCCAGAGTAAGCACACCTTGTTTGCTTCTGTTAGATTATGGCAGGGGTGTTGAACCTCAGATCCGTGGGTCCAATCCGACCCACCCAGAAGGCCCCTCCCTCTTCCTGTGGTCCCACCCGCTTTCGCTGCTTCCCGTGTATCAGGGGAACGTAAAGATGGTGGAGTGGGCAGGGTGGCTCAGTTGTAGTTCTAACGTCGGACAACATAGTAACCTACACTCAAGGGTTGAGTATGCGTTGTCATTGAATCGTGGGTTGTTATTGAAATGCAGGTTATTGTATTGACTGAACCCAGCTGCACTAACAAGCCATGGCTTGTTAACCAGGAACAAACCATGAAGAGAACCCATGGTTTGTTGTTGGGTTTTGAACTGGGTTGTTCACCATGTTTTGTTATCTCAGCTGGGTTCAGACAACACGATAATCCACGTTTCAACAACAACCCACAGTTCAATGACCACCCATATTTAACCCATACTCAACCTTTGAGTTTGGGTTATCGTGTTGTCTGAAACCAGTCCGTCTGTCTGTCTTTTGAAAGCAAAACAAAACCTTTCCTCAAATGCTCATCTTTATTTTTTTCTTTGCTCTTGGTGAAGTGCAGTGGTGCTGACTCTCAGGGATACCTTTTGAAGGACAGTAACAACATAAAAGGATTTTGTGTAAAGATTACAGCAAGGCAAACAGTTTGAATGCTCCAAAGCTCTGCAAAACAATGCTAATTAGTATAAATAATTGAACAGTTATTTTAATTTGTGAGCTGCTTTTGAGTACAGTTTATGTAGAAAAGCAGGGTATGAATTATTGTAAATAATAAGAAATGGGGCCTGTAACAGAGTGTTGCAGTGTGGAGTGTCCTGTTCAGTGCTTCAGCCAGCCATGTCCTCCTCCAGGATGTTCCATTCCATCCTCCCTCCAAAATGCAGTCAGCATTCTGTGCCACTGAGCATGCTCAGTCCTTATTAGACTGTTTTGAGGGTGTTCCCTTTTTCCTTTTTTTTTTTTTTTTTTTTGTGGTACATCTGCAAACCATGGGGTTTCCCTATGCCTGTGGATACTTCCCTCTTGTGCATGGATATTGGCTACATAAGCCTCGGCACTCACTCCTGAACATCAGAAATAGAGGAAATGATAATATCACCACTACCGATGCCGGGGTGGGTGGGGAAACAAGAACACGTACAATAATACCTTGGATTGCAAGTAACTTGGTTTGAGAGCGTTTTGCAAGACAAGCAAATTTTTAAATATTTATTTAATTTTTTTAAACTTGATATACAAGCGACGTCTTGCAATACAAGTACTGTAGTACGGCTTAAATTAAAAATCTCTGTACAAATTTTTTTGGGGGGGATTTCGTTTTGATATAAGAGCGTTTTGGATTACAAGCACGTTTCCGGAACGAATTATGCTCTCAATCCAAGGCATGACTGTATTTTATGGCTGCAGTGATATACTCACTTACCTGGGAGTGAGTCCCATTGATCTGAATGGGGCTTACTTATGACTAGACACATATAGGATTGCACTGCCCAGAATTGTAAAGTTGGGAGAAATCCCCACGTGCCTTCACCTCATCTTTCAGGAAAATGCGCATGCATGCAGAAAGGTTATGGAATACAGAAGCAAAGAAATTGCTCTTAAATTAGACTATTTTTTGTATTGCTTATTATTACATTTATATCCCGCCTTTTTTCTTCCTGCAAGGAACCCAAGGCGGCTTAATTACATGGTCTTCCTCCTCTCCATTTTATCCTCATAACAGTCCTGTGAGGTAGGTGAGGCTGAGAGTCAGTGACTGGCCCAAAGTCGCCCAGTGAGCTTCATGGCCGAGTGGGGACTTGAACCCGTATCTCCCGTCCCAGTCCAACGCTCTAACTACTATGCCACACTGGCTCTCCTTGAGTTTCTATTCTTGAGTTTGGCTAGATCAGGGATGGGGAACATGTTGTTAGACTGAAACTCCCATCATCCCTCATCCTTGGCTATGCTGGCTAGGGATGATGGGAGCTGTAGTCCAACAACACCTGGAGGGCCCACCTCCTTGAGTTAGATGTGTGAAGGAATTGCCCGGCTGTGCTTCAGGGCTGTCATGGCAAAAGAGGAGGTTGAGGACAAAATCAGAATGACTTGGCTCTGCCTGCCAGTAGCCCTCGGGCTCCACCTGCTGGTGGCCACGCAGACCTGTGCAGTGGCGTAGTGGAGCCAGGGCATGCAGGGAGGCAACTGCTGGCACGTTTTTTATTCGCAGGGATGCTGACAGCTTCTGCCACCCCCTTCAGGCTTCCCTCTGAACTGAGCTGCAATCCTCACAGCAGGTGAGGGGAGATTAATTTCCCCAAACACGGATCTGTTGTTGTAATGCAAAGTATTTGGGGCCGGCTTGGTCTTGCATGTGCAATTAAGACCCGGTAGCTTTGCAAAAGCTATTTCATAGAATCATAGAATAGCGGAGTTGGAAGGGGCCTACCAGGCCATCGAGTCCAACCCCCTGCTCAATGCAGGAATCCAAGTCAAAGCATCCCTGACAGATGGCTGTCCAGCTGCACCTTGAATGCCTCCAGAGTGGGAGAGCCCACCACCTCCCTAGGTAGTTGGTTCCATTGTCTTATTGCTCTGACAGTCAGGAAGTTTTTCCTGATGTCCAGGTGGAATCTGGGTTCCTGTAACTTGAGCCCATTACTCCGTGTCCTGCAATCTGGGATGGTCGATCCTGGCCCCCCTCTGTGTGACAACCTTTCAAGTACTTGAAGAGTGCTATCATATATCTCCCCTCAGTCTTCTCTTCTGAAGGCTAAACATGCGTGCCCACTTCTTTCAGTCTTTCCTCACATGACTTTATTTCCAGTCCCCTGATCATCTTTGTTGCCTTCCTGTGAACCTTTTACAGTTTGTCTACATCCTTCTTAAAGTGTGGTGCCCAGAACTGGACGCAGGACTCAAGATGAGGCCTAACCAGTGCTGAGTAGAGAGGAACTAGCGCTTCACGCGATTTGGAAGCTGTACTTCTACTAATACAGCCCAAAATAGCATTTGCCTTTTTTGCAGCCACATCACATTGCTGGCTCATATTCAGCTTGTGATCTACAACAATTCCAAGATCCTTCTCACTGGTAGTATTGTTGAGCCAAGTATCCCCCATCAAATAACTGTACATTGTTTCTTCCTCCTCAGTGCAGCACTTGCCATTTATCCCTATTAAATTTTTGCTGGTTGATAAACACACCATGATGCAGGGTAGCCAGGGCTTACAGGGACGCAGCACCGGCACTTTTTTATTAGCAGGGATGCTGACATGACCTGCCACCACCCCATTCCCTGTTCCCTCTGAGCTTCACTGAAATCTTCACAGTAGCTGGGAGGGGGAATGATGTGTCCCAACAACAACTTAATTGTTCCCTGCCATAATGTGAAGTATTTCTTGCGTGGGCACTTGAGACCCCCTAGCTTGACAGAAGACCCGCTTCTGGAGATGAAAATTTCTAGAACTGGTTTGTTGATATGGATCAACGCCGCTGCCCGCTGCCTGCATTTTTGGACCTTCCTTGGGAGGCATGGCTGTCATGATTTGCGCCTGCGTTTCCAAACTGACCGTTACACCGCTGGCCCCGTGCCTTCGCAGTCCCAATGGGCACCAACCACCACCGCTCCTAATGTCCTCCTCATACGGAAGCACCAAGTAGTTTTCTCCTCTATTTATGCGAACACAATCTGAAGGAATTCCCATGCAGCTGCGGCTTCCAATACTCAGCTCAGGACTGTACTAAACCAGGTGTGCATGAAATGTCCATAGAACAGCAGCCAGGGCATCCTCAGTACAGTGGAGCGGATCATTCAGAGAAGGGATATGTCTGCCTTCAACCAGGTATTTTGAGATGTCTCACTCCTTCATGTCAGAAAGCCATAGCAAGCGTTATTTGGCAGGTGTCCTCCTCATTTCCTGGCGGCAGGGGCAGCATTAGGGGACAGCCCACTAGGGCTGGAGCCCTGAATCTTTCATTTGGAGCCCCGAATCTCTGGGAGGTCATCTGCCCCACCACCCTGCTGTCCACGGGGGGGGGGGGGGCTTGCTGAAATAAAGGGACGGGCCCTGATGATCTCTGTTCCATCTGATGCCCCTGGATGAGCTGCGGTTTTGCCCACATGGGCTTCCTCTCCTGCTGCCTCCCCCTTGAATCTTTCTGCCTGAGGTTTCTTTCCGAAATCAAATGCCCTCCTGCTGCCCCACCCCATTCAGTAAGGATGTTTTTAAACAGACATCAGCACAGGTTGGCTCATCCACGTTTTTGCTGAATGAACTTCATTGACCCCCTAACAGCTGAAACAGGGGTATGAGGGCGCCCTCTCCTGGCACATGCAACACCAGATCGTTAAACAATGCCATCATGTAAGTGCTTCAACAAGCACAAGGGTGATGGGGGGGGGGGAAGCATGCTGCAGAAATGTTTAGGCCTTGGAACACCATTAGGAAACCACTGGCCTAGTCTGCAAACAAAGACTGGTAAGGTGGTAATACTGTTCACAGATACTACCAGTTCCGACTGCAGGGGGGGGACAGCATGGTTGAACGACTCCCCCATATATATATTTTTATATGGAGATCATATAACATCTTTTGTGGGGTGGCGGGAGAGGATATCTTTTTTGTGGGGTGGCGGGAGAGGATATCTTTCCACATAGAAAATCAGCAGGGAGAAAGCTTAAACTCTTCTCCTTGGCATGTCTCTTTTATACGGAAGAACATTCAACCATGAGATTTTTTTTACGTACAATGGCTGGGTCCAGACAACACGATAACCCACCCTCCAGAGTTGAGCATGGGTTGTCGTTGAAACAAGGGTTGTTGCTGAAACGTGGGTTATCATGTTGTCTGAACCCAGCCGTGCTAACTAACTGTGGTTTGTTAACCACAAACAACCCACAGTTCACAACCCAGCAACAAACCATGGGTTCTCTTCATGGGTAAACCACATTTCAACCACCCATGATTCAACGACAACCCATTGAATGTGGGTTATCATGCTGGCTGAACCCAGTCGCTGAGTGGTATAGTCCAGGAACAACTTTACACCTCATTTGTGTGTGTGTGTGTGTGTGTGTGTGTGTGTGTTTGAACTAGGCCCATTTTGGACCAAGCCATATGGATTCAAGATATTACAATAACCTCCGTTGAGCCTCTGGGCCCCCTGGGGTTCCTTAGCCTGCCACACACACCCTTCCCTTGGCTCCAACAGCTCTCTCCCCCAAATGCCGAGCATTTGGTGGCTTCTCGGCTCCTGCATGATTTGTTCCCATTCTAAAGAAGATGAAATGTCTCTACGTTGCAGGCAGTATGAGCTTCAAGCTATCATATGCTGGTATTTTTTGGATTTTGGCCCCGTCCCCTTTTGCCTTTGGACCCCGCCTATCGCTGGAATGCAGCCACCCCCACCCAGAGCTCTGATATCGAATTCAGCCCAGGCGGGCTGAAAAACATTCAGCACCCCTGTGTTACAACATCCAGTGGTCGTAAAATCAAGATGAGTGGCAGAGAGAGGCCAAAAAAGAGAGAGGGCTATCTTGGTATTCAAGAAAAACTTGTTTTTAATTTTATACACTGGCTTGTATTGCTCATATTCCCCACCCCATTATAGTGCAAAAATTCAGGAACACAAAAGAAGAGTTGAAATGCACATAAATAACTTGACACACATTTACGTATAAATTAACAACGACGAAAAGGCTCCTTCTGTATTGGGTGATTGAGCTGGGAGTGTGCACCATGGCTGGGCCAGAGCTTGTATTTCCAGAAGGACATCGTTGAGGAGGGGGAGCGTGCCAGATTTCTCTCTTCCTCCCTTCCCCAAAACTCAGTTTACTACAGTCTTTGGACAATACATGCTCAACTCTGGCTAACGAAACATCCCCCAAAGGCCATCAGGCCTGCGCTGCTAGTCAATAACATACTCCGCATGAAAAACACTCCAAAAGTCACGATAAGATTAGTCATTTCGGTTAGTCAGTTGTGAGGAAAGGAAAAAACAAATGCACACACACAAGAGAGAGGCCATTGATGGCAATTTTTTTCCTGGCTGGCCATAATAGGTACTTCTGCTTCACAATTTTGCTTATCAAATCCATTGTTACTGTCCATTCTTGTGGATCTTCCCCACCATTCTCAGATAGGGCCTCCTTTTAAATTCAAGGACAAAGAAGTTGGATCTCAGTCTCCCCCCATCAAGATGTCCAGCCTCGTTTTGATGTAACATGGCACATTACTCACGGAGCAATTTCTCTGTAATGTTCTGTTCTGCTTAAATGGACCATCCATCAAGGATCGCACAGGGACACAGATCGCCTCCGCATCTCCAGAGAACATCTTCCACAAGCAAGCTGCACAGATGCTCCACTGTGACAAAGCATTTTTCTACGGGTATACACCAGCTTTCCTCAACCTGATGTCTTCCAAATGCGTTGAGACTGCAATTCCCATGGCCATGCTGGCTGGGAATGATAGAAATTGTAGCCCAACACATCTGGAGGGCACCAGGTTTGGGAAGGCTGGGGCATACCCATGGGCTAAGGGACAAGTCCTACTAAGAGCCACTTTGTGAATGCTAAGAGTTCATCTAGATCAGGGGTGGGCAGAAAGTAGATCTCCAGATATTTTGGACCTCAACTCCTGGCATTCCTGACCACTGCCCATGCTGGCAAGGGCTTCTGGGAGTTGAAGTCCAGAATATCAGGAGGTCTACCTTCTGCCACACCCTGATCTAGATGGTGGCTTGCCACTCTTCCGGGTTTATGTTGTGGCCCACAATCAGGAATGCAAGGAATGGTCCTAGTAAAGACAGAAACCCCCAAGGACAGCCCAACAGGGGGCAAAAGCTATGGACTTCACGGCCTACACTGCTCACCGTCAACAGTGCAGACTGGCGGAGGAACTCCTGAGGCTGGCACTGCAGGGACCTTTGAAAATGGAAACTGTTTGGAGAAGTTCTGAACATTACAATGGAACTGTCCCTCCACTAAGAGCAACCTGTAATAATTTAAGAGGCGCGAGGAGCAACTTTACCTACATCTTCTGACACGAGTGTTTGATATCCTGCCCGATCACAGGCAAACATAGTATATACACAGGAAACAAGCAGACAATGACAGAAAGAGGCCACAGTGATTGTGGCACAGAACTTGCCACAACCCCCAAACAACCAAAAGGAACCAAAGGCACTGTTAAAATAAATAAACAAACAAACAACAAACAAACCAAGTAGATGTACTCCCAAAAATGTTTTGCAGCTGGCAAAGCCCTGACAAAATTTGCTGGGGAAGGGGTTTATTTTGAGTGCTCAGGGATTCGATTTGATTTTTACAAGGTACTTTTATAAGCGCCTTTCCCTTCAAAACGTGCTCCCCCAACTCGCCGATCCATGTGTTAGGTGTGTCCGCGTGAAGATCTAAACATGTCAAAAGGTGTGCTGAAATTAAAATTCCCATTCAGAATCCACACAGTGCTGCCAGCAAGTTCTAGGACTCCCATCCCTGGAATTAAAGAATTGGCACGAGCCATCAAGCCAAGCTGGGTGATCTCTGGGCTCATCTAAGCTCCGCCCTCTACCTCCCATCACCATCACTAGGACAGGAGAAGCACCCATTCTGGCTTCGGATATAATTCCCTGTACCCCCAACTCCCAACACCGAAATCTAGCAGCCTATGAAGTCCTGTCCAGTTGCCAACGATACCGAGCCGGAAAATTGACCATGGATCAACACATTGTGCAAGAAGAAACACAGGCCCGTCTTATCTGAGCCAGCCAAAAACCCACCAGTTGTCTTTGCAAAAAAATAAAATAAAAATCCAAGCCTGTTATTGCTGCAGTAGAACTCAGCTGATGACGAAGGAGAAAGAGCGCCCCCCCCCCGAAGGAGGGGGACAAAACAAGCGATCAGATAATAGAGTGAATAAATTATTAAAAAGTCAGAAGAAATCTTTAGCTAGATCAGTTAGGCCACAATTGCAGAATTGCATCCCGGGGCTACTGAGGTACAAGAGCTTGCAATGGGCTATTGTTGAACTTGGGGTGTGTTGTTTTGAAGCCCCAATCAAACCCTGCCCCCAAGTTCCCAAATTGCGCACAAATCACATAGAGGATAGCATATAATGCAGTGAAACACATCTTCAAGCAACCTCCTTCCCCCACCCCACCCCACCCCACCCCACAGAGGTTTTCATGGTATAGGTGGGTCTTCAGCAAAGAAACCGTTAGGTTCTACAGCACAGACTGAACTCAAGAGCGTTCATTGTGTTCCAGTGGAGGGTCAATGTGGCAACTCTGGCCGTTTCAGCACAGGTTCTGATACACACATGGCATTTTCTTGCTTGCTCGCCCACTCTCTGTCAACACATGTGTAGATGGCAAGCTTTTTCCAAAGAGAATCCCTTCCAGGTCTAATTACACCGGTCACAATCCACAAGCAGTATTTCTCCTACGCGAGCGCCATCAAAGCAAAATCAAAGAGCGTAGCACTCCCCCACTGAAATAAATGTAAGTTGTGCAATAGTGCTCTAAAGTGAGCAGGATTCGAAGGGGGGATTGCCCATTAACTCTTGAAATGAATGGCAACAGCACTGTGAAAAGAACAGGGCTCGAACAGGAATTTCACAACACCACTCTGAAATGAACGGGCGTGGCATGATAGCGCCCTGAAATGAGCAGGACTCGATGACAATTTCACAATGAATGGCCTCTAGCATCCTGAAATGAACAGGATTTGAACATGAATCGTGCAACGCTTCTCTGAAATGAATGGGCGTTGCTCAAAAGTGCCCCGAAATGAGCCGGACACGATGAGAACTGCGCAATGCCGCTCTGAAAACAACAGACTCGAGCACCCTGAAATGAGCAGGATTTGAACAGAAACTGTGCAACGCTACTCCTAAATGAATGGGCATTGCTCAAAAGCGCCCTGAAATGAGCCAGATGTGATTAGAATTGTGCAACGCCGCTTTGAAATGAGCAAACTCCAGTGCCTTCAAATGAGCAGGATTTGAACAGGAATTGTGCAACGTTACTCTGAAATGAATGGGCATTGCTCAAAAGTGCCCCGAAATGAGCCGGACATGATGAGAACTGCGCAATGCCACTCTGAAAACAACAGACTCAAGCACCCTGAAATGAGCAGGATTTGAATAGGAACTGTGCAACGCTACTCCTAAATGAATGGGCACTGCTCCACAGCGCCCCGAAATGAGCCAGATGTGATGAGAATTGTGCAACGCCGCTGCCTTGAAATGTGCAGGATTTGAACAGGAATTGTGCAACGTTACTCTGAAATGAATGGGCATTGCTCAAAAGCGCCCTGAAATGCGTGGGACTTGAACGGGAACTTGTGAAACGCCTCCCTGAATGCATGGGACTTGTCCAAGAGGGTTATTGCACATCTCCTTTCAATGGGAAGGCTCTCATTTCAATGGGAAGGCTGTATTGCTGAATATCCCCCCAATCATTTAAACGGAACTTCTATACATTTTCTTTCTCTGCACACATCGATCGCACCTGCTGTCTAGCTGGCAATATGGGTGCGTGTCTTTTCTTTTTAAAGAAGGACCACTCTTTCGCCCTTTCTGCAATTCTCCCACTGAAAAAATAAATAAACACATAAATACATAAATAAAGGAAGGGGAGGCAGGAGAATGCCAGATTTGCCTGAAAATTAAAAATAAGTTAAAAAGAATGTGAAAATACAGGCATAAAAATAAAAGGCAACGAATATTTAACACGAACACGCATGCAGTCTTGTAATCCTGATTCACCCTGTTAACTTGCATCCTTCTCTCGCAGTATAATCCTACAGCGGACTTGTAAAAGGAGCAGCCAATAACTCAGATGAGCTTCTTCCCAATGGGAAACAAAAAAGAAGGAAAGAAAAAGTGAACAAAACAAAGTCGGTGGACGCCCCCAAACCTATGCCGTCAAAGAGGGCAGGGGAACTTCAGGCGTTGTGGCACATAACCAGGTTGATATAATGAGGGAGCACAGAGAATGTTAGAGGACTTGCAGTGCTGTCGTCCTCTTCCAGCCCTGTTTTGTTTTTGTTTTAAGGCATCCCTTTCAATAGACACCAGCGAGAGAGGCGTCGCCTCGTAGTCTGTTAACAGTGCGCTATAGGCTCGGTAAGAGGTTTTGGTGAAGTGTGACATTCACAGCTTACATTCAGCTGTTGCCGCGGCCTACACAAGTGACCCTCCTGCCTGTCTAGACAGGCTTTCTTTGTTCCCGTATCTGGTTTTGTTGTTGTTACTTCTTCTCAGCTCCGTTGCGCGAGAGCCGGAGCCAGAGGTCACGTCCAATCAGGGAAGCGGGAGATTGCTGAGCCTGGTCTGGAAGGACCAGACAGAATCGGTCGATTTATGATGACACAGATGGTGAAAACCAAGAGAGCTCTTGTTTTTTCGTTTTGTTTTTTTGAGGAGTTGTGGTCTAGATCCACTCTCGGAGCTGCACCACAAGAGCCAGAAACGGGCCCCGGGGAGGGGGGGGGGGAAGTTATTACTAAAACGGTCTTGATGCAGCATCTCTACGCCTTCACGGCTCTCTCTTCACAGGGAGTGGCTGCCACAGGGGTCAGGCCAGGCTGGCTTTGCACTCCAACAGATGCTGCAGTCCCCTCGAGGCGAGGTGTGACCGGACTCTTTGTCAAAGACTCGTCGAGGACACAGACAGGGTGGGCGAGGAAGGGGGCGGGAAGTTGAGGAGTTCCAGCACCGCGACGCCCACGCTGCTGCGACGGGTGAACATGCATGACGCCGCCACCCACTTGTTCGTGCGCGGGTTGTACTTCTCGATGGAGTTGAGGCTGGAGCTGCCGTCGTTGCCGCCTACCGCGTACAGCCAGCCGTCCATGGCCACCAAGTCATGGGTGCTCCTGAGAAGACAATGTCCACAGTGTAAGTGACCAAACTGCGTGGATAACGTCATGATAGTGTTTAGTCCCTAGGTGGCGCTGGATTTATTGTATTTGGGTGGAGTCAGGAGTTCCTTGATCTGTTCTAGGCTTAAGAAAGGCCACCATGGTTTTGTCTCACTTCCTGACTAGTGTGTCCTCTAAGCCAGGGGTGCTGAACCTTGTGACCGCAGGCCGAATCCGGCCCACCTGGGGTGGCCCCAGATGGCACTTTCCTCTCGGCAGCCAATCAATCGGTGGTTTCCTAGCTTTTGCACAGTATTTTCCTAACACAGGGTTTCCCCCCCAATTGCACATTCCATTTTTCTCCCACGAGAGGGGCTGCAGCTCAAGGGTAGAAGAACATAGGAACCTGCCTTCTGCTGAGTCAGACCGTTGGTGCATCTAGCCCAGTATTTTCAACACTGACTGGCAGCAACAGCTCTCTGGGGTTTTCAGGCTGGGGTCTTTCCCAGCCCTACCTGGAGATGCCGGGGATCGAACCTGGGACCTCCTGCATGCGAAGCAGGTGCTCTACCACTGAGCTATGGCCCTGATCACATGCTTTGCATGCAAAAGGTCCCAGGCTCGATCCCTGACTTCTCCAGGTAGGGCTAGGAAAGAATCCTGCCTGGAACTCTTTACAACCGCTGCCCATCAGTGTCGACAATACTGGGCTGGATGGACCAAGGGTCTGACTCAGTATAAGGTGTTGTGTTATCAGCAGCAAGCTGGGAGCTTTGGTTTTGTTTTGGTTTGTTACATGACTGTCTCAGGCAGTTAGTTTAAGTCTCAGCCAGGAGTATGTGTTATTGTTGTACTATTCCTGGACCAGCGTGGGAAAGGCTCTCTGGGAACCAACTGTCACGTGTTTGTTTCTCTGACGTAGTGAACTGCTCCAGACAGAAGCCATTTTAAGGGGAAGAACTTTAGTCTTCTTCTTCTTCCTGCTACTGCTACAATGTAACTCTTTGTGTTGGTGGGGCGAAGTTCTCTTTCTCTCCACTGGACTAATGCTTGCTATGCATTTCTACTCTGCACATGGACTATATCTAGGGAATGTATACTCTGTAGTGCTTACTTTGAATAAGTAAATAAATGGATAGAATAGACCTGTTGCTGTTACAGAGTGATTCTTGTGTCCTGGATTAATCTGCAACTGGAGTGGCTGAGCTGCTGGGATTGCTGCTGTGGGAGATACTCTGCTGCCGTGTGTGGACAGCCTGGTAAGGCCAGCACACGGATTACAAATCTCTTTCAACACCAGCAGCTTCCTATGTTTCTAAAAGGTGGAAATGGCTCTCTTAAGCCTTAGTTAATGGGAGTAAGAGCTTTAAGGCACAATCCTATGCAAGTTTAGACAGAAAAAAGGCCTGCAATTCCCAGCATGCCCCAGGGCATGCTGGGAGTTGTATTTATTTATTTTTCATTTATTACATTTATACCCCACCTTTTTTCCTGCAAGGAACCCAAGGCAGCTTACATAGTACTCCTCCTCTCCATTTTATCCTCAACCCTGTGAGGTAGGTTAGGCCTTTTTTCTGTCTAAACTTGCATAGGATTGCACCCTTCAGCTACAATATGCTGGTATTTTTTGGGCCCACCCCATTTATTTATTTATTTTTATTTACTTTTGCCTTTGGCCCCCACCCACCACTGGAATGTGGCCCCCGAGAGCTTCCCCAACATGGAATTCAACCCTCAGGCTAAAAGGGGTTCAGTACTCCAGGTTCTAAGCTTTCCATGACACTAACAAAGTATACAGTTATTGTAACGTGCTGTAGAATATGTTGAAAACCAACCAGAAAATTCAACTGGTGCTAAATGTCACCACTAGATTACTGGCCGGGACTGGATGCATTTGATTTGCACTGGTTGCCTATTTGTTTCCAGGCTTAATTCAAGGGTGCTTGTTCTTTTCTATAAAGCCCTAAATGGCTTGTGTCTTGGGTACTCAAAGGGCCACTTTCCCCTATATAACCCCTCCCAGGTACCCTAACATCTGAGGTCCTGCTCCGGATGCCCTCACTGACTGAGGTTTGCTGCGAGTCTACCAGGAGCAGGGCCTTATGAGTGGTGGCATCAATGCTGTTATTTAGCCTCAATCCATCTTTGAGAGGAGCTACTCCCTACCTCCGGATGTTCATGGGTGCCACACTTTCCCATGTGTTGGTTTTTGGATTGTAGCGTTCCACTGAATTAAGGCAGCTGGTCCCATCATTGCCACCTGCCACGTACAGCATCCCTTCCAAAACAGCTACGCCAGCGCTGCTGCGCCGACTGAGCATGTTGGCAATTGGAGTCCATGTATTGATCTGGTAGGAAGAAGCACAAAAAAGGAGTGGGGTAAAAACTCTTACTGAGCACTTCAGGTTGAAGGAATCCTTTTTCCCCACTCCCCCTTTCTTGGGGTTTCTAGACATCGTTCCAAACCATGGATAAGGAAGCTCAACTAGGGTTTGGTGTGACGTCTGAACAGAGAAACCATGGTTTGAGTTTGGCTGCCAATGCAGAATCAGAAACCATAGTTTGAAGAGGATTTGCAAACCATGGTTTGTGCTAACTATGGTGTGCATAGTTGACAAACCGTAGTTATAGCTATTGTTCTGCCGCCAGGGGCCAATGCACCTAGAGATGCTTGTAGGATTCCCCCCTTCCCTCCTCTTTTCATTCTTGGCTGGGTTCAGACAACACGACAACCCATGGTTCAACAACAACCCACACTCAACCTTTGATTGTGGGTTACTGTCATGTTGTCTGAACCCAGTCAGTAGCTTGAACCAAGTGGCCACAAGGGTTGAGTGTGGGTTATCATTAAACCGTGGGTTGTTATTGAAACGTGGGTTATCGTGTTGTCTGAACCCAGCTGTGCTAACAAGCCATGGCTTGTTAACCACAAACAACCCATGAAGAGAACCCCTGGTTTTCTGTTGGGTTGTGAAATGTGGGTTGTTCACCACAGGTTTGTTATCTCGGCTGGGTTCAGACAACACGGCAACTCATGTTTCAACAACCACCCATGGTTCAATGACAACCCACACTCAACCCGAGTGTGAGTTATCGTGTTGTCTGAACCCAGTCATGCTGATGTAGTGCAACCAGGGCTCACAGGGACGAAGCACTGGAACTTTTGTATTAGCAGGGGATGCTGACATCATCTCCCCCCCCCCCACACACACACACACAATTCCCTGTTCCCTCTGAGCTTAGCTGAACCCACACAGTAGCTGGTGGGGGAAATGAATCATCCCAGCACCCATGTATTATTCCTTGTTGTAAAGTAAAGCATTTTGAGGTGGCTTGGTCTTGCATGGGCCCTTAAGACCCCTTAGCTTTACCAAAGACCTGCTCCTGGGGGAGATGAAAACTGCCAGAACTGGTTTGTTGATATGGATCAACACAGCTGCCTGCGTTTTTGGACTCTCCTTGGGAGGCGTGGCTACGGGGGTGGGGGTGGGGCTGTCATGATGAGCGCCTGTGTTTCCAAATTGACCACTATCCCGCTGCTCACACGGCCACCCTCTGGAAATGGTGACAGTTCTTATAGGGCTTTTTGTCACCTGCTGCTCGGAAGCTTCTCATCTCTCCAGCCCTCCACAATCCTCCTTGCATCCTCTCCCTCAATGGCACCAGCCCTCTAGCAAAGAGATACCTGCAACTTCCCTTTCCACTAATAAGGTCCCTGTTTCGCCTCTTCACGTTTACCTGCGGCTCGTACTTCTCCACGGTTGCCAAGTGCGACGAACTATCGTATCCTCCTACCGCATAGAGGTTGCCGTCTGCAGGGGGGGGGGGGGAAGACACACACGCACAATGCATGAAGAAGCATGCTGGAATGCAGGAGTCCCACCCAAAAGCACAAATTCAGTGCAATATGCCAGAAGCTAAAGCCCTGATATGCACAATCTGAGGGCTAATTATTGCAGGGGTGCAGGGCTACATTCAGGGGCAGGCAATGCAGGCGACTGCCTTGGGTGCCAGGCGTGTGGGGCACCTGTCAAGAGTGAGCTCCTGAGCTATCCTTTCCAACAGCTGAAACAGATAATACAGCACAGTTCATCTTCACTTATAACACCGTCAACACTTACCTGGATGGCCAGCGTTGGGTTCACTGTTTTCACGTCAGGTTTTTTTAAAAAAAATTGGCAGGAAATTGTACAACAACCTCAGGACACATTTAACATATGGTATGCAAGTGAGTGTTTTTAGTGTCTTATATGACCGGGACAGATCATGCCTGTAAATTGATGCATCAAAAGTCAGGAAATGGTTTACAAATGAAATAAAGAGTAAGGCATTCAGAAGCTGAAAAAAACATAAGAGAGCAGGCATGAAAGACATTGCCTAGGGCACCATTTTGTCTAGGGCCAACCCTGCTGAAGTGCTCAACCTGTGTCTGGGCTATCCTTGCACACAGAAAACTAAAATGTCAGGGAGAAAGATAGGAAGGAACCTTCCCCTTCTTATGCTAGTTTTTGATGTATAGGAATGGGTTTTTTGCGGGGGGGAGGGGAGAGCCTCTATCTGCAGACAGAAATGGTACAGCTTGTCGGGGCTGGTGGTAGGCAGCAGTCTGATGTGAGCCAGGAGCTGGGAACCAGGAACCATGGGACTGTACGGAGGGAGAGGAGAAGCAGGGCCATTCCACCTGCCCTACTAAACGACAATTAATTTTTTTCTTCTTCCCTCCTCATCCCTTTTTCCTTGTGTGTCGTGTCTTCTCAGATTGTAAGCCCATAGGCAGGGACTGTATTGCTTTACTGATTGCACGTAAGCCACTACAGGAGCCTTTTTGGCTGAGGAGTGGGATAAAAAAATACTTTAAATAAAAAACTGGGACAAAGCAGGAGTCAGGGTCAAGGAGCAAGCCAGGGCCAAAGGACAAACCAGGAGGCACGCAGAGGTCAGGACCGAAACATAAGCAAGGATGCAAATACACACCAGAGCTCAGGAATGCCGTGTTGCTCAAGCACAGCTCAACTGGAACAGGAAGCCCCATTTTATGCTCCTTCCTGCCCAGAAGTATCCAACAGCCAGCCTAGGTGGGTACAGCCAGTCAAGGGCCTCAAGCAGGGGAGGCTGGTAACCCCTATGTCACCAGCCATTGCAGATTTTATTCTGAGCTTTATAAGAGGCTAGCTATCCATGATGCTCCATGGTGGTGAACCTATTTTGGGAATGGCGTACAGCCCCATGGATAGCTCCTATAAAGCTCAGAATAAAAGCTGCAATGGATAAGGAGCCCCACTGAAACAGGAGGCATCAGCAGCCTCCCCTGGCTTGAAGGTACTTCTCCAAGAAGCTGTCACCTGCAGTTCCGTGGTTCACCACATGAGGGAGCTACACACGGATCCCGTAAATCAGGGGTGTTGTCCAAGGGCAGAGTACAATTTCAGAGAGGCTCTCGGGGGCCGCATTCCAGTGCTGGCTGGAGCCAAAGGCAAAAGTGGGTCAGGCCAAAATACCAGTAGATTTTAGCTTAAACTCCTACTGCCAGTAACTTAGCCTTTAGAGAGGCATTTCAGCCTTTTAGAATGGGGTGGGTGGGTGGGTGGGATTGCACAGAAGTTGAGAAACCACCCAATTCAGCTGGGGAAAGCCAGGTGGGGGCCAAGTGAAAGGGGCGTGGCCATCTGGATCGGGTCACTACGCGGGCCGGGTTTGGCCCGCGGGCCGGAGGTTCCCTACCCCTGCAGTAGATTCTGACAACATTCCAGAGACAGGTTGAATTAGAACAAGGCCCAAGAAAGACACAGTACAGAAAACACAAGGCCAAAAGGGGTGAGAGCCACCAATGACCGTGCTTCAGTTCTGAGGCGGTGGACCCCTTTGGGGACGATTACCTCATGAAGTGTGAACACAATGTTCCTTCCTGCTACTTCGTGGAGGCTTTGTCTGTATCAGGGGAACATTAAATATCCACAAGACAATTCCTGAACCGTTCCGTGCGAGCGAGACGGCGGCCCAAGGAGACCGCCTGCAGGCAAACAGCCCCGGCCTCGTCGTTATAGCCTAACCTGCGCTCCCTGCTGTGACAGTTCAGCTTATTTTCTGACAGGCGACGCGCCAGAGGCGAACGGGGCATGTGGTGTCATGACGACAATGTGCCGCACGCATGAGTTGGAGAGGAATAAGTAAGAAGCCCCCGGGGCTTGGAGACTGGCAAACTGGAGCAGAAGGAACGCATGAGACACGCCAGCGAAGAAGTCCTCCAACACATTTCCATGAAAAGGAGAGGTTCTACAGGCTGGGGAATCTCAGTCAGCTATAGCACGCATCATGGCGCTAGTCCTTTTCAGGCAAGCTTGTGCTTAACTTGTGCCTGCACAAGTGTAGCAAATGGTACCAAATGCAGAATCTCGGTTTTCAATTTTTTAAAAAGAAGAATCACGTTTGTAGCCCTGAAGGTGGTGCGAGGACACTGAAAGCATGAGGTCAATGCCTTGTGAAGGCTCAGAAGATTAGGGTACAGGAAGGTGGTGCTATTGAGTATGGTAGCTAGTGGTCCTAAGCTGCAAATAGCACACGGGGTGGTGATTATGTCATCTTTTTATCCAGTCTATTTTTTACATCTCTCTTAGCTATTTAAGTAATTTTAAAAGTGTTTTTAAAATGTTTGTGTAAATTTTTCGATGTTTTAATTGCTTGTATTTTTATACTGTATTTTATTGTAACATTGTATTTTTATTATATAATTATTTTATAATTGTTGTAAACTGCCCAGAGAGCTTCGGCTATTGAGCGGTATAGAAATGAAATAAATAAGGGGGCGGGTGAGGCTTCCTAACAATTTTTCCCTCCTAGACCCGGCTGAAACTGAACAGATTACAGTAATACCCTGCATTGCAAGTAACTTGGTTTGAGAGCGTTTTGCAAGACAAGCAAATTTTAAAATATTTATTATTATTATTTTTTACTTGATATACAAGCGACGTCTTGCAATACAAGTACTGTAGTACGGCTTAAATTAAAAATCTCTGTACAAATTTTTTTGGGGGGATTTCGTTTTGATATAAGAGTGTTTTGGATTACAAGCACGTTTCCGGAACGAATTATGCTCTCAATCCAAGGCATGACTGTATATAAAATACAAGTGGGACCTGCATAAAACGTTGCGGTATGTTCCTGTTCAGTGCCTCGCTCCTCCAGGTTGTTCCATTCCATTCCATTCCATTCCCCATCCCCGACCCCAATACTCAGCCAGAAAGATTTTTTTCCTGAAAATTGAAGCCTGGCAATTGGACTCGTGTTAAGAACGTAAGAAGAGCCCTGCTGGATCAGACCAAGGGTCCATCTAGTCCAGCATTCTGTTCACACAGTGGCCAACCAGCTGCCCACGGGAAACCCACAAGCAGGACAGGAGTGCATCAGCACCCTCCAGCCCATGGTCCCCAGCAACTGGTGTACATAGGCACACTGCCTCTGATCCTGGAGGGAGCATCTAGCCATCAGGACTCGTAGCCATGGATAGCCTTCTCCTCCATGAATTTGTCCACTCCCCTTTCAAAGCCCTCCAAATTGGCGGCCATCACTACATCTTCTGGAAGTGAATTCCACAGTTTAACTCTGTGCTGTGTGAAGAAGGACTTCCTTTTCTCTGTCCTGAATCTCTCGCCCATCAGCTTCATGGGATGAACCCATCAGGTTTTAGTATTATGATCAACAGCCACAGTTTCTCATCTTTTAATTTATGGTTGGGCAAACAAGCGATGTTCAAGATTGCCAACATCGTCCCGTTTGCACTCACAGGAAAATTGTGCTTCGAGAAGTGATCGAACGGGAGATTGGCGCAAATCTCCCCAAATTTGCGTAAATTTCTGCCATAGGCTAAAGCAGTGCTGATTCAGTCTATGGAGGAAATTTGCACAAATTTGGAACTCTGCGCCAATCAAACTGGGAATTGGGAATGAGACGAACACGAGCACATGTTTGAAAATTTGCGAACATTTTCCGCTGACACGCGCTGACGCTTGGGAGCTTCAAATGGGGCACGCTCGCATGTTTTGTAAGCAAAAATGAAATTCTCATACATTCCTAAATTTGCTGCCCTTACCCAGTGTCGCCACCCGTACGTATCTCCTCCTGGTGCTCATGGCAGCAATTGAGGTCCAGGTGCCTGTCAGGGGATCGTATCTCTCAGCACTGAGGGAGGTCAAGAGAGAGGAAAAACAGCATATGGTCAAGCGCTCTAATGACCAAACTGACACCATATTAAAAAAAGCAAAAGATGGAATTTTTTGGAATAAGGTGATTGGAATAAGGTGATGGCCTGTGGCTCACCCTGGCTCAGCTTGTCTGAGCGTGGGAAAGCTAAGCAGGGTCAGGCCTGGTTATTACTTGGATGGGAGACCCTTCCTCTAGTTTCCTGCATTGAGCAGGGGGTTGGACTCGATAGCCTTGTAGGCTCCTTCCAACTCTATGATCTATGAAATCTATGAATAGTAGTAGACATTTTCTGGTGAACTGGATCTGATTCATTCATTACTGCAATACCACCTTTTAAGACACTTGATCCCCCCCCCCCCGCCGTGTATTCTCTTATTTGAGGAATTTGTCATTTTAGAAATTCAGGACTTATTCTTGGCATATCTTGGCGGCACCAGTCTCCTCCTCTCCCCACCCCCCGGAAGGCCCCCTAAACCCCTTCTCTGACGTCACTTTTGTGACCTTGAATAAGCAGCTGGCGCAGTTCTTTCCACACCAGTTGAGATGGGGGGGGAGGGTGCTCCCCGAGCATGGAATCCCAGCTCTGACATCGGAGCAATTTTCCGACGTTGCAACTGGGACACGGAAAAATCTAATCGCCCTCTGGACGCTGTCTATGGGACATAGATAGGGCTATAAGTGGTATAAAAGTATTACAATACCTACGTAGCTAAATAAATAAATACCAAAGGAATCGCCTTACCTGTTGAGACACGATGCCCCGTCATAACCTCCAGCAGCATAGAGAAGTCCATGCAATGCGGCCACCCCTAGACAGCTGCGTCTGGTTCCCATTGACACCTCCGTCTGCCAAGAGTTGGTGACGGGGTCATACGATTCTACCGTGGCCAAGTCAGATGTTCCGTCGTAGCTGCGGTGAAACAAAGCTTTTTTAAAAAAAACAACACCAAACTTTGGAGGGTAACCAAAATTATCAGGGGCTTGGAGCACCCTTCCGATGAGGAAAGGCGACAACCTTTGGGGTTTTTTTTTGTTTGTTTAGCAAAAAAAGGTGACTAAACGGGGACATGATAGATATACAGTCATGCCTTGGATTGAGAGCATAATTCGTTCCGGAAACATGCTTGTAATCCAAAACACTTATATCAAAACGAAATCCCCCCAAAAAAATTTGTACAGAGATTTTTAATTTAAGCCGTACTACAGTACTTGTATTGCAAGACGTCGCTTGTATATCAAGTAAAAAAAAATAATAATAAATATTTTAAAATTTGCTTGTCTTGCAAAACGCTCTCAAACCAAGTTACTTGCAACCCAAGGTATTACTGTATACAAAATTAGGCATGGTTCGGAGAAAGCAGACAGAGCAAAGGCAATTTTTCTCCCTCTCTCATACTACTATACTACTAGAAATTTGGGGTCATCCAATGAAAGCGACAGACAGGAGATTCAGGAGAGACAAAAAGCAAGGACTTCTGCACGCAGCACACAAATTGATTTATAGAACTCCCCGCCACGTGATGAGTTGATGGCTACTAGTCTTAAGATGGCTTTAAAAGGTGATTAGACTAATTCTCTGTGGCTACTTGTCATGACGACCCTATGCAACCTTCAGGTTCCTAGGCAGGATGCCACTGAAGACTAGTTGCTGGGGAGCATGGATTCTGGGGATCATGGGAGTGGGCTATTTTGCCTTCAAGCCCTACTTGTGGACTTCCCGGAGGTATCAAGTGGGCCATTGTGGGAAACAGCATAAGAACATAGGAATCTGCCTTATACCGACTCAAGACCCTTGGCCTATCCAGTATGGTCAAGACTGACTGGCAGCAACGACTCTCCAGGGTTTCAGGCAGGTGTTTTTCCTGCTCTGCTTAGAGATGCCAGGGATTGAACCTGGGACCTTCTGCATGCAAAGCTTGAGCTCCGCCGCTGAGCTACGGCCCCGCCATCCCTCCAGGATGCTGATGCAGGTGGTCTTTTGGTCTGATCCAGCAGGGCTCTTACGTTGCGACGGAGGTTCTGGGATCGAACTAGGATTGTTGTGAAATTCCATCCAGGATAACTAGTCATAGGGGCCCCTAGGATAGGAAATGCCAAGGAGGTCGAGACCAGTGGTCCACACAGTGTAGCATTCTGTCCTCTGGCTCATGCCACAGAGATGCCGGTCGCAAACGCTGTGAAATCCTTTCCCTTCGGAAGCCTGTTGGAATCCTTCTCTCGCTTTTTAGGTGACTTTTAATAGGCCTTTTAAAAAAGGCCCGTAGTGCGATCTGAGCTATGACCCCCTCCTTGGTCTGGTCACGTCCGCCCATTTCACTACAACAGTGTTCTCCAACCTTGGGGTCCCCAGATGTTTTTGGCCTACAACTCCCAGTAGGCTGGGAGTTGTAGGCCAAAAACATCTGGGGACCTAAGGTTGGAGAACACTGCAGTACAACCACTATAGGCAGGATATATACATAATTCCTCCCATATCTACGGCTGCCTGGAAAACATGTTATGTGGCATCAAGGGAAATAGTGGAAGGCAGCCGTGACTGGTGGCTCCAACGTCAGCGGGGTGGCATATCCACTCTAGGTTGGCATCTGAACTTTTAAGGAGCTGTCCGTGGTACTGAACATAGCTTGGCCTGGGCTTCAGCACCATGGATAGCTCCTTTAAAGTTCAGGCTACAACCCAGAGAGGATGCACCAGCCCACTGACACTGGAGCCACCAGCCTGCACTGGTGGAGGGTTGGCCCTACCATTAGACAGAGGGAGGCTGTTGCCTCAGGCGGCAGACGCTGGGTGGCAGCAGCAACATGTTGGGGGGGAGTTGTCTGCCACGTGGCTTCTGCACCCTAAGCTAGCCTGATGCCTTCACGTGCAGCGGAGGACAACGTCGCATCACTAGTGTTGAGGAAAGATACACAACCGACAGTCCAGTAAGTTGGCCTTTGTACGCGGAATGGGAGCGGGCGCCATCTTGTTCTTTGCCTCGGGCAGCAAAATGTGTTGGGCCAGCCCTGGTGGCAGGAGGGATGGGGGAGGGCAGAGGCTTCTCTTTGCCTCTCGCAGACAATTCCTCCTTACCCGCCCACGGCATACAGCTTGTTCCCAATGGCAGCGACGCCCACCCTGGCCCGGCGGGTGGACATGGAAGCGACCATGTGCCAGCGGTCCGTCCTAGTGTCATAGGCCTCACAGTCACCATGGATGGCAAACAGGCTGCCTCCACCTGCAGGAGACACAGCAGGAAGAGAGGGGCCGGTTGGAAGCCGACAGAACGCCGGGGGCAAAGGAAACCGCTCTTTGCCTTGTATACGCAAACCGGTTGCACGTGACACTCGCTCAATCGGCTGTGCAAGCGGTTGCGCAAACATAAATGCACAACTGCTTGCACAACGGAAAGATTGGGCGGAGCTCCGCTAGTGGTATTTGAGTTTGCGGAATGAATGACACCGTTGGATACTGCCCAATATAAAAACTTTAACATACAAAACTTTAAAACCAAGTAAAAAAAACCAGTTACAATAAAATACTCGGACCTGATCAAAACAACTGACATCAAAAGCCCATCACATGCTGTCAAACACTGTTGGCGCCAGGCAGACCTCGGTGGGGAGAGCATTCCACAATCGGGGGCCACCACCGAGAAGGCTCTCTTCCTTGTTGCCATCCTCCAAACCGTATGTACTTCATGAAGGTCAAACCATTGTCCATCTAGCCCAGAATTGTCTTTTACAACTGGCAGCGGCTCTCCAGAGGCTGTCTAGGGGCCATAGGATTGCTGTTATTCTTTTAATCTTTTTTAAATTGTTCTGCAAGCCGCCTTGAGCGCCATTTTTTGGTAGAAAGGTGGGGTACAGATCAAACAAATAAATCAAATAAATATCTGGAAGCCCCCAGAGTCAGAAACAACCCGACGGGCACTCAGAGGGAAATACCTCCCCAACAGACCAGAAAATTGCACCATCCGCCCACGCGTTCCGCTGTCCGCTCCTTCTTTTGTCCACCCTCCAGCACCCCTCCCCAAAGGCGCCCTGGTTCTCGGCTTTACTTACCGACGGCAAAGAGCACAGTGCTGGCCCCCTCGCAACGTCGGGGACGGGTTCGGCTGTTGCTGAGCACCCCCCTCTGCTCGGGCATGAGGTGGTACTTGAGGGCTTCGATGAGGAGATCCTTGCAGTCCGAATGGTGCCGCACGAGCAGTTCCGTGTCGACGTTGCTCATCAGGAAGTCGCGGCTCAGGAGGGGGAGCCGGACACACTTCATGAGCTGGCGAGGAGGAAAGCGCGCGGGGGGGGGGGGGAGAGAAGAAGTCAATAACATAGTCAGAAGAACTCTTCTCTTCTGAGAAGAGGAGACTGCAGGGGGATACGACAGCACTTTTTCAGTTGTCACATAGAAGGGGGTCGCAACGTGTTCACTAGCATGCAGAGAAAGTGGATAGAGAGACATTTTTCTCCCTCTCTCACCATACTAGAACCCAGTGGCAACCCACAGAACCAGCAGCATCGTTCGGCATTTGAAAGACTCTGGGCTCGGGCCCATAGGTGCTGGGCCATAACCATAGGACATAAATAAAATCTGCACATGCTAATTTATACCCATATAGGCCAGTTTTGAAAGAATGACTAGGATTTGTTGAAATTTCACAGGAGGCAATGGCAGACAATTCATCTCTCATCCACATCATCTCTCGAATAAAACAAATTCTTCAGTTCACTTGCACCCTGGCCCAGATAATCTAAAACCAATGGGAAAAGTTGTTCTTTCTCCGGGAGCCCCCACCAAAGGAAGTGAGCTGGGTGGCTACTAAGTAGAGGACCTTTTCTGCTGTGGCACCCCGGTTCTGGAATGACCTTCCCAGAGAGGCTCGCCAGGCGCCTACATTGTGCTCTTTCTGGCGCCAGGTGAAGACCCTCTTATTTTCCCAGGAATTTCAGTTTCTGCTGTTTTAAATCCTTTAGGGCGCAATCCTATGCAAGTTCAGACAGAAGAAAGGCCTACAATGCCCAGCATGCATAGCTGGCTGGGGCACGCTGGAAGTTATAGGCCTTTTTTCTGTCTAAACTTGCATGGGATTCTGCCCTTACTGTATTTTAAATCTTTGTAGTGCTGCTAGGTTTTATTTCGACTTTTACTTCTATTTTATAGCGCAGTTTTAAATTTTCATACAGTATTTTATATTGTATTTTGTGGTTTTAATTGTTGTGAACCGCCCAAACAGCTTCGGCTATTGGGAGGTATAGAAATGTAATAAATAAATAAATAAAGATAAATAGTTGCTAAGTTTAACTGCCATGCAGGGAAAGATAATTTGGGGTGGGATGGGGTGGTTGTAGCATGTGGGAAAGGGAGAGTTAACTCTTCCCTCCCCAGCTGTAATCTCCCGTGAACATTACTACCCTGTATGGCAACTGAGGGGGGAAAAAACCTTCCATTGGCAACAATGGATGCTCAGGGCTCTGTGCAATAGAAACGGGCCCCCTGACACATCGATTCTGGGCCACAGCCTAGCGACGCCCATGCACAGAGCCACATACCCTGGGGATATGCTGCCTCCTGCTGTCCACGTCATGCTTCACCCAGCTCAAGACAGCTCGGTAGACCTCCTCCTCCGAGGGCACATTGAGGCTGTCACTGGAGATCAGATCCAGAACCTGCAGAGGTGGAAGGACAGAAAAACTGCATTAGTTTGGACGCCGAGGAGGAAAAATGGGTTGAATGATATGTGATTCCAAGCATCACACATTGATGTTGCATGCTCTTGGCTCCATACCACTAGAAGTAAAGTAACGTTTGCATGCAGAGGTGGTGTTAGGGGGTGACCCACTAGAGCTGGAGCCCCGAATCTCAGGGAGGCCATCTGCCCCACCACCCTGCTGTCCAGGGGCACTTGCTGAAAAGAAAGGCACAGGGGCCCTGAGGATCTCTCTTGCATCCGATCCCCCTGTATTAGCTGGCTTTCTGCCCACATATGCTTCATCTCCTGTGCCCCTCCCCATCCGTAAATCTTTCTGCCTGAGGTATTTTTCTGAAATCAAATGCCCTCCTCTCCCCTGTCCGTATATCCCTTTTTACAAATAGCGTGTCTTTAGGAGACAGGGTCCTTTACAGACACACACAGACTTTGGAGCATATGTAAATTAGCATATGCCAATTTCTGCATTTATTTATTTATTTTGTCCTGTAGGTACCTGAGCCTCAAATCTTTTTGGTACCTAGCACTACCCCTGTTTGCACAGATTCATTTTATGCAATTTAATCTGCAGTCCGATGCACAATTTACAGCAGCCTTTCCAGCAGGCTGTACAGAGGGAGATGAGGAGGGAAGCGGGGTCATTCCACCAGCCTTGCTGAAAGACTCTTTTCATTTCCCCCCACCTCTTCCCTCTCTATCCCCTTTTCCTTGTGCATCGTGCCTTTTTAAGATTGTACGCCTGCAGGCAGGGACTGTCTTGTTTTACCCTTTAGAATGGGGGGAAACACTGCACAGAAGCTGGGAAACCACCGAATGACCAGCAGTTGGGGAAAAGGAGTGTGGACTCCTGGGAAACCCCGGAAGGCCATATTGTGACCCCAAGAAGGCCAGATTTGGCCCCCAGGACTGATATTCCTCACCCCTGGCATAGAGGAACTCAGAGAATGGGGGAAATAATCAAGCAGAGCCTGGCTACTTCTTTCCCTTTCTTTGACGGTGTTCCTACTTCATGCCAACAGTTGAGATGGTAACCCTTATTTGCAAGATGGTCTGCATTTCTAATCAAAAGTGAAACGACTGCATTTCAGCTGGCTTAAGATGTTTTATTAAAGCCCACTGTGTTTTACTAGTTGAACCTAAGCATTCAGACGTAACAACCACCACCTGAGTTCAGATGGAGCTTACTGTCAAGTGACTACGCACAGGATTGCATTCATGCCCTGTAAAATTAATTGTGAGATCTGTGTTTGTTTTGGTTTGCAAGGATGTATGAGAAATTCATTTGTTTTTTTATCAAGATTTACCCGGTTTGCACCTTCCGGACTGAACACTGACTCGGATGCAACCTGTGGTCGAAATCCGTACTTTCCCCGAGGTTGCAGTGTGATTCACGGATCAAAACAAATGCGTTCAATAGCATGTGTACTTTTGAAAAATACGCACAGATACTCTTTCAGCAATGGGAGAAGGATGCACACATTTCAAAGATGCACACAATTGATGTGTACATTTGGAAAAATACATACGAAAATACGCACCGATTTCCATGTGAAAAGAAAAAACCCCCCCACAAAGCTCATAATCTGATACGGAGAGTTGGAACGAGTTTGGAGAGGGAATTCGGAGAACTTAGGCGAGCTCGAGTTTTCCTGATTTGCACATCCTTAGACCAGAATGTTAGGTCTTCAGTGCATGAATAATATAAAATCAGGATTTAAATATCTCTCTCTCTCTCTCTCTCTCCTGGGAGCATGACTGGATTCTAATTGGGGGTGTGGCTATGGTGGTTCTCATGATGACCTCCTGCACTTCAAAGTTTACCACTACACCTCTGAGCGCAAGAGGGCAGAGACAAGCAGGTCTTAAGAACAAGAGGCAGAGAAACTACTCATGGGCTTGGCGCAGGGGAGCAGAATAACAGGCAAAAGAGATTCCATCAGGCAGAGCTCATTAGTTCTAAGCTTTGCTCCATAAGGACTAGAAACTTCTTTTAAAAAATATTTTTTTATTTTTTAAAAAAAGCATGAAATAGAAGTTATGCAGGATGCCAATCTCTGCCCCAGGTAATCAAAGTCAAAGTCAGTTTATTACGGTCATAGACCAGCAGGGCCCCAGGTAATCGATTCCACCACTTGTGTGGCAACTGCGCATCTCTTACCTGCTTGAGAGGCAGAAGCATGAACTCTTCCGTCTTGGAGACGTCCACAAAGTGCTGCAGTACATACTTGTGGGCTGACTTCAACAGATCGCTGCAGGAGTGCGTGTCTGCAAAACCTCGGATGCCCAGGCAGTTGGAGGGGTCCAGCTGGCTCAACAGGAACTTGCAACAAGCAGTCCCGCACCCCGTTCAGCTGCAGGAGGCTGGCGGCAGGAAGCAGCGTCTGCAAGGGCAAAATTACCGGAGAAGAGCCTTCAGTGTGGTGGCCCCCTTTCTCTGGAACTCCCTGCCTCTGGAGGTCAGGCAGGCACCAACACTGTGCTGTTTTCGGCGCCTGCCAAAGACGTCTTTGTTCCGGAAGGCCTTCCTGGCTGACCAGCCATGGCCTTCATGTTATCCTGTTTTTAATGCATTGTTTTTATTCTTTTATCTGTTTTATCTTTTTACTGTTCACCACTCCGGAATCTGCCTCGATATGGAACGGTATACAAATGCTGTCAATAAATAAATAAATAAATAAATAAATAATAAAATAGATCAGGGTTGCAGAACCCCTGGCCGGCCGGGCTCCACAGTCCGCGGAGCCTCCCGGGCTTCGATAATATAGTTCTATCTGCCATACAGATGTAGGAAAATCACAGGAGGGACGCTGGTGGTGGTATGCATCCTTACCTGCACGTTCCCTTCTCCCACCACGATCTCAGCAGTGTAGGCATACTGGACCAGCTGCTCCAATGCTTGCGGGTCGATATCGTGGAGTGTCACATGAGTCTGCCGGCTTTCGCTCATTTCATCTGTGGCGACAAAGATACACGTGGGAATTCTAGGAGGCCTGTGCTGATAGCGGCCGGGAGCCCTTCGCAAAACATACGGCTCCTTTGTTTGTGATGGACGGCAGGATCAAGGCCCGCCCAGCCCTTGAAAAGAGGAGTCTAGTGGCTGGGCATATGCTTTTCAGGCTGGAGGTCCCATGGGAAGACCCTTGCTTCGGGCCTCAAGAGAACCGCGGTCAGTTAAAGGACACAACACCGGACTGGATGGACCAGGAAAAGGCAGCATCAAGACATTCATGTGTTTGGCACATACCCACCACTTTTACCTAGTCCTCTTTGACCCCCTCTGTGGGCAGCAGGAGCAAAATAATATATGCAAAACTTACAATATGCCAAAAATTATAATGCTATATAGATGTGTGTGTGTGTGTGTGTGTGTGTGTGTGTGAATATTTGCTTTCTTTGCACATTTTAATTTCACATTTCTAAACATAGAATCTAGGTGACTTTTGAGAGAGAAAAATTAGCAGGAGTCCCCAACTGTTTAGGGTCAGTGAGCACATTTGGAACTGTGAGAGAGGGTCATGGGCGCTTTCACAGAATGGCTGCCATCAGGGGGCTTGCCCATTCATAAAACAGCTGCCATGGTGGGCACGGCCAATCACAGAACACTCATTTCCCAGAAGGCAATGTGGTGAGGCTCAAAAGAAAAGTAACTTGCCCAAGAACCGAAGTACAGTAATACCTTGGATTGCAAGTAACTTGGTCTGAGAGCGTTTTGCAAGACAAGCAATTTTTTTAAAAAAATGTTGACTTGATGAACGAGCAAGGTCTTGCAAGACAAGTCGTAGGGATGTAACCGCTCGCCTCGAGCGGGCGTAGCAGGCCGAAATCGGCCCTGCTCACGCCCGCCAGAGACTCGCTTTGATATAAGAGTGTTTTGGATTACAAGCACGGTTCCAGGAACGAATTATGCTCTCAATCCAAGGTATTACTGTACAAGGCAGAGGTGGGGGTCTGAGCTCCAACACACAGAACCACTCTTTTAAACCCAAACAAAGGCGACGCTGGGGGGTGTCACTTTGCTTTGCAGACTGCCAGCCTCCCAGTTAAATACATTTTTTTTTAAAAAAAATTAAAATCTTATGAAATAAAATAAAAACAAGGAGGCACAGGGAGCCTGGCGGGCCACCAAGGGAGCCCGGCGGGCCACCAAGGGAGCCCAGCCATTAGGGTCCGGAAGGAGAGATACTTGCTTGTGAACATGGCGTGAAAGTAAGGGCTGCAGGAGGCCAGCACCACTTTGTGGGCCTTGATCTCCTTGGCGGCCACATGCAGCACGATGTCGCAGAGCAGGCCACGCTGCCGCATGCGGTTCATGCAGACGAAGGCGTCGTGGTAGTGCCGCTTGGAATTGTGGGAGATGCTGTGGCCGTCCCGGTTCAGGAGCTGCATTCCGCTCTCCATGGCTGCAGGCGGGTCGTTCCTGGCTCGCGGCAGCGCCCTTTCGGCCTCTCTGCAGGAAAACAACAACACACACACCAAAACATTAAAATAACTTTTAAAAAGAAGTAGAATCTATTCACAAAGTTGACTGTATCCTTTGCTCCTTTGTTTATCGGCTCACGTGGAAGGGTGAAAGTCTCAAAAGGAGAAAGGGACGCTACTTTTCCCACACGTAATGTAAAGCCAGGATATTGTTTGCCTGATACCGGAGGAAACCCATCGAGGTCATCAACAGATGCCCTTCTCACTTGTGCACCGCCAAGGGCGGCTAGGCTGGTGAGTAACAAGGGAGAAGGCCTTCTCAGACCCATTGTTCCTGAAATGATGATCTTTATTATTTTATTCCAAACCACTCTAAGAACATGGCTGGAAAGCAGCCTGTACATATTTTCAGGTCTGGCATTCGGAGTAGGCATGATGGGGCACCTGCCGAGGATCCACACCCCAGCAGGGGCCCACTGACAACAGCCCCCTGGAGTTGCTCCTCCTCTTCCCCATTGCAACCTGCTTGTTCTCCTGGCCTCTCGCTCCGGCCCAAACAAGGGTGGTGGTGAGAAGGAGGCACAGGAGGTGCCACGGCCTCCTTCCTCACTGGCTCTCTGCCTGTGAAGCAAGCAAGTGGTAGCAGTGATGAGAAAGAGGAGGATTTCATAGATTTCATAGATCATAGAGTTGGAAGGAGCCTACAAGGCTATCGAGTCCAACCCCCTGCTCAATGCAGGAAACTAGAGGAGGGGTGTCCCATCCAAGTAATAACCAGGCCTGACCCTGCTTAGCTTTCCACGCTCAGACAAGCTGAGCCAGCGTAAGTCACAGGCCATAGCAGCCCATGACTATGGTGGTAAGAAGACAGACTCACTGAGGGAGGGAGCCCACTGAGGGTGTCGTGCCCAAGGGCCCTCAAAAACCTGGAGCCAGCCAGCACTGCCATGTGTTATCATAACGACTAGGCATTTTTAAATTTATTTATTTATTTTATATCCCGCCTTTCTTTTCCTGCAAGGAACCCAAGGCGGCTTACGTAACCCTCCTCTCCATTTAATCCTCACGACAACCCTGTGAAGTAGGTGAGGCTGAGAGTCAGTGGCTGGCCCAAAGTCACCCAGTGAGCTTGATGGCCGAGTGGGGGCCTAGAACCCAAGTCTCCCAAGTCCCAGTCCAAAACTCTCACCCAGGGCTCTCCAACCTTGGGTCCCCAGATGTTGCTGGCCTACAGCTCCCAGAATCCCTTGCCATTAGCCATGCTGGCTGGGTGTGCTGGGAGCTGTAGGCCAACAACATCTGGGGATCCAAGGTTGAAGATCCCTGCTCTAACCGCTACTAGCCACACATTTGGCTAGTAACAATCTTAAAGAGGTGCTGTTAAAAACCAATCCGTGACATTGCTTCAGATCCACCCATCCTTGCATTCTGGAGTAAGTCGCTCTCGCCTTCTCTTGTTCTTGTTCTTGTTCTCTCTCTCTCTCTCTCACTCACACACACACACACACACAGACTTATCCAGGCCTCAATATTTTTCACAACCACCTACGCACTGCTGAGTGCAAGGGGTATGTATGTATGTGTCTAAAAATAACTGGCCCACAGCTGGGAAGAGGAATCCATTTACTTTATTCTTGCCAAAAGTGGGGCATGAATTTGCGAAAGAGAGAGCGAGAGAGAGAGAGAGAGAAAGGTTGCAGCAACACTGACGAAGACAGTGTTGGAAACTAAGAAAATCAAAACCCAGAACGCCCCCCTGCTACCCGGATAGACAGATGCACGCAGAGGCAGTGAGATTTCGAGCTTCCTGGCAGAATGAAAACAAAAAAGCTAAAAAGGGCACAGGGTGCTTCCTCTGACGGAGGAGAGGGAACTCCCATCTCCGCCTGGAACAAGGGGAAACGCCGAGCAGTGACTGAACGGATGCGACTCCTGACAGCCGCCCACATGCCATGGAGCGTGCGAGAGAAAGGAAAAGCGGAAAGCTCGTGAAGTTAAAAGGCTGCCAAGAAGTCATAATGCACAGCAGGCTTGTTAATTAATCTTTGCAAAGCATGCGGTGGTGGAAGCACAAGGTGTAAGTAATCGTGACTGCTGGAGGGCAGGCCACACGTCCCCACCGCCGCAGCAGTTCGACTTCTGCAGGTAAGACTTGGGTGGGTGGAAATCACGGTTTTGTTTCCCCTTCCCCTTGGCGCAGATCATGCATGTCTTTGGACAGGGGTGCAGAAACTCAGGCCCGGGAGCCAAATCTGGCCCACTGGGGGAGCCAAATCTGGCCCACTGGGGGAGCCAAATCTGGCCCCCATGGTTTCCCCAGAGGGCCCCACCCCCTTTCCTCTGATCACCGATCATTGGGTGGTTTCCTGGCCTTTGTGCAGTCATTTATTTACCCTCGCTAACAGGCTGAAATGCCTCTGCTAAGGCTTAATTACTGTACTGAGCTCTTACTGCCAGCTACAATATACTAGTATTGTTTTGTCTTTTGGCCCCGCCCCTTTTGCCGTCGGCCCCGCCCACCACTGGAATGCGGCCCCCAAGTGCCTCTCCGAAATGGAATTCGGTGCTTGGGCTGAAAGAGGCTCAACAGGCTGTCTTAGGAGGAGGACTGTTACGGCCTGGTGTTTCCCACAACAACCTCTACAATAACACCACTGACTCAGGAGGTTCCCTAGCTTTTGAGCTCCCAAATCCACTGGATGTCCTGCAGACCCCTCTGAGGAGTTACCACACTTCAGTCACACAGGGGACAGAGCAGGCCTTTTGGGCACGGAGCCTGAGCTGACTTGCCAGCCACGCAAAGACCTCTTCCGCAGGATCTACCAGAGAAGATAAGATGGCGCCATTCGGGGCCATACGGAAACTGCCATGGCCAAGTCGTGCAATGAACCCATCAACTGAGGGTTCGGGCAGCTAGTAGTCGACAGGCTATGCTTTGGATAGAAGGATTCAGCTGGGTTCAGGATTTCACGGGCAACTCCTCTCATCTCTGGGAGCTCTCCTGGGTACTGAAATCATAGAATTGGAGAGAGGGTCTTGTAGGTAACCTATTTCCAGCCTTCCCAAACCTGGTGGCTTCCAGATGTCTCAGGCTTCAACTCCCATCAGCCCCAGCCAGCATGTACAGTGGTCAGGAATCCTGGGAGTTGTAGTCCAAAACATCTGGAGGTCACCAGATTGGGGAATGCCGAGCTAGTCCAACTCCCTGCTCGATGCCAGAAATCTACAGCATCCCCAACATTTGGCTGTCCGGTCTTTGCCTGAAGACTTCCAGCCAGGGAGAACCCACCACCCTTCTAGGTAATTGGTTCCATCATTGAGCCCCGGTCCTTGCATGGTCCACTTTTCTGATTACTGGAATCCCTGCAGTCCATTGGTATCTGTTAAATTTACAAAGCAAGAGAGCATATACTCAGGACCTCTCAACTGTAAAGGCATAACTAACTTGTGTTCAGCAATCCCGAGAATGCATTCTTGCTTAAGACCATAACCAATTAAGTGTCTGGGCTCAATCCAAAGTGCTGGTTTGAACCTGTAAATCCCTAACTGGCCTTGGGACTGCGATTCCTCAAGAATCCCACTGCGATGCCTCTTGCCCAAGACTTAGGACCTGCATCAGAAGCTCTGCTCTGTGCCCCATTGCCACCCAATGTACAAGCAGGAGCAAGACAGAGAGCCCTTTCTGTAGCGGTGCCTAGATTATGGGATGCTGTCCCAGGGGAGATCCTACCTTAGATGGCTTAAAACAATGGCAGGCCGGTGCATTGGTGGATTTCACCGTTCAGCTTGGGATAATTTGTACTAAACTCTAGTTTGTACTAAAATTGTTCTGGCTGTTAGATTGTTTTTTAAAATTTTGTACATTGGCAAAAAAATGTCATTTTATGCTGTTTTTATGGCTTTTTATGACTTTTGTTTTTATTGTATTAACGCACTGTGTTTTATGAATTGTTGTGAACCGCCCAGAGAGCTTCGGCTATTGGGCAGTATAGAAATGAAATAAATCATCACCACAGTCTCTAAATACTGAGGTTAGGCTTGGTCCAGGAACTCCCAAGGAGCCTTAAGTGAGGCCAGCTTCCTCTCTTAGCCAAAATGGCTATATTATATCAAACCTCCATGTTCAGAGCCAGTCTACCTCTGAATACCACTTGCCGGCAAGCAACAACGGGAGAGGGCCATTGCCTTCATGCCCTGTTTGTAGGCTTCTCAAGAGGCATCTGGTTGCCTGCTGATGCAGGCCTGTGGCTCACGCTTGCTCAGCTTGTCTGAGTGTGGAAAGCTAAGCAGGGTCAGGCCTGGTTATTACTTGGAAGGGAGACGCCCTCCTCTAGTTTCCTGCATTGAGCAGGGGGTCGGACTCGATAGCCTTGTAGGCTCCTTCCAACTCTATGATCTTGGAAACTGGGTTATCGTGCTGTCTGAACCCAGTCACCGCATGCACTCTACCACTGAACTATGGTTCTTCTCTTCCAGACTATCCGAAGTTTGATGGGCCAGTTATCTGACTGCTTATAAGGCCGCTGCCTGTGTCCTTATGTTTTTTGCAGCCTACCTATTAAAGGCCTGGTTGCGAGAGATGCCAAGCAGATATGGAGAGCTGCCTGCAAGCCAGAGGACAGATTTCAACTCCCCCGCTCCCTTGCCCTTTTCTGTGCATGCCCTCCATAAAACTATAACGTGCTGAGGACGAAGGGAAAGTGTCTGAACAGGTGTCGGCTCCGACAGAGCTAGATCCTGCATAAATGAAGCTAGAAGCTCAAAGAAAAGTCTGTTTGTAGCGTGGAGATAGAATACAAGAGTAAATCTGGAAGGCAACGGCTGCAGAGGAATTCCCTACTATGAAGGCAGCACGGAGAGGGAGCACCCCAACCCACCCACAACTGCCCCAGACACAAGAAATGCATTCAAGGCTGCTCCTTTCTGGCACAGAAGGAGAACACAATCTTCCATTTACGGTATGCTGCCAATGGAGCTGAAATACACAGCTCCTGGTAGTAAGCCCCCCCGAGGAGGACTCCTTTGAGACAGGGCTGGGGGCATTCCAGAACGTACAGAGGATGACTGTACCACTATTTCCCTCCGTTTCTAACGTCCAGAGGGGAGTGCCGTTGCTTGTGCAGGCCCAAACGGCGCCATCCAAACACAGGATCCAGATTAACCACAGTTTGCCCGGGTTCGGAGGTCACGACGACCTATCTGTGAGTCATCTAAAAAGGAAGCAGAAGTGTTTCTGAACTCCTCACAACCACTCCGGAAGAGGGGGGAGGGGAGTGCGTGCACTGAAAGCGCATGACGGCTCGCCTGTGTCACACTAAACCATGGTTTAGCGTTGTATGCCAACACAGCAGATGGTGAGGGAAGTACATTCCACATATGCTCAGAGGCGCGTAAAATATATGATTAATATTCTGCAAGTTCTAGCCCTCAAAGCCCTGATATTATTCACCATGTTCTGACCCAACCTCCACAGAAGCTTGCAGAGACGGTGTTAGGGGGTGGCCCACTAGGGCTGGAGCCCCGAATCTCTGGGAGGCCATCTGCCCCACCACCCTGCACTTGCTGAAATCAAGGGACAGGGCCTCTGACGATCTCTGTTGCATCTGATCCCCCTGGATCAGCTGGCTTTTGGCCCACATGTGCTTCACCTCCTGCTGCCCCCCACCCACCTTGAATCTTTCTGCCTGAGTTTTTTTTTCTTTCTGAAATCAAATGTTCTCCTTTCCCCTGTCCATACATCTCTTTTTTTACAAATAGGGGTGTCCTTAGGAGACAGGGTCCTTTAAAGACACACGCAGACAGAGACTTTAGAGCATATGCAAATTTGTGCTTTTTTTCTGTCCTGTGGGCCTGAACTCCAGATCTTTCCGGTACCTAGCACTGCTCCTGTGGCGAGCGCACACATAAAGCACATGAGAGCTTGCCCTTGTCACACTAGGTTTAGCATCAGTATGCCAACACAGCAGATGGTGAGGGAAATACATTCTGCATATGCTCAGAGGCACTGAGCAATACTATTGCTATTCTGCAAGTTCTAGCCCCAAAGCCTCGATTCTAACCCGACCTCCATCGAAGCGTGCATTGAATTCCTTCTTCAATTTCTGCCCAACCGCTGGTTTCTAATCTCAGGCTCAACTTCCAACCCAGTTTGTGATGGAAGCAAACCCTCCATATCTCTCTCTCCCCCTCCCTCTTTTGCAAACTCTTCAAAACCAAACTGTCCTAAAAATAGACCCAAGTTGTTATAAAGGACATGACGCAAGCCACAAAATTAATCACCCACTGTTGCTAACATAGGTCGCTTCCAACACCAGCAGTAGGGTACGGCATGACATTTCGCAGGATGGAAGGACTCAGCCGACGGCCCGCAAACCCAACCTCACAATTGGCCCACGCAGCCCAGCGACTGTGACATGGGCCACGAAGGAGAACACAGGAACGGACAAGATGTGCCAGGGCTATAGAGCAGAGCCGCTCTCCAAGCCAGCCAGTCAACCGAGCCAGAAATGTATTGGCATTACTGACATAGTGCCGTCAGTGTACCAAGTACAAGAGGATAGTTCCCTGCCCCCAAGGGGCTTACAATCTGGCGCTCTCTCCAGATGTGTTGGACAGCCGCTCCCATAACTCCCAGCCAGCATGGCCATGCTCTACCAAGTGCAAGAGGATAGTTCCCTGCCCCCAAGGGGCTTACAATCTGGCGCTCTCTCCAGATGTGTTGGACAGCCACTCCCGTAACTCCCAGCCAGCATGGCCACGCTCTACCAAGTGCAAGAGGATAGTTCCCTGCCCCCAAGGGGATTACAATCTTCTATTATCAGCCTTCCCCCCCAACCTGGCACCCTGGCCAGGTATGTTGGGACTTCAATTCCCATAATTATGGGAATGATGGGAGTTGCAGTACAACACATCTGGAGGGTTCTAGGCTGGGGAAGGCGGATCTAAGTTTTGACACAGGGAGGGATGTGGAGGCAGGAGCAAACAGGGTCCCCCCAAACAATATGGTCCCCTCCCAGTATTTTCTGACAGCTACATTGGGGAACACCCTTCCCAGATATGGCCACTTGTCCAACTCACTGCTTGTATTTTATTTGTTATTTATGTATTTATTATATTTATATCCTGCCTTTTTTCTCCTGCAAGGAACCCAAGGCGGCTTATATAAACCTCCTCTCCATTTTATCCTTGCTTTAAGGTAGGTCAGGCTGAGAGTCAGTGACTGGCCCAAAGCCACCCAGGGAGCTTCATGGCCTGAGTGGGGACTAGAACCCGGATCTCTAGAGTCCCAGTCCAACACTCTCACCACTACGCCACACTGGCACTGTATTTTGAACACCCAAAGCAGCTTTTTAAGAGAGCCTCCGGGTTAACATGGTTCTTTCTGCCGTGCTGTTGTTTTAATTCTGTTGGCGGTATGATTCTTGCTTTAATTTGTGTGTGGGGGGGTTTCTCTCCCAAGATTTTAAACTTTATGTCATGGAAGTCCAGAGGGGTGACTTGCAGAGATACGCAACTGGCAGCCCCTCCAGACGGTAGGCAATTCCGCTTAGCCTCTCTGCCTTGGGAGTAACTGAATGATCCAACTTGAGGGTCAATGAAAGAAAGATGGAATATAAACATTCTAATAAGTAAACAAAGCAAATATAAAATGTATTGTAAAACCTTGCTTGCTCCCACTCTCTCCCTCTCCCATCATAGTTTGGCTCTCATCTGATTGGGAGGGAAGTTGATAGAGCTTAAGCCTTAAGGCAGGGGTGGTGAACCTATTTTGGCCAGAGGCGTGAATTTCGATTTGGGAAGGATGGGGGGGGGGAGCATTCTAGCTGTGGGAGGGGCTAAGAGTAAAGGGGTGGAGCAAGGGACCGAGTGGGCCAGGCCGGATGTAATTTGTACCAATACAGAATTTTTCCTACCATGCACATGCAATTCTACACACGTCTACTCAGGAGTAAGGTCCAGTGCAACGGCTTTCAGGCCTGCAAAGGACAGCCCAATTCCCGGCTTATAGAATCGGCAAGCTTAGACTCCATTTCCCATGGTAAAAACCCTCGAGATGAATTGGCCATGCTCAATACTTGGAAACAAACCCTACCTAGTGATTTGAACTGTGAGCCCTTTGGAGGCAGAGAGCTGATTTTTTTCTTTCTTTCTTTCTTTCTTCCTCTCTTGCTGTTCTCTGGAACTTACCGTGCATGTAGATGGAACAGTAATAATAACATCAATAAATAGAGAGCCAGTGTGGCGTAGTGGTTAGAGTGTTGGGCTGGGACTCGGGAGATCTGGGTTCTAGTCCCCGCTCGGCCATGAAGCTCCCTGGGTGACTTTGGGCCAGTCACTGACTCTCAGCCTGACCTACCTCACAGGGTTGTTGTGAGGATAAAATGGAGAGGAGGAGGAGGATTATGTCAGCCGCCTTGGGTTCCTTGCAGGAAAAAAGGCGGGGTATAAATATAATAAATAAATACATAGTCCGGATTTCGCAGTTGCTTTAAGTGAAGCTGGAGGAAATTCAAAGCAGAAGCACCCATGCTGGTGCAAAAACATCCCAACTGGCTTCAGCCTTGGACGTTCTCCAGCCGGCATCCTCCACAATTTCCCCATCACCCTCAAGTGGAAGGTAACCCATCACTCTATCCGGCAGAGTTGGCGTCGAGGAGGGGGTTGGGCTAGATTAGCCTTACCCCAAACTCGTGCCCTTCAGAGGTTTCGGACTACAAGTCCCAGAATTCCAGACCATTGGCCACGCTGGCTGGGACTGAGGGCATCCGGTTGGGGAAAACTAGACCAGATGATCTCAAAGATCCCTCCCCAACTCTGCAGTTCTATGATTCTATACTGAACGCAGCATTTCCATGGGGCGTAAAGGGCAAGAATTTTGTGGGTCATCAGTTTTATGAATGGAGCTTCTGCCAGGTTCACACTACACAGAAAACATAGTGTTACAATTATGATAAAGTCATACTAGCTAGGGTCAGTACTTGGGCAATGGTCCCCAGGTTTTGAAGGAACATCAGCGGGCATCTCACCTATGCCACACCAAGAGGGGGAAAGTTTTTCAATTCAACTTGGAAAATGTGTACTCCCACTGCACTGTTTCCCCCAAATATGAATTAAAATGGCCAGCACACTTGGCTTCTGTGTCCAAAAAGGGTTGACTTTGGGGGCATGGAAGGATCACCGATCCGCAGTAAAGCCCACTTCCCTATGTTTCTGACTGAGTCACTGTTCTGGGCATGCCTCCTAACTGGAAGAAGGAAAGTCCAGAGCAGTGACTCACAAAGAGATGCAACAGGTGACCCCTCCAGATGGCAGGAAATTCCGCTTAGCCTCTCTGCCTTGGGAGAAACGGAATGCTCCAACTGCACCCGATTCAGAAATATGACCGGAGTACCCACCCATCAGCGGAGATGGATTGGAAGGAAACAAGGGCAAAACAAGGACTCATGCAGGTGCCCAATGGGCAGCCTCCCCAGAGTGGGTGATTTTCATGAATCTCTATCAAGAGAGAGTGAATGATCCACCCACATCTGATGTAGAGATGTGGAAGGGAAAGGTAGTTGGGGAGGAAGGCAAGCTCAGAGAAGGGACTCACACAGATACACAACAGGAACCCTCCTCTGAAGGCAGGTAATTCTGCTCTCTCTGTATTCCAGGTGGTTGAATACTTCAATCACAGCCTGATCGCTGCCTTGAGTGCCCTTTTTTGGTAGAAAGGCAGGGTACTAAATAAATAAATAAATAAAATTTGAGCTGACTAGGAAGAAGGCAGCATGGAAAAGTTACTCATGCAGAGATGCAGCAGGCAATCTCCTGAAAGAGTGGGTGCTTTGGGATGCAGGCGCCTTTATTGAATTAATTTATTCTTAACAGTACACCAAACTTCCCCCGCTCCAGATGTGTTGGAATACAACTCCCATAATCCCCGTAAGCATGGGGGGTTGTAGTCCAACACAGGGCACCAAACTGGGGAAAACTGCAGTATGCTAACAACTTGCTCACATCACAGCATCCGAGAATGACGTTAAAAAACCACTACTTCCGAAGATCAAGAGTTAAGCTGCCTTAAATCTAGCACAGTAGTGTGTAGAGAGAAGATACATCTTTATAAAATCATTTTTTAAAAAACACACACACACACAGAAGAACCTGCAAAGTGCATTAAATAACTTGGAATACACACACAGAGGAGGACTGTTTCGCATTGCTATTTTTTTCACCCTCCCTTTGGGGGAGGGATCTTCACCCCCTCTTCCTTTCAGCTATAACAAACATGCTTCAAGGGTCTGACTCAAAATGTAATGTGTAAATGTGGCGGACACATGTGATCGTACAGGTCCACTGATCAAGGAGGCGGGATGGGCTGTGAGCTCAATGGCCAACCTAATCTTGCTGCTATGTAATAAGCACAGCATTATTCTCTCCCCCCACCTCCACCCCTGTCCGTCCGCCATACTCCCAGATGTAGCTGCAAAGAGCCAGGCCGACGAAACCAAGACCTGCTGATGCTAATTTTTCTTATTTTTATGCAGCCATTCCCCTGCTAATACTCCCCCCTCCCCCAAGAACTGATTTCAATCAATTGGTATTTCTCATTTCCAGCCTAGAGAGGGAGCAGAGTTTGCAATCGGAGAAGGGAGCTCATTCAGATTGACCCCAGAAGAAGTAGTTTCCTTTGTGTCCGGATTTCTGGCCCCCCACCTCCCTGTTGTTATAGGGCTGAAATTGACGCAAATATAAGCGGACCAGTTGGAAGACAGAGCGCGCACACAATAAAAATAAGGGGGAGAGAAGTTATTGCTCGCCAGCAGCAATCTTTTGATAAGTCTAGGATTTTGGGAAGCCCTATACCTCCCTTTCAAAAACACACAGAGAAAATGGGTGAGATGCATTTGTAGGAGGGAGGGATGGGGAATTTATTCTTGCTTGGATATTTTACGGAGAGGGGAGCGGGGACACAAAACAAAACACAAGCCGTTCCCAGGCAATGCAAACTCGAAGTGCCTCCTTAAATTTAAAAAAATAAAATAAAAATAAACATCTGATCTCTTCTGGGGAACAGCAATGCAGGTCTTCTCTGATACTGCAACTGGAGCTTTTTGGAACAGAGGGGTGGGGGGGGCACATAATCTGCAACTGATTCCCCTCCCCCTCTATCTACTTCCTTTAAAGGATGTTGCATCCTGATGAGTCGTGTCCGTCCCCCCAATATATATATATATATATATATATATATATCAAATCTAGCTCTTTGCAAAACCACAAAAACATTACATGGGAAAGACTGCAGTTATGTGAATACGGCAGTCACCTCAGATAACCCTCTAGCCGGGACACCAGCGCGTCTGTACGCCCCCAACCGTAACACAAAAAGCGTAACAGCGGACCTGGTTCGCTTGTCCGGTCTCCACACTGCAGTAGATATATGTCCGTGCGTGCGTGCCGCTGCTGTTTCTTGCAAACAAACACATATATTCTCTATGCAAATCATCTGGCCCCCCCTCCCCGCCCGCTTCCTCTTGGATCCTGCCACATATTTGCGTATCGCTGCATTAAAAAAAATATTGCACAATTTCAAGCACCTGCAATCACAACCATATTATTCCATAAAATAATTTGGGGAGGAAAAGTCACAGGGAGAATTTGAGCATAGTCGATGGGGGAGAAGAGGTAAAGGATGGGAATGGTGGAGGTTACAATCTTACGCACACTTTCCCGGGAGTAAGCTCCACGGAGCACAGCGGGACTTGCTTCCGAGTAAACATACATGCAGACGATTTCCACGTTGAAAGGGCGCGTTTGTGATTCACACACACAGAGAGAGAGCTTTCTCCCATCCTAGAATAACTGCGGCACAGGCTTGCATTAAAAGTGAACCCATTACGGCCAAGACATTTTATACATAAAAGGAAGGTTGCACGCTCCTGCAATGAAGCCACGTTCAGGCTGCAATGCTATACGCACACTTACCCGGCAATAAGCCCCACTGAACCCGAGCCCGAGGGGACTTGCTCCTGAGTAGACATGCAGAGGATGGCACTGTCCAACCGCATCTCTTCCTGCTTTGTTCGGGATTGTTCCTATATCCCAAAATATCTGCAAGGGGTTTGTTTGTTTGTTTTAAAAGGCAGGGAAATATTAATTTTTTTTAAAAAAGCACTCACCCGGCGGACACCTCCAGGGCTAGAAAGCAAAGGTGCTTTCCGTGGTCAGGCACTTTGCTCTCCAGATTGATGGATTTTCTGAAAAGTTAGCCCCTGCAAAAAAAAAAATAAAAAAAAAAATCCCTTTCCCAGCTGATGGGTGTTGGGGGAGTCCCTGCACCGCACTGATTTTTCCCTTTCCTGACTCTCTTTTCCTATTTGCACATGTCAGATCAGGGGGCTAAGCTAAGCGAGGCTTTCTCTGCTGTCCCCACAGCGGAAAAAAACACAAGCACTTTTTCTTCTTCTTCTCTTCCCCAGGAGCTACAGTAATCATAAAAGGAAGGTTTGCTAGAATTGTGTGTGTGTGTAAAGTCGCCGCCCGCGCCGCTGTTTGCAACTATGGGTCGTGTTCTAAACGGGACTAGAACCTTTGCTCTGTTCATTGGGAAGACTGTGCAAAACAAAAACAAAAACCATTCTAGATGTGTATTTGTAGGGATGTAATGTTGCTCCTGAACACAACAGGCAAAAACGTACCAATATAAAATGTTAGCTCTCTGGGTAATAGGTTGCATCTTCCTATGCATGTTTAGACAAAAAAAAAAAAAAAAAAGTCCTACAATTCCCAGGTGTGCTGGAAATTGTAGGACTTTTTCCTGTCTAAATATGCATAGGATTACTCCCTTAATTGCTAGAGAGTGAAGAAGTTGTCGGACTTTATTTGCTTTCTAAACAATGCATAAGATTGTGCCTTTATAGACTTTGTTAAGTAATACTAAAGCCTCAGCAGCCTCTTGGGGACTCGCCAAAGGCTGAGCTCGATGTTCTTTTTCATGTATTTATATCCGGCTCAGAGCAGCTTACAGGAGTGCGGGGAAACAGGAGTAGGCAAAGGGAACATCAGGGGGGCTGCTCCAGTTGGACTACCCCACTCCCCCAGAAATTAGAGGGGAAACAGGGACATTCCACCAGCCCCGCTGACAATCTACTCCATTTCCCCCTCTTCCCTCCCCACTCCTTTTTCATTGTGTGTTGTGTCATGCAGCATGGCTGGCTGGAGGATGCTGGGAGTTATAGGACTTATACGTTATGTAACTTATAAAGTCCTATAAGTTATAGGACTTATAACTTATAAGAATTGCACCCTTAAGAGTTTTTGTACGCTGCTCTTCAGCCAAAAAAGGGTCCCAGAGTGGCTTACAATCAATCAGCAAAAAAACAGCAACCCACCCACCAACCACCCAAATAAACAAAAAACATTCCCTGCGCACAGGCTTACAATCTAAAAGAACATTAAAAAGAACATCAAGCTCAGCCTTTGGCGGGTCCCCAAGAGGCTGCTGAAGGTCTAGTGTTACTTAAAGTTCATAAAGGCACAATCCTATCCATTGTTTAGCATGTTGTAGAACTTTTCTTTCTGTCTAAATATGCATAGGATTGCACCCTTAACTACGGCATGCATTTGCTAGCCTCGAAAGGGGGCTCTTCGTTTCTTTCGCTGGCAACAGACTACGGCGGCGGGCGGGCGAGTCCCCTGTGGAAAATGCGCCCTCCCGCTTGGCGCCGTGTTCTTCTAAGCTTCGTTCTATTTGTTTTCTCCCCCTCCTCTCCGGCCCGTGAACCTAAAGATCAACCTGGCCGGCTTCTTTGGGCCGGCTGCTGTTGCATTGTGGGAGAGGAAGTGCTCAGACCACGTTGCCCCAGCTGGGAGAGGCAGGGAGGAAGCATGGCCGCCTCCAGCAAGAGGTAAGTCGGCGTGCTTTAAAAGGGGGGGTTGCAGCCGGGCTGGAGCAGCGTGTGTAGCAATACAGCTTGCAGCCATTCGGGGGTGGGTTTGTATGTATCATTTGCAGGAATCTAGGGAAGGGGGAAGCTTCCGTTTTTGTGTGTGTCCGCTCCCGAACGCGGGAGTCTATATTGCGTATGTATGCTACTTAAAAAACTGCAGTCCTTACGTTCACTTACTACGCAGTCCTGCCTGTGTGTCGGCTCAGAGGTACATCCCATTTAGATCAGTGGTGGATTCTACTGTGTTTTATTTCTGTATCTGTGTTTTGTGTATTGCTGTGAACCGCCCAGAGGGCTTCTGTTATTGGGTGGTATAGAAATGGAATAAATAATAAATATAAATAATTTTCTGGGTGTTCGGAAGCTATTAAAGTTTCAGGAGCTTTGTTCCCCGGTAAGTGGGTTGTAACTTTCACCTGGGAGTAAGCCCCATTGAACGCAGTAGGAATCTTGATGAAGAATGATGGCTGAGAGAATCAGGGTGCAGTCCTATGGTTAGGGGGGGGAAAGCCCTACAATTCCCAGCATACCCCATCCAGCATGGCTGGCTGGCTGGGAATTGTAGGACTTTTATTTATTTATTTCAGTGTTGGCTGGGGCATGCTGGGAGTTGTAGGCCAAAAACATCTGGGGACCCAAGGTTGGAGAACACTGATTGATTTATTTATCCTATTTATACCCCGCCTTTTTTTTCCTGCAAGGAACCCAAGGACAGCTTACATAATCTTCCTCCTCCCCTCCATTTTATCCTCTCAACAACCCTGTGAGGTAGGTTAGGCTGAGGGTCAGTGACTGGCCCAAAGTCACCCAGTGAGCTTCATGGATATTTTTTCTGTCTAAATATCCTTAGGGTCGTGCCCTATGGCTTCAGGAGCTTTGTTCCCAGGGAAGTGGGCTGTGGCCTTCACCTGGGAGTAAGCCCCATGGAACCCAATAGGAATCATGATAAAGAATGATTGGTGAGAGAATTGCAATGCTATGCATGTTTAGACAGAAAAACAGTCCTACAATTTCCAGCATTGGTTCCACCCTTACAGATGTGAAGGCTTGGCTTTTTTATTTTTTTTTAATGGAGGAGGCGGGGGGGGGGACATTTCCACTGAAATTTTTCAAACAGTCCTGCAAAAAATAAGGAAAAAACCATTCCCCACCCCACCCATTTTTCTGGTTCCTCCCCATTTTTCCACATTTCCCTCCAGCCTTCACATCTCTGGAGAGAATAAAATATATGATAGTGCAGTGTGTAAATGGATAAAGGTGACAGGTATATTGTTTAAATAACAAAATGGGTTGTGAAATTATGTTTGTTTGTATCTGTTAATTTTTAAATAAAAATCAGGGCTCTTAAAATTATTATTATTTTTTAACAAAAGCATTCTGCTCATTCAATTCTAACCCCTCTCCTTCCCCGCCTCCCCCCAGTACAAAAATCTTGGATATACAGCATATGACAGCATGATATCCATTGCACAAAGAAAACCAGGCATCAGATCAGGGATGGGGACTCGGACTCGAGGACTCGACTCATGAGTCGGACTGAGTCCCCCCTCTGACTTGAGTCTGACTCGAGTCCCAATATTTTTAATGGGACTCGAGACTCGACTCGGGGACTCGGACCAAGGACTCTCAACATCCCTGGGCTGTTGACCGAGTCTTCTGGCTGTGCCAGAAGGAGCGGGATACCAGTGAAGAATAGCGCATGGAGAAGCGAGGTGCGCCGCTGCTCGGCCACTATGGACAGCTACCAGGAGCGGGCAAGCCCCAACGATGTGTTGAGATTTATTTTGATTGATTGTTGTTGTGGGGGGTTAGGGTCAGGGTCAGGGTCAGACATTTTGGGTTTGGCTGCCTCTGCCTGCCTGTTTGGGGGTTCCCAGCCTCCTCTGCCTGCCTGGTCTCTTCTTAACCAGTTCCACAGTTTGAATTGTTCAAGACAAAGGCCTCTTGCCTGCCTGCTTTGGGGTTCCCTGCCTCCTCCTCTGCCTGCCTGGTTATTTTGGGTTTGTCCGCCTGGTCTGTTTTGCCAAAATCAGTTGCAGAGTTATGAAATAAAAAGGCACACTTGTGCCTAGAATTTATTTAAGCCACACATCTGAAGTAGCCTATTTTGTTGTGGGGGAAACCCCATTGATTTTAATAGGGACTCGTGGAGTCAGTTTTGGGAGAGACTCGGGACTCGTGAGTCACCATTTTGGACCAAGGACTTGGACTTGGACTTGAGACTCGGGTCCAAAGACTCGTGACTCGAGACCAAGGACTCTTCAACATCCCTGCATCAGATACAACTCTCAGAAATGAATAAATAAAACCAAAGATTAAATAATCATGTCACTAAAATACAACCCTTTTCAGTTTCAAAGGTCTTGATGCATCAAAAAAGGAGGATAAATATAGCAGCTTATATTGTGGTAACATGCCTAGTGTTGGCATCGGTACCAGTTTCTGGAGATGCCCTGAGATGGTGGGGAGAGTTTTGCTTTTCTGTAAGATTGCTATTGCTCACTGGGGCATGCTGGGAGTTGTAGGACTTTTTCTTTTTCTGTCTCAGTGGCATACGATTGCGGCCTAAGGTTACAATCCTATAAATGCTTTCCTGGGAGCCTTACCAGTCACATACTGGCTTCATTTGTTTGTAATGCTAAAGCAGAGGTTGAGAACCTGTTTGTTTGTTTATTTATTTAATACATTTTTATACCACCCAATAGCTGAAGCTCTCTGGGCAGTTTACAACAGTTAAAACCATAAAATACAATATAAAATAAATATAAAATTTAAAACGAACAGCAAGGCTAGCGGCAACAGTTACAATAACAGAGTTAAAAACAACTACAAAATTAAAATGATTAAGATGATTAAAATGCCTGGGAGAATAGAAAGGTCTGTTGTGCTTCCAGGTGACATTGGGCTCCCAACTCCCATTAGCACCAGTTGGTATGTCCAGTTTTCAGTGAAGATGGGAGTTGTAGTCCAACAATATCTGGCGGGCCACAGGTTGTCCACCACTCGTATGGATAGGTAGCCTTTGGCAAGCAGGAGTTCTCCCAACCATTCCCTCTCCAGTAGGGAGCATAATAATACTGGCCTACTTTGCAGGGTTGTTGTAAAGCAGAGGCGGGCAACGTTTTTAAATGCCGAGGTCACATTACCTCATGGGTAATCTGTTGGGGGCCGGATGTCAACAGTGGGCGAGGCTGAAGCCAGTGGTGGTTAGGGCCAGAGCCAAAAGTTGATGGGGCAAACCCATCGCTCTCCCTTTCTGCCACCCTTTTGTTGCTCTCTTTCCTTCCCGAGCAGTCAGGCTGCCGAGGAAGGGACAGATTGCTCTTGCCAGAGATCTGAGCAGATTGCAGGTCTGGGGTTTTTGAAATTAGGCTGATCTACCCTGTCGTGAAGAAATAAGATAAGATGATGTGATCTGCTTTGAATGCTTTGACAGCGTCTAGGTAGGCCATTGGATTATTCGGAGCTGGGACTCCGAACTTGGGGGTGTCCTCCCCCCCTTTGCTGCTGGCACAGAAAGAACTATGCCACCTGCTTCTCTGAGGTCGTGAACACGACCTTGGAGTAGGGGTTTAGGGGGCATTCAGGGGGGCGGGGAGGGGAGGAGACCGGCACCACCATGATACGAGGCTTCCGTCTCCTGTTTTGAAGCGCCACAGTTAGCTGAAATTGGCTGTCTAGCTGTTTTGCAGGGTGGGAGGAGCCCAAAGAGGACCTTCGCCTCTGCTCTCCTCCCGCCCTGCATGGGATGACCATAATCCTCTTGAGTTTGGAGGGTTATGGGCATCCCGATTGGATTGTGCCCTAAGAAATATAATGATGATGGTGGTGGTGATGGATAATAATAATTTTATGAAGGCATGACATCCAAATCTGTCTTGTTTTAAAACTCTCTCTCTCTCCTCCCTTCTCCCTGGCCTCTCTGGAATCAGGAAACTTGCTGAGCTGAGTGTTGATGAGTTCCTGACCTCCACCTTTGATTCGGATGTGGATGCTGACTCAGAAGAGGATGCCCTTGAATTCTGGGGAAGTCGGGACGAGTAGAAAGCAATGCCAGAACGGGCAGGCCGGTGGCAGGAGGAAAGCAGTGCTCAAATCGAAACTGGCAGAAAAGTAAGAAAATACATATCTCTTGCTTTTAGCAAGGGCAATCAATTGCTTTGTGGAGTAGTTTCCGGCCTGTGTGAATCTAGGACTTTTTGGGAAGCTCATCGGTCAGTTCCTGGATGAGAAGATCAGTAATGGTAGATAGACTTCCCTAAAAGTTAGCTTGGCTGCCACAACTGGTCTTTCCTTGCAATAAGTATGGAAGAGCTTCGGCACGTTCTATAGCAGGGGTGGGCAGAAAGGAAACCGCCAGATGTTTTGGACTTCCAACTCCCAGAAGCCCCTGCCAGCATGGCCAATGTTCAGGGATGCTGGGAGCTGAAGTCCAGAACATCTGGAGATCTGCTTTCTGCCCAGCCCCTGTTCTAAGGCACTCTTCTTTTTGTGCTGTGTGCTTAACTTCGTTTTTATTTTTCACGGAAGGAATTTTGTGCACGCTTACTTGGGGAACGCCACCCATCGGACCCTCCCGACGTTCTTGAGCTGCAACTCCCATCAGGACTAGCCAACAGAACCGGTGGTGAGAGAGGATGGGAAGTGTAGTCCCAACAACATCTGGCTGGGCCGCGTGTTCCCCGTCCCTGTGTTGAACTCAAGCTGGACTTGCATCAATCTGATATGCGTAGGACAGTTCATACAATTAGGGCGCCGTCCTACGCATGTTGAGACAGAAAGGAGTCCTACAACTCCTAGCATTCCCCAGCCAGCTTTGCTGGGCTGTATAAAGTGTAAACAAGTATAAAGTGTTGGTTATCACCTTTAAAGCCCTACATGGTTTGGGTCCGGGTTACCTGCAGGATCGCCTTCTCCCGTACATTCCGCCCCGCACGCTCAGGTCCTCTGGGAGGAATTTACTCCAGTCAGCCAAACTAGGCTGCCGAGTACTACCCAGAGGACCTTCTCTTCTGCTGCTCCCAGACTGTGGAATGGCCTGTCGGAGGAAACTCGTCAACTAGATAGTCTCTTAGCTTTTAAAAAGGCCATAAAGACTGACCTTTTCCGACAGGCCTACCCAGTGGAATTTTAAGAGTTTTTAGGATACTTTTAAAGGTTTTAAAGAATATTTTAATAATATTTACTATGTTTTTAACTAGTTATGTATTTTATATTTATGGTTGTTCCCCGCCTCGATCTGAGTGGAGAGGCCGGGTAAGAGATAAATAAATAATTTTTTTATTATTATTATTATTATTATTATTGAATAAATAAAATAAATACTTGGGAGAAAGTCCCATTGAGTTCAGTCGGGTTTATGCCCAGGTAAGAGGGCGTAAGATTAGAGCCTGGGACTAAGCCACATTGACTTCAATGGGGCTTACTTCTGAGTAGACCTGTATAGGGTAGCAGTGTAAATCTGGGCACATCACGTTATAGATAGATTTAAGTGCCTGTTTTCATGTCTTTCAAAGTTAACTTCCTTTTTTTAAAATGACGACAAAAACTCTCCTTTCACCAGGAAGGTGAAGAAGGGAAAGGCTTCCCAACACAAAGACCAGCTCTCCCGGCTGAAGGACAGAGATCCTGAATTTTACAAGTTCTTGGAAGAAAATGACCAGACGCTGCTTAATTTTGATGACTCGGACAGCTCTGATGAGGAGGAAGGCATTCATGTCTTGCCTGAAAAACTGGAGGTATTTTGTTTGTTTGAGTTATGTTTAGGCCGCTCTTCAGTGCTGCTCTCAGGGTGGCTTAGAATAAAATAAGAAAGATCATAAATCCTGGGCAGAGTCAGACCTTTGGTCAATCTAGCCCAGTATTGTCAACACTAACTCGCAGCAGCTCTCCAGGCAGGGTTCTTTCCCAGCCCTACCTGGAGAGGCCGCGGATCGAACCTGGGACCTTCTGCATGCCAAGCATGTGCTCTATCACACTGAGCTACGCCCCTTCCCCACCCTCTCATGCAATGAATATATGAAAAGTTGCTGGATGGAGCAAACAGCACATCAAATAGGAGATTCTATTAGATGGCCTGCAAGGCCCCTTCTGACTTTGTGGTTCTATGATCCCTCTTTCCACACTGCCTTCAGGTGCAGCCATGCTGGCTCAGGATGATGGGAGTTGTAGTCCCACACATCTGGAGGGCAGAAGTTTGGGGAAGGCTGGCCGTGGTGTATGTCTTTACGGCATCTCCCTTGCATCCTTTTGTAGGAAGCGAGTGACGACGACGACTCGGATGATGATGGAGAAGGCACTGCCAAACGGAAGAAAGTTGACTTCATCACCGTAACTTTGAAGATGGTGGAACAGTGGAAAGAGGCTGCAGAGGCAAGAGATGGTGTCGTTTGTTTCTTTTAAAAAAATCAAAAATCTTTTAGGTGCTAAGTGTTGATTAAAGTGGGGTGGGTTTCCCAATGCTCACCATCTGTCCAGGTGCCCATCATGTATCAAGCATCATATGAAAACATGCGGCACGCTCCTCTTGGTGTTGGCATCTGGCGTGCCAAGGTGATGCATGTGCTCTATCATTTTTTTTCTCCAGGGGTTTCTGAAATGTTCTCTCGTCCTTCATTCTTTTTCCAGAAGCAGCTGTCGCCCAAGCTTTTCCATGAGATCACTCAGGCTTTCAAAGCCTGCGTGGTGACAGCCAAGGGAGAAGCGGTAGGGCCGGATCCTGGAAAGTTCAAAGTCACCGACAGCACAGGTGAGCCTGCGAGACCTGGCTTCGACACCCTCCTTTTGCCAACTGGTTATGATGAAGAGCAAGTCTCTGCATGTAGCAGAATCATGTGATGTGTTTAACCCTCGAATGCCCCTCCCCGGCTGGATTCTCAGGACATGACAAGCCACAGCAAGCCCTGGTTGGGGGTTGCATATTCATCATTGTGGACGGCACATGCTGCAGCCCCTCAAGGGTTAATTAACCCACAATGGGGTATCCTGTCATCTGAACCTGTGTGTGTGTCCATCCCTCAACACCATAGTGCCAAGACCATGAAACCTAGACACCTGAAACTTGGCGTGCATGCTGACGGGGACCCTTGGGTGTGCAGCTCCGGGTTACTTTCTTTTTTTAAATGCTTTAACTTTAATATGTCCATGTGGTTAAAGCCTGCAGTAACATCCAGCCACTAGGGGCAGGCTTCCCTAGCCAGCACATAGCTTTGCAGTCCATACAGTTTGAAGTCATGGGAAATTAGTAGATCGAGGGACAGAGGCGTTGTTAGGGGACGGCCCACTAGGGCTGGAGCCCCGAATCTTTCATCTGAAGCCCCGAATCTTTGGGCGGCCATCTGCTGTCCGTGGGTGCTTGCTGAAATAAAGCGCCGGGGGCCCTGATGATCTCTGTTGCATCTGATCCCGCTGGATTAGCTGGCTTTTTGCCCACATGGGCTTCCCCTCCTGCTGCCCCCCCTTGAATCTTTCTGCCTGAGGTTTTTTTCTGAAATCAAATACCCTCCTCTCCCCTGTGCATGCATCCCTTTTTACAAATAGAGGTGCCCTTAGGAGACAGGGTTCTTTAAAGACACACACACACACACACACACACACAGGGAAGGAGAGAGAGACTTTAGAGCATATGTCACTGAGCATATGCAAATGTGTGTGGGGTCTTTTGTCCTGTGGGTCTGAGTCCCGGATCTTTTTGTCATCACCCCTGTCAAGGGACAAAGTTATATGCCTACCCCCTCCTTCCTGCAGTAGTGCACCCCCCCCTCCATGGGGAATGGAGTGGACAGACCCCTTGCTCGGACTATAAGGCATGGGCCATGCCTAGGGGTGCCAGTAGGCATGGCTTTACTACAGCATTGTGGGTCCCCAGTGTCTGTCTCTGACAGCTGTGTAAGCTTCCTTGAAGGCTTCGCTCTATCAAACTAAGGGCTATTCCACCTTTGCGGAGCCGGGTCCGTTCGCCATGCGACCTATAAGGGAGTGTGTGCCTTGTTGGGATGGGAGTGCGATCTCTGGTTATGAAAGTCCTCTCCTCTGTTTTCTCTTCCCGCGTAGTGTTTAACACCCTTGTGTCCTTCTGCATCCGCGATCTCTTTGGCATGCTGCAGAAATTGCTTCAAGTGAAAGCTGCAAAAAACAAGTCCAAGTAAGTTCTATTGACTTACTTTTTTCTCTATTTTTAACAAGACAGATCTCTGGGTGTTCAATTCTTGAACTGTCACCACGTAAAAGGGTATGCCTCCAATCCCACAGTGGGGTTCGGCAAACTGATGTCCCCCACATGTTTTTGGACTACAAGTCCAAGCAGCCCTAGCCAGCTTGACCAATGGTCACAGATGATAGGAATTGTAGTCTGAAACATCTGGAGGGCCCCAGGATGCCTACCTAATTTGTAACCCACCAAGAATCTTAGCCTAGGACCTTCCGCGTGCAAAGCAGGTGCGCCACCACTGAGTTACAGCCCTTCCCTACATTTCTAGTCCTCATGGTTCCAAATAAAGAGCTAATTTAAATAGGAATGTAGGAAACTGCCTTATATCGAGTCAGAGACTTGGTCCAATTCCTTCAACTTTTCTTCATAGGGCTTGTTTTCCATTCCTCCGTTTTGCCGTTCCAGTTCATCTATATCCTCCTTAAAACTGTGGAGGTCAGAACTGGATGCAGTACTCCAGATGATGTCAGACTAGTGCCGAATAAAATCAAAGGACGCTGCCTTATATTGAGTCAGACCCGCACAGCAGCTCTCCAGAATTTCAGGCAGGGATCTTTCCCAGCTCTACCTGGAGATGCCGGGGATCGAACCTGGGACCTTCTGCATGCAAAGCAGGTGCTCTATCACGGAGCTATGGGCCTTTTCCTTGTGTTCTCGAGTGTTCCTCCTACCCCAGGAATCCCTTTCCTTCCAAAGCACCATGCCCTAGCTCCTTTCTGTTTTTTACGATAGATACATATCCAATGTGTACCTCTACATATTTTATGTACAGCAAGATATACTACTGTTCTTAGGCCTAGTTATACAAAGGTAGACCAAATAGCCTTGTATTTATCCATTTGTAGATTCCGCCTAAAGGCCACCTGTTCAAAAATCGAAAGCGTCACTAAGTCCTCAACCCATTGTGTTATCGAAGGTGGCCATTTTGTCTTTCCAGGGTGTAACATCAGTCTTTTAGCTGTCAAAAGGGCGTGGAGCGTCCTATTTATGTTGACCTTGCGTTAAGTTCCGAGAAGCAGGTAGATTGTTAAGAAGAACATGCACATCGGAAAATTTTAAAGAGCTTTCCGTCACAAAGTTTATCCATATTATTACCTCTTCCCAAAAAGAAGCGGCCATTGGGCATTGCCACAACATATGGGTAAGAGAAGCATTAGCTGTATTACACCTCCAACAATTAGCTGAATTGGACAAACCCTTATTAAAAAGACGTTGTGGCGTCCAATATACCCTAAATATAAGTTTTTGCTGAATTAAAGGTAACCTTAGGTCCGTTACCCCTAAATGCCAATGAAACGATCCATTGATTAGGCAAGATAGGACAATCCAATTCGTTATTCCATTCTTGCTTAAGACCCTAGCTCCTAACGTTCTAAGAATGAGAGATTTTCAAGGTCTGACCGGGGCAGTGTTGAACTTTCGGTTCAAACCAAGAGCCAAGTTGGAACAGCTGGGCTCGAGAGGGTACAATTAATCTCTTGTTTCGCTTGCAGGCATCAGCTACGTTGCATTCTTCGACGTGGCCATCCGATCTGGCTGGGAGCATGGGCAGCGATTGGGGGGGCGGGGAGCGTTCTTCCTTGCGTGTGTAGTTCCGCACATGATCTTGGCTCATGGCTATACTTGGCAGGCGAACTGAACAAGACAAGGTCAAACTGGGTGACACACTGGCCGAGCAGCCTGCCCGGCCAAGCTGAGTAACTGGCTAAATTCGGCTAGGACCATAAAAGGACCAGGGTTCAAATTTCAGTTCAGCCGTGAGTTTGCTGGATTGCATTTAACAAGTCCTGTGCCCCCTTGCCTCGGCTCCCTTTCTGTAAAATGGGAATGAAGGCAGCCCACCTCCCAAGGGCTGTTGTGAAGTCAAAGAAGGTGATGATGGAAATGCACGGTGCAAGTCTAACACATAATGCATATTTTATCAATAGGGTCGTGCATAGCGTGTACTGCTAGAGAATTTCAAGTTCTTTCCAGGAGAAGCCGGGGTGGCATAGTGGAGTGTTGGACTGGGACTCAGGAGATCTGGGTTCTAGTCCCCTCCCGGCCATGAAGCTCACTGGGTGACTTTGGGTCAGTTACGGACTCGCAGCCTAACCTACCTCACAGGGTTGTTGTGAGGATAAAGTGAAAGAGGAGAAGGGCCATATAAACCACCTTGGGCTCCTATCAAGAGGCGAAAAGGCGGGATATAAATGTGGGATTTGGAGTTGCATTGATGATGAGAAGGAGAAAGTCCAGGAGCAGTTTGTTTCTTTGTTCTGACATACTGGAGAGCCAGTGTGGTGTGGTGGTTAGAGTGTTGGACTGGGACTGGGTTTTGGTCTCCACTCGGCCAGGAAGCTTACTGACTCGAGTCATGGACTCTCAGCCTAACCTACCTCACAGGGTTGTTGTGAGGCTAAAATAGAGGGGAGGATCATGTAAGCTGCCTTGGGCTCTTTGGAAGAAAGGTGGGATATAAATGTAACATATGACTCAATAATAATAAAATAAAACCCAAACCCTTGGGATATGGATATATTGTTCAAATTTAGGCACATTTTATATTTTTTTCCCATAACTTGCTTGGATAGGGATAAGGAAATGTGCAGAATTCTACCCCGCTGAGCCCTGGAAGGTCCTGATAACCTAATTTTGGTTCCTAAAATTTCACTGTGCATTCTCCGCATGCTTTTGAGCTAACTGCAATAGGTCAGGCACCAAGGATGTGCTTTCAACACAACAATCATCATCATCATCATCACATTTATATCTCGCCTTTTTTCCTCTTGCAAGGAACCCAAGGCGGCTTACATAATCCTCCTCCTCCTCTCTGTCTTATCCTCACAACAACCCTGTGAGGTAGGTTAGGCTGAGAGTCAGTGGCTGGCCCAAAGTCACCCAGTGAGCTTCATGGCCGAGCGGGGACTAGAACCCGGATCTCCCAGGTTTATCCCGGGGCTTTTCCCAACCATCAACTTGTCTAAATGTTAATGTGCTTATATAAGGATGTATTATTTTATAATTTGTTGTAAATATATATTAGAATATATGAACTAAATTAAACTTTGTAGCAGCAATGAGGACTAGAAGCTTGCTTTAAAAATAAATGGGGTGATGGGAGTGGAAATGGAAGGTTATGATTCTCAAGGTGCTGATTTCTGGCACCTAATTCCAAGACCAGTGTCTCTTATGGACACAGCCCTTATGGAAACTGAGCCTGGGAAACCTGGGGCTAGATGTTAATTTATTTACTACTAGTACTACCACCACCATTATTATTATTATTATTATTATTATTATTATTATTTGATATCCCGCCTTTTTTCCTGTAGGGAACCCAAGGCAGCTTACATAATCCTCCCCCTCCTCTCCATTTTATCCTCACAACAACCCTGTGAGGTAGGTGAGGCTGAGAGTCAGTGACATGGCCCTTTATGTAAATGAATAGGGTGGCGGCTGCAACTTTATATATTCTGCTGCTGCCATGCCTGAATAGTATACCGTACTGTACGCAATGTGTTTCCTTTCTTTGTTCTTTAGGATGGTCTTGCCTTCCTCCAGTCCACTTTGGGGCAAGCTGCGCCTGGATATCAAAACACACCTTGGCTGCACCATCCAGGTAAAATGTTGCAGGTGTACTTTGTTTTAACTAAGCAACTCAGGTGGGTCTGGCCTTGCGGTATCCCTCATCTTCTATTTCTGTTAAAGTTGCATCTGGTGGCAGGTTCTGGGCTACCCAAGGTTGAAGAACACTGGTTTGGAAGCTCAGACCATGGTTTAGGTTCTCAATTACGGCCAGTGCAAAGCATGGTTTGGCTTGACGCCTCAGTTGGACTAAAAGCAAAGATAGCCGTGTTAGCCATCAGAAAAATTCCAAAATCCATATTAGTGTAATTCCTTTATTAGGCCAGTTGAAAGCACACCCAAAAATGCAAGCTTCTGAGATCTCTAGAGAGATGAACTCTTGTGTGTTGAATGAATGAATGAATGAATATATTTATTATGGTCAATGACCAGCACCCAATAATAAAACAGTATCAGATAAAATAGATCCTTGATCTGTGGTTGACCTTCCGGTTCTAAATCCCACCTGTTCTTCAAGAATGTTTTCTACATGTATCCATGTGTGTTGGGGGCGGTGGCAAGAGGGGTACCTGTCTGTGAGCTACTGTGTCTCTCACCAGCTTAAGGTAGATTTAAAAGTTGTTGAGTCCCTTGAGCGTGACCAAGATCTTAATGTTGCCTCCACGTTCTGCCATTTTGCAGCTCCTGTCATGTTTAACGGAAGCCTCCGTGGGAGCTGCCGTCCTCCAGCATGTCAACTCCATTGTGCCTCATTACTTGACTTTCCCAAAGCAGTGCCGGATGCTGCTCAAGGTGAGTTCTGCAACTGGTGCTTGCTTGTGGGGAATATAATGGCCAGGCCTTTAGCTCAACCTTACAGGGTAATCCCTAAGATATTATCAGCCCACCAACCCTTCTCGCAAAGGTTACAAACTCATCTGGCCACACATACCAACTTAAGTAATTTGTGGCATGCCAATAGCCTGGGAGGGAAAACCCCGCTCTCTTCCAGTATACAAATGCTTACCAAACTGCTCGCTCACCTGGAGGAAATTTTTGCTCGCCGTAGGTGAATAGGCAAGTGTTTATGGACAAGCCTGATTTAGCTGGGTAGTTCATGTGGATATGTGAATTTATCTCTCTCTCTCTCTCTCTCACTCACACACACACACACACACACACACCCGTCTGCCTACCTACCTTTAACTTCCCTTCCTTTCTGGATCCCAGGTCACAGCTCCCTAATCTTCTAGGGTCTTTTTCTTATCCACTCCCTTCTTGCCAGCAGCAGTCTACCCCTTCTGTCTCTCAGGCCACTTGTTTGTTTAAACACCTGTCTTTATTAGGGCTCTCAGTTAAAGTAACCCTAATTAATTAGATGAGTTTCATTTGATGGGTTTAATCTGCATAAACGGGCATAGGAAGAAATGGTGCTGAAGAAACCAGCATACTGTACTTTTCTATGACTTTAAGCGCACATGTGCAAGGCCAGCGCCATCTTAGAAGAGGCATTCCCTGCCGTGTTTGGGAGAGGAGGAGCAATGGCCATAAGATGGTGTTAAAAGAGGCATCATCCTGTCCATGACCTGCACCGGGTGGCAGAGCTGGAGCAGAAACTGAGCCTGGGAGACCTGGGGCTAGATGTTAATTTATTTACTACTAGTACTACCACCACCACCCATTATTATTATTATTATTATTATTATTTGATATCCCGCCTTTTTTCCTGTAAGGAACCCAAGGCAGCTTACATAATCCTCCCTGCTCCTCTACATTTTATCCTCACAACAACCCTGTGAGGTAGGTTAGGCTGAGAGTCAGTGACTGGCCCAAAGTCACCCAGTGAGCTTCATGGCTGAGCGGGGACTAGAACCCGGATCTCCCGAGTCCCAGTCCAACACTCTCACCACTACGCCACACTGTCTCTCAAAATGAGCTCCAAGGGGAACTGTTAACCCAGCAAAGATCCAGAGGAGACTGACGGGTTCCGATCTGTCCCTCTTGTGGTTCCCTAGAAGGCGACGGCCCTTTCCCTAACCACCGACCACTTGGTGGCTTCCCTGGCTTTTGCAGTCGTGTCCCCCCCCCCCCCCCGTGTAAAAGGTTGAAATGCCTCTCGTAAGGCTTAGTGACTGGCAGTAAGAGCTTTAAGCTAAAACATGCTGGTAGTTTGGGGGCCTGCCCCCTTTGCCTTTGTCCCCGCCCACCCCTGGAATGCGGCCCCCGAAAGCTTCTCCAAAGTGGAATTCAGGCCTCAGACCGAAAGTGGTCCTGCACCCCTACTTTCAAGGTAAGCGCCAGTGCCTCCGGTTGGGCAAATTGGATGCTGATGCTGGTGCAATGGCCACAAGATTAAGGCAATATAAAGGTGGTGTGCGTCTTGAGGTTGAATGGCAGCGGTTTCCTCCCCTGTGTATGCGTTTCTCATCCTTCCTTCTGTTTTTAGCAAGCCACCCGTCTCTGGAGCACAGGGGAGGAGACCGTGAGGGTGCTCGCTTTCCTGGTGCTCAACAAGATCTGCCGGCACAAAAAGGACATCTACTTGAACCCGGTCCTCAAGGTAAGGTGGTGGCAGGGGGCCTTATGAGTACGTACAACTGCTTTATACTATCTGGCAGCGGCCATTGGTCCATATAGGCCAATATTGTCTACCACGATTGGCAGTGGCTCTTCATTCATTTCACTGATCACATTTCTATTAACCACCCAATGGCCGAAGCTCTCAGAGATGTACATACCAAAAAAAAAAATTGGGGTGAGAAATATAACTTGGTCCCAAGAGGTGGGGGGGGTGCACAATGTTTATGTTGTATTCATTATTTTTAAAATTAAAAAAAAAAAAAAAAACAAACCGGTTTCCTGTTGGACTACGAGTGAAAATAACATATCAAGTTGAAAATAACTACCGTATACATAATTTGGTTGGTCATTCTGTTAACCATCTGAAAGAAAAAACAACGGTGGATGCAGAAAGGACTTTATCCTGGGTGGCCAGGACTTGTGAAAAATATATACATTGTATTTACTAGATCATATTATTCATTATTTATTGTTATGAATATAAGTTGTAATTAATATAAAGTTATAAGAATTTTGGAATAATTTTGATCACTGGTGGCCTAGGCTTCCTTTAATCAGTAAGTAATTGCAGTGATTCTCCTTTGTTTTTGCAATCCCAGGCATTTAATGGCATATGATGGGACATGTCAGGTCTTTTAACAGGTCTAGTTTGTTTTTTTTTAATTGAAATTGTTTTAGCTGAGTGAATCCCAACCTACTTGTTGAAGCCCCAGCAGTGAAAAATAAACGCTGTTGCTTCCATTTTTCCCCCCTCTGCCCTTCAGCAAATGTATATTTCCTACGTGAAGAACTCCAGATTCACATCCCCCAACGCCCTTCCCATGATCAACTTTATGCAGCGGACTCTGACGGAGATGTATGGCCTTGACCCATGCGTCTCCTACCAGCACGCCTTCATCTACATCCGCCAGCTGGCCATCCACCTGCGCAGTGCCATGATGGTGAAGAAGAAGGTGAGTTTATGAGAGCGGGACACATGCATGGTGTCTGTTCCCAAATGTTCCTATTACCCCACGGTACCTAAATGGAGGCTCCGTCTCCCAAGGCAGAGTACCTCTAAATAATATTGGCTACAGAGCACACAACTGGAAAGTGCTATTGCTTTCATTCAGTGCTTGTGGGCTTCCTGGAGGTGTCTGGCTGGCTGCTTTTGGGAGAAGGAGGAAGGATTAGATCGGGGTGGGCAATGCATGAGTCGCAAGCTGTGTGCACCCCCCCCCACTGTGCCCTGAATTTTAATTTAAAAAAACAAACAGAGAAAATGGTGCTTCATAGCTGCTACGGAGTGCTAAAAGGGTCAAATTTAGCTTGCAAACAAGTTAAATTGGACCCTTTTACTGCTATGGGTGCTGAATTCCTTTCAATTTTTAAAATGGTATTTATTTCTTTAGAACATTATTTAATTGTTTTCTTACAAGTGCGTCATGCGGGTGGGTATGTTTCCAGGGTGGGTGGGCTGTGTGAAAATGGGCTTCCAGACCTCCTGCAGTTGGCCATCCTGGACTAGATGGACCATTGGTTTGGTCAAGCAGGACTGTTACAACATTCTGGGAATGCAGTGGGGGGCCTCTTACGACTGCTCTTCTCTGGGGCCTAGAATAAATCGAAGGCGCCTCTGCGGCGCACGCTACGTATGAGAAATGTGTTTTCCCCAGGATGTGGTTGAGCAAGACGGAAAACAGGCCCAGGCGCTCTGCTGGTATGCCACCTACTTGCGGGGAGAGGTGGTGTGATGTTTCTCTTTTTCTCTGTGTGTCTCCGGGTCTCTGTGCTGCCACCACAGCGTGCCTTTATCAGCATTCTTCTTCTCTGGCCTACCTTCTGCTACTATGAAATCTGCATTTCATCATACAGTAATGCCTTGGATTGCAAGTAACTTGGTTTGAGAGCGTTTTGCAAGACAAGCAAATTTTTAAATATTTATTTAATTTTTTTGACTTGATATACAAGCGACGTCTTGCAATACAAGTACTGTGGTACGGCTTATTTATTTATTATATTTATACCCCGCCTTTTTTCCTGCAAGGAACCCAAGGCGGCTTACATGGTCCTCCTCTCCATTTTATCCTCACAACAACCCTGTGAGGTAGGCTAGGCTGAGAGTCAATGACTGGCCCAAAGTCACCCAGTGAGTTTCATGGCCGAGCGGGGACTAGTCACTAGAACCTGGCTTAAATTAAAAATCTCTGTACAAATTTTTTGGGGGGATTTCATTTTGATCTAAGAGTGTTTTGGATTACAAGCATGTTTCCAGAACGAATTGTGCTCTCAATCCAAGGCATGACTGTATTACCAAAATCAGCAAATACAATTAGACAGTCTTTCCCCTGTTGCCTTTCCATCAACCTGTTGTTTGCCCCCATTTTTTTTGGTTGTGTCCTGGCCTGCTCATTCCTTTACCATTCTGGGTGGGGTTTTTTTCCAGAGACGAGAGATGGAGGGGGCAAGTAATTAACCCCCCCCCCCAATCTCCAGATTGGGTCTCATTGAGTCTGACATGGCCTAATCCCAGACAAATTGCTAATCCCCTCCTTTATTTGTGTTTAAAGAAAACAAAAGCAACACAGATTAGCGGCTGGTTTGGTTACACCCCCTATGCTTGCAGCCGAGTTGGTTTGTCATGTTAAGCCTCCCCCATCCCACTCCAAGGATACTCAGACGTTGCAGATAAGCTTGAAGAGAGATCACCAAAGTCTAAGGCCTTAATTGGATCTCCTTGGCTTCTCATACCCTCAGCCGTGATCCAGACAGAACCCAATCCAGTTAGTTCCACGGTAGGAGAGGGTGGTTCAGAGCGAGGTGGCCGCAGATTAGATTTTTTTTAACCCCCACCTGACACAAATCCACCCATCGTGATGATACATTAGTTTTATGATGAAATGGCAAATCGGTGATGTGAAGGTTGGAGATGCCAAAGTAATACTTACGTTTAATTTATACGCTGCCGTTCCTGCCAAAAATGCTGCTAACCATAACACCTAGGCTAAAAACGAAATCTTCATTAAAACATCATATAAAAACAATTAGATAAAAAACCCAATTAAAAAACCCCAACACACACAATAGAAGAAATAAACCGCATCAGCCAATTAAAAAACCCTTCAGCGACAGACCCACTTAGGGCGCAGTCCTATGCACATTTCAGGAACGATCCTGTGGCCTCTAGACATTGTCTGAAGGGTCATAGGATAGTTCAGATTCCCGGCTCCGAGGTTGGAGACAGTGCTCCAACCTCAGAGCTGGGAATTGGAGCTCCGACCCCTCTCCCCCTCCTCCTCTCAGCTGGCGTGGAAAGAACCATGCAGACTGTTCTCTGAGGTCAGGGAAAGCAACCTCGGAGAGGGGTGAAATAGGCGTTTCAGGGGGCGGGGAGGGAAGGAGGCTGGAAGCGGCCAGGATATGAGGTATGCTGAGACTGCTCCAGCCTCCTTGCCTCCCCCTCCGGGATGCTGCAGCTAGACGGGCAAAAAAGGCCCGTCTAGCGGTGCAGGGAGGTGAAGATTGCTTCCGCCGCTCATCCCGCTCTCCACTGAGGCTGTAAGCTTCCAAGTTTGTGGGCTTATGGGCATCTTGATAGGATTGCGCCCTTAGACAGAAAAAAAAATCCATGGCTGGCTGGGGAATGCTGGGAGTTGTAGGACTTTATGCTGTCCAAACATGCATAGGATTTTGGCCTTATGCCAACGGCCTGCCTGAATAAAAAGGCCTTTGCTGGCCGGTGGAAGGATAACTGCAGTGTCCGTGACCTCCCTCCCTTGGTTATTAGTATACTATTTATGTATTTGGCACTTTACAAAGAACAGGTTTGACAGGTCCCTGCCCTGAAGGGGTTTACAGTCTGACAATAAATTCAAGAGAGACAGCGGAGGGAGGTGGGGTAAATGGAGGCAGAATATGTAACTGAAATTATCACGTGTACTTCCTGTTTTGTTACAATAGTGTATTTGGGACTAGGAGGATATTGTGGGTTGGATGGACGCGGGCGGATGAAGATAATAGATGCATGGCCTCAGTGCCGCAAGACTTATAGGACTGTGGACGGGTGTAGGGACAAAATAACTCTTTACCAATATGGGTATGATGTATAGGAAGAGATCATGGGATTTCCTCTTCCTCTCTGTAAGCTTAATAAAGCTTTATTAGAGAGAGAACCAGCGCCCCCAGGTGGTAGTAAAACTGATAGTTCAAGCAGTGCTTCTCCCCCCCCCCACTTTTTTCTTTTTTGTAATGTTTTGGGGTTGTAATTGTTGTTGTTTTAGTTTATTTTGGAGGTACAAAAATACTAAAGAGCCAGCATGGCGTAGTGGTTAGAGTGTTGGACTGGGACTTGGGAGATCCGGGTTCTAGTCCCCGCTCGGCCATGAAACTCACTGGGTGACTTTGGGCCAGTCACTGACTCTCAGCCTAACCTACCTCACAGGGTTGTTGTGAGGATAAAATGGGGAGGAGAAGGAGGAGGATTATGTAAGCCGCCTTGGGTTCCTTGCAGGAAAAAAGGCGGGGTATAAATATAATAAATAAAGAAATAATGTGGTGCTTTTTTTGATTGGTAATGGGTGGGAAGGCATTGCAGTGGGATGGCGGAACCATACTTCATTGTAGGGCCCAAGTTAGTTGGAATGGAGGAGGGGGAATAAGAAGAAATTAAAATGAACGTAAGAGCCCGGCTGGATCAGAGCAAGGGTCCCTCTAGTCCAGCGTTCTGTTCCTGGAGTGACTGACTGGCTGCTTGTGGGAACAGAACGCTCCCGCCCATGTTCCCCAGCAGCTGGTGCACGTAGGCACGCTGCCTCTGATACTGAAGGTAGCATAGAGCCATCAGGACTAGTAGCCATGGGTAACCTTCTCCTCCAGGGATTTGTCCAATGGTCCATTGGTATTTTTACAGTGCAATCCTATACATCAGGCTTCCTCAACCTGTTGCCCTCCAGATGCTTTGGACTACAGTTCCCATCATCCCCAGTCAAGCATGGCCCGTTGTAGTCCAACACATCCGGAGGGCACCAGGTTGGAGAAGGCTGTTGTACATGTCTACTCAGAAGTAAGCCCCATATAGTTCAGTGGGAGTTACTCCCAAGTAAATGCATATAGGATTCCAGAGTTAGTGTTGTGAACTGCTTTGAGAACCTGATGGGCAGGAGGCAGGATAGACATATCACAAATACGGGGCGGTAAAAGTGATTTATGTTTATATACATAATAAATATGTTTTCTAATATCTTTATATCAGAGCACCTTATGTAATAAAACTCAAGACAGTCGCTACCCTCGGGCTTACAATAATGATAATATGGCAATGATAATAATGGTGATGATGTTTATAGCGCCATCCATCTGCATGGTGCGCTTACCAGTCTAAAATAATGACATTAAGGGCACACTCCTACAGCGGCTAGAACAGTGTTCTCCAACCTTGGGTCCCCAGATGTTGCTGGACTACAGCTCCCAGAATCCCTTGCCATTTGCCATGCTGGCCGGGTATGCTGGGAGCTGTAGGCCAGCAACATCTGGGGACTCAAGGTTGGAGAGCCCTGCTCTATATGAGTTCAGAGGGTTACTAGCAGCCACATTGTACTGTGCTGTAATTTAATTAGTTTGTATGATTACAATTAGCAATGCGACAATTAAGGAGTCCTGGGGCTGGTTTGACAAGTTTTTCACATTTCCTTCCCACCCACCCCCACCCCTGTGTAGGAGAACTACCAGTCAGTGTACAACTGGCAGTACGTCCATTGCCTGTACTTCTGGTGTCGGGTCCTGAGCACCATCTATCCTAGTGATGTCATGGAGCCGTTGATTTACCCGTTGACCCAAGTCATCATTGGCTGCATTAAGTAAGTAGCTGGGAATTCTTGTGTTTTGTCTCCATGTGGAGTTTTGCTTTTTGCTTGTTTGCCTTCCGAGCATTCAGTCTCAAGATATTTGCTTAGGGAAAGGGATGGATAAATGGGATGGAAGGGTGATGGCCACCGTGAATCAGGAGAAGGGGCTTGTCCTAGGTCCCACCAGTAGTAGTAGTAATCCTCCTCCTCCTCCTCCTCCTCGTCGTCGTCCTCCTCCTTTCAGTGGAGTGGCAGTCCAAATATATAGAATTTTATTATCCCTGCAAATTGTTGTCTTGTGTCTGGGAAGAGGACTTGAGGGTGGAGTAGTTTGTCTGGCAGGGGTTGGACTAAGTCATCTTCTGGGTTCTTTTGACTGATTCCTTCTACCCTTGCTTTCAGTAGATGGAGTGTGTTGAGCCCTTGGCCCTCTTTGTAATCAAGCTGTCAAGTCATATTTCCAGTCAAGTTACTTTTATTATGCAAAGTACAAGCAGGCATTGCCTCAGGCTACAGATGGTATCCTCTTGCAGCCAAAAGAGACAAACCTTCCAGGCAGGCTTTACATAACACAGCACCTGGTAAGCTTCAGCTAGCTCCCTGGGCTACCAAGTCCCTCCCGCAAGGTGGGTCTTTCCATGGGTTCACCTCCCTGGCTGCTAGTCTCTTTCCGCGCTGTGACCCTGCGTTGCCCCTCCCTTTTCATCTGACGCCTAAATCTTGGGTCTCGTATTCCCACCTCCACCTCCTCTTCGTTAGGAGCCTGTGTTCCCACGGATTCAGGGGACCCAGCTTGGCTGTCCTCCGAAAGATTAGACAACAGCTGGGTTACCTTCTCTCTCTCTCTCTCTCTCCCCCTGCTATTCTCACCGGTCTCCTAGTCCCACACCATTGGCACCTCAGCACCTTCCACCTCCCTCTCCCTGTCTGACCCAAAATCAGTTCTCATGTCTTCTTATGGCACGTCTGCAGAGGCCTTGGGCCCAGTCGCTACAGCATGTGCATCGCATCGTGACCTTCAAGCCTCTTTCTCGTTCCCCTTTCATTGCTGTGGCCCTGTACCCCCCCCCCTTTTTTTTTTGCTGCCTGTGATGGCTGGTGGCATTCCCCTAGTCCTTATTTTCTTTTTAGCCTGGGCGCATGGAGCATAAAGGCCGGGACATCGGCAGCCAGCAGAAGTAGTAAGAGCACAAGGTAGGCTATGAACCCTTGAAAATAGCTAGTTAGACCAGCTGAAGCATCTGGGCAAAGCGGTCTCGGTATGAAGACTTCTGGAATTCTTGTTATTTAACAAACAAACACGCACACACACGTGCACGCACGTACAACGACTGATTCCACGCTTTGCAGCCGTTGGTGACTAATGGGCGTGCAGTAAATTTTCTAAGACTCCAGCAATCTCCTGAAATCCTGTTAGTGCCGTGTCCAGATTGTAGGGGGGTTTTTCCCGGACGCCACCCAGGCTCCTCTGAGTGTGGATGTAGATAAACAGGTTTAAACGATTTCCAGCGCTTGCCTCTCTTCAATTTCTCCTCTTCCCCCAGAGACGCCTTTCCGTCACTTAAGCAGGGCTTTTAATTGTTCCGCGGACGAGCTGAGGCAGTTTTCCACCTGTCTAGGCAGATAAATCAGTCGCCTTTGAGGCCTCCCGGAAAGGTGAGCTCAGCAGGTCTCCAGGCGAGCAAGAGCAAGGACCGGGTTGTTGCTGGCGACAGCCATATACGCGGCAGCTCTCGGTTATATGTGCAGGAGCCATTTTAACAGGACCGAAAGACTCCGGGAGTAGAGGATGTATGTGTCCGTCCCCTGCCACACCATCTATATTCTGCACCTGGAATAAACTGTGCATACCAATAACATCTGTGCAAACATTTTTTTAAAATGTAAACTGGGATCTTTAGTATGAAGATTAAAAATATGCAGCACTGTTAGTAGGAATCTCTCTTATTTATTACGTATTTAAAACATAATACCTTTCTTTAAATGTCTACCTTTCCTTAAACATCCGAAGAGAGCTAACAGTCTAAAAACAAAACAGTGCACTCCTATGCATGTTTTCCCAGAAGTAAGCCCCACTGAGTTGAGCGATACTTACTCCCACGTAAGCGTGTATAGGATCTGCAGCCTAAGGCGAGAGTTATTTAAAAAGACGACGAGAAACATGACTAAAAGCAGAGTTTAAAAAGCTGGGGTGCTTGGGGTACTCGATCTTTGTGATGTCCAGTACGAATGGACTTGATCCACACCTCTTGGGCTAATATGCGGATCAGAATATAGTTCTCCGCCGTCTTTTCCACTTCCCGGATGTTCTGATGCAGTTCTTGGTTTAGAAAAAGTATCAAAATGCATTTGAAAAGCATGTTTTGTGAAGAAAATTCATTTCAATGGGTCTACTCTTAAGTAGGACTAACATTGGATACAATCCGGAGTAATTTAGAGTGGAAAGATGATTCTCTCGCGTCCACCTTTTTTGGAGTGCTCTTTTTCTCCCTATTATAAACTCATTGCTTTGGTTTTTTTAAATTTCTGCCAGTTTTTTATTCACTGTTTTTATGCTTTTTAAATTTGGTGGTCAGAGCTAGTGTGGCGTAGTGGTTAGAGTGTTGGACCTGGACTCAGGAGATCCAGGTTCTAGTCCCTGCTCGGCCATGAAGCTCACTGGGTGACTTTGGGCCAGTCACTGACTCGCAGCTTAACCTACCTCACAGGGTTGTTGTGAGGATTAAATAGAGAGGAGGAGGAGGATTATGTAAGCCGCCTTCGGTTCCTTGCAGGGAAAAAAAGGCAGGATATAAATATAATGAATAAAATAAATATTATGTTACGCTTCTAATGATTTATGGTTTTGTAACATGTTGTAAACCGCTGCAAGATTTTTTAAAATGGGAAGTGGTATACATGTTCTAAAAGAAATAATAAACTAATTACTTGTATATTGTGTGTATCGCCCTGAGAAAATGTTAGTAGGGCAGCGTGAACAATTTAAAAAATAAATATTTTTAACATTTAACATTAATTTTTTTTAATAAAATCCCACCCTGCATCCTTCAAAGGACTCAAAATAGTACGTGTTCCCTTCCTTTCTTTCTCTTTGATTCTTACAACGACCCTGTGAGGTAGGTTAGGTTGAGAGAGAGAGAGAGAGAGAGAGAGAGAGAAAGAGAACGCAGCTGGCCTGAAGTCGCTCACTGAGTTTCGTAGCCGAGAGGAGAGCAGAATTTGGTTCTCCATTTGATCTGTTACCCTGTGCCGGCTTTTTCCTCACAAGTTTATCAACTTTAAACTTGTTCCAAGGGGTGTGTGGTTTGTGGGGAAGCAACTCTTATTTAGACCAATTCCTCCTAGCTTTGTAAAAATAATAATAATTAAAACATCATTTTGAAAGGTTGGTGGGGGATAGACCCACTGTGTGGGTTTAATAATAATTATAATAATAATAATTATTATTATTTTACCATCTTTCATCCAGCAGGTGGCGCTTTGCCCTAGAGGAAAAAAATGGCTGATGAGCAGACCAAAGAACTGGGGTGGGGGGGGAGTGAAGGGATGGTTTGGGGTGGGGGGGGGATTGAGGGGGAGATTGCCACCCGCGTGAGCTCTGTTGCTTCAGGCGGAGAGCAGGGCAGAATTTAAAATGTGCTTCAGCAAGATAACTAGCAGCGCAGGGGTTGCCGACGGAAGCCGGAATTGGCTCCTCTCGCCCGCTGCTTTCCGATGTAGCGTAGGGAGGGGGAGGATATTGGGGAGGAGGGGGCTAGCCAGCCAGAACCTGGGGAGGGGGCAGTTGCTGGCCTGAGCGTACAAGAGTGCAGTGTTTGGCTGCCAGAATGGATTTTGGCTGTCGTTGCTCTTTAAAAAAAATTTTTTTAAAATTGCTTCACCAAGTGCATCATGTGTAAGTGGAAGGACTGAGGGAAGTAGAGAGCTTGAAGCTGAGGAGAATCATCCCTCCAGGTTAATGCAGTTCAGACTGAGGGAAGAAGAGAGCTCGAAGCAGAGGAGCAATGGAGCAATGACTCCTCAGCTTCAAACACTCTTTTCCCCTCAGTCCTAATGCCATTAACCTGGAGAGACAACTCTCCTCAGTTTCAAGTTCTCTTCTTCCCTCAGTCCTAATTCCGTTAATGGAGTTTGGACTGAGGGAAGGAGAGAACTTGAAGCTGAGGAGAGTCTCTCTAGTCTAGGTTAATGTTGGGACTGAGGGAAGAAGAGAGCTTGAAGCTGAGGAGAGTCGGCACTCCAGGTTAATGGGGTTAGGACTGAGGGAAGAAGAGAGCTCGAAGCAGAGGAGAGTCTCTCCAGGTTAAACTGGAGCAATGACTCTCCTCAGCTTCAAACACTCTTTTCCCCTCAGTCCTAATGCCATGAACCTGGAGAGACAACTCTCCTCAGCTTCAAGTTCTCTTCTTCCCTCAGTCCTAACTCCGTTAATGGAGTTTAATGTTGGGACTGAGGGAAGAAGGAAGCTCGAAGGTGAGGAACCTGGAATAGGTCTTCACCACCACTCCCAATAGTGTCCTCACAGCAACCCTGTGAGGTGGGTTAGGTTGAGAGAGAGAGAGAGATTTATTGGCTCACGGTTATGAATAAGGTTTGAGGCTGAACGTGGATTTGAACTGAGTCTGTTCCCTTGTTGCCAACACTATTTTCTGCACCACGTATGTTTATTAGAATATGTATGTATGGCTTTTTCTAAAGCGATTTACAATAACAAAAGCGTGTTTGAAACCAACAATGGGTATTTCTCAAAGTTCCAACTCCGTGCTCTAGGAACTGAGGAAACAGCCTTTTTTAAAGGTCAAATTATTGGTCCATCTAGGCTAGTATTATCTACTCTTGAGTGGCAGCATCTCTCCGATGTCTCAGGCAGGAAGTCTCTTCCTTCCTTTCCTGCAGAAACTGGGGATTGAACCTGGAACTGGTCTTTCCCCATCATTTTTCTACCTTTTTTTAAAAACCTGAGGTGCGGTGGATTCAGCCTGAGACCTTCTGCGCGCAAAGCAGGTGCTCTGCCACTGATCTATGGCCCCTTTCTGTCGCAACTTTACCATGTGCCGAGGATCTGGTGACCCTTTCCTTGACCCTTTGGCTCTTTCGGAGATCCATATGGGTGGAGCGCTGTGCTTCCGGTGTGAGGGACAGCCGGAGGGTAAAAGAATGTTCTCTACCAGTCATTTCCTCCTTGGTTTTGGTTTCAGTGCTGTCGCTGCTGAAGCCTTCTAGGACTGCATCTGGTCTTCCAAGCCAGCAAGGGATGAGGAGCTAGTAGAAGTAATCCTTTCATTAAAAGACTCTTTGTAAAGTCTTTGGAGACTTCCTTTCCACACGGCACCCTGCTATCCACTCTTTGCTCTGGCAGTTCCGTTTGCACAGGGACGAAAGCAGAGCGTGGGCTCGCTTCACTTCTGTGCTAAGTAGTCCATGGAGTAGGGTCCTAGCAAACTGGTGTAGTTCTTCCCTTCTATGGGTGGTTCCCCCCTTTTCGTTTGTTAAGTCCCGGCATCAAATCTTTCCTCCCATGATGAACTCACTAGGCAATCTTAAGCATAAAGGAGCCAGGGTGGCGTAGCGGGGAGAGCGTTGGACTGGGACTCGGGAGATCCGGGTTCTAGTCCCGCTCGGCCATGAAACTCACTGGGTGGCTTTGGGCCAGTCACTGACGCTCAGCCTCACCTACCTCACAGGGTTGTTGTGAGGATAAAATGGAGAAGGAGAAAAGGAGGAGGATTATGTAAGCCGCCTTGAGTTCCTTGAAGGAAAAAAGGGCGGGGTATAAATATAATTAAATAAATAAATAATGCCCTTCTCTCAGCCTGCATTGTGGGGATAATAATATTGACCTACACTGAAGGGTTGTGGCAAGGATGATTGAGATAAATATGCCCCTTATGGAAGCTCACTGTTACTAAGACAGAGGGAGCAAGATGGAGAGAAGCCAGTTCTGTGGCTAGGACTTTATAGGGCCTGCTGGGTGGCCCTATAACAGTGCCAGTACTGATTCATAGATTCATAGATTAAAGTTTTTGAGGGCCCTTGACCAAGACACACCCTCCACGGGCCCAACCTTTTCACCGCCAGGGTCGCCAGCTGCTTGTGCTCCTCTTCCTCTTTCCCATCATCGCTACCGCTTGCTTGCTTGACAGACAAGAGAGCCAGTGAGCAAGCAGGCCGCGGCACCTCGTGTTTCTTTTCCTCACAACCACCGTTGTCTGAGCAGAGCAAGAGGCAGGTGAACAAGCAGGTTGCAATGGTGAAAAGGAGAAGCAAGTCCGGGGGGGCTCTTGCCAGCGGGGCCCTGTTGGAGTGACCATGCCTACCCTCGACGCCAGCCCTGCTGGTACTGCAGCCTAAGGGGTGCCTTCTAAACACGCAACTCGGTCTACTGTACTAGGCCCGTAGCGAGAACAGAGTACTGGTGGCACAAGTGTCGGGAGTTTTGTTTGCTGCGATCCCCAGTTCAAGAACCTCAGCACCTTTAGAAAGAGGCAGCCCAGATAACAGAAGGAGGGGAAAGATCTTACGCCCCAGACAGGATCCAAGTGCACAAAAGCAGGATGCATGTGTGTGTGTTTGCTTTTGCGCATGTGTGCTTTTGTGTGCGCATGCCGAAACGTTTCCTGGTTTGTGAGTTCATGGATACAGGCAGTCCCCAGGTTACGAACGAGTTCCGTTCTTAAGAATGTCTTTTAAGTCGGATTTGTATGTAAGTCGCAACAGCATAGCGTTCTATGCGTTAAAATCGGCATTTACGCAAATGGCGTAGTATACTACACTGTGGACTCCTATGTAAACGACGTAGCGCGGGGGAACTCAGAAGTCCATTCTTAAGTATGGGTTGTCTGTAAGTCGGACGTTCTTAACTCGGGGACTGCCTATATAAGAGCACGCGGGGTCTTTTTTAATCTGGTCTCAGTCGGAACAGCCTGCCCATGATGGTGCAAAAAAGCGACCTGGCTAGTGGGCCAATGATTTCCTGTTTCAGCTGGTCGGCCACCTGGGTGGGCGGCAAATGTCCCTGGCACATACTTCATTCCTGGACTGTCACAGGGAAGTTTTTAAGCCCGGCTGTCACATGCCCGAGCTCGCTGAAATGAATGGTCTTGCTTTACAGTAAATCTATACCTTTTAACAGGTTTATCCCCCAATCAATTAATTCCTGTAGAAGGTTTTCGTCATCCCCTTTGCCGGTTGCCAGGTCTTGGGCCGAAAGTAGATTTATTTCCATAATGGATCCAGTGATAATTATTTCACTATTTGGTGGGGGAGGGGAGGGTGAAGGGGTGGCATATGATTTATACCGTGCGGCTGATGCAGTTTCTCGGCCTCTTTGGTTTTTATGATCTCAGCAGTCGTCGTCGTCGTCTTGGTGAGGGGGGGTGGGCCGTGCCGGTGGGATTTGCTTCTCAGAAGCAGAGTTGCGATCGAGGAATGACTTTGAAAGTATGAGAGGTCTTGGGAACGGGGTAAAAGAAATAAAAGAAAATGGCTACGCTTTACCTGAGCTCTCTACGGCTTTTTACCAGAGCAGTTATTCTGGGATAGGGACCCTAGAACTCGCTTCAACGTGTTATTTATTTATTTATTTATTTAATGCATTTTTTAATGCTGCCCAATAGCCGAAGCTCTCTGGTCGGTTTACAACAGTTAAAACCATAACATACAATATTTTCGATCTGTTTACACCAGGGGTGAGGAACCTTTTTCAGCCCGAGGGCCAAGTTATGTTTTGGAGAAGCCCTTGGGGGCCGCATTGCAGTGGTGCAAAGACAAAAGGAGGAGTAGGGCCAAAATACACAGAATACTAGTATATTGTGGCTTAAATTGGGCCCAGGGGAAGAGGGTTTGGCCGCCGGGAGAACCCAGGAAGGCTGGATTTGGCCCATGGACCTGAGATTCAATACCTATGGATGAGATGAGCCTTTGGTTGTCCTTACATTCTCTTCGTCTGTATGCTGTCCCCGCGCCTCTTCCGTGCAGTCTTTGTCTATATTTTATTTTGAACATGTTTATATTATTACATTTCCATCCCAACTTTATTTCACAATGAAACTCAGGGAGGGGGGGGCGTAGGTGTGGTTTGTAAGCGATCTCCCATCCAAGCACTGACCAGCCCCCGGCTGATATGGGTGAAGGTGGTCCTTCAAGTAATTGTTTAACAATAGTAGCAACAAAAGTCACTCCCCCCCCCCCCCCGCACCGGCCACCCACAATACTAGAACCCAATGGGAACAGGCCTGTGGCTTACGCTGGCTCAGCTTGTCTGAGCGTGGAAAGCTAAGCAGGGTCAGGCCTGGTTATTACTTGGATGGGAGACCCCTCCTCTAGTTTCCTGCATTGTGCAGGGGGTTGGACTCGGCAGCCTTGTAGGCTCCTTCCAACTCTATGATCTATGAAATCTATGAAGCTGATTGGTGGGAGATTCAGGACAGATAAAAGGAAGGACTTCTTCATACAGCGCAGAGTTAAATGGTGGAATTTGCTGCCACAAGATGGAGTGATGGCCACCAATCTGGACAACTTTAAAAGGGTATTGGACAAATTCATGGAGGAGAAGGCTATCAATGGCTACTAGTTCAGATGGCTGTATGCTACCTCCAGGATCAGAGGCAGTATGCCTATGTACACCAGTTGCTGGGGAACATGGGTGGGAGGGTGCTGTTGCACACGTGTCCTGCTTGTGGGTTTCCCACAGGCAGCTGGTTGGCCACTGTGTGAACAGAATGCTGGACTAGATAGATCCTTGGTCTGATCCAGCATGGCTCTTGTTAGGCTCTTACGTACCTTTGGAGTCATTTTACAAATATTTTTTTATTATTTATTACATTTATGAATCGTCCATCTGGCCGGTCACCCTGTGCTCCAGTTCACCTCTAGTGAAGGAAACCTCTAGAGTAGGACCAGAGGTTGAATTCTGGGATGTGTGTATTGTGTAATGATAATCTCTCTCTCTCCCCTTGCAAGGCTGGTACCCACAGCTCGTTTCTACCCTCTGCGCATGCACTGCGTCAGGGCTCTGAGCCCTGCTATCGGAGAACACTCGGACGTTCATTCCCGTCTTGCCCTTCGTTTTGGAGGTGAGTCTTCTGCCTGTCGACGTGCGCGGCATTTTGCATAATACAAGAGGGCAGGTCTCTGCCCCGAGGAGCTTGCAGTCTAAAATTTAACCTCGGGGAGGATGACAGAGGAAAGGGGAGGAAGTAAACGGGGAAGGATATGCATCTATTTCAGTTCCACTTGCTTGGGCTTGGTTACAGTGGGGTATGGGGGTGAGTGCCGGCTCTGGGTTGTGGGGGGCCCTTGGGCAAGACACCCTCAGTGGACCCCGCCCTCAGTGAGTTGACCTTCTCACCGCCGTTGTCGCCAGCTGCCCTTGCTCCTCACCTTCTTGACATTGCTTCCACTTGCTTGCTTGACAAGCAGAGAGCCAGGGAGCAAGCAGGCCGTGGCGTCTCCTGCTCCTCCTTGTCACCACCGCCGTTCTCTGGGCCAGAGCGAGAGGCAGGCGAAGAAGCAGGTTGCAGTAGGGAAGAGGAGTAGCAACTCCAAGGAGTTCTTGTCAGTGGGCCCCTGCTGGGGTGTGGGCCCTCGGCAGATGCCCGACCATGCCTACCCTAAAATTGCTACCACTTTCTTTCTTGGCAGGCAGAGGCCATGCCTTCCCTTGATGCTGGCCCTCTGTGGGGACCAAGGGTGTTGTGGGGTGGGGATCGGCCTGCGTAGTATCAGCCTCTCCAAATTACGGAAAACTCCCAAGGGACAATGTTTGAGTTGTCAAAGTGCATGATGGGTTAATCCTTTGGGAAGGCTCTTCTGGGGTGGGCGGGCGGGCTGCCCTATATCTATATGACTTAGGAGCCTTAATATTCTGCTGTTTGAGTAACAAGACCTGTGCTGACACCTACACTCTGACAACCCTCTATGCCAGTGTTCTCCAACCTTGGGTCCCCAGATGTTTTTGACCTACAACTCCCAGCTACGCTGGCTGGGGCATGCTGGGAGTTGTAGGCCAAAAACATCTGGGGACCCAAGGTTGGAGAACACTGCTCTATGCTATCCTCTTGCTGAGCTGGTGGAATGTTCAAGCGCTAGGCAAAGCCTGCTGTTCTTGTAGTTGTAATTCCGTGCCGTCCGGGGAGACGAAGGTATAAATCTCTCGAGACCTCGACTGGTCATACCTTCCCGCCAGATTATTTCCCAGTAAGCCATTGCCGACTTCCTGAATAGCCTCCTTGGCTATTGGCATATGATGTTGGTCAGCACTAGCCGTAGTGGGGGGCGCTTTGAGGTGGGGCTGGAAGGGGGCAGTCTCCCACCCCACTAGGGTTTCTAGGTTGCATTGCCACCCAATCCCTCCAGACCATTGTGGGGGGGAGCGGGACACCTTAGGCCTGAGAGCCAGTTCTGAGAGAGCTCCCTTTCCTTCGACCACCGACGGTTTGGCATTTCCCTGGCTTTTGTGCAGTTTTCCCCCCATTCTAAAGTGTTGAAAAGCCTCTCCTAAGGCTTAGTTGCTAGCAGTAAGAGCTTTAAGCTAAAGTATGCTGGTATGTTTTGTATTTATTCATTTTTGGGGGGTATTTTGGTCCCAACCTTTTTGTCTAAAGCCCCACCCACAACTGGAATGCACCCCACCCCCCCCAGATTCTCCTAAATTGAATTCGGCCCTGGGGCTGAAAGTGGTTTCCTGAACGTGCTCAAGACGCTTCCTTTGCCACCAGTCTGACAACTGGGAGGCCCACCTGGGGCATTTCAATGGCCTGGATTCAGTTCTGGGACTTCCAGTTGCTCACACACACACACACACACACACACAAACCCATCCATCCCACCTTGATAGCTCTGGGAATGCACACTCCCCCGCCTTGGATCATGAAATATTTCATGCCTGGGCCACCGGCATCAAATGTGTTGTTCTGGCCTCGCCGTATGACATGGAATTGGGGAGGGGAAGCTAGGGTAGGAGAGCGCCCCATCGGCTCATGTAAGCCACAGCTGGGTTGCTGCTTGCATTGCATTTCAGCCCAGAGAAAGCACTTTCCAGGGGTCGCCTCTTTGCCCTCCTCCTGCTTTGCTCTTCCCCCAAAGCTCCATGCTCCCAAGTCTGTGTGTATGCATTGTTTCAAAGAGAGAGAGAGAGAGAGCTGGCAGATGGTGTGACCGGAGGAAGTGAGGAGAAACTGCTCCTTGGGAATCGGCCAAGCCACTTTGGTTCATTGCTAATCGTAGGGAAGTGAAAAGGCTCCTGCGGGTTTTGTTTTTTTTATAATGTTGTTGCAAACGTCCGTTCGTAAACCACATCCTCTCAGCCCCCGTAGCAGCCGGCGAGGCCTCCCCATCTCTCCCGGACCCCTTGTGGCTTCTCGACTGCCCCACCCCCCACCCCATCTCGTGCGTCTGTTTCCTTCCTCTCATCTCGCTCTTGTGAGGTTCCGCCGGTCGGGTTTAGCGACAAAGCACCTTTCACCCACCCACCCACCCGCTCTCTTCTTTTCCTCCGTGCTTTCCTTTTCTTTTCTAAACCTCCGGTAGATTAAAAGGCAGGCCTCCCTCTCGCGGCAAGCCACATATATCAGCCCAGCCGTTCCAGTGGTTTGTGCATGCTTTTCCTCCCGGTTTCCGCCACCAACCACATCCGATGCTGCTGGGGCATACGACCGGCACTTCGCCCACCCGTGGGGTGGGGGGACCATAGGGACTGAGCGCCTGCATTGCTGTAGAAGTACTTAGTTTATGTCCCTTGGTTTAAAAAATAAATAAATACGTATGGGGTGATGATGGAATAAACTGCTCAAAATACACACGCTTCTTAAACTTTTTGGCTTCAGTGAATGAATAGCTGTCTTGTTCCTCCACAGAACCTCACAAGAACATCCCCTTTTTATATTTATATATTATATATTATATAGATGGGCTTTTTTTTTCTTCCTCCACCCTCCGTTCAAGAAGCTCAGGGTGGCATTCATGACTCTTAGCATCCACCCACCCATGTTGTCTGCGCAACAAGCATGCGAGGTAGCTTCGACTGTGGGTTGTTCGGTTTGTTTATTTTAAAAGTTACACCGGGAATATACATGTTCTTGGGGCGGCTATTGCTTGCTTTATTTTTTATTAAAAAAATAAAGCAAGCAATAGAATAGAATAAGGCAAGCAGAATAAGGTTAGTATTAGAATTAAAAAGCATAAAGTAGTGGATTATTATTTTTTTAAAGGCAACGGTGAAACCATCACTTCAACACTTTAAAGGTGAAAACCAGTCACAATAAATATATTACATAAAATTAAAGAATAACAATGAAGTACTCATCGAAAGAAAAGGAATAAAACCACAGCATTAAATTAATCCTGCAATGCAATCCTGTACATGTCTACTTTGAAGTAAGTCCCACAAGTAAGTCAGATCAATGAGATTCACTCTCTGGCCACCAATTTGGAGGGCTTTAAAAGGGGGTTGGGCAAATTCCTGGAGGAGGAAGCTATCCATGGCTACAAGTCCTGAAGGCTATATGCTATAAGCTATAAGCTAGCCACCCTCTTCAATCTATAGCAATAAAGGGCACACTCATATGCATATTAAGGGGGGGGGGGGAAGTCCTACAACTCCCTGCATCCCCCAGCCATCTGGCTGGGGCATGCTGGGAGTTGTAGGTCTTCTTTCCTATCTTAAACACACATAGGATTTCACCTTAAGTTCTCTTATCGGGTATTTTATTGTGAACTGGTTTTCGCTGTTTTAAATCCTTTTACATTTTTGTATGTTTTAATTTTTCTAATAGGACGCCTTGAGTCTTTTCTGAGAAAAGCTCCTTAAGACATTTATGGTGCAATTCTATGCATGTTTAGACAGAAAAAAGTTCTACAACTCCCAGCGTTCCCCAGCCAGCCATGCTGGCTGGGGAACGCTGGGAATTGTGGGACTTCTAACTCTATGGTCTATGAAATCTATGTCTAAACATGCATAGAATTGTGCCTCCTCCTCCTCATCATATGATGACGGAGCAGCAGCACTGTTCCCTTGTATTTGCAACACATCTTTTCAAGGACCCTTACTCCATAATAGATTTGGGGGGGGGCAATGTGCCTGGCACAAGATGGAGTCTCCCCCCCCATACCTCGCTCCCATCCTAAGCAACCGAAGGAAATGGCCCCCTTTCTCCTCTCCTTTACTTTCTTCCCCCTTCCCCCAATTCCCCTTTCCTCTGCCCTTGTCACCGCCGCGATGACAGCTTGAATGTCTTGTGCAGCCCCTCCCGGTGCTGGAATTCCCCAAGCCCCTGCCACGGGAAATAAGAGCGCGATCCGTGATGCGCCTTGACAGCAGCTTCTGCTTCCCTGGCGCGGAGAGCACCTGTCCCCCAGCGGCTTTCCCTCCTCTCATTTGGAGGGGTGAGGCGTGTGTCAAGAGAGGGGTGGGTGGGTGGGTGCCATGCCATACCCCGGACCAGCTCGGAGGATGGTGGTGGGGCGACTGGAAAGCACAGGGACAAAATGGAGTGCGGTGTTTGGGGATTTCATTTCATTTATTTGGGTTCCGCTCCACTCGCAGGTGCCACGGCCATCTCAGTTGCCTTCTCTGCATTTCGATTATTATAATTTGGTTGGGGCGGGCGGGGGGGGGGAACTGACAGGTGTTCGCTCCAGTGGCAGGAGCCTTGTTCAGTTCCAGAGCTAGAAGGCAAGTATGGGTAAACAACGTGGAAACCTCCTTCCCCCCCTCCCCAACTCCTGCCCCCATGGGGGACAAGTCTGGCATGCCAATTTAAAAATCATCTCCTTTTCCCCCAGGGTGTTGCAGGAAGGAAAGAGAGTTAACCCTGATAGGTTCAGAGAGGCACTTTAGACACACACACGCGCGCACACGGCTGACACTTTAAATAGCTGAAGTCTCATCGCTGATGAGTATGTGGGAGACCAGCATTGTTAGGGCTCCCAAGGGGGACTTTGGGATGCAGAGCGGGGATAAGGACTGAGGAATTGTGGAGCAGTCAAACTGTTTTTCTGCCAGCATCGTGCAGCAGGTGGAGGCTAGGATCCAAAGACCCGAAGCAGTTTAGTTTTGTGAGCCCAAGCGGGTGGGTGGGATTTGGACCTGTGTTTTGCTGGGCAGACATTCCTTTCCCAGTGGTAGGCGCTCAGATCAGATGTGTTTATTGGTATATAATCAGACCATCACAAAACAGGCATTTAACAAAACTACGAGATATCAGTACAAAGTTAACATATTTACGTTTAAGTTTTTTAAACTTACTTTTATTATAAAATAAAAAGTGTAGCTATGTAGATTTGAATATATTTGTTTCAATGCATAGATATGAAGTGTGTGTGTGTATCAATCTATCTTATAAGACCCCTTGAGTTTTTTCTGAGACATTTAGGGCACAATCCTATGCATGTTTAGACAGGAAAAAGTCGCACAAGTCCCTACACAAGTCATTCACACACTCACACACATATATATGTGGGAAATACAGGTTTCTAAGATCTGTACATAAAGTTCAACAAAGGCTGACCAAATATCCAAATAAGTATCCATACACAGATGGCATCTATACATTACTCCAGTGTTCTCCCATCTTGGGTCCCCAGATGTTTTTGGCCTACAACTCCCAGCATGCCCCAGCCAGCGTAGCATGCTGGGAGTTGGAGGCCAAAAACATCTGGGGACCCAAGGTTGGAGAACACTGCACTACCCGTTCAAATGTTGAAAGCGTTGTAAGGTCTTCGATCCATTGCATTATCGGAGGTGAGCGTTCTTCCTTCCAATCTTGTAATATCAGCCTTCTAGCTGTCAGAAGGGTGTGTGTGGAGTGTCAATTTGCACTGACCATATGTTAACTTCCAGGAAGCAGGTAGGTCATTTAAAAGAGCATGTACATCAGTAAATATTAAGGAGTGTTCCAATAGAAAATTTATCCTCATAATCATGTCCTCCCCAAAAAGGGGCAACTTCTGGGCATTGCCAAAACATATGCACATAAAGGAAGCCTTAGCTGCATTACACCTCCAACAATTAGCCGACTTGGATAAACCCTCATTAAAGAGATGTTGCGGTGTTCAGTAGACACAAAACAAAAGTTCTCGCTGACTAGGATGGCAGCCTGAGATCCTTAAACGCCCGTGTTACAGAAAGTTAACATAAACCCGGATCATATAGAATAAGCTTCCCGTCGGCACCCCTGAGGCCCCCATCACCACGTAGTGTTACTCCGGGGGGGGGGGCTTTTGTGGAGAAAGAAAAATGACACCCTCCAGAAAGGAGTTCAGGAGGAGGGTGATGATCCTGGCCTTCCCAGCCCCACAAATTTCTCAAGGTTTTTTTTTGTTGTGCGGGGTGGGAGCTGTCCCCTAGTAATTTGAGGCAAAAGTTCTCATAGGAGGAGAACATTTGACTCAACTTTTAACATTTTACTGCCCTGTATTTAAACTACTGCTGTTTTAACTTGTTATCTAATATATGTAATGTTTGTGTGGTTTTAAAGCTGCTACTGCAGCATTTTGTTTTGATATATTTTTTTCAGTAGAAAATTTAGTTTTCAAATTTTGATGAATTTTATGGTTTCAGGATGTTGTGAGACACCTTGAGAGGGCTTGCCCTGTAAAGCGGCATATCTCTTTCCCCCTGTGCGTTCTCTCTCTCTCTCTCTCTCTCTCTCTCTCTCTCAACTTCCTGTTGCCTATTTTAGATTGTAAGCTCCTTGGGAGCGAAGACCGCTTTCTCTTTCTTGCTATGTGTTTTTGCTTCTGACACCCTGTAACAGGGACGTTGAACCTCTTTCAGCCCAAGGGACAAATTCAAGTTTGGAGACGCTCTCCGGGGCTCCATTCTAGTGGTGGGTGGAGCCAAAGGCAAAAAGGGTGGGACCTAAAATTCCAAAAATAACAGCATATTGTAGCTTAAAGCTCTTCCTGCTGGAAACTGAGTCTTAGGAGAGGCATTTCAACCTTTTAGAATGGGGGGAAAGCTGCTCCAAAGTTGGGAAACCACCAAATGAGTGGTGATTTGAGGGAAAGGGGGCGTGGCCATCTGGGAGAGCCAGCAGGGCTGGATTTGGGCCCCGTGCGGGCTGGATTTGGGCCCCGTGCGGGCTGGATTTGGGCCCCGTGCGGGCTGGATTTGGGCCCCGTGCGGGCTGGATTTGGGCCCCGTGCGGGCTGGATTTGGGCCCCGTGCCCGAGGTTCTGCACCACTGCTGTATAAAGTACCACACACAGAGATGGAGCTGTATAAATAAGAATCACATCTTTTTCTCTTGCAGATTTTCCAGCAGGTAGATTTCAACAAGAAACCAGGGCGGATGAGCGCCAAGCCCCTCAACTTTGCTGTCATCTTGAAACTCTCCAATGCCAACCTTCAGGAGAAAGCTTTCCGGGTAAGAGGGGCGAGGTGGGAGGGATGTATATTATTGGGGGGTCGGGGGATGGAGATCTGATGGGAACATTGGGGTGTGGGGTGGAGATGCCCTCCTCCCATTTGTTGTTTCCTTTAGGGGTTGTTGTTGTTGTTTTGGCGCTTCTGCAAGCCTTGGCGTTCCCCGAAATCTGCCAGTATCTTCATCTTGCATCTGGGTGTTGTTGTTTTGGCTGCACGAGCAACGCCACTCACATTTCCTTGAACTTCGGAAATAGAAGGAGCGATATAATAAAATCTTAAAACAGGTGGCTGAGCAGGATAAAGAAACACGACCAACACAGATAAAAAGGCCTGGAAGTCTGAAAAAGGTCTTTGGTGCTAATACGGCATTGGAGCAGGTGCCTCGGGAGAGCATTCCGCACAGGCAGTGCCATCACTGAAAAGGCCCTTTCCCTGGTTGAGCACCCTTTTGACACGTTACATAGAAACCTTTCTTTTTTAAAATAATTTTTTTAATTGTGAATTTGAAAAAATTATAACAAAACCAAAAACGATCAAATAATAATAATACAAAGTTTACATTATGTAAAGGTTGAGTCTATCAGTTGCAATCAGTACCAGGGATGTTGAAGAGTCCTTGGTCTCGAGTCACGAGTCTTTGGACTCGAGTCCGAGTCCGAGTCCTTGGTCCAAAATGGTGACTCACGAGTCCCGAGTCCTGAGTCACTCCCAAAACTGACTCCACGAGTCCTTATTAAAATCAATGGGGTTTCCCCCCAACAAAATAAGGCTACTTCAGATGTGTGGCTTAAATAAATTCTAGGCACAAGTGTGCCTTTTTATTTCAAAACTCCGCAACTGATTTTGGCAAGAATAGACCAGGCAGACAAACCCAAAATAACCAGGCAGGCAGAGGAGGCAGGGAACCCCAAAGCAGGCAGGCAGAGGCGTTTGTCTTGGACAATTCAACTGTTGAACTGGCCAAGAAGAGACCAGGCAGGCAGAGGAGGCAGGGAACCCCAAACAGGCAGGCAGAGGCAGCCAAACCCCCCACAACAACACATCAATCAAAATAAATCTCAACACATCGTTGGGGCTGCGCTCCTGGTAGCTGTCCATAGAGGCTGAGCAGCGGCGCGCCTCGCTTCCATGCGCTCTTCACCGGTGATCGCGCTCCTTCTGGTACAGCCAGAAGACTCGTCAACAGCCCAGGGATGTTGACGAGTCCTTGGTCTCGAGTCCCAAGTCGAGTCTCGAGTCCCATTAAAAATATTGGGACTCGAGTCAGAGGGGGGACTCAGTCCGACTCACGAGTCGAGTCCTCGAGTCCAAGTCCCCATCCCTGATCAGTACATAAGAAATATGTGCCTATGTATTACATGTATATGAGGAAATATACTACTGTCAGTAGAAGTACCGTAGTTCTGCATAAGTTTCAACAAAGGCAAGCACGCCGAATATCTCCCTATTTATCCATGCATAGGTGGCGCCTAAATACCACCCGTTCAAAGGTTGAAAGAGTCAATAAGCCTTCAGTCCTCATTACATAGTCGCCTGGGAAGCTGCCTTTTACCAAGTCAGACCTTTGGTCCATTTAGTCTGTCATTTCGCCCGTTTATATGTAAACCGCTTAGGGATTTAATTCTACTTAGCGGTCTTTAAATATTAGAAATAAATAAGAAATCCGTTATTGTCAACGGCTCTTCAAGGGTTTCGGGCTGGAGTTTGTCAGGACCTCCCTGGAGATGCTGGGAAAGCAGGGGCTCTGCCGCTGAGCTAAGGCCCTCCTTTCTATTCCCCAGGATCGCAGACGGGTCTGACTTGAGTATAAGGCCGCTTCACGTCTTAGCAACATAAGAAGCTCCCTTATACTGAGTGTTGACAGTTTGGTCCGTGACTGGCAGCGGCTCTCCGGGGCTTTCCCCCCAACCCTACCTGGAGATGGTAGGATTTGAACCTGGGACCTTTGGCATATGGAGCAAGTGCTCTGCTGCTGAGCTACAGCCCCTTCCTAAAAGGGGGGCTCCATTTGACAACCAAGTGGGGCTCAGGATTGTTAACACTAGCTGACACGGCGGTTCTCCAGTGGTTTCAGGAGCAGATCTTTCCCAAGCCCTACCAGGCGGTGCTGGGGGATTGAACCTAGGGCCTTCTGCATGACAAGCCTGAGTTCTGCATCAAGCAACGGCCCTTTTTCTTGAGGAACGAGGTGGGAGTATTCATTTGTTTGCTTTTTTTATCCGCATGTCAGGATGGTCTCATCGAGCAGCTGTATGACCTGACGTTGGAGTACCTCCATGGCCACGCCTGCATGATTGGTTTTCCGGAGCTAGCTCTTCCTGCCATCCTTCAGGTAAAGGAGTTTGACTGGGTGTTTGATCAACTTGAATATGAGCCAGCAATGCGATGTGGCTGCAAAGAAGGCAAATGCTATTTTGGGCTGCATTAATAGAATTATAGCGTCCAAATCTCGTGAAGTGATAATTCCCCTTTACTCGGCACTGGTTAGGCCTCCTCTTGAGTCCTGCGTCCAGTTCTGGGCACCACACTTTAAGAAGGATGTAGACAAACTGGAGAGGGTTCAGAGGAGGACAACAAGGATGATAAAGGGACTGGAAACAAGGCCCTATGAGGAGACACTGAAAGAACTGGGCATGCTTAGCCTTCAGAAGAGGAGACTGAGGGGAGAGATGATCGCACTCTTCCAGTACTTGAAGGGTTGTCACACAGAGGAGGGCCAGCATCTCTTCTCGATCATCCCAGTTTGCAGGACACGGAATAATGGACTCAAGTGACAGGAACCCAGATGCCACCTAAACTTCAGGAAAAATTTCCTGACTGTCTGAGCAATGAGACAATGGAACCAACTCCTTAGGGAGGTGGTGGGCTCTCCCACTCTGGAGGCATTCAAGGTGCAGCTGGACAGCCATCTGTCAGGGATGCTTAGACCTGGATTCCTGCATTGAAGCAGGGGGGTGGACTCGATGGCCTTGTTAGGCCCCTCCAACTCTACTTTTCTATGATTCTTTGTGCTTGCCCTTGTAGTCCCGTTTTTTCCAATGGGCTTCTCAAATTCTTTCCCCGGTCCATTAGCATAGACCAACACATCTGGCGCCCTCCAGATGTGTTGGACAACTCCCATCACCTCCAGTCAGCATGGCTAATGGTCAGGAGTGCAGGCAGGGAGCTGTAGCCCAAAACATCTGGAGGGCGCCAGATTGGGGAAGGATGTTCTAAATTTTAAGCTTTGGGGGGCTTAACTCTTGCACTCTGTGCAGAGCCATACAGATAATTGGCACTGTATGAATAATAATTTGCTATTATTTATATGGGAATCTTATTCAGTTGCTCCTGCGGCTTCCGAGATTCTGGCAGGCATTTCCTGCACACTTTCAAGCACACTTTTCAGCCACGAGGGCTGGAAACTTGGCTTTATTTTTATTTTATTTTTAAGAAAATTGAGAGCTGGATTTCTCAAGAGGGCTGAATTCCGTCACATTCTCTGCTTTTCCTGCCTTGGCATACACTCGATTCTGGTGTTGAGGCTTGCTTAGAGGCATGGTTTTGAGGTGGGGAGGAGGTCAGCTTTGTTTTCTCTCCTTCAAACCCATCAGGAACATGGTTGCCATGTTCGTACATCAAGCCACCCTCAGAATAAGCCACGACAGACAAGCGGGCTTACTGTGGCTTGTTCTCCCCCTCTGTCCCCTTTAGCCCTCCAGCCTGCATCCCAGTGCCCTTTGCAGCAGAACTCGTCTTGTTTCCTTGTCCCGGCCCGCTCCCCGCTTCGATCGCAACCCCTTTTTCATTCGCCACTTTTTTTTTTGAAGGTGTCTCAGGGGTACGCAAATGGGGTCATATTTTCTTTTTTAAAATTATTTTTTCAGTCCCAGGAAATTGTGCAAATGTCTTCGTAATTTTTTTTTTTTTTTAAAAATATATATATTATATTGGTTTTTTGCAGGTGTGCACTTACAGTTGTCGGATATGTGGTCTTGCCTTGTCAATGCACTTGTAAGTTTCAGCTGTCAAAGGGAGCAAAGTGAAGTATGTAATGTGCAAGGAAATTGACACGGTAAGACTGCATATAGGCAAATTTGTGCACACTTGCCAAAGTTTGGGGGGGGAGACACTAAGGGAGAGGAAAAGGCGGGGGGGAAGCAGAAGTAGGTGCACCAAACGGGGTGGGCAGTATCTCCCACCTAGCATGGTAATCTTCTCACTTTTAAGTGTTGAGCTGACGCTTGTCACTGTCTTGCTTCCATTCAGCACTTCCCTGAGTCTCCAGCAAGTCCAGAAAGGGGAGATATTGGCTCCCCCGCATTTCGCGGTGCCCCTTTGCAGCAGTTATTGCTGCGGTTACTGTGTTGTTCGTTTTCTAAACTGTTGGAAATATTTGTGTAAATTTAAAGGCAGGGAAGCAAATGTAGGGGAAATTGGCATAAATTTCAAGGCTGGGCAGCAGAAGGAGAATTTTGCGCAACTTAAGTCACTGCACTTGCGCAAAACCGACAATTATAACGATTTTAAAAATTATGCAGCCATTTGTGCAATTTTCTGGTACTGAAAGGGAAGGGGTGGCGAGCAAGTGACGGTCCCTCCACAGTGCTGTTTGGGCATCCCTGGCGAGGGAGGCTGTAGGCAGCACGGGCGAGATCACGAAGAGCGGTGTCAGGGGGGGTTTTTGCCACTCTTGCTGTGTGGCTCTGTAGCCGGATCCGGCAACCCATGATAAAATTACTCTCCCGGGTTCAGACGGCACGCCAATCCATCATGGGTGCGACAACCCCTGGAAGAAGCCATGGCTTGTCATGGTGGCTTGTTCTCGAAAGTTAAGCCACCCTATGGAAATTGCTCTGAGTTCAGACGACACAGCAGCCCATCGTGGCTAGCGGCCCATGATGGGTTGTGTCGTGCGAACCCAGTCGGTGACACATTTTGGAATATTACATAACTGCCTTCCAGTTCTGCTACACTCTCTGGGTGGCTTGTCCGTCCCGTTACAGCGATGCCATTGGGGAACGTCTTTCTCCTTCTCTTTTAAAGACGCCTCTCTGGGCTACAGTGTCCCTTCCCGCCTTGACCCTGCCCCTACTGGAATTCCCCCCCCCCCGCCCCCTGAGTGTGGGGCTTGGCTCCCGGCTCGGTCTCGCTCATTCCCGGGCTTCCGCATGGCAGCTCGCTTGTGAACGAGCTCCAGTGCGAACGTTTACAGCCTTCCTTCTTTTTCTTTTTCTTGGAAAGCAGGAAGCAAACGGGCAGATTAAAAAGAAAAATTGACACGGAATCTGCTTGACTCTCTTCCTCTCCAGCCCTAACCCCAAACTCGGAGCAGCCGGCTGCATTTTTCTTTTCTTTTCTTCTGATGATCGGCCAAGCTGGCTGGCTCTTAAAAGCGGTCGGCATGAATGCCTGCCTGTTCCCCACGCCTTTTGTCGGAGGGAGAAGAAGAGAGAGACAGACAGAGAAACAAGAAGGGGGAGAGAGGCTGGCTAGCCTCAAACACAGCATCAAGATAGTCTGTTTGTAATTGGAGGTGGTAGTTTCTCTCTCTCTCTCTGACCCAGTTCGCACGACATGGCAGATTATCCTCGGTTAATTAATTAGCTGCAGCGCTCACAGAGTATGTGTGGCTGCCATTTTGAATGTACAACCTCCGTTCAGGGGTTGCAGCGTGTCGTGTGAACCTGGCCATCATGGATGAATCGTGGGTTAAACAACCCACACGCAACCCTCGATTAGTCGTTGGGTTAAGTGTGGGTTGTTTAACCCTTGATTAACCCACTGATGTCTGGGTTCACATGACACGCTGCAGCTCCCGATCGCCCCAATCAGAGGTCACATATTCAGAATGGCAGCTGCATGTGCCGAGCTGCATTGTGGGTTAATTAACCCACAAGAAGCTGCTGTGTCATATGAACTGGCCTTCTCTCTCTCTCTCTCTCTCTCTCTCTTTCTAAGGTTCATGTAAGATTGAGCTGCATTGAGGCTTCCAGCAAGAAAGCAACACATCTTGATTTGTTTTGGATAAGCTAATAAAACTGAATAAAACCAATGTCTTGTTTTCTGCCTAAGCGTTTCCTTCGCAAGAAGGAGCAGTTGCTCATCTAGTTTCCCCTCAGTCTGTCTGACTTTTCAATCTGTGGCTGCAAACATCAGATATCTGGGGCAAGAGGAAATATGTTTGGCCATGTTATCCTTGCCGCAGGAAAAGCCAGGTGGCGGACGAGGTGGGGAGCTGAGAAAGTATGTTTTATGTTAATTTCATAATGCATTTGGATGACGCTGCCAGTGCAAGCCGGTTCGCCGTTATTGGGGTCAGGTTAAGATAGGTAGTGGGATCTCTTGTCCCCAGGAAACGGACATTACAGGCCTCTGAGGTTAAGGATCATTAAATAATAACTAGAGCTGTGCAAGGATTTATCTCAACCAAACAGACCTTTCAGGCCTATTAGTGCCGGAGTCTTTGCCAAGATTCCGTTGATGCTTTCATTCCTTCAACGGTGACCAAAAAAACGTTTGTGAATAAAGGACTATTTTTTAAAAGGCCACTCTAGCCAACTTTCTCTGCCCGGGAGGACTGTAGTAGTTACGCTCCATAGGCCATGTTTTTGGAATTGGAGCCGCAGTTCTTGGGGTGCTGGACTCTTCCTGTCCCGGTTTCTGCGCTTTTACTGGCTGTGTCTGAAAACTATTAAATAAAAAAGTTGTAAGGAATAGAGTCAGGATTCACCAAAAAAAAAACTGGGAGCAGTTCATGGAATTTTTTTTGCCGTCTCGTTCCTTTCCTGTTCCTGCCGCCGCTGCCTCTTCCAGCTCAAGTCTTTCCTGAAGGAGTGCAAAGTTGCCAACTACTGCAAGACGATCCGTCAGCTCTTGGAGAAGCTGCAGGAAAACTCCGCCTACATCACCGCCAAGCGCCAGAAAGCCACCTTTGGCGTCGCCAATCGGGACGCTGTGGTGAGTCTCTTGGTCCTCTCTCTTTCTAGTTCATTATCCCTGGGGAGGTGCTCTGGCTGCGTCTTGGAGGCGTTCAGATGGGGGGATTTAGAGAGAGGAAGTGAGAGGAGGGTTGGATATCAACACTAACTCTTGCTTGAGTTCTCTGCTGCGTCTTGTGAAAAAGAGTTCAGGCCGCAACCCCCACTCCCCGTCTCCTCATGAGGAATTGACTTCCATAAGATGTAGTGATGGCCACCAATTTGGAGGGCTTTAAAAGGGAATTGGACACATTCCTGGAGGATAAGGCTATCCATGGCTACTAGTCCCGATGGATCTATGCTGCCTCCAGTTTCAGAGGCAGTGTACCTATGTGCATCAGTTGCTGGGGAACATGGGCAGGAGGGTACTGTTGCACTTATTTCCTGCTTGTGGGCTTCCCATTGGGGCAGCTAGTCGGCCGCTGTGTGAACATAATGCTGGACTAGATGGACCCTCGGTCTGATCCCGCAGGGCTATTCTTATGTTCAATATGTCTCTTGATGATCAGTTTTGGGGTGGAGGGTGGGATCTGGTTTGACTTGGGCTGAGCACATGGTAGTGAGCTTTTCCCCCCGGTCACTCCCTGCTGAAATCATTTGTGTTAAATTTGCCTTACGTCTACAGATGTGCTAGACCTGAATCTTTTACTGTTTGTCTCCATGCTCCGATCTTGTCTACTTGATGAAAGCGGCTTAGATTTATTTATTTATTTATTTAATTTATATCACATCCAAAAAATGATGCTCAAGGTGGCTGACGATAAAATACAGGTTAAAATCAAAATGGTAATTAAAGGGCAACAATAAACCTTTTTTTCTTTAAACACGCGCGCACACACACACACACACACACACACACACACACACAACTAAGGACATGCAATAAGAGAAATATACAGCACCCAAACAATTAACACCCCTGGCCCCTTTAGCTATAGACCAACTTATATGCCAAAGGCCTGCTTGAACAGAAACGTCTTTGCCTGCCAACAGAAGGACAACTGGTGTTCAAAGGCACACTGCCTCTGATCCTGGAGGTGGCATATAAGCCATCAGGACTAGTAACCATTGCTGGCCTTCTCCTCCATGAATTTGGCCAATCTCCTTTTAAAGCCCTCCAGATTGGTGGCCATCACTACGTCTTGTGAAAGTGAATTCCATAGTTTAACTATACGCTGTGTGGAAAAACAAAATCGTAATGAAAGCGTAACAATAACACGCAGCTAAAAGAAATAAGCAGCACCCAACACCCTCTTCAGCAACAGACATACTTATATGCCAAAGGCCCTGCTTGAACAGGAACGTCTTTGCCTGCTGACAGAAGGACAACAGGGAGGGGGCCAGTCCAGACCTCAGAGGTGGGGTCAAGAGGAAGGCCTTCCCTGGAGATCTTAAAACCCGGTCATGTTAGTATGGGAGAATGTGGTCTTTCAGGTAGCCTTGTCCCAAGTTGTATTACCCAAGAATCATGTATTTGGAAAGAACCCCAAGTGGTCATATGAACAAATCCTTCCTTGGAGTTGCTTTGAACCAAGATGTGCTATTTCTGCCTCACTTGCTCTACCTGTAAAATGGGCATAGGAATGCGGGCATGGTTTACTTCCAAGGGGGGAAGCAAGGTGATTTTGAGACCTGCAAAGATGTCATTTCCCTTGCCTACTTTTCTTGCCAGGAACAATGGGAGAAGGCGGCCAGAGAAGAAGGGACACCGCTGATGACATATTATGTGCATTGGAAGAAGCTGAGGGAGAAGGAGATACAGCTGGAGATCAGCGGCAAGGAGCGGGTACGGGCACAAGGCGTAGGGAGCAGGGTTTTGTTATTTAGGCTGCATCATTGAGTTGATTAATCAGCAAGACTTCCTTGATTAAAACATTTTAATGGGCTTCAAAATGTTCTCCTGACTATTGGGGGCAGCAGGATTTATTATTATTAAAATTATTTTTAATACACTGCGGAGGGCAAGCAGCATCTAAGAAGAGGGGTTCCCTCCTATGTGAGATAGATGGGAGAATGCCTCTTCTGAAATGGCTCCCGCTGGGACTGATACATGCATCATTTTGTAAACAAAGGAAGTGTGCTTCTCTTCCGTTCCCTTTTCTGTCCCTTTCCCGCTCCTTTCTTTTCCCTTTTCTGTCTCTTCCCTTTCTTTCTTTCCTGAGTGGATTTGGAGACTGCAGACATTAACCCCCAATGGACACAATGAGAAGATGGAATGGTCCTCATTTTTGTTCTCCTAACAAGAGAATGAAATGGTGTCCCCACTGTTTCTGAACGCTGCCCTTTTGATGTCAGATTTGTGTCTTTTTATTCTTCAATTTTCCTTTCTCACTGTTGACCCATGCTGATTTTGACATTTTTATTTTCACCGTGCGCCCAGGATCTCTTTCCTGGATAATCTCTACCAGTTCAGACCTCATTAGTGTATATGTGAAGTTAAGATAGTTTTCCCTAGTGCTCATCAATTTGCACTTGCTTACATTGAACCTCACTTGCCATGTGCGAATGAACTTCATTTTCTATTTGTTAGCCATTCACCTAGTCTGAAAGTCTTGTCTCCCTCCCTCCCTCTCTCTTTCTATCTCACTCTCAGCTTCTAAGTTTCTAGTCCTCATGCCTACTGAAAAGCCATCTGAAAGCATGTTTGTGAAGTCGAGCATGCGCTCTCATATTGGAAGGAAACCATTGCTGCCTGTGGGAAAAAAGGAAGGCGAGCCCACTCTTCATCGGCTTTTGCTTACATTCTTTTTTCACCCCCTCTTGGCCCATCTGCAGCTAGAAGATCTGAATCTCCCTGAAATCAAACGGAAGAAGCCAGGCGAACAGAAAGAAGACGACAAGAGGGAGTTTAAGGACCTTTTTGAGATGGACAGTGACTCGGACTGAGGAGGCCACCATCAGCCTGTCTGTCAAAGGTATGGAGTTCTGGTGGGCCTTGCTGGGGATTGAGGGAAGCACGGATTCGGGAGCCTGTTGAGGGGAATGGTGCACTTTGCCCATTGGACACTAGGGGTCTGCAGTCAGTTGCCGAATCTGCCTACAAACTCTTGCTTTCCTGGGAAGAGAAGCAGCTTCAGAGTTGAGTGCACTTAACAGCCAAGGAAAGTTTGTTTCCCTCTCCACTGCAAAGTAATTCTTCCGGGGGAAGAAGCATCTCTTTAATTTTTGGGCGCTTTGAGCAACCTGTTAATGTGGGTGTGGGGGAGTGAAAGAAAGAGGGAAGAGGGGGGAGAGAGTGTGACTGGGTTCGCACGACACGCTATGCCAGCAGTGGCTTATAAGCCACGGTGGGTTAAGCGTGTCATCCGAACCCGCCATGGCTTCGTCAGGGTGGCTTAAGCTTGCCTTATAAGCCGCCCTGTCAAGCCATGGCTTGTAGTAGGGTTTGTTTGACCCATGACGAGCTGTTGTGTCGTCTGAATCCGGATGGGTGTGTTTAGCTGGCTAGTTTTGAGAATCAGTTTTGATAAAATAAGGGTTTGCCTATGTAAGGCAGGAATTTCCAGAGGGGAAAGCAAAAAGATCCAAGCAGTGCATATATCTGTTAAAGCAGTTCAATGAGGTGTTTATATGTCAACCTTTTTGTTGTTGTGTTGTTGATTAATGTGTGTGTGTGTGTGTGTGTGTTTTGATTTTTAAGCGTTGATTGCCTTGCTTTTCCTCCTCAAAGCTCATGGCTGCTAACAACAGAAATAACAAATTCAACAATTAAACCACGCCTACAATTTAAAACAAAACCCACTAAACATTAAAAGACAAAAACAGTAGCAGATGATAAAACTACAGCAGCAAAGTATTTTAATTAGCTTTCTCCAACCTGGGGCCCTCCAGTTGTGTTAGACTACAGCTCCCATAGTCCCCTAGCCAGCACAGCTGGCTGGGGGATTCCAGGAGTTGGAGTCTAGCACAGTGTTCTCCAACTACAACTCCCAGCATGCCCCAGCCAAGGCAAGGACCCAAGGTTGGAGAACACTGGTCTAGCACATCTGGAGAGCACCATGTGCAGAAAAGGCTCATACAAAATACTCAGTATTTAATCTCTGTGAATGAGGGATTGCCAAATTTAACTCTGGTGCGCAGACACGCATGCAGAGTTCCAGAAGCTGCATCTGTTACCGTGTGCGGAGCTGCTGTTCAAAAGATCAGTTGCTTCTGCACTTGTCCGCGTTGCATCTAGGGAAATGTTTGTTTATTGAAAATATATGCCCCACCTTTCTGTTTAGAAAATGGTGATGTTTGAGGCGGCTCACACAATGAAAAAAACAACCAATAGAAATATAGAACAAGTGGCATATGAAAACCAATAAGGAGTTAATAAACAAATAAACGTTAGTCAACAGCAGGTAAATCAAACACAAGTTGAAAAAATAAGAGTCTCCAGTTGATGGTGAAACACTGGCAAGAGGGGAGACAGACAAGCAAACTTCTTGGGGCAGGGAGTTTCCTCATTCTGGGTGCCATAGCATAAAAGGCCCTGTCATTTTTTACTCTGGAAGACAGGTATTTAGGAAAAGCACCAGTGACTAGCAGTGTCTTAGAAAGAGGCATTCCCCCTTCTCTAATACACAAAGAAGGGCATACTACTTCCAAGGCAGTGTCTACTATATAAACTAACAGCGAATGCAATTGTCTTAGTACCAGTCCTTATGTAGCCAAAACAGCACCATCCCCGTACAAGAGGAGAGCTATCGGCAGGTTCGGGGAAACTTCTAGGTTTGCAGAATTTAAAAAAAAGTCTTTGGGGGGGGGGAAGCTATTGTGGGTGTGGTGTGGTGGGCGGGAGACACACATCCAAATGTGTGAGAAATAGAAAACAGAAATGGAAAACCAGGGGCTGAGGGAGAACAGAATGCAGTGTCATGGAGCAACAGTGCGAACCAGCGTGGTGTAGAGGTTAGAGTTTTGAACTAGGCCTGGGGAGACCTGAGTTCAAGACCCACTTGGCCGCCTCCCCTCTCAATTTTTTCCCTAAATCAATCTCCCCACTCCATAACGTTAAGTGCATTTCCCTGCCCAGGTCGTCCAATTACTTGGAAAGCCAGTGTGCTGCAGTGGTGAGAGTGTTGCACTGGGACTGTAGAGACCCAAGTTCAAGCCCCCGTTCGGTCATGGAGCTCACTGGGTGACTTCAGGCCAGTCACCGCCTCTCATCCTAACCTACCTCACAGGGTTGTTGTGAGGAGCAGGATCCTATATTCTGCATTGGGCTCCTTGGAGGAAAAGGTGGGATATAAAAATAACAAATGAATAAAAACATGACGCAGGACTAGTTGGCACCTCGGTGTGATCCAGCACGGCTGTCCTTAGATTGTTTTGTGCTCTGTGTGTGTGTGTGGTTCATGAAGTTTCCCAGTTGTGCAAATCTGCTTGCTTGCTTTATTTATTTATTATTTACTTTGGTGCAGCAGGTTCCAAGAGCCCTTCTCAGAGCACTTGGAAGAATAAACAGAGCATTGCGCTGCTTCGATTCTGATCTGGTTGCTTTGCAGTCTGTAGTCAGCACTTTTTCCAAGTCGAGTTGAGCGCAGAGATGCTCGCTGTACCAAGAGGCAGAAACACTGCTGGATTTGTGTATGTGTGTGTGCGCGTGCTGGGGGCAGTGGGTCGTGGTGGGGAAGCGGTGTTTGGGCACCCCCTAGAGAGGCGATTAGGATGCGCATCGTTGGGCCGCTGCTTTTTAAGGTAGCTGCCAACCCAGCAACACTGTTCTCCCCGTGAGGAAGGAAGCAGGGGAATTCCTGTCTGCACGCGGCGGGCTGGCAATGCAAAATGAAGTGACACATTTTGGAGCTGGCGAGCCTCCCCCAGTGGAACAGTTGGAGCTGTCACAGCTGGAAATGGCCCTTCTGTGTGTGTGTGTGTGTGTGTGTGTGTGTGTGTGTGTGTGTCTCCTTTTCTTTCTCTCTGTACCAAGCTTGCCTCAGTCGGGGGGGAGGGGGGGATCCGTGGAACAGAGGAGAAAATAATGACCAAGGGATTGTGTGCAGTGTTAGCCAGGGAAATGGAGAGGTAGGAGTTTAAAAAAAAGAAAGAGAGAGAAAAAGGCACCTTTGAATTAGATTGCAGTTGTTAGCCCCATTGGAACTCTGCCAACTTTAAATTTGTTTGAACGTTCAAGAGGGCTAGAAGCTTGACTCCTTTAAAAAAAAAATATTAAAAATGAGGTGCCCAGAGATGGTCAGGATTGTAAGCAGAATGTGTGGATTTCGCACGATACGTGGAGGTCTGTCTTTTGAGTATATTAAAAAAGACATTTTCAACTCATAAGAATTTGTGATCAAGAAGGCCTCCCCTCCCCCCACTGCCATATGTTAGATTTGCTAACGATCCGGGTCTGTGTTGTTTTTCTTCAATCTTTCCGTGTATCATGTGGTTTGGCTCACTCAAACGGGTCACCTACACTGTGACTGTAGGGGTGCTAACCATTCCCCAACCTCCTTGCAGTTTCTCCTAGTTCCTGATTTTTGGGGGGCAGGGGACAGCGTCAGGTGGAGCCATGACATAATGACTGGGTTCAGACAACACGATGACCCACACTCAAGGGTTGAGTGTGAGTTCGTTGTTGAACCGTGGGTTGTCATGGTAACGTTGGTTATTATTATTTATTTATTATTTATTTATTTATTTAATACATTTTTATACCGCCCAATAGCCGAAGCTCTCTGGACGGTTTACAAGAGTTAAAATCATAAAATACAATATAAAATATAAAACCACAGATTAAAAACAAACAGCAGAGCAGAGCTAGCAGCAGCAGCAGTTACAATAATGGAATTAAAAACAACTACAAGATTAAAGTGATTAAGATGATTAAAATGCCTGGGAGATTTTATGTTGGCTGAACCCAGCCAAGATAACAATCCATGGTTAACCACGAACAACCCATGAAGAAAACCCTTTGTTGTCGCGTTGTGAACTGTGGGTTGTTCGTGGTTAACAAACCATGGCTGGTTATTGCAGCTGGGTTCAGACAACACGATAACCCACGTTTCAACAACAACCACCGCTTCCAACGACAACCCACCCTCAACCCATGCTCAACCTTTGAGTGTGGGTTGTGTTGTCTGAACTCAGCCAATCTGTTTAATTTTGTAGTTTCTCCACTGGGGGTTAGTCTCTTTCATAGAAGCGTAGGAAGCGGCTTTATACTGAGTCATGCCGTTAGACCAGCCATCTCACTGTTGTCCGTTCTGGCTGGCAGCGGCATCTCCAGGGTCTCTGCCAGAGAAAAGTATATTCCATCTCCCGATCCTTTGAACTGGAGATGTCGGGGGTCGATCCCAGGACCTTCCGCAATGCAAAGTGGTCACTTTACTGCTGAGAACGTCAAACCTATTCCAGCTCGAGGGCCAGATTCAATTTCGGAGAAGCTCTCAGGGACCACATGCCAGTGGTGGGCAGGGCTGAAAGGCCGGGGGGAGGGGCCAGAGCCCAAAAGGGTGGGGCTGAAATTCGTTCATTCATTTATTACATTTCTGTACTGCCCAATAGCCGAGGCTCTCTAGGCAGGTTTACAAAGATCAAAACCTTAAAAACACATTATAAAAACCATATCCATATAAACGTGTAGATATACAACACAGAGGAACACACATATATCCATGTATCTTAAAAACAAATTTAGCTTAAATTTTAGCTTAAAGCTCTTACCTGCCTCTAGCTTTTGCTGAGGGCACTCTTGCAATGCGTTATATTGCATCTTCAAAGAACTTCACGGTTCTCCCCTGCCTCCTACTTTTATCCTCACAACAGTCCTGTAAGGTAGATCAGGCTGAGAGAGAGAGGGCCCAAAGTCACCCAAGGAGCTCCAGAGCTGACTGTGTGTGTGATTTGAACTTGGGTCTCCCCGATCTTAGTTCAACGCTCTTAACCACTACGCTCCATGGCCTGTCCTTCCAAAAGTAGGAGTTCCTTTCCCCAGAGGTCTAATGAAGCCCAAGGCCAGGAATTCCCAGTGTGCCATGAGAAAAACTGCTACTGTGCACAAGAACATGAATTAAAGGTTCGAAATGGTTACCCTCACAGAGGTTGCCTGTTGCATCTCTGGATGACTCTATGCTCCAGCCTTACCTCCTTCCGTTGCCTGGGGGAGGTTGGATCCTGTTGCATCTTTGCACTGGACGTGGTTGGTTTCACACAATCCCTCATTATGCCAAAATGCGGAAGAATTGACTGTCCTCGATGGAGGATGCCTGTTGCGGCTCTCCACGAGTCTGTGTTCTGGGCGTGCCTCTTTCCAGCAGGGAGGCACACCCACATCAGCCATTCAAAGAACACAGCGAGCGGGTGTCTCAGAGACCCAGCCAATAGTTACTCTTTTTCATGCCTGCAAGTAAACCTTTTTTTGGGTATAATAAGAGTGTGAAGTGTGCCCGCAGTTTTAATTCAGGAAATTAGGGTGCCTCAGTTGTTGGGGAGCTCAGCGTCAGGGCACCTACTTTGCGTCTAAAAGGACCCAGGTCAGCTCTCTCACATCTTCAGTTATTTATTTAATTTATTTATTATATTTTATATTCTGCCTTTCTTCCTGCAAGGACCCCAAGGTGGCTTACTTAATTCTCCTCCTCCTCCTCCTCCTCTCCATTTTATGCTCACAACAACCCTGTGAGTCTGAGAGGCAGAGACTGGCCCAAAGTCACCCAGTGAGCTTCACTCCAATTTATCCTCACAACAACCCTGTGAGGTAGGTGAGGCTGAGATCCAGTGACTGGAGAAGGATGGAGGCCGTGTGATCCCCGTCTCCATTGATAAACCAGAGAGCCCCACAGCACAAGACAAACTCTTCCCTTGTTGACGGAACATGTTTCCTATTTATGGTATGGCTTTGGTTTCTTGCCTGTGTTCAGATGAGTGGAAAATAAGCCGTTAATAGCTAGGAAATTACCAATTTTCTGTTAATTAGCACCAGCTCGCAGCCCCTCTCCTTTTTTTTTAAAATTAAATATTGCAGTAGTTAAGCACTCATTAGCGTTTTATAGCGACTGTAATCTCGGTGGAATAGGTTTGTCGGGAGAGCAGCCTTGCTTGCTGATTGTTAAGCGTTGCAAGCGTGGAACTCTGGCGTTGGTTACCTCCGGTGTAATCGAGGTTCACAGCAGAGAGGGCCCGATCCCATCTTGTGCTGCCGTCGTAAGTGGAAAAGGGCAACCAAAATGATCAACAGGACTGTAGCATCTCCCCTTACAAGGAACGGTGACGACGTTTGGGGCTCTTTATCATTATTAATAATTGCACTCATATCCCACCTTTTTTTCCTCTTGGAAGGAACCCAAGGCAGCTTACATACTCCTCCTCCTCCTCCTCCTCCTCCTCCATTTTATCCTCACAACAACCCTGTGAGGTAGGTTAGCTTAGGAAAAAGGTTGAGTAAGGAGGAACATGGCAGAGCTGTAGAAAATTATGTGTGGCGTGACACTATAACCCCAAAGGGGTCTTCCCATGAAGCTGATCAGTGGGAGATTCAGGACAGACGAAAGGAAGGACTTCTTCACACAGCGCAGAGTTAAACGATGGAATTCACTTCCACAAGATGTAGTGATGGTCACCAACTTGAATGGCTTTGAAGGAGATTAGACGAATTCGTGGAGGAGAAGGCTTTCAGCGGCTAGTCCTGATGGCTGTATGCCACCTGCAGTATCAGAGGCAGTCTGCCTATGTACACCAGCTGCTGGGGGACGCAAGCGGGAGGGTGCTGTTGCACCCATGTTCTGCTTGTGGTCCTTCCCCTTGGGGCATCCGGTTGACGGGGAGACCGGTGACTCCTTTGTCAGTGGCGCTTCTTATCCATTGCATCTTTTATTTTGAGCTTTGTAGGAGCTACCTATGGTGCTGAACTCCATCCCCCAGATAGGTTCACCGCTATGGATAACTCCTATAAAGCTCAAAATGAAAGATGCAATGGGTAAGGAGCCCCACTGACATGGGAGACACCAGCTTTCCCTGCTGGTTGGCCACTGTGGGAACCAAATGATAGTCTAGACAGGTATTTGGTCTGATCCAGCATGAATCTTCTTACGTTGTCAGTAAGGAGAAAGTATATTTTTATTCTATGGCTTTTATTCTGTGGTTTTTTCTCGCTCAAACTTTTTGCTGGCATAAACTATGAGGAACTTAAGTCAAGCCTTAAATTCTCTTGGAGAAATCCTGTGTTAAATTACGCAGTGTATTATCGATAGATGCTGGGAAACTTATGAACTGCTTAGTTGTGCCCTTAAAAAATGCTGTACAGGTGTTTCATTTCATATTTGTTCATGATCCATATATATTTTGCACTTTCCAATCCCTTTGCACACATGAGGACTAGATGCTTGATTTTGCTAAGTGAAAAGGGCAATTTTCATGAGAACGCCGGGGATTGCTGGAGGCCCGCATTGGGACCACCACCGACCATTCTCCAGTTTCCTGTTTGTGAAGTAGCCATGACAATTAAGCCATGGTTTGTAGTGCAAGCCTCCAACTTGAGTGATTTGTGGAGAATCGGTAGGAAAGCCAGGGGAATGTAATCCCGGTTTCCCTAAACCCAGACCTATCTCTGTCTGTCTGTCTGTGTTTTAGCGATGAAATGGATGAGTGCTGGTAAGTGAGATGGAAGGTGTGAGAAGCCGCGGTTTGTGCCGAGTGAAGGAAGGGGGGAAGGTCAAGGGGCTCGGATGCCTCGGGCCAAAGCCGCGCTGAATTTCCGAGCAGGAGAGGGTCACGCAAGATGGCCTCCCTCGCCTGCCAGATTTGATCAATAGCCTCTCTGCGGTCGCAGTGGGCAGAGGCGGCAATGGACGCATTCCTCTCATTTACCGGCTGACGGAGCTCCGGGAGGGAAGGCGGCTGCTGGGGGCGGTTATTAATGGCTCGGGGAGCGGTGGTGGATTGCCTTGTCATGATGCAATTGAAGCTGGCGAGGAGCCGCTCTCCCGGCTGCAGCCGCGTCTCTCCCGGCTGGGCCCGTAATGAGTGATCTGTCCGCATTAGGAGACGGCGCACCTCTAATGAACTTTAGCGGGTTCCTTCATTTATCCGGCGCGTAATCATATTACGCCAATTTAATATGGGGCAGGGTGGAGCGGCCGACGCTCGAGTTGGAGGCTGCTTTCCCCGGCCCTCCGTTACGGGGACGGATTTCCCGCCGCGTGAGTGCGCATACGTTATTAGCAAACCCGATCTATAATGAGCAAGTGGAGAGGGGGAGATTGGGACGTGGTCCTTTTATCGGATAATTAGCCGGCCTCCCCAGATGTCAGCGGGTAAGAAAGCGGGTGGAGGAGGAGGAAGGCAGAATAGATTATGTAATAACCGTAGATGATTATCTCAAATTTTCCCCCGGGGGAGTTTTGCCTCCCTCGCCCTCTCGGTTGTAATGTGCGTTTCTATCTCTTGCTTTGTACATTTTGGCTAAATGAAAGATATAATTCAATAGGGTGTGGATGTGTGAATGTACATACCATGTGAGTGTAAAATGCATCCGTAGTCTTGGCAGTATAATGTTTCTTCATCTTTTTATTATTATTTTTTAGTTCTGCTTTTTCTTCACTGGGAGCACAATGGGGTTAGCTAATGCTCCAGGAAAATCCCAGGCTCCTCCTCCTCTTCCTATTGTTGTTGTGTATACATCCCACCTTCTTAACAAAGAAATGTAAGGCAGCTTACAACATGGTTAAAACAACATGAGAGCCAGTGTGGCGCATAGTGGTTGGAGTGTTGGACTAGGAATCGGGAGTTCCGGGTTCTAGTCCCCACTCGGCCAGGAAGCTCATTGGGTGATTTTGGGGCAGTCCCTGACTCTCAGCCTCACCTACCTCACAGGGTTGTTGTAAGGATGAATTGGAGAGACGCCCACTGGGTGACTTTGGGCCAGTCCCTGACTCCCGGCCTCACTTACCTCACAGGGCTGCTGTGAGTATAAAATGGAGAGTGGGAGGAGGATTATGGAAACCGACCCGGCTTCCTTGCAAGAGGAAAAAAGGTGGGATATAAATGTAATAAAATAAATAAACATAATTCAAGGTTCTCAAAGATCCTGCCGAAACCAATGAACAGAGCTAAAATTAAAGATGAGGGCAGCATTTTAGTCTGTTTTTAGCCTGCAGTCCTTCACACACACTTACCTGAGAGTAAGTCCCATTGAACTTGGTGGGACTTACTCCTGAGTGGACATGCATAGGATTGTGTCATTAGTGTCCCACTCTATCTTGAGTGTTGCAGAGAAACTACATGCTCCCTCCCTCTCTCCGTGGACATCCGCTCTCTGAGGCAAGCTAATCTAACTTTGCCCTGCGAGTTTTATGGCTGAATGGGGGATTTAAACCCAGGTCTCCCAACAATCTAGCCGCTGCACTACACTGGCTTGTCCTAGAACCTCATGGGCCAAAGACTTTCTGTGGGACAGGGCTGTAGAACCTCTTTCAGCCTGGGGGGGGGGGGTGAATTCGATTTTAGAGAAGCTCTCAGGGGGCACAATCTAGTCATGGGTGGGGCTGAAAGCAAGAGATGTGGCCCAAAATCCCCAGTCACCAGCATGTTCTAGCTTAAAGCTCTTACTGACAGTAATGAAGACTTTGGAGAGGCATCTCAACCTTTTGGAACAGAGAAGAACTGTGCAAAAGCTGGGAAGCTACCCAGTGGTCTGTGGCCAGTGGAAAGCGGGCATGGCCTTCTGTGGACCCCCAGTGGCCAAATTGGAACCCCTCGAGGGCCGTATTTGGCCCCCAATTTTGCACCCCTGCTCTAGAGAGTGTGTTCTTTCCAGGTGCCTCCCACTTGCGCGGGGACAGGGGATTGGGTTCATTGCCTGGTTATTTTTGGGCAGAGCACGTCGCCATCAGGTGCCCTCAAGCACTTTTTCTCTCTCAGGTGGGTCTAGTTCATTATCTCCATTTTTCAGATGAGGGGAAACGAAGCCCCGAGTCACGTGATGGAGAGAAGACCCAAAGGACTGCCTTGCTCAATCAGGCCAAATGTCTGCCTAGCCCAGTCTCCTGTTTCCAGCTGCTGGGAAGCCCACAAGCAGGACAGGAAGGCCAAGAGGTATATTACCTCCAACAGCCATTTTATCTAAGCCTTCTTTTAAAAGGAAGGCATGAACTACGTGCACTATGTTCATCATTTAATGCCCTCCTCCAGGTGCCTCCTCTGAGGGAGGCTCGGAAGGTGGCAACGAGGGTCAGGGCCTTCTCAGTGGTGCCCCCCATTATGGAACGGTCTCCCCAACATTGTTATCTTTTCGGCACCAGGTTAAGACCGTCTTCTCTCAGGCATTTGGTAGCATATGAGTTTTTTTTATTTTAATCAGGTCCTCGGTTTTTCTTATTGTTGATAGTATAAATTGGTTTAAATATATGTGTGCCTGTGTGTGTTGTCTGTTTATATGCTTGCATCAAATGGGCTTTTATACTATGTATAATGTATTTTTATTGGTTTTCAATCTTTGTGAGCCACCCAGAGAGCCTCGGCTATGGGGCGGTATAGAAATGAAAGAATGGATGAAAAAAAACATCTTAAGTTAGCAGCCGCACCTTGCGGCAGTGAGTCCAGAGGTGAATTTAAGTACTGTGCAAAAGACGCTTAGAGGGATGGAACTCCAAGGCAACGCTAAGCTGAGTTACACATGCCGCTTTGGGGTGTGGGGTGTGTGTTGGGGAAGGTGGGCGGTGCGGGCATACTGCGTTTAACACTGAAGCCGTTGCCTGAGGTGTGGTTGGCTCCTGATCATGCCTCGGTTTTTATATCGGCGGGGATGAAATATCACAAGCTCTCTCTGCCCTCCTCGTCAGTATCCACAGGCCCGTGTGTTGCACGAAATAACCCGTTCCCTACAGTGGCTGCAAACTGCCCCGGGGAGGTTTTGAGGGGGGGGAGGCGTGGAGAATTTCCCATCCTCGCCTCTCCCCTCCCGCTGCACCTCCAGTAATAGCTTCGTCGTTAAAGTGATTAATGCAGCCTCTAGAGCACTTGCTTCCCGACCAAATTGTATTAAAAGTCAGGCTAATATCTCCGGCTGTAGCCTGCAGGGATTCCGGTGGGGGAAAGTGTGGTGGTGGGACGTGGCCAAATCTGAACAGGATGCTCTTGGCTCTGAGTGCGAGGGGGTGCCGTTCTTTCCTTGGCTGGGGGCTGGGGTGGGGTGGGTGAGCCTCGGGGCCAGTGGAAAAAAGGGCGGGAGGTGCATAACGCCACAGTGGGTGGCAATTACCCCCCCCCCGCAGCCCCGCAGGTAAGCAGACGCCCCCCTGATCTGTCGTCATCTTCTCCCACGAGTGATATGGGGGGTGGGTGTTGAATTCTGCAGGCCAAGGGTCACATTCCTTCACTGCCGCGATGCTCTCTGGGTGGCCATGAGCAAATTGTCCCTCTCCTGAACCGGACAGAGATGAGATAAGAATTTTACGAAGCACTTTGTGTGTTTGGAGAGGCATCCCTGTCAGGTGTGGCTTTATGCAGCGTTCCGTAAGCGAACACACCCAAGAGTCAGACACACACACACCTCTGTCTCATGTGCACTTGCGATCTGAATTTTGAAAGAGGGAGGGAAGAGAAGGCAACAAAGGGTGATGGCCGCGGAGGGTTAAATAGAACCTCTGTGTTCAGACACAGTCTACTCCTTTTGGTCTGGCCCGGCAGGGCTCTTGGCATGTTCAGTGGAGGGGAATGAGGACTAAGACTTCGTGGCAGAGGAGGGGAGGGATTTGGAGAGAGAGAGAGAGAGAGAGAAAAAGTATCATGTAGATGTTCTGGGAGGGTGTTCCACGGGTAAGGGACACCATGGAAGGGAACATGAGCAGGGTCGTTTAATGCCAGCAGAGTCATGATAATGCAACGTAAGGATTTTTTTAAAAAAGCATTGCGAATTTATGTGGTTGCTGTGCTGGGGTAGTTGTCTAGAAAGTGGTTTGAACATTTACACACAGATACAGAGAGACAGACACGCACGCACACAGAAACACACACGCACACAGAGAAACATAGAGGTGCACATGCAGACACACACACAGACCTGGAGAGAGAGAGACAAACAAACACACATGCAGACAAACACACAGGGACACACACATAGATGCACAGAGACTCACACACACAGACGAACATGCAGACAAACACAGGGACACACACACACACAGACAGTTTTGAACAGAAGCTCCCCTTCAGGCCCCCATCTCTGTTCCACGCCGCACACGGCTGGCCTGCCACGAAGGTAACGGGAATTAATCAAGGGTTTGGCTTTGCAATTGCCGGCCACAGCTGAGCTCCGCCGGGGCGCCCCAACGGAGAGGGTGTCTGTCACGAGGCAGTGGCTGGAGCTGATAATCCTTTTCCCGCCAGCCGCACATGATGAATGGGGGCCGAGTCGCTCTTTTTGTTTCCCTTCTCCTGCGCTTGCGGAGATAGGCCTGCTCAGGTGCTTGTCATCGTTATCAGCGGTGGGAGGCCGCGCCGCCATCCATCTTGCGTCTGGTCTGCCCCGGGGGAGTGGGGAGAAGATGAGGCGGGGCGGGTGGGCGGCGGGCAGTCAGAGAAGGGCAGTGTTGAAATCGGAGCCGAAGTGAATTTGGGGGGAAGAGAGTTAAATGCAAAGTCAAGTTGAATGCAAAGTCTTTAATTTGCGAGCATTCAAAATCCCGTTTTCTAGTAATCACACCCCCCCCCCAGCATCCCTGCTTGTGAGCATGATAGTTTGGGTGGGGGGGAGCTTAAAACTATTGTTATGGCATGGCAGAATTCTCTCTCAGGGTCTAGTTTCAAAGGCAAAATTTAGAAAGTGCTTATCTGTGATGGCCTCTGACATTACCAAACAGATATTCCCGGCCTGTGTGTGTACTCTGCACTTAAAAATTAATAAATTAAAATGCTGCACCTGAATTGATCCAGATTCCGTGCCAACAGGAGCCGAAATTGACAATGTATAAATTATGCAAGTTGGGTGACTTTGCATAATTTATTCTGCTTACATTTAGTCTTGGGGTGGAGCCAAGGAGCTATAGAAGTCTGAAAGCCTCACCTTCAACCACTGGAAAGCTGACTTTGTGGCTTCTCTAAGATTCCTTCAAGTATCTCTTTGCTGTCATAAGGTCTAGAAACTTTTTTAAAAAATATTTTTTAAAAGGGGGTTCTCAGGAAGCTGTATACTGCACCATCTGCCACATTCACTGGGTTCACATGACACGTCAAGCCATCGTGGGTAACTAGCCATGGTGGGTTGGTGTGTCATCTGAACTCAGGACCGCTTCCGGCAGCCTGGCTAGTTTTTGGACAACAAGCCACCCTGACAACCCATGGCTTGTTCTAGGGGTTAATCGACCCATGATGGGTTGCCGTGTCGTCCAAACCTGGCAGAGCAATTCCATCATGGGTTATGGGGAGCGGCAAAAAACCCTGCTGGTCTTGGCGATCTCGCCCAAGCCGCTGCCAGTGGCAGCCAGTGACAGCCCCGCCACCAATGTCTAAGTGGCACTTCAGATCAACTGTCGTTGGTTCGCCTTTCCCCCCCTCAGCCCCAGAAATGTGCGTCAATGTCTCCGTATTTTCTTTTTTAATTTTTTCTCTTTTGTTGGTCTTTTGCAGTTGTGCAAATGCAGTCTTTCTGCTTTCTGGTAAATGTAGACCAGGCATTGACCAGGCATTGACTTGCCTGGTCAATGCCCGTGTCAGTTTCAGCTGTCAAATGCTAACAGATTGACAGAGTGAGGCTGCATATAGTTTAAATTGTGAACAGTTGGCAGCTGTCAGTTGGAAAGCACCAGGCAAAAGGGGGGAAAGCGCCAGAGTATTTGCATCCTCAGAGGGTGGGCTTCAGAACTTCCCCTTAATGTAATGTAATTCTCCCAATTTCTAGTGTTGAGCTGAAACTTCTCGTTGCCCTCCACCTTTTGGACACTAGTTCAGAAAGGAGAGATCTTAAGGCCGCCCTCTTTTCACTGGCTCCTTTTTGCAGCCATTACTGTGGTTCTCTGACAGCTGTCAAAAGATCCCTGAGAAGGTGGCTGGATAGGATGGAGCATGAGTAGCCACTAAGTGGAGGGCAAATACCGGCAGCTTTCAAGGCTGGGACGTAAACAGAGGGGACATTTGCATTATATTTCCCCGCCATCTACTTCCCAGCCTTGAAATTTGCACATATTTCCCTGTAAGAAATGCAGGGGAAATGCATATATTTCTGGGGAAATATAATGCAAATATAATGGGGGGGAAAAAGGTGGCAAACCAGTGACATTCACTCCAAAGTGCCTCTTTGGGCATCTGTGGAGGGGCTGTCACTGGCTGTTGCTACCCCAACTGTACTTATTTCAGGCTTTGAAAAGAAAAAACTCCAGTGGCGAACCAAAAGGGGTTGCGATCAGTGCAGGCAGACCAGACGGGTCGTGCTGTGAAAAAATTCCTGTCTGTTAGAGCAATAAGACAATGGAACCAGCTACCTAGGGAGGTGGTGGGCTCTCCCAGTCTGGAGGCATTCAAGGTGCGGCTGGACAGCCATCTGTCAGGGATGCTTTGACCTGGATTCCTGCACTGAGCAGGGGGTTGGACTCGATGGCCTCGTAGGCCCCTTCCAACTCTACTTTTCTATGATTCTATGATGCTGGGATACCGGCTGGAGGGCCGTGGGGGGGGAGAGGGGGGAGAACAACCCAGTGGTGTGCCCAATCGTTTGTCAGGCACACCGTGGGTTGTTCTGCAAATAACCCACACTTATTCGCAGGGTGGGTTGCCGTGTCGTGCAAGCTCGCTCATTCTGTGTTCCTGTGGGTGTCAAGATGCACCTTTAGTTTCCCCAGTCTTTGTGACTGCATTATTTTTATTAGTTGATCGATTGCATTTCTTTACTGTCCAATAGCTGAAGCTCTCTGGGCAGTTCACAACAATTAAAACCATTAAAAATGGGGCGGGGGAGTGGAGCTATCTGCAAAAGTGGCAAATTGACACTCCTTTTGAATTCCAGTTGCAGAACCTGGGGTAGTTCTGCAGCCTTGTGTTGTTGGTGAAGCCGGAAAGAACAGAAGGCCTGGCTAATAAGTCAGCTGAAGGGAAGAAGGCATCTGGGGTGTGTGCGTTCGTTCGTGTTCTTGGCTGTGTTTCCTGCCTCTCCTTTATTGAAGTCGATACAAATGCAGATAGGTGCCTCCGCTGCCGCTTGCCTTGTGCAAGGCGTGATCAGCTGCACTTAGAGCAGCTGGCTGTGATGGGGGGGGCTGCAGCTGCAGAACATCTGCCTTCCCTGCAAGGACCACAGAGCCACCTTGTTGGGGCAGGTCAAAGTGGAGGAGCGCCATCCATATAGCAATGTAATAAACACATAAAATGCAAATTAATAAAAAAGGTTCTATCCTGTGTGTCCCACAGCTGGTGAGGTGTCATGGTTAGGAGCAAACACCAGGAAGACACCCTCTCTGCAGTTCAAATGTCAGCTTAGCTATATCTTATTGCTGGATTCATCACCATCATCATTATTATTATTACATCCCACCTTTTTTACTCTTGCGAAGAACCTGAGGTGGCTTATATCCTCCTCCTCAGTTTTATCCTCACAACAACTCCTGTGAGGTAGGTTAGACTGAGTCAGTAACAATGTCGCTCCTACTCTTTCCTCCATCCACTTTGATCTGCCGTATTGGGATATTAATTTGTATTTGTACTGGTGGGGCGCTTATTAAAGGGTGCTATCAGTGTGCTGTAATGATTATGGGTTGGATCCCAGATCTGCCTTCCACGAGAGAAAGGACTCCACCTGTGGAAGGTTCCTCCACCCACTTTTGGGGAATTCTTCCCCTTCCCTCTCCACCACACATGGTCATCCCAGTCGGCAGGGTCTCCTGACTCTCTGTGTAGCAGTCTTCAAGGGCTTCCGTGTGAAGGAGGGAGGTGGGTGGGGAAGTCCACTTCCATCAGTCCAGTTGATCCAGCGTAAATCCATGATCCATCTCTATATTATTATTCACAAAACCAGCTTTCCTTCAGCCAAGCATACAATAATACCTTGGATTGCAAGTTACTTGGTCTGAGAGCGTTTTGCAAGACAAGCAAAATTTTTACACTATCATTCTTTATTGCAGCTTAAATTAAAAATATGTGTACAAATTTCTTATGGGGAATTTCGCTTTGATATACAAGTGTTTTGGATTACAAGCACGGTTCTGTAACGAATTATGCTTGCAATCCAAGGTATTACTGTATAGTAATACCTTGGATTGAGAGCATAATTCGTTCTGGAACCGTGCTTGTAATCCAAAAGTCTTATATCAAAGCGAGTCTCTGGCGGGCGTGAGCGGGGCCGATTTCGGCCCGCTCGAGGCAAGCGGTTACATCCCTACGTGACTTGTATTGCAAGACGTCACTTGTTTATCAAGTCAAAATTTATAAAAAAAAATATTGCTTGTCTTGCAAAATGCTCTCAGACCAAGTTACTTGCAATCCAAGGTATTACTCTATATACATTCCTGCCTGCCACTGCTGTTCCCCACCCCCAACCCTTTTCCAGTCTTGACACTTGTTTAAAATACAAGGGGGTTAAAATGTTTAAAAAGTGTGCACGGAGGACACATCACACCCCTCCCTGCTGCATCTGTGGCTTGTACTCTACTGGAGACTTTATGTTTAAGTCTGCCTTGGTTTGCTGCAGCACAAAATTAGATTTCTCATTCTCCCTTCCGCCCGCCCGCCCTTGATAAGGAGTTCTTCGAAACATGCTGGGAATCGTACCAACTGGTACAGCTGCCTTTTCGTTTGGTGTCTTGGGCGATACCGCCTTTTGGATTTCTCTGTGCTGCAAGGATTGGATACCCTTGTCAGTGAGTGAGTGAGGCCATCTTTCTAATTCAGTGTTTGTTTTGTTTTCCCCGGTACAGAGAAATCAAAGTTCAAGAAGGGCAGCCTAGTTGGGGATTCATCTGGCAGCAGTGATGATGACGAGGATGATGATGAAGGAGAGTATGAAGTGGAAGATGACGAAGAGGAAGAGGACTCCAGTGATTCAGATGGTAAGGGCCAAGGAGATCATTGCGGCTGCCTTGGAGAGAACAGTTCTGTTCATTCATTTATTATTTTATATTTATTATTCATTTATATCCTGCCCTTTTCCTCCTGTAAGGAGCCTAAAGGTGGCATACATGGTCTTCCTCCTCCTCTCCATTTTATCCTCACAACTCTGTGAGGTAGATTAGGCTGAGAGTCAGAGACTGGCCCGAAGTCGCCCTTCATGGCTGAGTGAGGACTAGAACTCGGATCTCCCGAGTTCCAGTCCAACACTAACCGCTGCGCCACTCTGGCTACATGTTGGCAAAGCATTACATAAGCATTTGTCTTTGTGTGGCTGACCTCTGGCATGGGATCACCCACCGATCGAAGGGAAACGAGGTAGTGTCACGTGACCTGGGGTGGGGAGAGATCCACTCCTATTTTGGAGGTGGTAAAGTGGCAGAAACTGTGTGAATCATATACAGAGCCAGGCATATGCGGTGCGGCATGTGATCACAAGGCCTAGGCCCACCGCATGCAGGCGATTGCAATGATCGTCGATATTAAGAACGTAAGAAGAGCCATGCTGGATCAGACCAAAGGCCTGCATACCCGTTCACACAGTGCCAACCAGCTGCCTGAGGGAAGCCCACAAGCAGGGCATGAGTGCAACAGCACCCTCCCACCCATGTTCCCCAGCAATCGGTATACATAGGTACACTGCCTCTGATACTGGAGGTCACCAAGAGCCATCAGGAGTATTAGCCATTGAGAGCCTTCTCCTCCATGAATTTGTCCAGTTTCCTTTTAAAGCTGTCTAAATTGGTTGCCATCACTACATCTTATGGAAGTGAATTCCATAGTTTAACTATGCGCTGTGTGAAGAAGGACTTCCTTTTCGGGAGGGACCATAACTCAATGGTAGAGCACCTGTTTTGCACGCAGAAGGTCCCCAGTTCAATCTCTGGCATCTCCAGGTAGGGCAAGAAAAACTCCCTTGAAACCCTAAAGAGCCGTTGCTACCAGTCAGTGTTGACATTACTGGGCTTGATGGACCAAGGGTCTGACTCAGTCTAAGGCAGCTTCCTATGTTTCCTATCTGTCCTGAATCTCCCATCAATCAGCTTCATGGCAAGACCTCGTTGGGTTCTAGAATTATGAGAGAGGGAGTTCCCATCCCTGAGTACTGACGTTACAGTGTCAACAGTACAACAGTCACGATGATTGTCAAGCGTTATGGGGTGGTAGTTCAGGCGTGGAGAACCTGCATTTCATGCAGAAGGTTCCAGGTTCATCCCTGGCAATCCCCAGTTGGTTGTTTTTTTTAAGGATCAGGTGTTAAAGACAGTCTGAGACTCCGGAGAGCTTCTGACAGAGTACTGGGTCTGGCAGACAAGTATTCTTAGCCGAGAGAAGGCAGGTTCTGATGTTCTTAACGTTCGTATCAACTCCACAATGAATCTGCTGCCTCTGCAGGGGTGTGTCCTTTATTGTGTGTGTGTGTGTGTGTGTGTGTGTGTGTGTGGTATGCGGGGAGAGGAGGCAGTCTGAGCTTTTACCGTGCTTCACATCTGCATTCAGGGGCAATCTTCCCCCAACCTCCTTTAACCCACTGATTACCAACTTTTCTCAAGAGTGTACAACCTTGCTGAGTGATGTCAAAAACTCAGGAAAAGCCGTGAACCGGTTAGCTGCCCACCAGTGGCAGCAATTTCCTGCTTTCTTATATTGTTGTTAGTAAACGTGGCTTGCATCCTGCCAAGCATCTACACGTCCCTGCCAGCCACACGCCACGCACCCCGCCCATCCCTCCTGCGCTGTCTCGCTGGCAATCCTTCCGAGAGGAGAGGCTGGAACTCAAGGGAGGTGGGGGGGGGGTGAGAGCCACCCGCTCGCTTCACGGGGGCACCGACTCCCACCTGGCAGAAGAAAGCCATGAAGATGCCAGCTGTGCCATCCCTGGGAGCTGCTGGGCCAGCGAAGGGCCCAGCTGGGACATGAAAGCCAGGACCAAAAGTGGGGGAGCTGCAGTGATTTTGTCTTGGCCGATTATCCATGCAAGCCCCTCCCCGGCCAACCTCTGCCTGGAGCAGGCTGCTTTGTTAGCAGTCATTGGTCCTTGCTGTCCTTTCCCATGATCCAGGAGTTTGCTGTGGTTTCCCCCTCTCTGCCAAAGCTGAGATTTAAGGAATAAAGCCCGTCTGGGAGTGCGGGGACACCTACCACTCCCACAAGCCAGCGCAGCTCTCTTAACATGGTCTCTCCCGAAGTGAAAATGAGATTCACGCACAGAGAGAGTGAGAGAGACAAGCCCACCGACTGATTCACTGTGGCAGATGGCAGAGGGTTGGCACACGAACCCCGGTGCCGTCGCCCAGAATAGATGAACAGTGGAGACAGGAGCTGACAATGGCTGCGATCGCTTGGCGGCGTTTCCTCGCCAGCTCTCGGAGCGCTTTCTCTCTCGGGCTGCTGGGCCTGGCAAGGCAGAGAGAGAGGAAAGAGCGCTCTCAATGCCTCGCTTGTGCACTCATGCCAAGCGCTCCTTACAGGGTGGCCGTTAGGGTTTTTTGTGTGCGTGTGTTTTTTTAAAGCTTGCTTTCCAGTTGGCCCTGCGAGATGTAGAGCAACATTTGAGTGGAGGAGGAAAAGCCCTCCAGCACTGCAATAGGCATTTCAGAGCGGGAACCGTAGTGTTTTCTGGGTGGGCTAGAACTCCACAGCTCAGTGGGTAGAGTTCCTGCTTGGCATGCGGAAGGTCCCAGGTTCAATCCCCGGCATCTCCAGGAAAGACTCCTGTCTGAAACCCTGGAGGACCATAGCCTGTCAGTGTAGTAGACATTATTGAGCTGATGCAGTGGTGCCTTGGGGCCAAAGTCCAGGGCCCGGAGCCCAGGAGGACTACAAAAAACCACCCAGAGCAGCGGGTGAAAGAGGGCATCAAGGCAGCAGAAACAGACTTCCATTTTATTCCTGTAGTCATGATGATCTAAGTGAAGGTAAAATGCAAAGCTGCTCGTGCTGAGAATACAAGTTAAGGCTGGGGCCCAACTGCCCCATTGACTGGGTGGCCCCGTAGTCCCGTTATAAAGTCACCTTCCTTTGTGAAGAACGGCGCATGCTTTGAAATGGGCCAGACGTCTGTTGTGTCTGTGCGCGCATGTAATACCCTCTGGTCTATTATGCTCCAGCTACTGACATTGCCCCAAAGAGTGATCTCTTGTTTCTGTGTCTCTTGTCACAGTGGGCCCTTTTGCAACCTGGATCGCACGTTCTTCTGGGTTTCCCTTATGCTGGGGGTGTGGGGAAAGGTGATTTCGAGATTCAAACGCTGCCTGTTTTGGGGGCTGGTAAATAGAACTCGAGTGACCTTCTGCTTGGGCTATAGTACCCTGGGTAGATCAAGTGCCATATAGTGCTGCCCTTGGTTTAGTATCTGATGGATGTCCAGGATTAGATCATGAAACATGGTGCTTGTGGGGACTTCCAGTGGCACCCATGCCATGAAGCTCTCCACCTACAAAGACCTTTCCCTTTTGATATCTCTCTCTCTCTCCCCCCCCCCTCTCCCTCCTCCCAGCCTCTAGCTTCGGTATTTCTCTCTTCCCAACCCCTTTCCTTGCTATTTCTCTCCTCCTGCCACTCATCACCTTTTTCTCTCCCTTCCTAGCCCCTAGCCTAGCTCTGTCTTCCACTCACCCTTTTATTGTGCTGTTTCTCTCCACTCCCATCCTCTAGCCTTGCTATTTCTCTATTTATCTTGCCAACTTTCCCAGCCCCTTCTCTCTCTGAGCCTGTGGGCGAGGCAGGGCAAACTTTTTCTTTCCCTTTGGGGCTAGGGGCATTTTCCTTTCTTTTGGCGAATGGTGTGGGGATAGGATGACCAAAGCACTCCTACACAGGCTTCTACAAAGAAGTAATTCCCATTGAGTTCCATGTACACGTGCATAGGATTGCACCTGTAGTTGGGTATTTCCTCGTGCTTCTGTAAGGTCAAATATGTGCATTGACTTTAGAGTTCAGACCTTTCCTCTGCCTGAACTGTTTCTTGAGTGAATTACTTGCCTTTGTCTAGCCAGGCCCCCATGGCAACCATTATGTCACTAGCCACATCCTCCATGGGATCCATTTTGTGGTGGTGCCCACAGCAGTTTCTCAAATTCCCAAATGTGCCCGTGGATCCAAAAAGGTTGGGGAGCCCTGGGTTAGATCTTAGGGGGAAGGCCTCCAGAATTATTCATATACACCCATAGGAACATAGGAAGCTGCCTTATATGGAGTCAGAACATTGGCTCATCTAACCCAGTATTGTCAACACTGACTGGCAGCAACAGCTTTCCAGGGTTTCAGGCAGGCTTTTTTTCTCAAGTCTACCTGGAGATGCCAGGGATTAAACCTGGTGCCTTCTGCCTAGGGATGGTCAAATCTGTCAATTTCATTTTCTCTGGGTTTCGCATTTTCCTGATCTTCAGTTTTCCTCAAACTGTAATTTCTCCAGTCTTACATTTGGTTCATTCTGATCTTTGAGAATGTTTCTCATAATTATTTTTGTGCACATTTCTCCTAATATACGCATTTTTTTGGCTATGAATTGTTGTTCCCTAATATACCTATTTTATACAAGTAATTTTCATAATAACATCTTTTGAACATCATTTTACACATTATTGTATGCATTCTTTGACTGGAGAATTCCACTGCAAAATCTGGAGATGTGCGAACCTTGAAGGATAACTGGGCTTCAGTTCACATTGTGGTTTGAAAGTGCCAAACTAGCTAAACCAATTCCTCCCTTCCCAGCCTTCCTGCATGCAAAGCATCTGCTCTACAGACACTGCCCCAAGTTTTGTGCTCAGTCAAAAAAGAGCTGTGTGTGTGTGTGGGGGGGGGGGGATATAATGGGGTTGGCAGCACACAACTTCTCCCCTACCACTCTGGTAATACTCCAAATGTTGTCATGTTCTTCGCCTCTGAACTGCATTACAAGAGCACAGGTGCTCGTCCACCCTCCCTGCCTGCTATCTGGGAGATGCAGCGGCGCCGATAAATTAATTAGTGCTTGTGATTAATTAGCAATGAGCCGCTTCTGCCTGCCTCTTCTCTCTCTCCCCTCTTCCTGATAAGGCAGGATTTACACCTCTCTTCTCTCTTCCTTCCACAGGGGGAGGTGAAGGGGCCAGGCCCAAGGGTGCCAGGAAACAACTGTCTCGGGCAGAGCTGCAGCAGCTGGCGCAGGGACCGGCGGATGCAGGTGGAAGAACTGGAGCTCTCCGACAGCGACTGACAGCAGTGCGTGTGGACAGTCGGGACGGACTATTTGTGTGGGTAGGAACTGGGCGAGGGGTAGTCCAGCATGACCCTTCAAAGTGGGGCGGGGGAGAAACAGAGGGGGCAGGTTGCTTCGTTGAAATCTTCTCCGGCGGAGTTTTATGCGCTGGGGAGAAGCGCTGTAAAATTTGTGGTTGCGCCGGGGGCAGTAAAGTGGGCTCAGTCGAAACAATAAAAGAGCCTTGTTAAAATCTGCCACTTTAAATAACGTTGGAGATTCCCTTGCCTCCAAGTTCCCATTTTTTGTTTTTTTTAAAAAAGCCTCCCAACTTCCTGCCACCCTACAGTGGGCCACAAACCAGTTTGTCCACTGCCCTCCCGCTCACACCCACCCCTTCCCAGTGCGGAAGAGCAGGAGGTTAACGCTGCTCGTGTGTTTTTTAAGGGACGCGGAGAGGTCTTGCCCACTTGTTTTCTTGTGAGTGCTTTTGCCCCGTAACATTCTGCCCTGGTGCAGAGCTGGAGTACCGGTCATCGTGTTTTGCTCAGCAAATGTTGCCAAAGGAAAGAGTTAATAGTTCCACGCCTGTCTATTTGTGTGTGTGTGTTTAGAACTATCTCCCCCCCCCCCCAGGCCTATTTTTGGTCTCTGCCACTTTTCATTTTTATTAGTACACGAGATTGCTTTGGAGGAGTTTGGCCGGAATATCCTCTTTGTTACCGTCCTGCCAGCGCTTTATTCCCCTGCCCATAGAAGCTGCCTGCTTGTAGCAAAGTGACCATCTGCTTCGTTTTTCCAGGAGCAAAACAGCCCTTAACTTTCGGGCTTGTGCTCAACCCTGACCATCAAGGTGGGGTTTTTTTTCTGGCCGTGTACCAAACCTCCGCTTCCATGCTTTGCAAAAATGCAGGAGGCAAATGGGGTGTCCATACCGCAGGCAGCTACTGCCAGCACGGAGCAGTTGTGTGTTGAGGCTGTCGGGGCCATGGGGTTAGTGACTCGACAACAGTAGCCTTTGTAGACAGCCCAAATTACAGTGGCAGGAGATTCTACTAATGATCTTCTCCCCGCTGACCACCCCATGTGCCAGCACCACTTCACAGAAGTGTTTTGCTTATTGCCACAAGGCTGTAACAGAAGCCTTTGGTTAGCAGTGTGTGTGTCTTGAGTTTGCAGTACATGGCAGCTTTCAGTAGTGAATAGTGTATATTCCACTCTTATGGTGAGATGCTAGGACTGTTAAGAGTATGGGTTGATCTCCATCTCAAGTGTCTGGATGTGCAGGATGACTGTCCATGTGCTGATATTAAGTTTAATCATGTTTTTAGGAAAAGGCCTCCAAAGGGCCACTGCTTACCCATCTTGCTCATACGTTTTGACTGCTGAAGGAGCGTGTTTCCCTTGCTGTGGGGTGTGCGTGTGAAGGAAGTCAGTAAACCTGGCCTGCATGTCATGTTCAACTTGTAATCCTGGCTTACTGAGCCGGATATACGCACCAGCGGTGTGCACATTCACACAGCTCCTTCCTTTGTGCAAGCCGCAACACAGGCCAGGATCCAGCACTTAATAATAGCTTCCCACCATGTGTGTGAACCAGGACCTATGGTTAAGTGCTTCTGGGCAAACCAGGATCCGTAAACCAAATTCAGACTCCACTTTAAAGTTGGCTTCTAATCTTGGCTGGTTTAGAAGCAGTTAACCATACTTGCCAGGTAGCACGTAATGTGAAGCTGTGTTTCACTGAGGCTTTCTGGTTAGTTTTTGTGTTTGGGCAAAAGGAGGAACCAACGGGCTGCGTCCACCTGCAATGTGGCTTGTGCCAAGATTTTTGGTTTCCTGGTATGTGCGAATGGGTCCAGTGGTAGGGAGCAAGACTCGCATTTGTGCCCCTTTGAAAAGCCATCCCTCAACGCTGCATTGTTTTTCTAATTTTGCAAGACTCCTTCAGGGGAAAGAGGTAGCTGTTTTTAAGTACACAGGCGGCCCGAAGAGCAACCATTTTATAAATTAAGTGATTTCTTTTTTTATTATTATTTAAATCGATTTGCTGGAAAGCATTGGCCTCGAGGTGATGGATAATGACCATTTACAATATATAATAAAGAAGCTAAGGTACCGCCAAGCTATCATCATTTGATTTTTTTTTTCCTTTTTGAAAATGCAAACGAAAAGTAGAACGTGCAGGTGTTTTAAACAGAAAGAGCAAATAGAGAAAGACAGACAAGCATCACTCACATGATTGTTTTCCACCACTGTACAAACCGCGGGGGGGGGGGCAGGGGGGCAACAGCTGGCGTGAGCTCCCTGCCCTGATGGGCTTTGCTCTGGTACCGATTAACCTGGTCATGGGGAGCCAGGTAAAATGTGCAACTCCGTATCTTCTGCAACAAAGCTCCCCTCCCCGACCCCCCCCCAAAATCCACACACACACACTCCGCACACACAACAAAATAAAAATGGGACACGCATCTTCTGTACACACACGGTTCAAGCAGGGGGGGGGGAGGTCGCAGCCTCTTTCTCCCAGCCTGCTTTACACTCCTCATCTCCCCAGCACTATATTATTATTACAATTATTATTTCCTTCCACAAAACAAGTCCGTGCAGGGCCCAGCGAGGAGGGAATCTCTCAGTCAATCTGCAACGTTGAAGCAGCAAACCCCTGAAAATGCAATTTAAAGAACAAAAAAGAGCACAAAAAAAAATCCTGTACCCCACAGAGCTAGCTGTGCCGTACCATCCAAACTGAAGTAAACATGGACCGGAACATGGGCGTTGGGGCAGTTCGTCTGTCTTTGGTATTGGTTCAAAAGTTGTTAGTGATGCATAGACACCCTGAAAAAGGAACTGTGTATAGGTTCCAGCGAGGGACACATTTCAAAAGAGTGGGGCGGGGGGTGGGAAGAGTTTCCTCCCAGGTTTGCGGGGCTGGGGCAGGGAAGGCGACAGAGGGCTCGAGGGTCTCTCCTCAGACAATCTCCAGAGTTGCATTTCCATAAAGGCAAGGAGGGAAAGCAAAAGTTCCTTTTCTCCAAAAATCACATGTCCCTTTTGAATTGCTTCCAAGAAATCTTTGGATTGGTTCTCCCCCCCCCTCCCTCTTCCTCCCACAATCATGATCATCACTGTAAAAATCCGAAAAGCTGAATGCGTTATTTTCAAATTGCCACCTGGACTCTTCGGAAGGTCTCGGTTCTTCAGACTGAAGGGTTCAGTTCCGGAAGCCTGAGGACCAAGGATGAGAGGCCGGGCTGGGCTGGACTGGGCAGGGGACGTCAGTTAAGAGGGAGGCTTTGCAGCATCACTGAGACCAGCCAATAAGGGGTTTCCGTTTTCCTGCTTTGGCGAGATGCGGCTGGTGGGGATGAGCGCGCTGTTGTAAGGAGAGGAGGCCACGCTTCCTGTGGAGGACGGGCGGAGTTCAGCGGGAGGCAAGTCGCGGTCTGTGGGTCGCAGGCCAGGGGGCTGCAGTGGAAAGGCCATGGGGAAACTGGCCATGTACAGGACGCGGCCGACTCTCTTGGCTACCTGCAGATGGAAAGGGCAAGCAAAGACATAATTAACTGGTGGGAAAGTCCCACAGCCCCGGCTCAAGAGGCAACCTTTCAATTTCTCGTGAGCGGTAGCGGCCGTGGCTGTCACCTCTGCTATACGTTTGCCTCCAGGAAGGCAAGGAAAGGGGTCTTCCCAAAACTTTGGTTCTGACCCAATTGCTGTGGTTTTTACGGGACTCAGGGTTGTGGCTAATGACCCTGGCTGGGACTCTTTTGCATGGCTGTGCTAAAGAAATTGGAAATTCTGCATCAAGGTAAGCTGTACAGAAACTATGCAAATTAGAAAACTATGCATATATTTGCATAATTGATTCTACTTCTGAAGGACTTGAAAGTACCGGTATGTGGCCAATAATTGCTTATCTCTCAAGTTTCCTGTAGAGTTATTTTGTGTGTGTGTTTGTCCTACCCCATGACTATCTTCCCACCGGTGCTTCGGGGCTAGAAGCTTGATTTTAAAAAATAAAAGGGAAAGAGTTGAGATTCTTATGCTGCTAAATTGTTCTGAATAACGGGGGTGTGAGTTTATACTATGCAAACAAGAGTTTTCTCTCTCTCTCAAAGCCAGTTCCCAGGAGTCTTGTCACACACCACTGTGACCAAAAAAACCCAGAAGCTAGATATGCAGGCACAGGCTGTAGTTTGGGGGCAAAACTGTTTCTTACTTCAGACACAGGGACATAGGGTTGGATCCAGGATCTGCCTTCTGGGAGAGGAAGTCCCTCTCTCTGCCTGACTTTTGGGGATATCTGGATGCATGGGGGGGGGGGGAGGTTTAGCATCTCCTGCCAATGGTTCCTCTGCTTTTATTTTCTCCCTTCTAAGTGAACAGCTGCCGATCACAAAATACCAGCCTATTGTAGCTTAAAGCTCTTACTGCCAATCACTGACCTTTAGGGGAGACTTTTCTGCCTTTTTGAATGGGGGGTGGGGGAGACTACCCAAACAGTTGATGGTTGGGGGAAAGGGGGCAGGGCATCTGGGGGCTGAATTTGGCCCCTGGGCCTGCTCAAGGCAGTAATAAACACCCACCCACCCCCTAATTCATCTCAGCCCTGTGCAATCCCCGACACCCTCATTTGGAGGCAGCCCACAGTGCAATAAATACGCTTTGCCGAGGCATATGCTGGCTTCCCTCGCCTCGCACCTCCCTCACCCACCAGCCATATACATTTGTTATATTATGTTAAAACAATAAGGGCAACTTTATTACTTTCCTTGCAGCCCTTACTGTTTATGAGGGGTCTAATAAAAAGGTTCTCTGGGCAATTGTTCCCTGTGGATCAATTCTGCAGGAAATAAAACTGATTCAGGGGTGGGGAGGGGGGGGGAGGAAGAAATCCAGGAGCACCAAGCCAGCTTTGATTCACGCTTAGATTTTGCAGGGTGGGGTATTGGTGGTTAACGTTTTGTTTTTGGGTGGGTTGTGCAGAGGGATGGCAAGAGCAGGCTGAGGGGCAGAAGAGAGAAATAGTGTGGCAAGCAGCATTGAAAAGGTTTTATAACACAAACCATCACCCCTTTCCCAAGGTTTGCTAACCGAATAATACCCTGGTTGTTTGGGATTAAATATGAGCCCCTGTTTTTATTGAAGCCTTAACAGAAACCAGCTGTGGAGGTGCAAGAGCAAGACGGGGGCTTTTTGGCAACAGGAGAGAAGGTGATTAATACGAGTCCACATCCCCGACGTCCTTGGGGCAGGCGGAAAAGAAGTGTGTGGGGGGGAACGAGAGGCAGCAGCTGGAGAAGAGGGCAGGGGGCTCCCGTTAAATTGTTGACGGCACAAATGAAGTGTGCTGGGAAAAACAAGACTTGTGTTCTAGGGGAGGGAGGGAGGGAGGGAATGCGGGCTGGGTGTGTGTGTGTGTGCGGAAGACCTTGTTCCCACAGCATTGGGCTGGCAGAGATTTGGGGAGGGAAAGGGGCCCACTGAGGAACTCCCCAACGCTGGTGATACACAAAGGGGCTGTGCTCTACCCCTTACCCAGGCTTGGAGCCCTGCAGCACAGAATGCCCTGAGAAAGACGGCAGGAAACAGAAAGGACTTGAGAGTGGCATCTTCCATCCAAACAACTTAAGACTGGGTACATGAGCAGACAAGCTCACAAGAGCTACGTAAAGCTCAAAACATTTATATACCCCCTACCACCACCACCACCAACAATAAAACAAAAACAAATTGGGAGGCAAGCCAGGATTCCGATCAACATAGGTCTGTTCTACACATGCAACAGAATGATTGCAAGCCCATCTGATGCACCTCAGCCTTCAGATAGGAGATGCTATGGTCGCATGTGCTCTTGTCCCATGTATTATTTTTAAAAACTAGCACTTCAGAGAGAGAAGTTCTACCATACTCGAATCCCTTGTCTGCTATTGTTCTGCTTCCAGGGACGTAGTGTTTGTTTTTTTTTAATTAAGGGAGCATTTCAAAATGTGTGCTCAACACGAGCACACACACCCCTGCAGGCTGCAGTGGTACGGTTCATTCTGTCACGTCATTCTGCTACAGCGCTATTGCTCCACAATTGGAGGGCTGGTTGGAACAGGCCATGTGCATCCCGCTAAGGCGGGGGGAGGGTCCTCAACCGTCTTGAATCGGTGGGCACATTTATTTATTTATTACATTTATACCCCCACCTTTTTTCCTACAAGGAACACATCTGGTATGTTGAGATACTGCCGTGGGCACTCTCACAAAATGGTAGCCATGGGGGGGGGGGGAGAGAAGGCTCGCCCGTTTGTAAAACGGCTGTCATGCTGGGCAGGGCCAATCAAGAAAACACTCGTTTCCGAAAAGGGAAACTGGTGAGTCTAAAAGGACAATCATTTGCCCAAGAACCTAAGTCCAAGGCAGAGGTGGGGGTCCTAGCTCCAAAACCACTCTCTTGAACCCAACGAAAGATGGCGCTGGAAGGCAGCCCTTTGCTTTGCAGCATGCCAGCCTCCCTGTTACAAATAAAAAGCAGAGACAGTGGCCTGAAGGGCTCCAAGAGAAGTGTCCATGGGCATCACCTGACTGGGTTCAGTCAACACCATGACCAACACTCAAGGGTTGAGTATGGGCTGTTGTTGAAATGGGTTGTTGTGTAGTCAACCCAGCCACGCTAACAAACCCATGGCTTGTTAACCATGAACAACCCATGAAGAGAACCCATGGTTTGTTGTTGAGCTGGGAACTGTGGGTTGTTGGTGGTTAACAAACTATGGTTTTGTTAGTGTGACTGGGTTCAGACAACACGGTAACCCACAGTTCAACAACAACCCACACTCAACACTTGATGGGTGTGGGTTATTATCATGTTGTCTGAACCCAGCCCCTAGCTCTAAGATATCAACAGTTGAGCAAGGGATTTGTGTGGCAGTTCTAGTACCTCTTTACCCAGAGTTTGTCTCCACCACACTTGCAGATGGTTCAAAGCTAATTGACCCTGCTATCTGAGCAGGATGCAACCTCTGGCTTGTCTTTATTAAGATGACCACCAGCAGGAAGTCTAGAGCTTGGGAATTTGTTTTGCTTGGCTGGTTTCTTTAAAGCACTCTTACCTGTGACCTTATCTTCAACGCTGGTCCCAATTTGAGCCCCATGTTATTCAGTAAGTGCTCTTCTGTTAAGAGCGGCAACGTCTCGCCATCAATGGCCTGTTCCCGGAAGACCTGAAGAAGGGGGAAGCAAAAGCGGTGTCTGTAGAGGTGGCCAGGAATTCTCCCGGAAGTGGGGAGTCTGTGCCCGATATTGCCTCCCACCCGTGCTTTTTCACAGCTGAAGTGTGAAAATTGCTGTCTACACATGCAGTCCATTAAAAGAAGAGATTGGGAAGATGTGGTCTTTGGACTGCCTTCCAAGCAGTGGTGTGGTCGAGTCTGGGGCTTGTAGATGCAGCCCCAGCACTTTTTTATTCGCAGGGACGCTGACATCATCAGCTGCCCCCTTCAGACTTCCCTTTTCCCTCTGAGCTTAGCTGCAAACCTCACAGTAGTTGGAGGGGGGGATGAAGTTTCCCAGCAACAATATAGTGTCTTGTGCCCAGGGCTCACGGGGATGCAACCCCAGCACTTCTTTATTTGCAGGGACGCTGACATCATCAGCCATCCCCTTCAGAATGTCTTGTTCCCTCTGAGCTTAGCTGCAATCTTCACCATAGCTTGGGGTAGGGGGAGGAATGCATTTTCCCAGCAACTATTTATTTGGGGGTGACTTGGACCTGAATGGGCAGTTAAGGCCCATTTGCTTTACAAAAGGACCTGCTCCTGGTGGAGATGAAAACTGCTAGAACTGGCTTGCTGCCATGGCGGCCGCATTTTTGGGCTCTCCTTGGGGGTGTGGCTACAAGGACCCTCACAACGAGCACCTGCACCTCAGCATTTACCAATACACCACAGGCTTGCAAACCTTTGCTTCCTAAGTCGCCCTTGTGCCATCTTGCTCAGGCATGTGCTTGAGACCCCTGAATGGGAATCAGTTGCCCCTCGACAGCCTTGAACTGTGCAACGGCACTCACAATCAGGGTGGTAAATCGGAAGCAAATCTGTGTTAGTACAAGAATGACGCCCTAGTCCAGATTAGTTACCGTAAAGTAGAACTTTTCTTGCATTGGATCCAATCCAATTGGATTGCAAGGGGAAAGGCTCTGCTCACAGGATGCCCCTCTTGCCTGAAATTTGGGGATCCCCCTCCCCCCAAATAACCCCATTTAGAAATGGCTCCTGACTCTGCATAGAATTTTTAGGGGGCTGCCATGGCTGGGGAAATAGACTTCCATCAGAGCACTTGAGCCAGTGTAAATCTGGATCAAACCCTGTGTATGAATGGACTGGTTTTAGTTTTGCAAGCTCGGCTTTGCTTATTGGTTTTGCAAACAGTGATGATGTCGGGCCTCATCTATACATATGTGCACACAGGCCTGGTTCACACATAGTGACAACCCAGAGTATGGGTTGTTGAATCGTGGCTTGTCGTTACATGTGAACCCTGCACTATGGTTTAACTATGGGTTGTTAACCACAAACAACCCAGAGTTCACAGCTCAACAACAAACCATGGGTTCTGTTCCTGGGTTGTTCGTGGTTAACAACCCCATCTCTAGTTTCCTGCATTGAGCAGGGGGTTGGACTCGCTGGCCTTCTAGGCCCCTTCCAACTCTCTATGATCTATGAAACCCATACTCAGGGTTGTCGCTATGTGTGGATCTCCATCAGTGCTTGCAAACCTAATAGGCCTGGGTCTACAAGGGCAGCAGGATGTGGTGGCAGCATGGACTGCAGATGTGGGGGGGACACCACTTTTGGATGCACCCCCATGTTTAAAAAAAGAACACTACGTGCAAATAGAGAACCAGCAGATTGAGGTGGTGGGGGTGGGGACATTCTACCCCAGGACCTTCCCTGCTCTGCTAGTTTCCTACTTGCAAGTATAGGGGCATTAAAAAACGTGAGCAGTTCGAAGAGAGGCTCTCAATTCTATCACTGTGTGTGTGTGTGTGTGTGTGTGTCCATCCCATGTGCGCCCTCAGTTGGCACTTCAGAGCAGAGACAGATGGAGTTGCTGTTGCAAGCATTTCTTTAAAAAGAAAAGGGAAAAGAAACCACCAACAACTTTCTCCATTTCTCCCGCCCCAACTGAACCTTCTTTTTATAACTGGATTCTCCCAGCCAGGCTGCTCACGAGCACGCCCCCCCCCATCTCCCCCTGTGCTGTGACCCAGCAGCCTTAACAGGCTGGGTTTCTTTCCCCCCAGGCAGCCTGGCCCGGAGTCAAAATGCTCCTGCGTGCGCTCCAGGCCTCCCCGGATCCCACGCCAAGCGGTGTGCAATGCAGTGGGCCACGGAGATGCAGATGGATGGTCCCTGGGGCGCAGGGCGGTCTCCGTTTTCAATACAGGGTTTGCACTGGGAGAGACTCTCCCCGCACCCCCCAATTCCTAATTCAAAAGCTCTGGCAGGGGTGTGTGTGTGTGTGTTAGTTTTTTTGCTGGCAGGAGCGGAGGTCAGCTTTCTGCCAGACCTCCCCGCAGCTGCGGTTTTTGGAGGACAGAAAGCAGGCAGACAGCTCTGCAGCTCCGGGTCTCCCCGGCGGGCTGGCTTTCTCACACAGTGAAAACCTGTTAAATGCAGAGCCTGCTGCGGACCAAAAAAACAACCACCCCAAACCCCCAGCCTTCTCCTTTTAACTCGCTCCGCACCGGCTCCACTTCTCTCATCTCCTTTTGCTGGCACAGTCCAAGCTGTTGACAAGGCCTTGTTTACAAGGAGGGGTGTGTGTGTGTGTGTCTTCCTGGATCAGGCTCCAACGGGCATTTCATTTCCATTCCCTGTGGCATTCCGGGAGACCTCGGGCAGCGAGCTAGGGAAGAGCAGGGGACCCTCGCAACCCTCGCTTTGCACTGCCGGCAGCTTGGCCAAATGTGATGAGTGTGTTAGGAAGGGCACGGGGCATCCTCCTCCCCAGGCCAGCAGGAAGCAAGTGGCACAAAGCGCCTTGGTCCTGAGCTATTCGTCTGAAAGGGCAAAGGGATGCCTTTCAGGATTGCCACATCGGCCACCCCATCGGTTGCTATAGGTCAGCTTTCCCCAACTCCTAATCCCCAGGCAGCTTGTGGGAGCTGCAGTCCAACCCATCTGCAGGACACCAGGTTAGAAGAGGCTGTTCGAAGTGTACTCCTCTGCCTTTTCTCGCCCTCTCTCCGTCCCACCCCAGGTGGCTTTGATGAAGTGTGCCACCAAGGGATTAGCACCGCCGGGGCAGGGGAGAGGCAAGGGAGGACAGGCCCCATGTTGAAAAATGCACCGCTCATCTGCCACCCAGAGAGAAAATGTGGAGGCCCGGGTGGGGTGGGGTGGAGGGAGAGCATCGGGTCTTGGCTCTCCCCATCTGCTGGGGAAGGGGGAGTCCGTATTTGAGGTCGGCACAAAAGAGAAAGCCCTGGGCAAAATGGCACATTTTGGGGGTGAGGGGGTATGATTTTGAGAGCAAGCATCTATTCCCAATTCCAATCTTCCAGCACTTGGGGCTGCGAACGGCCGGACGGATTAGAAAGCTGTTTTGGAGAGCTGAAGCCAGAGAGGAGTGAAGCCACTAAAAGGCTCACCGTTTTTCACAGCTTCTGTTGACACCAGAGAAAGGTTTTGTGCCTTTCTGCTCATTCATTTGAACCCTGTCCCCTCACAAAGGCCACCTCTCGAGCAAAGCCTGTGGCCTCAAGCCTCAGCCCCCCCCCCCCACTCCCCATCAAAACGAAGGCCAAGGGCATGGAAGTGTGCTGACCCTGATTCAGCATTACCTTTCCCTCTCCCCCCCCCTCCTCTCCAGGTTCTCTTCCTCGCTGCTGAAATGTAGATTGGAAGCTCCTTGGGGACAGAGAACTACTTTTTTTGGCAGGAGGAGGTAGGTTGCTTATGACAGGGCACAATCCTATGCATGTTTAGGCAGAAAAAAAAGTCTAACAGCTCCTAGCATGCTGGGAGTTGTAGGACTTGTTTTCTGCCTAAACACGCATAGGATTGTGCCCTTAGTGAAGCACCAAACACGTTGAGAGTGGTGTAATAATTGGAAATGTTGCTGTTAATAGTGAACAGCAGCCAATATTTGAGCCCGAGTCTCCCATCTAGGTCAGGAATAATTATTTTAACCAAAACCAAAACCTGCACTCCGTTCCTTGTTTGTAGCCTCTCCTTGTTGCTCTCTGGGCCTCTTTCCCACCCACTTCTTCCCTCCCCACTGATCACGTCCTCTCCCCCCTCCCTTGGTCCGGAGCACTCGGCCACCCTCCCTTCGCGCCTGCCCCAGACACCGCAGGAATCCGTCCCCCGCAGCTGGTGCTTGCCCCCCCCCCCTCAATAGGGTGTTTATAAGAGCCAAAGGAACAGACTTGGGTTTTGTATCCTGACCGGCGGCCTCACACTGTGCCACTTCACGGGCCCCCACCTGGCAGTGATGGATGTGCCGCTCTTGCTCGACAAGAGCTTTTCGACTCATGGGGTTTTCTCCCCTCACAGCCCCCTCCGCCCGCCCCAAAATGTAGCGAGTTAATCAGCATCCAAGTTCTGCAGCTCAGACCTCTGAACTGCTTCCCCACAATTATTGGGCAAGCGTGTCAAAAGCCAGGATGATAAACACAACAAACATCATACGGGTGGGCAGCCAAAATCAGGGGACAGGACAGGACGGGGGACAGACAGATGGCAGCCCTCTGCGGGCCTGCCTGGATTTATTTTGATTTTTAGATAGTTATTAAAACTATCTAAACAGGAAATAAATCGACACTGCAGTCATATACACCCACCCACAAGAAACTTGCACTGAACTCAGTAGGGCTTAGTTCTGAGTAGAAACACATAGGATGACAGTGTACATGTATTTCGTAAAAGATAAAAAAATGTAACTGAATGTTGTCGTTCCCCCAGCCAATTTCTTCAAGCTGGTAACCTTGTCCCTCTATACTTCCATGATTTCTCCCTGGTTTTCTTTGTTTTACCTGATACAGTCAACAGTCAACATACCCTCGATCTTTATGAGCATCAGTGATATAATGCATCTCCCTGTTAACAACACTAAAGGCGCAATCCTATGGAAGTTTAGATGGGGGGGAAAGGCCTACAACCCCCTTAGCATGCTGGGAGTTGTAGGCCTTTTTTTCTGTCTAAACATGCATTGCAGCGTGCCATATTCTATGCACAGAAACTACATGATTAAAAAGGAAGTTTCAGAGTCAAACAGGAAAGCCTGAAAGATAACAAGACTTGAACATGTGCCATGTTGGGAGCTTAATGCCCAGCTGGAGCCTGCTTCAAGTGGCAGGCTTTGGAGCTGGCATGAGCGTAGAGAGAATGAAGGAGTGCAGCTCTGAGCATGTGCAGAGTTGCATTTTCTCATCAGTCAGTAACCGTTGCCTGCCACTGCACATCAGGGATTTAGTAGTGGCATGCAGTGGTTACTGACTGGTGAAGGGGTTTAGGGAGCATGGATTTTTGGGACAATGGGAATGGCCAGGCCTGTGTGCATTTCCACAACAGATGTACAAAAATACAAGAAGTGCAGAGTGTGTGGTACTGAATGCAGCATTCAGCTTCATGAGAATCTCGGTTGTTGTTTTTTTAAGAGGGCCCAAGTTTCTAGCCTGAGATTAAAAATGTGCGGGCAAGCCCTGGCAACATCTCAGAAGCCAGAAGGTTTGCTGACCAAAATTTCCAGCGACTGGGAGAAGCAGAATACGTTGTGCATAACTTATACAAGCTTGCAGAATTCAGCTTGCCTGGATGCAGAATTTTAATTAATTAATTAATTAAGCTTTGGGTGCACAACAGCCGTGGATGTGACCCTACCGGAGTTGCCAGCACCTCTCCTTTTAAAAAATAAAAATAAAATAAACGCCTGGCCTGTGTTGATTTGTGCAAAGTCGCCCTGGCGTCGCGGGTTTTGCCCTCCCCTCTTATTTGGGAGCGGCCCGGAATTTACCTGAGTGTACTCGCTGCAGCCAGCCAAGCCGCCCACAAAGCTGCAGACATCCTCCACCGTCCACTTGCTGACGTCTTCCAGCGCCGGGCTCTCTTCGCCGTCCAAAAAGAGACCTCCCATCGTGCCTGGATCGGGTTTGAGGGCGGAGGAGAGAGAGAGAGAGAGACAGGGGGGAAAGGTTTTAGAGTTGGGAAATTAGGGTGGGAGAGGAAACATAAATCACGAAACTCCCGCATGGACAGCCACTGCCGGCCGGCCTCTCTCTCGCAGTCGCAATGTTTTCCTCCAACCACACATCCATCTTTAATGAACTGTCAATTAAAACACCAGGCAGGGTCAATTTGCAGGCCGCAGCCTCCCGGAGGTTCCTAGCCTTGGGCGGGGGGGAGGGGTGTCGAAAGAATGACGGTCGGTGGGGGGAAGGGCGAAGGGGGCACCTTTCCAAGGAATGTCTTCGGCGTGCTTAATGCTCTTCTGCTGCAGCCGGGCGCAGGAATCCTACGAGGACTGCAGAACCCGAAAGCAACAACGGCTAACTATGGTTAGTCAGCGAGGGTCTCCGTTCGCTTCCGGCAACGTGCTCAGAATAGCAACAGAGTCCTGGCAAGCTGTGTCCTGGCAAAATGTGTCCTGTGTCCTGGCAAAATTGATTTTTTCCTCCTGCAGTTTCTAATTGCTCCGCTCCTTAAGAGACAAGCGGGTGCTCTAAACCTAGAAGGCCTCAACTGATCCCCCTCCCTCTCTATCACACACACGCACACACACAGCCCGGAGAGACAGTGTGGGGTAGTGGTTAGAGTCTGGGACTGGGACTCGGGGGACCTGGGTTCAAGTCCCCTCTTGGCCGTGAAGCTCAATTACAGACTGTCAGCCTAACCTACCTCACAGGGGTGTTGTGAGGATAAAATGGAGAGGAGAATTACGTAAGCCGCCTTGGGCCTCTTGCAGGAGGAAAAAAAATGAGATACCGTATATACTCAAGTATAAGTCGAGTTTTTCAGCAAATTTTTTGTGCTGAAAAATGCCCCCTCGGCTTATACTTGGGTCAGCGCACTTATACTGGAGGCAATAAGTTTTCCCAGTTTTTTTGGGTGAAATTAGGGGCCTCGACTTATATTAGGGTCCACTTATACTTGAGTATATACGGTATGTGGCGATGATGATGATGATGATTAATATTACCCTTCATGGAGGTGCTCCGTAAACAGCTCTTCAGCCGTGCTCGGAAGGTCGCAAGGAAGCAAGCTCAGAACCCGGGCTACTTTTCCACTCTGCGACCTCCTTCTAACGAAGATCGCCCAGCAACCTTCCCAAACTTTATAGACGGGCAAAACGCGCATTTTCTCCCCTCACTTAACGCCAGCAGCACAACTTCCCTTTTTTTGTACTCCAGATCTTTTGCTTTTAAGGCAGCCTTCCCCAACCACGTGTTACTCCCAGCATGGTGGCTGGGGACCATGGGAATTGTAGTCCCACACTCCTGGAAGGGGCCGGATTGGGGGAAGGCTGCTCCGCGGTGTGCAAGGCGGAGAACCGTTTGCCCACAGAGGAGCCTGCCCCCTCCTCTCCAGAAGTCCACGTAAGTCACCTTTTCCTGGGCCTGCTTCCCAGCTGGAAAGAAGCAAACTCCAGAGCAGTGATTCATGCAGAGATGCCACATGCAGCCTCCTCAGTGGGCAGGTAATTCCGCCTATGCGGATGGCCAATGGCCCAAGCAAGAATGAAAATCGAATCGAATCGAGGTCATTCTGCCATGTCTCGGGGGCAACTGAATGAGATGCCCCCACCTATCCAGTGGAGGTTGAGTGGAAGGAGGCCCGGTCAGGACTGCGACACGGGCAGATGCACCGCGGGCAAACAGTTCCAGGCCCAATCCGCAGTCTCCAGCAAAGACACTGCCTGAAACTCCAGAGTGCCGCTGCCAGTCAGCATAGACAGGTGAATAACCAGTGACCCTTGAGATGCTTTGTCCTGGAACTCCCAATGTCCCACACCGTTGGCTATGCTGGCTAGGGCTGATGGGGAGTTGTAGGCCAAAACGTCTGGAGGGCCAGTCCTGGTGTGGACAATGCTGAGCTAGATGGACAAAGGGTCCGACTCAGTCTAAGGCAGTGCCCTCTGCTCCGCTCTGGGTGGGCCCTGTAAAACTGTGTCTCTTGGTCTCACAGGCTCCCTTAAAGTATTTCATTCACTGATTGCTTGCAGTGAGAGAGCCATTCTCTCACAGCTCACAGGCTGGGAAATACCAGCCCGAAGATATTTCAAACCTGCCCCGCTCTCTGCTTAGAGACGGCGGTCCCGAATGCCAAGACTGTGCTACCGTCTACCATGGAGGAGGAGGAGCAGGGACGCTTATAAAAAACACACCAATGGCTCACATCTAGGATGCTAGACAGGCGAAGAAGATTTTGGACAGGGAGACCGAGAGTGGTCTGGGACACGTACATATAGGGCAGAGGGAGACATGGAGGCAGAGGCAGTGGGGGGGGGGAGGTTAGGGGTATCCAGAAAATGGTGGGAGAGTTGGCCATGGCCAGAGAGGGATGTGTGGGTGGGCCAACATTTTCTGCACGTAGGACTTGCACATCACAAGTGCCTGGGGGAGGCAGCTGGGTACACGGTCGGTCCCAAAGATAGGAGACGTGAAACAGGGGGACACATTAACTGCTACTGAACCGGCCCGAGGTTACCCAAGCGTGCAGACTTTCAGCTTGCCCAGAGCTCTCTGTCGGCAAAACACAAGCACCTGTGAAACACATAAAGCTGGCGTTTACCCCTAAACCTACTCCGAGACGACGGAATGGTTGCCTCCTCAGGATCTCATAAGGCTGATCCAGGAGACTTGCATTTCGCTTTTCCGCCTCGGTGACCGGGACCTGAAGCTGTGTGTGCCAAACGCTGGGGAGGCGTTTCTCTGCCACCAGCCCAGTTGGAAGAGCGACTGTGACTTGGTAAATAGAGGCGGTGGAACTGAACTCAATTATTCCGGGCACAGCCGAGGCTCCAGCGAGACGCCTCCGAATGCGGCCGGCGTGAACGTCTCCTCCTCCAAGGGGATCTGGCAGTAACAGCCAACTGATTTCAAATTATGCACTTCCTTCCCGGGCCGGGCCAAGGATAGCAGCTCGGCAGAGCCACCGGGAACAGCCGCCGCCGCTTGACTGGCCAACTTGAGGCTTGGGTATTTGGCTCTGGATCGGGATGAACGCTCTCCGGAACTGCAAAGCAGGGCAGCGTCTGGATCCAACTGTTTCATAGGAACAGATCATCTCCGGGGACTTTCCAGCCTAGAGAGATCTTCTGTGATAGGTTTCTCTACCTACGTTTTAACTACGCCACTTAATCTGAATTAATGGCATCTGGATCACGATCACACACACACACACACACACACACACACACACACACACATCCCAGCCTGCTTGCAGCATCACAGCAGCACGTCGCAGCATCCCACGCCTGAGTCAGGCCGCTGCCCTTAATTAAAACCAGAACACTTTCCCCTCTCCGTGCCAAAGAACGGGAATTATCCATCCCCAGAGGAGCAGCCCACCTACCCCATCTCCCTGCATGTCGCTCTTCTAAAGTGTGCCTCCTGGAAGGAGCCACGCTCAGAACAGCAACTCACTAAGATCCACAACAGGTCACTGTGCTGCCTTCTTTGCACTGGGAGGGACCAAATGTAAAAAAAAAGAAGAAAACAATCCATGTTCCATTTGCACTGGATATGGAGATGTGGAAGAATTATCCAACCCTGGTGGGGGCTGACTGAAAAGAGGGCAGGAACTCATGCAGAGGCACAACTGGGCAGCCTCCTTAGCAGTTCTTTCATTTGTCACAGACTTTAATTTCTTCCAGCCGGTTTCTCACAGAACAAGGACAGCCCCTCAGTTCTTGCTGTGGTTCCGAGACACAGTGTCATTTGCACTTGGGGAGGGGGGATTTCAGAGCCACACAGGACTATGTCCCAGCTCTCAGGGGGCTCGCCACAAAGGACAGCACTCCTAAAGTAGCTCCACTTCTACCATGATTCACTAGAGAGGTGCTGTCAGGGTAGGACTTTGGGGCAGATGTCCCGGGGGGGGGGGAGGTCCACTCAGCAGAATGTGCAGGACCCCACTCCCCACCCGCTAAACACAGCAGGGCTGGTTTACCACATTCAGAATTAAGTGAAGTAATAAACATCACCAACTAAAGAGGGGAGCCCCTGGCTGTAAGACCCTTAAGCCCAGTGTCTAAAATTACATCCCTCCACCACTGATTCACTGAGAAATTTCCTGCCTTTCCCCCAAACAATGGAAGCCTTTTGGAGTCAACTTCACTGGACTGTTTCTAATTTTCAGGCCTGTTGTGCCCCTCCCCGCTGCACCCCAAGCAAATCTTAAGAAGAGGGATTCCTCACCTGCCTCCAAGCAGGGGTAAGGGCCCCCCTCTCTCTACACTCCCCCACCTGTGGCTCTCCACCACGTATGAGGCGACCGGCGCCATGTTCCCCACCCAGGCCCTCTTCTGAGCCCCTTGCAACAGCTGCTCTTCCAGTTTTCAGAAGAGCATCCCTTCATTGTTTTGATGCTGCCACTGAAAACGGCACCACTCGGGGGCTCCTTGGATAACTTGCTCGGGGAACCCACTGCTTTGGAAAAAAACAGGGTTGGCTTTTATTACCCAGGTTCACAGGTCACCTCGAGGGGGGTGCGTTTGGCCAGCTGCCTCCGCTCCGTGCCAGTTCAACCAGAGAATGTCCGCCCTCCACGACCCAAACCCCGGCATACACCCTGCAGCCTCCAACATGGGACCCCTCCAACATGACCCACACTCCAAGCTGGCCTTTCCCAACCTCGTGCCCGCCAGATGCTTTCGACTACAACTCCCAGCATCCCTTGCCATTGGCTGGGGCGAATGGGTGCTGTACTTCAAATCGTCCAGAGGGCATGGGATTGGAGAATGCTGCTGTAAGCGGCAGCCCCAGTAACCTCGCTCACCTGACCCTACAGTCTCTGCACCCCCTAGTCAGTTGAGCATCTTGGAGCATCCTTCCTCCACCTTCCTGCTGATGGGCCGGAATCAGCTCGGATTGATTGACTGGAAGAGGCCAGAGGCGGTGTTAGCAGGCGGCCTACTAGGGCTGGAGCCCTGAATTGTTCATTTGGAGCCCCAAATATCTGAGAGGCCCTCTGCCCAACCTCCCTGCTGTCCATGGGCACTTGCTGAAAGTGAAGACACAGCGGCCCCGATGATCCCTATTGCATCAGATGCCGCAGGATGAGCTGGCTTTTGGCCCACGTGTGCTTCCCTTCCTGCTGCCCCCCCTTGAATCTTTCCACCTGAGGGTTTTTTCTGAAATCAAATGCCCTCCTCTCCCCTGTCCATACATTTATTTATTTATTTATTTATATTTGTTAATCGCCTATCTGGCCGGTTACAAAGAGGGGTGTCCTTAGGAGACAGACAGAGATGGAGACTTTAGAGCCTATGTAAATTAGCATGTGCAAATTTGAGCATTTTTTGGCCTGAGGCCTGGATCTTTCCAGTACCTAGCCCCACCTCTGGAAGAGGCCCCTTGCCCAGGCACAAAGCTGTGAGGAAAGTCCTAACGGCACCCAGGCTGCTTACTGGAGATCGCCCTATCTCTGGATGCCCCTGGCCGAGCTGCAGCTGGGAAGTCACAGAACAGTCACACACCTTTTCAGGGGACTGTCAGCAAGAAAATAGGGGATAAATAGTGCAAATTTGGTGTAGAACCTTGAAAGCAAAAGACAAAAGCGCAGCCCCGTTAGGCTATGTAGGGCAGGGGAATAATTCTGGGTACCACTTTCTTTCAGCAGCTCCCACAAACGTCCAGAGGGCATTTGGCTATTCAGCTCGGCCAAAATTGATGGATCCCTGAATCCAGGGATGGAATTGGGGCGGGGGAGACTATGACTGCCATGAAAGGCAACCCGGAAAACTGATGGGGGGGGGTGACCTACGAGGCATGATGGCTAAAGGGAGGCAGAGGAAAGGATGGGCCAGGAAGGAGTATGATTGGAGGGGGGGGGGGAATACTGACTTGGGCTCCAGGAGCAGCGGGAGACTAAATTCCACATGATGTTTTGAATCAACCAGCCAAATCTTTTGGTCCAGATCTCCAGCGTTCAATAGACTTGACTACTACAATCTCTGTCAGGTCCACAGTGCTGTTTCTACTGCAACATCTGCCTCTGCAACCCATTTGTCAGGGCGACCCTACCGGGGGGGGGGGGGAGGTTTGCCTGCAACTCAGTGGCAGAAAACCCTGCTTTGCAGGCACAAGGTCCCAGGTTCGATCCCCGGCATCTCCAGTTAGAAGGGCCAAGTGGCTGGTGATGGGCGAAAGGCCTTTCTCTGCCTCGGAGCCTGGACAGCCACTGCCAGCCAAAGCGGGCAACTTGGGGCGAGATGGAGATATAACCTGAGACAGAATAAAAACAGCTTCCTCTGTTCCAAACCAGAGCCGACTGGCGAGGATGCAAGATCATCCTCAGATGACTGAGGAAGCAATCCAAATTCTCTTCTGTTCATTGACCATGAAGAGGATTATTTATATATTTTATTTTAACACACACACACACCCAACCTGCCCCCCCCCCTTTTTCTTGGTATGCAAGATTTGAGCTGGCCTGTAAGAATCCACAAGTATTTTCCATACGGCCACACAAATACAGGCCCTGCCAAAATATTTATCTCCAGAAAGTGCATCCTCCCTTCCTTTCTCCGTCACCAGGAAAACAAATAAATACACACACAGAGGCACGCACGCACGCACAAACGACTGACGCTGTAGATGCTTCTGAGCTGAAGGATGGCAGATAGGGGGAAAATTTATCTGCAATTCCTGGAGGGGGGAAGAAAGAGAGAGAGGAGATGCAGGGGGGTGCCTGATTTTGCAAAAATAAACAGCATCAGACAAACTTCCATGAGGACAAACAAGCGCGGCACGCAGAGCCCAAAGGAACCACGCCTGACTCAACAGACCCTCTCCCCAAGAGAGTTGTGGGGGAGTGCATTTCATCCTCCCGCCCTCCACTCCTATCCTTCCCCCAGGCCCCCGTTATGTAGAAACAGCTGGGCCAGACGCATGCAGAGGGCCAGGGTAGCCAGTTGGTACCTTCACAGCCCAAGGGACTAGAAGCTTATCCTTAAGCAACCCAATATTCTTCAATGTATTCTATCCCACACAGTGTTGGCTCCCGATTTGCTCACAGCCCGCGATTTAGGCTTGCAGGGGCTTTTCGAGAGCTTCATTCAGGGGTGTTGAACCACTTCCAGCCCAAGGATTGGATTCAATTTCAGAGATGCACTTGGGAGCCAGTGTTCCAGTGGTGGGCATGACCGACGGCAAAGAGCAGGGCCAAAAATGCAAAAAATGCCAGCATTATTTTAGCTTAAAGCTCTCGCTGCCAGTAACTAAGTCTTAGGAGAGCCATTTCCTCCTTTTAGAATGGGGAAAACTGCAGAAAAGCCGGGAAGCCACCAAAGCCTTGGTAGTTGGGGGAAAGGGGGCTTGGCCTTTTGGGGGACCACGGAGGGCCAAATTTGTGGTTCTGCTCCCCCAGTTTAATTAATTAACTCTTGCATGGCTCACACAGAGTTTTCTCATAGGGCACCACCGTTCTCTGGCTTCATAAACTTCATAAAGACGGCAGACCCCGGTAGTGGCGGCGTGGGCTGAAGGGCTGATAACGCATTGCGTGAGCTGCTCGCTGTCAGGACGGGCCTTGGCCTATAAGGGAGCGAAAGCTGCTGCCTCACATAATATTCACAGGGTCGGATCCAGATTCATGCTGGATCACCTGCGCTGACGGAAGTGGACTTCCCAGTCTCCTACTTCCCACGGCAGCCCCCCGAAAAGGCTAGAGAGAGAGAGAGAGTCAAGGGAGTTTTGATGTGTGTGTGTGGAATCCCCCAATATCAGGCACGGGGACTTTTCCGTGAATGGAGCCCTTACTCTCACGGAAGGTCCCTTACTCGTGCACAAGGCAGATCCTGGATCCAAGACATGGCGGTGGGGATGGGAAAGCCACCTCAGTAGCTAGTGATGGACCATTAACCTCCAGAAATTGATATATGAGAGAGAGGGAGAGAGGCGGCGAAGGTGAAACTTCAGCATTAACATCAGGACAGTTCCACACCACGAACTGATTTAATAGTCGATCTCCACATCGCCTCCCACTCCAGCGTCCGTGAAGTTTTGTGAGGAGAACTATGGATCTCCAAACAGAGAGTTCTCAGGTAAGGTCCTTGCCAGCCTCATGGAATGGGGGGGGGGGGGGCTCCAGGGAGCCAAGGGAAAAAGACAGATTGACCCTTGAAGCTTCACGTGCTGCAGAGCTTTTCCCTTCATCTTAACTATGACCTGTTACGGCCCTCGGTTTGAAAGAAACGGGTTCGATACAGGCCTCCAGGAGAGCGTCGTGTTTTGCATATGGACGGGCTTGCTTGTTCAGAGTCATCCGTGTAGAGGCTTCGGGGATGCATCTGTGCAGAGCACTCTTCCTCTTGCCAAGCCAGCAAGTGGTAGCAATGCTTGGAAAGAGAATGAGGAGCAAAGGCAGCTGGTGACAGTGGTGGTGAGAAGGTAGGCTCCCTCCACTTGCATGTATCGTCCAGCACGCACACACACACACGGTACCAGCTCCAGGTTTCGGAGGTCCCTTGGGCAAGACACCCTCAATGGGGCAAGACACCCTCAATGGGGCAAGACACCCTCAACGGGACACGCCCTCAGGGCGTCGACCTTCTCACTGCCATTGCCACCAGCTGCCCTTGCTCCTCCTCCTCTTCCCCATCATTGCTACCACTTGCTTGCTTGACAAGTAGAGAGAGCCAGGGAGCAAGCAGGTAGCGGCAACTCCTGCTCCTTCTTCTCACCACCGCTGTTGTCTGGGCCAGAGCGAGAGGCAGGTGGACAAGCAGGTTGCAATGTTGAAGAGGAGGAGCAACTCCAGGGGGCTCTTGCCAGGGGGAGCCCTGCTGGGATGTGGGCCCTTGGCAGGTGCCCCAACCATGCCTACCTTTGACACGCACCCCACTGGTTGAATGATAGCCTCTTGCCTGGGGCCACCCCGAAATCCTGACGTCCTGTTAAATTGCGACAACCAAGATTCTTTCGGGGAGAGGGGAAACCATGCCTGGCATAAACCCATCTAGGCTTGTAACAAAGATATGGCAGGGGTCGGATAAGGGAAACTTCCCTGGAAGGGTAGCAGACCCTCCCTCAAACACTTCCTTGGCTTCATCTCGCACGGCCAACGAGATCCAAATGTTCTCCCTGCCCTTCTTCTTGCTCCAGCCATCTTGGGTCAAGAAGCAAAAGCAAGGAGCAGCCTGCTCCTTCAGTGTGGGTCTCGCCACTGACCCACGCAGAGGTGGGGGGGGGGATGTTAATCCATCTTGTTATTTCTCTCTCTCTCTGCCCTGCGGAGGGCTGGGGGTCACGGAGGGGCCCTGGAAGGCTGCCGTTAATTGCTCTCCAGACTGCAGATCGATATGAAGATTTTAGCCTCTCGCCAGTTCCATCTTTCACCTTTTCCAGAGGGCGGGGGCGGGGGAAAAGAACGCAGCAGAAACCCTGACGAGATGAGGTCATTTGGCAGCAGCCGGGTTTTCGTAAGGCAGCTCGGGGAATTGACCCAGCAATGGGCTGCAACGTCGATAATTTTCTGTCACCGGGGATAGAGAATGGCCCCCCGTCTCCACAGTGCCGGAGGAGCCCGGCTTCCTCCCCGCCAGCTTTTTCCTCCCTGGAATGCGGCCAGCCTCTCTCCGGGTCTCCTGGATCACTTGCGGATATTGTATCTCCCCCTTTCCCCTTTCTACCCTCCATCTTCCAGTCAGCTGTTATCTAGATCTTCCTGCCTTATTTATCTATGTTTCACCCGGCAGTGTGGCAAGGCCATAAACACAGAAGGCACATACATATACACGCACGGCAACTGCAACACCACGAGACAACCATCACGTGTGAATAAACCACTGTTCACAGAACGGCTGTTATTTTATAGGGATGTGTGAGGAATCCGACGGGGGTGTGTGTGTGAAAATCCAATGGATTTTCACGATCTGGGCCTCTGGATTCTGGTTTGTTAGCCTCTTGCTGGCACCGACTTGCTGTGGCGCGAATTGAGCCAGCTCGCAGACCTCCATCTCTAAGATGGGCTGCGATTTCTGCATTTAAAAAAACAAAAACAAAAACAAAAAAAGGAAATTTCCACAAAATTGGCCGATTTGTGCAAATCAGCAACCAAAACCCACGTGCATCTAGTGCGATTTACGCCAAAATTGCCTGGTGTGAACAAATCAGCACCTGAACCACACGTGGATCCAGCATGATTTGTGCAAATCGGCACCAAACCCCATGTAGTTCGAGCATGATTTGCGCAAATCGCACTAGAACCATGCGGGGTTCGGGTGCCGATTTGCACAAATCAATTGATGTTGTGCAAACTTCGCCAGCGATTTTTAAAAAATGCGCAAATCGTGGACCGTCTTAGAAACCCACTCACCCCCAGCCCACTTCTGATCACTGGCAGGAAGCGGGCAATGAACCGGGCAAATGAGCCAGATTTCCCTGTTTCGGTGCTACCTCCTGTCCCCTCAAACCTTTTTAATTGGACTTGGTGCATACATTCAAAAACCAGTGTAAAGAAACCCAGTTGCGTGTGAAAGAGCCCGACAAGTAATCCAAAAATGTACCCAGGTAAAGATTACCTTGTTCATTTAAAAGGAAAAGAAATAAAACGGAGAGCAGGCTTAGCTATGCTTCTAGCAGCAGTGGTTTGTCTGCCCTGCAGCCCACAGCCCAACGGCCAGAACCTCAGCACACGCCCAAAGACAATACAGAAATGCCCAAATCATAAAACGTGCATTCAGAGCTTCCTTTGCAGATGTGATTCAAAAGGGCCGATGGCTTCAGCCATGAAAAACCGTCACGCCTTGCAGCGAGAGCTGGGGGTGGGTGGGTGGTTACAAGACTCCGTGCGAAATGTTACTCCGGAGACAAGCTACACTGACACTATCGAGGGTTTGGAGCAGCATGTGCCACACCACCTGGGGGAGCCATGCCCGCCTACCCAGCGTGCTCCTAAAACCCCGCATTTCCCTTTTAAACCGGAATGGTTCTTGCCAAGCAGCCTCATCTGTCGAGGTGGCTGAAGACATTCATCATGCCCGACCAGCTGTCTGCCAGAGAGAAATTGCTCCTTTCCTTCATGCTGAAAAGTAGCCCCGGTGGTTAGCGGTGCTGGCATTTGCCTTGACCCGACCTGCTCCTTTTCAAAAGGAGGGCGGTTTCATCACCCACGTGGCTTGTTCACCCTCCGTCTCCTCTCCCCGGCAAAGGAACCCCCCCTCCCACATTTCAGCTCATGTTCTCTCTTCCTCACTCCCCTGCTCAACACAGAAACAGAGGAAGCCACCCTTGGTCCATCTAGCCCAGTATTGTCAACACCGATTGGCAGCGGCTCTCCAGGGTTTTAAGCAGATGTTTTCCCAGCCCTACCTGGAGATGCCGGGGATTGAACCTGGGATATCTTAGCTGAGAAACCAGAACAAGCAAAAGTAGAGTCTTTAAGGAAAAGTCTTAAAGTTCCTACTCATTTCATAGGCCCTTGTTCACATAAGATGCCACGTGTATTTTGTAACGTACGAATGGCCAAGATAAGCTCTTAGGGAAGTTGACATGCGCTTTCAACCCTGGGCTAATATACCAGGCGGGGGAGAAAGAGACTTGTGTAATCACTCCTACATTACAAAATACTAGGTTTGCAAATGTTTAGGTGCCCCTGATTAGTTAGTCACCAGATTTTTTATTGTTTTAAAAATGTTTAAATACAGTTAATAATAAAAAGTGCAGATGACAAGTGCCGTTTTAGAAGAGGCATCCCATCCCACTTAGAAGAGGCATCCCATCCCGCTAAGAAGGGGCATCCCATGATGATGGTAGGAATCGCCCCCCCCCCGATGCTGCCTCTTGCCACCCAGGTGTGCATCATCTTAAAGAAAACATACCTTTTGCTTCGGAGGTATTATTTTGGCCATATGCAAATTTATGCCGATTTAATCTATTAAAACACGGATGATTAAACTGACCACAAAATGCATGCCTTTCAACACAGGCATGTGGAGCTGTGGGTAGGATGCTTGAAATTCAAGAAGCAACTTCCCAGAAATATGGACAAATAAGTTTTTTGTTTGTGAGTCAAGTCAGCTGTCACACACACACATGGCCTCACTCATGACAGATCCAGAGCTACTGCAGATGAGCAGAAGCCCCGCCCCCCCATGACATAGTGATTCCTTGGATGCACCATTCCAGACTCAAGGTGGAGTTTCAATTATTTAAACGCCTCTCTCCCAATATTAGAACCCCCCCAACAACTTACACATGGATATCTAGGTTGTCAGGGGAAAGATGAGCCTAAGAGCCTTTGCTCTGCTGTGGTTGTGTGTGTGTGTGCGTGTGTGTGTGTGCGCGCGCGCGCAGCAAGTATTTTAATTGGGGGAGAATTCAAAACATCCCACCTCTATGCTGCAGTTTCAAATGGTACATGCCATGAGACACACCACATTGGGCTTCTGCTCCACCCTTTTCAGCAACCAGGCTTGGTCTATCACCCGCAGCAGACTGAGGTGGTAGAATGGCTTAAGCCATGTCAGGGTACAGGTAGAAGTGGCAGTGTGTGTGTGTCACGTTTTCGAGGGCGCTGCTACATTAAAAAGTCCTTGCAAGGTAAAAAAAACAAAACTGCAAGCAAAAAGCTGGACTAGAACCCTTTCCCCTTCTACATATCTACTTGCGGGGGATTTTGAATTTTTAAAAAACCAGCAAGCAAAGAACTGGAGTAGGACCTTTCCACCCCTCGTGTGCTAGATTTCTACCTGCAGATAATTTTTAAATTGAAAACAACAGCAAGCAAAGAGCTTGGCTAGAACCCTTTCCATTCATGTGCTAGATTTCTACATGCAGGGGACTGTTAAATGTAGAAGAGCATTCACATCTGCAGTTCTGAAGTGGTACGGTCCGTTCTAACACTCCTTTCAGGTGTGTGTGCTATATTTTTATTCTTGAAGCTTATATCCTGCTGTTTCCCACCAAGTAGACTCAAGGCAGCTCACAAAGTATCATCAATAAAACAGACAGAGCACGTGTGCACTTGCGAGGGTCCCTTCCCACCACTCATATTGAGGGTAACTCACTGGTGTATATACAACTGATCTCTCCCATTACACAGGGCTGGAAAACATTTCAAATTCCCATTAAATTCCCACATACCAGCCTTACACAGTCCTGAGTAGTTATTCCGAATTCCTAGGCACGTGGGGATGCTTTTCCCAGCCTGTCTGTATGCCCACCTTGCCTTTTTGGGCATCTATATATTTCTTTAGATGACTTTCCAAGTCCTGGCTGTCCATCTCGCCCCCCCCCGCCGCCCCCATCCCCTTCCACCATGTATCTGTTGCTCTTTGACTGAGAATATTTAGACCGCACAGACTCCTCCGTTTTACATACAATTGCTGTTATCCGACCCCTCTGAAGAGGGAGGGATACAGATGGATGGGCTGAATGAGTAAATAAACGGAGCAATCTTCCAACAATTAAGGATCCCTTCATGAACGACCACAGTGGTGCGGTAGCCGCTTCCCGGCAGCTTCTTCCCGCACCTGAACATACGCTTACGAAAACCAGAACTGCGTGGGCACCAGTGCGAATTGGTGCCGATCCTTCCCACTTTGATTGTCGCCCAGGCAAAAGGGAGAGCGATGGCTGGCTGAGACGCCCCTGTGCAACTGGCCCTGCGGCATGATTCCAGACAGCCACACTGTTGCCACAGAGGAACAGCCCCCCGTGTGCTGTGGTGACCAGAGCTCCGCGACAGAGCCCTTGCTTGGCATGCAGAAGGTCCCAGGTTTGGTTCCCGGAATCTCCGGGTACGGCTGGAAAAACTCCTGCCTGAAACCCCTGGAGAGCTGCTGCTGCCAGTCGGTGTCGACAATATTGGGCTAGACAGACCAAGGGTGTTCCTATGACACTAAAAAGGGGGGCCTGGGTCCGCATCTGGGGGAGGGGGAAGGGGTGCGCTCTGCACAAAAGAGGCAGGAGATGCCACCTGGGGGCAAGAGGGAAGATGGCGGAAGGCGATCTTTGTGGTACGTACTTGAAACCATTTGGAACACAAACGCACACACCACTTTTCCACCCGGTCGCTGCCTGACTGCCGCTCCATTTTTTCGCCTGCCGATATGTATGCAATGCCTTTCCCCATTCCTCCCCGATGTCAAGTTCCGAAAAACCCGTCATCATCTTTACAGGTCTTCCCAGGCACCCCTCCGATTTATCAGTGCCCATCTCAAGAGGAAGCCTTTCCAAGGGAAGCCAGGCCGATTTCGCTTCAGCCACAGTAGACCGAGGGGGCAATCACAGCACCACGACCCCCGCCCAGCAGAAAGTCAGCTACAGTTGGATGTGCGAGCACTGCAGCCTGGGCCCAAATGCAAGGGTGGGGAACGTTGGGCCTGGGGGCCAAATACGTCCCTCTGAAGCTCCCCAGATGGCCACGCCCCCACCTCCTGGCTCTTTTCCCGGCTTTTACGCAGTCGCCATTCTAAAAGGTTGAAATGCCTCTCGTCAGGGTGTGTTACTGGCAGTACAAGCTTTAAGCTGAAATATGCTGCTATGTTTTTTTGTATTTTTGCCCCTCTCCCTCTCCCTCTCGCTTTTGTCCCTGCCCCTTTGACTTTGGCCTCACTCGCTACTGGAATGTGGCACTCGAGGGCTCCTCTGAAATGGAACTTGGCCCTCGGGGTGAAAGGGTCTCCCCTTACTCCTGCCCAAATGGAGCGATACGAGGGATGCTGGCCAAAGCAACCCTGTCTCTCTTCCTGGCGACCAGGAGAGAAAACAACCTGTGACACGACGCCATCAAGCTCCGAGTGCTCCACATCCCGCCTCCAGTGCGCTGGCTGCCGGGGCAAGGAAGCAGAGGACGCAGCAGTGTCACGCCATGCATTTTCTCTATCTGCGTTTCACCCACTAGGGGACAGAGGAGGAAGAAGCCAAGTGGCATGCCGTCTGCCTTGGGCAGCCGTCGTTTTGTCCAGTTCTTGCCAAAGCAGCTGTAAGGGAGGGACCCATACCTCAGGTCAGAGATGGGGGAACATGAAGCCTCATGGATGTTGTTGGACCGCAACTCCCACCATCCCGCTTGACTACGCTGGATGGGGCTGATGGCAGGGGCAGTGCAAGGTACTGAAAAGTTCAGCAGGGGTCAGGCCCACAGGACTAAAAAAAATGCACAAATTTGACTTACACTCTAAAGCAGTGTTCTCCAACCTTGGGTCCCCAGATGTTTTGGGCCTACAACTCCCAGCATGCCCCAGCCAGCGGAGCAGAGATCAGAGAGATGTATTCCCCTGTGGAGCGTCTTCTGCAACTACAAACATCTTTCTTTACGAGAACAGAACCGGAGCCAAAGTGTACTGAGAGATTCTTAAACGGAAGGAACTGGTTGTCATTGTATTTAAAACAAAGACGGAGGAAGAAATTGGGGTATTGCTTTCCAGGTCCGGAATCCAAACTTTGCACAAATAATGCCACATTCCACCTGGAATTCTGCATGCTTAAAACATTTACCGAAGTGAGACCCGTTTGTTCTTACTTAGCAATTGCACGCTGCACAGCTGATCTCTCACCTACCTGCATGGAAATAGGGGCTCATGGTGTACGGGAACCCAAACGGCAGTGGTTGAGGAGGTGGAAGGGAGGCGGGAGGGAGGTATTTTGCCTCAGGTTTGCTGATGACTGGGCCAAGGAGATGGCTGGGCGACTCGGCACTGGCGGAGCTACAGGGGGCGTTCTGGCCAGCAGACAGTTCGCTCAGTTCTTTGGCGCCGTCACAGGCTTTTGCCGTCTCTTTGCACTCTTTGAGCTCGCCGGCCGCTCCACCGCTCTCCGCCTTCAGGCTGTCCACCTTCTCGTCGCTCACGTCGGCGTCGCTCTCAGAGTCCTTCATCTCCTCGTCGTTGCCGTCGGGGGGGCGGCTTTCAGACAGCTCTTTGGATTCGCTCTGGCCTGGGGCCTCGATCCGGTGGTGTGCCGACTTCCGGCTCCCCCGCCGGCTCCCCTGCTCCTTGGGCGGGGTGGTGGAGGCGCTGGGGACCCCATGGTGGTTGAGCGACAAGAGCGGGGTGTTGTTGTGCCGCAGCACCAACATGGCGTTCCTCCGCGAGAGCTCGTCCCGTAATGGGTGTCCCTCGGGGATGTCATGGACGTTGCGCAGGGCCGGGTGGTCTGGTGGCAGGCCCGGGTGCAAGTTGATCGGGTCGCCGGCCAGTAGCCTCTGCCGATGGAGGTTCTCCATTTCCTTCTGGCGGATGATCTCGGCTGACATCTCAAGCCTAAATGGAGGAAAGAGAACAAAGGTTGGGTTTGCGAGGAACTGAGGGGATCAGGCATTCGAGTCCCAACTCTGCCACTGGCCCGCCGTGTAGCTTTGGGCATGTAACTTTCTCTCCTGGCTTTAGTAGTCCATCTGTAAAATGGGATTCCAGGTGGCGTGCCTCACAGGAGGAAAAGCACTTTATAAAAAAGACAGATGGCTGTGTGTGTGTGTAATACTTACACAAATTCAAAATGCAACATGAAATGACTAGCAAAAGTGCAGCAAAAAGTACAGATATATTATTTTTCTTTTTTAATGCAGCGGGTTTGATCCTTGGGCCCTCCCTAATCTCTTGCATTCCTTTTCCCTATGCAGGCGCAGCCCTGCAAGCTTCCCCCTCCCCAACCTCCTTACATCGCTCAGTCAGTTCTGTCTCCTTCTCTTGGCAGGGTATGTGTGGGGGGAGCAAGCTGGAGGCAAGCGTGGGAGGGAGAGAGGGCAATGCCAGGCAAATTGCAATGCCTTCCAAACACCCATCTCCCGGGCAGGCTTCCCAATCTCCCATCTCCCCCTTAAGGGAGAGAAGCTGTCCGGGAGAGAGAGCGCCATTGGAACAGAATGAGAATAATGTGTCTGGCATGGCCTCCATCTCCTTGGCTCAATGAAGCATACCAGCTAATCTCGCCTCCTCAACCGATATGCAAGGGAGCGCAGGGATGAAGTCAGGGCCAAGCCCCGGGAAGCTCTGGCTAGAGGCACTGGTGTGTGTGTGTGTGTGTGTGTGTGTGTGTCCCTTTTGCAACGGGGGGGGGGGGTGTCGTCTGCTTCTCACCTGGCAAGGTTCTGTTTTCTCAGCATCTCCTGCTGACGTGCAAATATCTCTGCTTGGGCGGGCTGTAGGAACCCGTAACCTGCAGAGGGAAGGAAAAGGGGCTGGGAGTTAACGTAGAACCGCATGAGGCTACTCAGAGCAGAAGAGACAGACCGTTGGCTCATCCAGTCCGGTGCTGGGCCTCTCCCAGCTCTTCGGCCTAAGTTCCTGTTTACTGGAGGTGCCAGAGGCTGACGTGTGGAATCTTCTGTGCTTGAGGCAGTGGAGGGCAGCCTCTGGCCTCTCCAGATGCAGCCTGCAGTGGCCTCCCGTCCAGCCCACCGGCACGCCTCCCAGGCTCAACCCGCTGTCCTCGCTGTTTATCACTAATCAGCAATGGGGGGGGGGGCGCACGGGTAGGTATGATTTAAACTTCCACTCCCTGTGATCTCTTTCCCTCACCCCCACCTTCACGCTACTCACCTGATCGGCAGGAAACCTCTAAGCAGTGGGGAAGAGGGGAGTTGTTTCAAGAGTCCCACTCCTGAGCAGTGCCTCCGCAGCCCCTTTTCCCTGCTGTTCTACTGTTCCCTGACGATCAGCTGAGCAGCGCAGTGTTGTTGGTGGTGAGAATCACAAGGTTTAAACCTCCCCTTCCCATCATTGGTCCCCTAACCCCACGCTACTCAGGTGATCAGCGGAAACACCTGAGCAGGGCTGGGGAGTGAGACACGTGTGTGTGTGTGTGTGTGTGTGTGTAAGAATTGGGTGTGTATGTGTGGATAGAAGGGTGGGTGTGTATGGGAGAGTGAAAGAGAAGGGGAAGGAGAGAGAGAAAGGGGTGTGGCAGAGAGGGGGAAAGGGGGGGTCAAGGAGAGAGAGAGGTGGGTAAGTGAGCAAGAAAAGGGTGTGGCAGAGAGAGAGAAAGGGGTGTGGCAGGGGGAGAGAGAAAAAGGTGTGGCAGAGAGAGGGGGAAAGGGGGGTGAGAGGGTGAGAGAGAGAGAGAGAGATGGGGCATCCTCATTCACTTTTGGCTCTGGCCCCATCCACTGCTGCCAATATCCACCTCCCAACAACTTTCCCTAGAGGGAATGTAGCCCTTTGCGGGGGTGACGCTGGTGAAGCCCCTCCCCCAGTTTTAAGTATGTGCTGTACGACTGTGCTGTGCCTTTTGACTGTGGAAAAGGGAGAGTGGTGCCGTTGGGACAAGACTTTGGAGCGGATGCCCAGGACCCCACTCACCAGAATGCGTAGGAGGTCCCGCCCGCCCGCCAAACACAGCAGGGTTGGCTTACCACATTCGAAAGCCAGTGAAGAAACACACACCAGCATCTAAAGACCTCCCCCCACTCCCACCCAAGAATACGACTGAGTCCAAAGTCTAAAATTACACAAATGCACTACTAAGGAAAAACACCCATATCCAAAGCTCCTTCCCCTGCTGGAACACTCCGTATTTACCCATATGGGACTATCCTCTGCACAGATGGGCACACTTACCTGGTGTCTGGCACAAAGCTGAAGGCACCCCTAAAAACGGGGGTCTCAAGTGGGGGCCTAATGCAATGTGAGGAGCATTTTGAGGCGACAGAAGAGGGGGTGGATGGGACATCTCCCTAAAGGGGGGGGAAGGAAAAAAAAAGAGGGGGTTAAACATTCTACTTAGGGACCGGGAGAGAAGGGGAGGTGTCAGCCAAAGTCAGAGAAGCTACTCAGTGGCAGAGGGGCAAGGAAGAATTCCTGTTCCTAGCTCAAAAGCGTTATTTTGAGGTATTCCTGGTCCAGCGCAGAGGTGCCACGCCACACCACGCGACTCACTAAGACAGTCGGAAACTCAAAGACTGATCAAGGAGAACCCTGGCATGGAGAAGGACAGGGACAAACTCATCTATGGGGGGGAAATATATCAAAGTGTAGCTTAATTGTTTAATTTTAATTACCCTTTGTGTAAAACACCTGCAAGGTGAGCTACGCTGCCTCAGTTTTCATTGAGTCAGTCTGGATTAGGAAGCACTCTCTTAGCAGGCCAGCCAGTAAGGGAACACCCTCGCACCCTGCACGGCCACTGGTCCCAGCACCAGGATAGTAACAGCTCCCTGAACTGCCATGTATTCCTTCTATTTATCTATCTTCCACCCCGCCGTTCAATGGAAGAGCTCAAGGCGGCTTTGCATATGGCTTGCGGGGGGGGGGGGGTGTCACCCATCCAGACAATTTACAGGATCAGCTTCCTCATGGACCTTCGGAGCACCCTAGGGAGCCATTTGACTAACTAGCTACACTCGTCTCAACTCCCGCCGGACAAAACACCCATGGCAAAACATATCCCTCGGCTAATAAGCCAGTGAAGAGACGGGCTGCTTCTAAAAGTCAGGATTTCAGAAAAGAGGTTTACACAGCACAATCCTGCGCATGTCCACTCAGAGGCAAGACCCACTAAGTTCAATGGGCCTTACTCCCAGGTTAGGCACGTAGAGCGGTGGTGTTGAACCTCTTTCAGCCCGAGGGCTGGATTTCATTTTGGAGAGTCTCTCGGGGGACTGCATTCCAATGGTGGGTGGGGGCGGGGCTAAAGGCAAAAGGGGCGGGGCCAAAAACACCAGCATGTTTTAGCTTAAAGCTCTTGCTGCCAGTAGCTAAGCTTTAGGAAAGGCATACCAACCTTTTAGAATAGGGGGGAAACGCACAAAAGCTGGGAAACCACCAAAACCATCGGTGGTCAGGGAAAGGGGCGTGGCCATCTGAGAGAATTGGATGGGCTGGATTTGACCCCCCAGGATGGCCGGATTTGGCACCTGGACCCGAGGTTCCACACACACACACACACACACACACACACACACACACGATGTTTACGAATGCAGACTTAATTGCTGGCCAAACTGGCAAGTCTTTGTAGCACCCTTTCCCACGCAACGTTCTCTTTATCTGGTGTTGGGAAGCGTCCATCAGCCACTAATGGCTGAAAAGAAAGCCTGCATTACTGGTGTGTAATGAGTTTGGGGTGAGGGGAAGGGCTGCGGCTCCGGATCCGTGCTCACCTCCTAGGGAAAGGAAATGTGTTTTTATGCTTGCTGGTTCCTTGTTCTCTTTCCGGCACATTCTGCCCAGCCTGCCTCGTGTCTCTTTGTAAACTCTGTTCCTGCCAACGGGAAGATTTCCAGTTCACGGGAGTCCATCGTTCACATCCATGTGCCCAGAATGGAGCATGCCCTGCCAACTCCTATCAGCCCTAGCTAGCATGTCCAATGGTCAAGAATGTTGGGAGTTGTAGTCCAAAACCACAGGAGGACATCAGGTAGTGATGGCCACCAATTTGGACGGCTTTTAAACTGGGAATTGGACAAATGCATAGAGTAGGCGGCAATTGATGGCTACTAGTCCCTGATGGCTATCTGCTACCTACAGTATGAGAGGCAATATGTCTATGTACACCAGTTGCCGGGGAACATGCGTGGGAAGGTGCTGTTGCATTCGTGTCCTGCCTGTGGGTTTCCCGTGGGCAGCTGGTTGGCTATTGTGTGAAAAGAACTCTGGACTAGATGGACCTTGGTGTGATCCAGCACAGCTCTTCTTATGTTCTTATGACTTCTGCACACAGTGCATAGTTAGACTATGGGATTCACTGCCCCAAGATGGAGTGAGGGCCTCCAATTTGGAGGGCTTTAAAAGGGGACTGGACAAATTCATGGAGGAGGAGAAGGCTATCCATGGCTACTAGTTCTGATCGGCTACCTGCTACCTCCAGTATCAGAGGCAGTGCACCTACGTACACCAGTTGCTGGGGAACATGGGCAGGAGGATGCTGTTGTACTCCTGTCCTGCTTGTGGGTTTCCCAGGGGCAGCTGGGTTGGCCACTGTGTGAACATTAGAACGCTGGACTAGATGGATCCCTTGGTCTGATCCAGCAGGACTCTTCTTATGTTCTTATGATGGGCAACCCATTCTGAGCTTGTTGGCCACTGTGTGAACAGAATGCTGGATGAGATGGACCCTTGGTCTAATCTAGGGCTCTCCAACCTTGGGTCCCCAGATGTTGCTGGCCTACAGCTCCCAGCATACCCAGCCAGCATGGCTAATGGCAAGGGATTCTGGGAGATGTAGTCCAGCCACATCTGGGGACCCAAGGTTGGGGAGCCCTGGTCTAATCCATCATGGCTCTTCTCATGTTCTTAGGTTGGGGGAGGCTGCCCTAACCCATTTTTTAAGTGGCACTGAGAGAAGACAGGATGCTCGTCAATTTGCGCAGAGGCGCAAAATCGGCCTTGTGGCTAGGAATACTAACCTCCCCCCTGCCCCCCCGCTTCTCAAATGACAACTTCTTGGGGAAACTGGGTGGACAAAAATGTCCGTCTCGCAAGACCATTAAAATCTCTCTCTCTCTCACCAACGTACATAGAGAAAAGGGAGCGATATAAAAAGCAGAGGGGCAGAATTCTCTTTCTAATGAGACCCTACAAATGCTGTGTGTGTGTGTGTGTGTGTGTGTGTGTGTGTGTGTGTGTGTGTAGACACAGAGAGAAAAAATAATTGAGTGGATTAAAATTCTCCCCTCAGAAGACCCAGCTATCCATCCCCTCGTTCTCTTCCCATCTGTCCATCTCCCCAACTCGCCATCTCTCCGCTGCCTGCCCCCCTTCTTCCCGTCTCTCCGGCCCCCTCTTTTCGCCTGCCCCCCCCCGCTCGCCCGGCTTTCAGCTTTTCTCCCTCCTTCCTCCCCAGCTCCCCTCTAAACTAATTGCACGGCTCCCGGTGTCTGGAGGAGAGCCACGGATCGATCCGTCGCTGTTGAAATGTTAATGCTAATCGTATAACCGCTCCGCCAGCGCCTTTCACTTCAGTGGCAGCGCCAATTAATCTCAGGTAACGCAGCGCCATGACCTTCGGGGCCCAGCGCCGGGACAGCAGCCAAGCGATGCTTATGTAATTACACCGTGAAGTGTGTAATCACCTGCCCTAATCCCCGAGGCCTTACAATTAGCCGAGGCCTCGGTCGCCGGGCTGCCAAGTGCGCTGCCACTCCGGACAGCCGAGCGGATGAATAACGGACAATTAAAGCGGCATGACGGGGGCCGGGAGGTGTCCGCTCGATCGTAATTAGCTGTAATCATGGGGAGACGAGCCTGGCAGACGTGCCGCTCGTTTTATAAGAAGCAATTTAGGAAAATCAAGTGGCGTTTAACCGTTTTGTGGCCAAGCGGGCACAGTGCCCCCTCGCCGACCTCCCATAAACATGACCGGGGGGGGGGGGGGATAGAGTAACAAGGGGAGTGGGAAATGTCAATTCACAAGGATAAGGATGTCCGGAGTGGGCCTGCTATTCATCCAGGCCCAGCTCCGGGTTTTTGAGGTCCGTCGGGCAAGGCACCCTTCAATGGGCCCCCTCCTGCAGTGAGTACTGTCTCACCACCATTACCACCAGCTACTCTTGCTCTTCATCCTCTTTCTCATAATTTCTACCACTTGGTTGGCAGGCAGAGAGCCAGTGAGCAAGTAGGCAGTTGTATCCCCTGCTCCTCCTTCTCACCACCACCGTTGTCTGGGCCGGAGCGAGGCGCAGGTGAACAAGCAGGTGGCAGTGGGGATGAGGAGGAGCAACTCCAGAGGCAAGTCAGTGGGCCCCTGGCTGCGGTGTGGGCCGTTGGGATGTGCCCAGCCATGCCTACCCACGGCGTTGGCCTTCTATTCACCCCCACTCTTACCGGATCCCGATTATCTCTTTCTTCCACTCCGATCTCTGTGCCTCCTTGCCAAGTACACCTTCTGCCTAGAACCATCTTCCGCTCTCTTTTCGTCAATCTCCTTCAAGATCCCAATTCACTTTGACTCACCCTATACTACCGTTTGTCAACGTACCGCCCCTCGTTCCACACTAACTCACCGCACCCTGGCACTGTCTGCCTAACGTGGATTGTGAGCCCTCTGCACATGTAGGGCGACATTTCTACACCTTGCACAATGCCTAGACAAGCTAAATTTGACCCTTGTAGCGCTCCGTAGTGTTCCGGGCACCATTTTTTCTCTTTTAAAAAATATACTTTTTTGCCACCGACTTCAGGGGTGGTGGTACAGGGGGCCACATCAGGGGGTGGCAAGGGCCAAATATGGCCAACCCGCAGCCTAGAGCTTTTAACCTGTATTCCAGAGACCCCTGGGCTTCCTTGGCAGCTTATCAAAGGGGATTCTCAGTGAGTTCAGTAACAGCTGGGACAAAGTTGCTCGAAAGTCCGCTTGCCCACGCCGTGCATCTGCAGGGGAGTACAGAGTGTTCCAAGGCACACACACCCTGGTTTCACTGCAGGCAAGGACGAGACCCAAGAGGCCTGGCCAATACCTTGGAAGGACCAACATTGCACGCCCCAGAACCTAACCCGGCATCCTCTGCAATGTGCCGGATTATCCGTGACAGACATGCCGAAGAAGAAAATGTCCCTTGAAGGCAGATGTTCAGAAAACCACTCAGGGAGGAGGGGGAACCCAAAGTCATAATTGAGGGTGGCGGGGGGAAGAACACATCACTCAATGGCCCTACCCAACAGCAGGATACAAATCAAAGGCCAGCTAGCTACTGCTGCTAATGTCAGTCGGGGGGAGCTGGAGCTGGAGTGACATTTGATGCTTGGCTAGGACGCATCCCCCCCTCATGTGGCTGAATCTCAATCCTTCTCCTGCGTGAACATTTTGGCTGCAAACGCCGCGTAGAACAGAGCCTGCTTTCTCTGCCTTTGAGGGAGCATTGATCTGCTGTGGGGCCCGATGGGTTTGCAAGCAAGATAAGATGTAGGGAAGGCAGGAGCTGTCGCCACAGGGCTAGAAAAGGTTATGTTGTGGTCTTTTTTTCAGCAAGAGAGAGAGAGAGAGAGAGGTTATGCGATGGTCTTTTTTAAAAATAGTTTTTAGAAGAGTTAAAAAGGACACAAACTTGCTGGGGTGTGTGGGGGGGTACTGAATGAAAGCTCACAGCAGACTCAGCAAGGCACAACAATTAGATGAAGGGAAGCATAAGGAGCTGCAGTATACACAAGGCTCTGTGTAGATGCTACAAGCGCGGGGCGGGGGGGGGGGGGAGTAGCTAGTACATGATTCAGCTTCCAAAGAACATCAGCTTTCATGAAAAGGTAAAAAAAACTGAACAAGTTTCTAGCCCTTAGGGATGAGAAGACAGAGAAGGAGTATGGGCAAACACCTGCTGAAATCGCATCAGCCGAAGGGGTTGGCCGAACTGGGTTTCCAGCTGCTGGAGGTAAGGGGTTGGTGCCTCACCTTGTTCCTTAACCCTCCCTGTTAATTGCCCAAACCGGTATAAATTATGCAAAGCAGCGAGCATTGCAGAATAAATCATGCAAAGGAAGAGTGATCATGCAAATTTGCTCCATTTGCATAATTTATGCAGGGATGCAGAACACAGCCTTTCTTGGAGCAGAATTTAAATATTCTCTCTCTCTCTCTTTCTCTCATTTTAAAGCAGACCCACCTAGGGAGACAGAGCTATGATGTTGCTCTGGATTTAGAGCATGGGAGACACCTCTGGTGGTTTCACCGCAGGTTCTCACCTGGCAGGCTGATTTTACAATTGCAAAACCAAGGGGCAACTATTGGTAGGAACAGGGGGTTTGAAAGAGACCCCATCTAGGCCCAAAAAACCCTGCTCAGTGCAGGACCTGTGGTGCAGGGTGCGACTCCAACAGACAGCCGCCCAGCTTCCGCTTAAATACCTCCAGTGAGGGAGAGTCCTCCACCTCCGAAGGTGGTCTTGTTCCACTGTGGAACAGCTCTTAGTGCTAGGAAGGTTCCCCTCATGAGGGGCAAGGAATCTCTTTCGGCCCAAGGGCCGAATTCCATTTCGGAGAAGCTTGGGGGGGGGCATTCCAGTGGTGGGCGGAGCGGAAGGCAAAGGGGGTGGAGCCAAAAGCAAAAAGTGCGGGGTCAAAATACAAAAAAGATGCCAGCATATTGTAGCTTATGACCGTAACTAGGAGAGGCATTTCGACCTTTAGAATGGAGATGGGGGGGGGGGGACTGCTCAAAAGCTAGGAAACCATGAATTGGTGGTTGGGGGAAAGGGGGTGGGGCGCGGTCTTTTAGGGAACCACAGAGGGTTGGATCGGGACCCCAGGAAAGCGGGAGTTATCCCCCAGGCCTGAGGTTTTCCACCCCTGCCCTGACTGCTTAGCCAAAATCTGCTTCCTTGCGATTTCCATCCACTGGTTCTAGTCCTGCTGTCTGGGGCAAGAGAGAACAAGCCCACCCCACATGAATTCATTAATCCAGAGTAAACAGGGAGGCTTGTGCGTGTGAAAGGACAATTAACAAATTAGCACCAAGAAAACAAATCAGCATTTGGTAATAAGTGCTTGGGTGTATTTGTACATATATATGGATGTTGCGTACACACGCACACACAAATGTGCGCGCGCACACCCACACCACACCCCGGGGTTTGCGTGCAAGGATATTAGGGGATTTTAACTGCGTGTTGCTAAATTTGATATGTCCTTTAACAGGAGACAAATGGTTCACGAGGCTTTAAAAGTATTGACTTTTCTTTAACAATAAGCACTAATGGCCTTCAAATAATCAATACTTTAAGTCATTACGGGGTTACACATTATACTGTTAAAACCGTGCGGTGCATTTTTAACCCCATCTCCCATCGCAAACACCCTAGCAGACTTACAAGCTGCCTCCCATAAAAGGGGGCGGGGGGGGAGAGAGAGAGAGGGAAGGGGGCCGCTGGGCAGCCGAGGCGGGGGAGAGGGGGAGGGTCGAATCCAAGGATGTGCTTGCGGATGAAACACAGACTGAGCCCAAGAGATCTCAAATCTACTCTACAACAGGGGTTGATGGTAAAGAGGAGCAGCAGCCGCTCCGGGGGATTCTTGTCAGTGGGCCCTCGGCAGGTGCCCAACCATGCCTACCCCGTGACGCTGGCCCTGCCGCCGCTGAAAGAAGAGCTTCTCATCACTTACACTTTGTTTGAAGGAGGGATGGGTATAAAAGGAATCCTGCCCCACCCCACATGGCTATGCCACCCCCACTCCTCTGGCCCTAACCTGTTTCTTAAACCGCCAATGGTTTGGTGCTTTTCTAGCTTTTGCACAACCTTCTGAAAGGCTGGTGTGCCTGTCCTCGGGCTTCGTTACTGGCAGTGAGAGCTTTAAGCTGAAAGACGGTGGTGTTTTTGCCCCGCCCCCTTTTGCCTTCGGGACCCACCCACCACTGGAATGCGGCCCCCGAGAGCTTATCTGAAATCGAATTCGGCCCTCGGGTCAAAAGAGGCTCAACGTCCCGTGTCGTCGTCCCCCCCCCGCCTCGTTCTACAAGGATGGCTTTTGGGGGCGCAAGTGAACAAAGGCTTCTTCCCTCACTGGTCACAGACAGAGACCCTTTATAAGGGCCAGACTAGAAGTTCGGCAGAAGGCCCAAAGTTCTGCTGAACACTGTAAAAAGCGGTGTGTGTGGCAGAGGGAGAGGGTGTGATCTGGAGGGCAGGAGCAGTGGGTGGAGGAAGAGGTGTCAAAGTCTTCCTTCGCGCGTGCCCTCCGCCAGCGTCATCCCTACACCTGTCTCCTCCAGGGGGTTTGGCCCAACCGCGGTTCTGAAGTCCGTGTCGGCACAGCAGGGAGAAAAACAGCGGGGGGGGGGGGGAGCAGAAGGCAGGGGAAACCCAAGTCCCCAGAGGCAGCCGGTGACTACAGTGTAGAAGAGGGTGCCGAGATGGGCCACTGGTTGGGTCCAGCAGGACTCTCCTCAGATTCATCGGAACCTCCACGTATGCCTCTGGGAGACGCAGCAGGGAAGGGTGGTTGCCTCCATGCCATGCTTGCAGGATTCCCAGAGGCATTTGGTTTGGCACCAAGCAAAGGAGGACATCTAAAGATGGAACTTTGGTTTGATCCAGCAGGGCTTCTTCGAGGCACAGAATTGGAAGTGTACCCAAAGGTCATCTAGACCACCCCACTGCCAAGGCAGGAAAACGGCCGCTGCTCCTACAGCATCCCTGAACGGTGGGCCTCTCAAACCTCTGCTTGAAAACCGCTAAGAAAGGAGAGTCCACCACCATCCGAGGCAGTCCGTTCCTACTGTCGAACAACCCGCAACGCAAGGAGGTTCTTCCTAACGTTCAGTCGAAATGTATCAAACCTATCTTGTATCCATAAGGACTAGAAACTTACTTTTTTAATCAAAAGGAGGAAACTAAACTCTACAGCCTATTTGCCCTTTTTCTGCACTCCTTCAGAATCGCACTGTTCAGATGGCCCTGCCAACAACAACCAGGGCCACTGGGCCCCCGCGTCAGCGACCGCCAGCCTACTCTGCCTCTCCAAAGTCTCGAGAAACAAGAGGCTGTTCCTAGCCCTGCCACCCAAAACCCTCTCAACACCTCAGACTGTGTCCCCTTCCTCTGCTTCTTTCCCAGGGATCTAACCCACTCCAAACAACTGCCACCCAGTTGTCTTTGTAGCTGCGCTTGACTGCCTCCACCCCATGCAAGCCAAGGAAAAGGTCTCCGTCTCTCTGCAGTGCCACCTTCGTAAATAAGCCCGAGTCGCAGGCGGGCCTCTCCTCCCTTCCTGGCCTGCCAGCCCGCCCACCCGCCTCCCCCCTCCTCTCCGCCTCCAGCTAATGGCTGAATTCTTCAGTGGCTAATTATTCTTGCCGCTGCATCGTGAACTGACCTAATCCCCGTGGAGCTCCCGACAGGAAGCTGAAATGGAATTTTAGCACCATGCCAAGCCGCTCCCATTCCCCTCAAGCCCCACGACATGCATTATTGCCTGACTCCCGGGAAAGGCAGACGCCATAAATCTACCTGCAGTTTGTTCTGTTCAAGCTAGAATCCTTGCCCCACGCCTTTCCTCTCCTTGCTCTACCATCCACGGCCTACCTGCCGCTTCAAACCTCCACGCCCTTCCGAGCATCTAGGCGTACACAAAAGCAGCTTGGATTGACCTTGTTGACCAAAAATTAGAGAAAGAAAAGAAAGGACATACAAATGCACAAGGCCTGGGGAAAGGAGAGATGAACCCTGGAAGCGTTGCAATTCAGTGGCTGTGCAAGGTGCCTTTTCCCTTGGACTGATCCCTTGCTGGTCCAGTAGTGGAGGGAATCATCAAAGCTCTTCTGCTGCCTTAAAAAGATTCTGCCCAATATGCCTGGGACTCCCATTCCAGAATGCTTACATCCCCTCCCTCCTCCGCCAAATCCTGCCTGTCTTTGGATAAACCCCCAGCCCGTATTTCTTGCTTAAATGGAGCCTTGTCTATCTACATTTCTGCACACGCAACTCTTTTACCTGCCCTTCTCCCCATCTGCTGTTTCCCCACTCCTGGAGTCTCCTCAAGGCAAGGACTGCTCACACTTTCTCTCTCTCTCTCTCTCTCTCTCTCTCTCTCTCTCTCTCTCCTTTTTGCTTATGTCAGAATGTGTAGAGATGCCCATCATTTCAACAATGAGCTCAAAATGGGTACACATATAACCTTACCCCCAGAAGAAGCTCAGGGGAAACCTATTTCCAGCTGAAGAGACTTATGCACAGCACTGACTGGCCAGCTCTAGCGTCGTCGTCCTCCCACACCTCTTGAAGAAGATTTTTCAAGTGCATTAAAAGCAAGTAATTTATTTTCTGCTCTTCTGTCCATAGGGCACTAAGAGCAGCTTCACAACACACAGGACGGATATGTATTTAACAATATTTATGAACTGCTTATATTAAAGACATTTCTAATTGAGGAACAAAAATAAGTCTTCAAACAAAACAATTACCTTCCTGGGAATTCCTGTTGGAAAAGGTGTGTTATCAGTATGGGCCGAAAACCCAGAAGAGTTAGCACCTGCCAAATTTGTAGTAGTAGGAACTTCCCTTAAAAACACTCTGCCCTCTCTTCCTTGCTGCCTCTTATGCCTGGGACTTCCATGTTCCATCCCATATATATGTATCTGTTCTGTACGTTGTGAAACTGCTCTGAGCGCCCTATGGGCAGACGAGCAGCATATGAATAAATTACTTAGACTTGAAACACACACTCAAGAAAAGCAAGTACCTACACAGCCTGCAATTAGGAAGCTGAAATGTTTGATAGCAATTAAAGAATATATATTTATCCCTGTTTTGCCAATTGCTTTACTATATACAGAGAGAGAGAGAGAGAGAGAGAGAACGAGAACACACACCTATATAGGTATAATATATATATATATATAGCTAAAATAAACATTAAAAACACCACCATAAACAACCCCAAAAGCAGCAATCTAAAATAAGAGTACAAAAACAGGCAGCAGAACAAGTTTGAACACTAAAAGCCCGTTGAATGAGAAACGTTTTCTGGCTGAAGTGAAAAATTGCCAGAGAGGGAGCTTGACGGATCTCTACAAAACATTCCAGAGCCATGGTGCCTTCACCGAGAAGGCCCCGTCTCTTGTGCTCACTCACCCAATAACCTGGGATGACAGCAAGAGAGGATCGTGGTGGTGGTTTAAAGCATGGAGCAAATGTTTGTTGAGGTATGGCACTGATGGGATGGACAGACACACATTCTTATTTAATTATTATAGGGAAGAACTGCCTTGAAGGATCAGATGAAAACACATCTGAGTCCAGCATGTTCACAAGTATGATATGAAGGCAATGGCCTGTCCCTGTTGCTTACCCACCCACTCCGCCCCCAGCATTTGGCATTTGGAGATAGACTGCTTCTGCTTCTGCACATGAAGGTTCCATAGAGTTAGCATGGCTAAGAACTGCCGATAGATCCATTGTCCAATTAGTGTGTTGCAGGTTTTTTTAATTTTAAAAAAAGCCATCGATGCAAGTGGCCACTACCACACTTTGCGGTGGTGAGTTCCATAGGTTCTGATAACATCAGAACTGCCTTACTGCTGGCGTGCTGAACGTCTTTCAGCCTGAGTGCCGAATTCCATTTCAGAGAGGCTCTCGGGGGCCGCTTTCCAATGGCCAGCAGGGCTGAAGGCAAAAGGGGTGGAGCCAAAGGCAAAAAAAAGGGAGGGCCAAAACACCAAAAAGACCAGCATATTTTAACCTAAAGCCCTTCTTGCCACTAATTAAGCCTTAGCAGAGGCATTTCAGACTTTTAGAATAGGGGGAGGGGGAAGAACCCTGAAAAAGCCAGGAAACCACCAGTATGGCGCAGTGGTTAGAGCGCTGGACTGGGACTCGGGAGATCCGGGTTCTAGTCCCCACTCGACCACAAAGCTCACTGGGTGACTTTGGGGCAGTCACTGACTCTCAGCCTCACCTACCTAACAGGGTGGTTGTAAGGAGGAGGAGGAGGAGGAGGATTATGTAACCTGCCTTGGGTCCCTTGCAAGAGGAAAAAAGGCGGGATATAAATATAATAATTAAATATAATAATTAAACAAACGAGTAATAAAGGAACTGGCAGAAGAACTCTCAGAACCACTGTCTATTATCTTTGAGAAATCATGGAGGACAGGTGAAGTGCCAGACGACTGGAGGAGGGCAAATGTTGTTTCCATCTTCAAAAAGGGCAAGAAGGAGGAACCTGGGAACTATAGGCCAGTCAGTCTGACATCAATCCCCGGGAAGATTTTTGAGCAGATTATAAAGAAGTCAGTCTGCAAGCACCTTGAAAACAATGCAGTGATTACTAGAAGCCAGCATGGATTTGTCAAGAACAAATCCTGTCAGACTAATCTGATCTCATTTTTGATCGGGTAACCTCCCTTGTGGACTGTGGGAATGCTGTGGACATTATATATCTGGACTTCAGCAAAGCTTTCGACAAGTGCCTCATGATATCCTGATTAGCAAGCTAGCTAAAAGTGGGCTAGATGGAACAACTATCAGGTGGATCCACAATTGGCTACAGAATCGGACTCAAAGAGTGCTTATCAATGGTTCCTTCTCAAACTGGGGAGAGGTAACGAGCGGGGTACCACAGGGCTCGGTCCTGGGCCCGGTGCTCTTCAACATTTTTATTAATGACTTGGATCAGGAGGTACAGGGAATGCTTATCAAATTTGCAGATGACACAAAGTTGGGTGGAACAGCTAATACTCTGGAAGACAGAAACAAAATTCAAAGTGACCTCGATAGGCTGGAGCGCTGGGCCGAAAACAACAGAATGAAATTTAATAGGGATAAATGCCAAGTGCTGCACCTAGGGAGAGGAAACCAAATGCAGAGTTACAGAATGGGGGACACTTGGCTCAACAATACTACAAGTGAGAAGGATCTTGGAATTGTGGTAGATCACAAACTGAATATGAGCCAGCAATGCGATGTGGCTGCAAAGAAGGCAAATGCAATTTTGGGCTGTATTAATAGAAGTATAGCTTCCAAATCGCGGGAAGTGATAATTCCCCTTTACTCGGCACTGGTTAGGCCTCATCTTGAGTACTGCGTCCAGTTCTGGGCACCTCACTTTAAGAAGGACATAGACAACTGGAGAGGGTTCAGAGGAGGGCAACAAGGATGATAAAGGGACTGGAAACAAGGCCCTATGAGGAGAGACTGAAAGAACTGGGCATGTTTAGCCTTCAGAAGAGGAGACTGAGGGGAGATATGATCGCACTCTTCCAGTATTTGAAGGGATGTCACACAGAGGAGGGCAAAGATCTCTTCTCAATCATCCCAGTTTGCAGGACACGGAATAATGGGCTCAAGTTACAGGAACCTAGATTCCACCTAAACATCAGGAAAAATTTCCTGACTGTCAGAGCAATAAGACAATGGAATCAACTACCTAGGGAGGTTGTGGGCTCTCCCACTCTGGAGGCATTCAAGGTGCAGCTGGACAGACATCTGTCAGAGATGCTTTGACCTAGATTCCTGCACTGAGCAGGGGGTTGGACTCGATGGCCTTGTAGGCCCCTTCCAACTCTACTTTTCTATGATTCTATGATTCTATGATCCCTGCTTTACTGGATCAGATTAAAGTGCCGCGGATTCAGGCCACCGGGCAATATAGGGTGGAAAGAAAAAAAGGCACAGCTACACACAGGGTGGTCTTGGTGATGAGCCCCATGCCCCGTGATGCAAAATGACACCTTATGAGGCAAACACGGGGTGGGTGGGTGGGCTGCTCCCTTGCGTGCGCCCCGTAATGCGAATGCACAGGATGGGAGACCTCTGCACGAGAGATCGGGCCGGTGGCGCTCAATGCTTCACTTCCCGATTCACGAAAATACTGCTCTCTCCCAAGCTGGTTGTGTAACCATCTTTTCCCCAAGCCGGGCTCTGAACTGGGGTGGTAGTATAATCAGCCAGGTGGGGGGGGGGCGATATTTCTGGGGGAGAATCGGTGGGAAGGGTTAGCCTTGAAAATCCCCCCCCCTCAACCTCTGCTGCTGCTGCTGCAACCACTTGCATCAACTCCTCAAATCTCATTTTGCAAGCTCTTCCTGGCAGTGGTGAAGTGGCACGGGGGGGGGGGGGGGCACACAGGGACGCAGCCCCAGCACTTTTTTATTTGCAGGGCCGCTGACATCATCAGCCACCTCCTTCAGACTTCCCTTTTCCCTCTGAGCTTAGCTGCAATTCCCACAAGAGTTTTGGGGGGTGGGGGTGGATGAATTTTCCCATCAGCAATATGTTCCCTGTTATAATGCAAAGTATTTTGGGGTGGCTTGGTCTTGAATGGGCAATTCAGACCCATTATCTTGACAAAAGACCTGCTCCCAGTGGAGATGAAAAGTGCTAGAATTGGCCTGTTGTCATGGATCAACACAACTGCCTGCAATTTTTGGACACTCCTTGGGGGCACCGCTATAGGGACTGTCGTGATGAGAGCCCGCACTCCCAGATTTACCACGGCACCATTGCTGGAGGGACCTCACAGAGGGACTGGACAGGATGCTCTAGATCTGGATTTCCTGCATCAAGCGGCAGGTCAAACAGGAAGGCCTTCACGGCCCCTCCAACTCTGTAATTCTGTGACTTTATCATTCTACCGTAACTGCAGCCCTTCCCTCAGCATTAGTGTGCGTGCCAAAAGAACAAAAACGAATTCCAGTGCTGGTAGCAAAGCCGACTGGCCGGAACTGACCCCGATGGAACGGCCTACCTGTTTGTCAGTGACAGACAATCGCGCACATCAGACAGGTGGTTTCATTTGCCCCAGGCATTCCTGCTGCCTTGCCCGCCCACCCACCCCCACCACCTCCGACCAAGTGATTTTTCCACCAGTCTCCTGGCTGCCTTCCAGGCCACACAGAGCCTGCGAGGTTTCCTTGCCGACTGTCGGAATTGAGACCTGCCTATGTCCGCATTCCTGACAGATCTGTCTCCAGCACGCTTCGCCTGCTTCAGCAGGCGCGTGTGTGTGTGTGTGTGTCTGTGTGTGTGTGTGTGTGTGAGAGAGAGCGAGAGAGAGAGAGAGAGATGGGGCAGGTCAACTGAAGTACATCTCTCTCTCACACACACACACACACACACACACACACACAGCACTTACACACCAGACAATTGGAAGAAGCCGGCACCTAAAACAACGTCACACTTGCTCTCTCCTAGGTCTTAACTGGAGGTCAGGGGTCTGTCCTGGAACAGGTGGCCTTATTATAAAGGAGCAAGGCCTCTGGACACCTGCAGAGTGCCTTCTCACCACCGAGGAACCATACGGCCAAAATACCTGCTTTACTTGGAACCGGTGGGGCATGGCCTGCGAATCGAAATCCGGACAGGCTCGGGCCAAGGCAGACAGACAACGCCGAGAAAGCCCAAGGCTAGCAGGTATTCTGTGACCCTCAGGAGGGCCTCTGGCCCTGAGGGATGCAGTTCTATCTGCAGGATTCCCCAAGACTGAGGTCTCTACCGAGTGACAAGCAATTCCTGGAGTCGGGTAAGCTCAATGTTCAACTGCCGACAACAGAGTGCAAAACAGAGCGTTCCCCTCATGATGGCTGCCAGTCTAGCACAAGCCTGGTTCTAAGCCAGAGAACCAAGGGCCACTGGGAAGCTGCCTCCCAGGATAAACATCACGGCAAAGGGGAGACCAACCTGGCCCCGTCCATCAGCCAGAGAGGGGCCAGCTGCAGGGAGCTTTTCGCCTTTCCCTTCCAGAAAGAGCACCATAAGGACTTTGAAACTAAGTACCGGTGCCTGACCTTTGCTTTTTTCCTCTTCCTTCCCAATCCCTTTTCCTTTTGTGTTGTGTTTTAGACTGTCAGCCGGAGGAGCAGGGACTGACTTATTATTAATCTTTGTAAGCTACTCTGAAGAGCAGGGTATAAATGCTGTACCAAAAGGATAAACCTGGTGGCCTCCAGATCTGTTGGGACTACAGCTCCCAGCATCCCCTGAAGATGCTGGGAAGTTGTGGTCCATCTGGAGGCCACCAGGATGGGAAAGGCTACACAAAGTGTTGCTGCTTGCCACCCTGGGCCCGGCCACCGTCAGCTCTGCCAGCCTTCCAGGACCTTCATCCATCTGCCTACATCACTTCGCATCGCCCCTCTGCGGCTCTGACTCTGGTGTGGCAGAGCTGAGCCCCGTTCTGCCTGCAGGGTTTGCAACAGCCCTCAATTCCGACTCCAGTCCCAATCCTGCCAGGGACTAGTAACCCTCCATACACTCAGGCATCTACAGCCTGGTGGCTGACACAAGCCAAAGCGCAAGCGAAACCCCAGCCCCCCCAGTCTGCCAGCATTCCAAAAGAAATTGAACTGGGCCTGCCCACGACCCCCAGCGTTGTGGCAGTGACTTCTAATACACCCTCCACTGCAAATGGAACGTTGGTTAGCGGGAGAAGCAACTTCTGGAACCCCGTAGGCCAAAACGCTTGCAAGGTACCTCTCGGTGAAGTGTGAATCCCGGTGCTGGGGGAGCCCCTGCTTCCTGCGCTGACTGGACGAGTTGCTGGCTGAAGGGAGGTGAGCCTCCATGGTGCCTGGGTTGCGCGCCGCGGCCGCTGCCACCTCTTGCCGTGCCCGGAGGAGATCTGTGGAGGAAGGAGAAAAACCTGGGTGAGTTGGTGGGGGAGCTGGGAACCCCTCCGGGAGTTAATCGCAGTCCTGGCTCATTAAGGTTGAGGCCCGGAACCTGCTGGCTAGCATGGGGTGAGAGTGCCTCTGAGCATGGGCAAAGTACCCTTTCCTTTGCCACTAGCTAGCTGCAATCGGGCCCCACACAACCACGAGCAGGGGCAAGCGTTTGCAGAGCAAAGGGAGCGACTGCCATGGCAGAAACCAGGTTATATCCGGTCTTCTACAGAACTGACTTTGCCAGGGAAGCCACAAAGAAGCTGCAGCTGCCTGTGTGCGTACACAAAAATACCAGTCTGATGTGCTTGGACCGACGCTCTCACGTCTCCCCTCCTCCTTTCCTGGCATGACAGAAAAAGCCAGGGACCTTGCTCCCTTTTGCAGCTGCGGAGATTAATCTGAAGATGGTGGAAGCTGATTAAAAAAGCCCCAAACCTGAAACCCACAAAAGAGAGCCAGCCCCCTTCACCCCCAGGTCAGGGAGAGCAGCGACACCCCCCTTTCTCGCTTCCTCTCAGGTCCATTTCCAACCTTACAGAGCCATTGGGTCCTGGGGCACTACTTGTGCAATCACCCCTCCTTCTTGCCCCAAGGCTTGGCTGGTTCGCCTTCTCTCTCCTATGCCCTTCCCTCGCTCTCTCTCACCAAGAAACTTTGTCTAGGAAGAGAAGCCTCTCTCTCTTTCTCTGAGCTCTAATGAAAATCAGACTCCTTCAGAGCATTAAAGGGGATTAGCTAAGAGAATTACAGGACAACAGAGAGGAGATTTCTCCTGTCAACACTCAGGTGCAGGGTGGTGGGGATGGGAAGGGAGAGAGAGAGGGAGAGAGGAGAGAGACTGCAGCAGAAGTCATCCACCCGCTGCTGCCGTGTCTACTGGCTGCAATATGAGCAGTCGAAAAGTTTCCTGCCTAAACCAGGCCTTTAAAAAGAGTTCCTAGACGCCGTTACGCAGCAAAGGAAGGTATGTTCGAGTTCAGCCAGGCCATCTCTCTCCTGGCCACGGCCCCCTGGCCTTACACTCCCTCACCGATTTTGGCTTTGGCAAGTCAGAGGAAATTGTGCAACTAACCCAAGAGGAAGGTGTCTGGAAAAAGAAGAAGAAGAACAGCGGGGTGGGAGGAGGCAGCAGCAGATTGTACAAAAATAGCGACTTGGCCGAAGCAAAGGGGCAGGAGCTGAGCGCTGAACTCCTATATCACAATGAAGGGGAAGGGAAGAAATGCATAGCTATCCTTGGCCTGATGAACCCGCTCATCTGATATCCATCTATTTGCATCCCTGTCACACACACACACACACACACACACACACACACACGGAACTGCACATCTGGCTATCATGCAGGCCACGTGTATTCTGTACGTCTGACAACGAAACGGGATTTAGTATGCCGAGAATCTCAATTTCCATCATCATCATCATTATGTATTATTTTTTAAAGGGCTCTAGACGTCCTCGTGGCTGTGAAGAAGAGCAGAGAATGAAAGACGATAGCTGTTTCGAGAGGCAAAGTGGAACTAAGTGCTCCTACAAATCCCAATGTCAGATCCGGGCGCTCTCTGGGGGTGCATCTGATCTTCTCAGCCTCCAACACCCTTGGGCCATGATATCGCTGCCCAGTGCTGGCTCCAGGTTTCTGAGGGCCCTTGGGCAAGAGACCCTCAATGGGCCCCCTCTCCCTCCATGAGTCTACCTTCTCACGGCCACTGTTGCCAGCTGCTCTTGTGCCTCAACCTCTTTCCCATCATGGCTCCCACTTGCTTGCTTGACAGGCAGAGAGCCAGGGAGCAAGCAGGCTGCGGCATCTCCTGCTCCTCCTCTCCACCAGCGTTGTCTTGGCCAGAGCGAGAGGCAGGTGAGCATGCAGTTGCAATGGTGAAGAGGAGCAGCCGCCCCAGGGGCTCTTTTCAGTGGGCCCCTGCTGGGATGTGGGCCCTCGGCAGGTGCCCAACCATGCCTACCCTTGTTGCTGCCAAAAGAACAGTTGCTCATCATTTCACTAGAATATTGGGAGACATATCCTAAACCGGGGTGGAGGCAACCATACATGGGTAAGCACATGTGACAGCAGCGTTGGAAGAGAGGCCAGCTCTGAATTTGTATAACGCACAAGGGGTGACTGAAAGAGGAGGAGGAGGAAATGATGAATTCTTCCCCACATCTGCCAGTAAAAAAAAAAGAAAGAAAATAAATTAAACACCCTTCCTCCCCAGGTTTTTTTCTCCTGTGGTGAGAAAAGCAGCTGGGGAGAGGCAGTTTGGAGGGAAGAATCCACCAGCGCCTCCTGCCAGCCGCCACTCCTCTGTTTCCAATCTGGCGCGGCCCATGTTGTGACACACAAGTCATGCTGTTGCTACATGTCACTAGCCCACACAGCAGGTGTTAAAAAGATTTGCAGTGGGACAAACGGCCACGATGACCTCCATTTTCCCTGATAACACTTGCTTGTATGTAACAAGGCTGGGCATGACCCCCAATTCCATAGGAGGGATCACAAGCTGGAGAATGTGGTGTGTTGGCCACAGAATTCAGAAGCACAAGGAATTTTCTTTAAAAAAAAAAGAAAAGTTACTAGCCCTTACGGCAGGAGTGGGGAAGTTTGGGTGGTCTGGGGGCCGATTCCCCCCGCAACTCATTGTGGGCTGCACTTTCGCTGCTGCTTCCAATGTAACAAAAGGGGGGGGGAGCCCATCTAAGCCTCTGCAATTGTTACAGAGGCTTAGAATGAACAAATTTAGCTGGAAAAGAAGCTATATTTTTCTGTTCTGAGCCTCTGTAGTTGCTACGGAGGCTTAGAATAGACAAATTTAGCCTGTTTTCAAAGTACGGTATATTTGTCCATTATAAGCCACCATAGCCGTTTGCTGCCCAGTTTCAGCAGCACACTAAGACTTCCCCACTTTTTTATCCTGAAAAAATTAAAATAGGGGCAATGGGGAGGCAGTGGGAGCCACACTGGGGGGGGGGGGGCGCAGCAAGGGGTGCATGCGGCCGGTGGGCTGCATGTTACCCACCCCCTGCCTCAGGGTTATGGAAATAAGCTTGTAAGCGGGAGAGTGATGCCTGTCAAAATCTCAGAAACGAGAGAGATGGTGGCTGAGTAAGTCGCCGCTATTGTAGTCTGTGGAAGTCCTCATTCCCTCTTGCTGAAGATGGGGGAAATGGCAGAATAAATTAAATAAGGGAAATCCGTACTTGTTCAGCTTGCATAATTCATACAGGCCCCCAAAGTTGGATTAACTTGGGTGTTACGGAACTCAGAATTTGACACACACACACACACACACCCTCATGGAGTCATCATGACTATGCTCCTTGACTAATGGAATCTGCATAGGGAGAAGGATCAGGTACTGAGCAATGGGAAAGACCTCGGTCTGAGACCCTGAAAAGTCACTGCCCTGTATCAACCTATGCAACAGCATCCTCCAGGCCACGGGTGAGCAATGCGAGGCCCTCCAGATGTTTTGGCCTACAACTCCCATGATCCCGCGGCACTAGCTGTGCTGACTAGGACTGAAGGGAGTTGTAGGCCAAAACATCTGGAGGGCCACAAGTTGCCCCACTCCCGCTCCAGGCCCTGTTCTAAGATTCGGTGGACCTCGGGGCAAAAGGATAGGCTGGGCTAGCCAGTCAACGCATGACAACGTCTCCTCCATCACTTAATGTATGCCCAAAGTGACCGTGTGCACAAGGCCTGGGAAGCAAGCAGGCGCACCCCACAGCCACCCAAGCTCTGCAGGGCTTTATGAGGAGGGAGAGAACACAATCCTAGTTCTGCATTGGGAAGGGGACCGGACAAACTGGGGTATGTGTCTTTTGTTGACTCTTCTCACTGCATCTCAGATAAGTAGCCCACCAGGGTTTGTCTGCTGGTTCATGCAGTTGGCAGATGCCACTGAGAGACTTCCTGCATCATCAAGGAAGTGTGGTGGAAATTTGTCCCGCATGGAGGGTCTGGATACTTGCCTTTTCCTGGGGGTGTTTTCCATACTCCTTGCTGTGCGTGCCCCAGTGCTCAGCCCCAGAAGAAGCCAGAAGGCTTCTGGATGTACCCACTTATTTCTAAAAGTGCGATCTTAAAAAATGGTATTGTCATCTCCTTGTTGCAAGCTAGTTCAGCCCAGTGGCAAAGGGTCTGAGTGCCGGACCGGGAAATGAACCGAGTCATCATTAACTTATGGAACTCACTGCCACAAGATATGAGGATGGATGGAACTTCCATGTTTAAAAGCAGCATGCCACTGAATACCCAAGGAGGAAACAATAGGGGAGGGGTACTGCCTTCATGCCTCCCCCCCCCCCACGTCAACTTCCCAAAAGCTTTTGGTTGGAAACATGGATTCAGGGCCAGATAAAACTTCCACTTGATCCAACTGGGCTCTTCTTCAACCCCACCCAGTTCAAATCTCACCCTAGCCGTGAATTCACCAGGTGGCCTCAAGCAATCCACTTATTCTCTTGGCTGCAGCCCACCCTGAACAGCCCCACCTGCAAACTTGAGGACAGCCTACCTTGCCGGGTTGTTGTGCGGATGCCCAAGACAGTGTATATGTGAAGCAAGTGTGAGCACTCCAAGGGTCCTGTCTCAATCCTAAGCATGACCGTTTCTCACCGCCCCGCCTCCGTGCCAGGAGACTGGAGATTGGAGGCGGGAGGGCATTTGGGGGCCGGAGGCTTGGAGGTGTTCAGGTCTGAGCAGGCTTCACCTACTCAGGCAGCCCCTTGATTTCCCCTGACCTCCTAGGGCCATGAGAGCTTCTGGGTCAGGCTTGGCTCTCACCTGGTTAGGCTGGAGCTTCCCTGCTGGCCTGGCAGACCTGGCTAGTGGCAGCGTGGCACCTACCGCCTTGCTTGCCTGGGGACTCACGCCTCCTGCATCCCGGCTTCCCTGCCTAACAGCTTGCCTATGGCCCAGCTCCTTCACCACCACCACCGCTGCAGGCATCACATCTCTCTTGCAAGTCCTTCTCTGCTGCTCCCTCCCCTGCCTGCCCGCTGCGAGGAGGATGCAGAGGGAGCAGCTGGCAATAACTCACACGCCTGCTGGGGTTTCTCTTTCTCCCCCCTCCAGCCCCCAGCCCCCCGGCTCGCCTTGGCTTGCTCTGGCTGCCTGAGGTTTATTTATATCCCGGCCGTGGCCATTTATATATCGCTCTTGCCACACTAAGTCTGTCTTGACCAATTTTTGTCCCCATCCCTTGGCTTGGGTTCGAGCTGTATGGAAGAGAGTGCTTTCTGGAAGGGGCAAGAGTGAAGAGAGAGAGAGAGAGAGAGAGAGAGAGAGAGAGAGAGAGGAAAGGGAGGAGGGGGTGGTGGCGGTTTGGCATTTGCTAATGGGAGTGTGAGAAGCATCTGCCTCGGGTGGTGTGAGTGCTGTGGGCAGCCTGCTCGCCGCTGCCGGGAGCACTCTCGCGGCTCAGCCTCTGGGCATGTGCGGGGAATTCCGAGCAAGGGGGAAGAGGGAAGGGGTGAATCATGCACTTGAAGCTGATAAACAGTCGAGGCAAAGGAATGGGGCGGGGGTTGACGGGGTGGGAGGAGAGTGAGCCCTGCAGGTGGTTGCTTAACTGAGATGAAAAATATGTCTGTCAGGCAAGGGTTCAGTGGGGCAGCTGGGGCTGGACTTTGGGGCCAACGTCCAGGGCCCCCCAAATGAACACCCGGAGAACGGCAGGTGCAGAAGCAAACTCCTGTTTCATTCCTGTGGTCATTGTGGTGCCTCTATTTAAGCGAGTTCAAAATGCAGCACTGCACATGCTCACGGTGGTTGGCAAACCGTTTTGTTGTTGTTTCTAGCACGTCAGGAATATAGAAGCAGTTTTAAAGCGCAGAAAACAGTGAAGGGGTGGAGAGAAGAGAAATGTTAGCTTTGTGCTTCATCGTGTGGCGCAGTGGTGAGAGTGTTGGACTGGGACTCGGGAGATCCGGGTTCTAGTCCCCGCACAGCATGAAACTCACTGGGTGACTTTGGGCCAGTCACTGACTCTCAGCCTAACCTACCTCACAGGGTTGTTGTGAGGATAAAATGGAGAGGAAGAGGAGGATTATGTAAGTCGCCTTGGGTTCCTTGCAGGAAAAAAAGGCCAGGATATAAATATAATTTAAAAATAAATAAATTAAAAAATAACTGAACTAATACAGGGGCCATTTAAAGACACACCACACATCCGTGGTCTAAAATGACCTCACTGCACCACTGCAAGGTTTACGTGGATATAGGTGGAGTGATGGGCTTCATGGTTTTGTATTTGTTTTTGTTTTTTTAAACTGCACTCAACTTAAGACATGGACTCACTGAGTGGCTTTGGTCAAGCCGTGGGTTCACTCCCAGCCTCAGCTTCCCCGTCTGTAAAAATGGAAAGAAAGTGGTCATCCCTGGGAAGTGTAGGAAAGGCTCTCATGTCCTACCGCCACCAGTTTTCCCAGACCGCATGGGGTGTATTCTATTGTCGCTGTTTTTTAAAAAAAATTAATCTTGAACATAAGGAGAGCCCGGCCAGATCAGGATGAAGGTCCATCTAAGTCCAGCATCCTGTTTTCAAGGCTGATGACCAGAGGTGATCGGGAAGCCCACAAGCCAAACAAGAATAGCTCTCCCCTGCAAAAACTGGCTTGGAGGTAGACTACATCTGAATATGGAGGCTTCTTCAAGAGAAGGCTTACAGAATGCACTGACTAGGGTCACACGATTGGGGAAGGAAAAGAAGCCACAGTGGCTTCTGAGCCCCACCCTGCGTGTGCCACCTCATTTCCTAATTTCCCATGCCATGCGCGGCTTGCTGTGCTCTCTGAACCCAGTGAGGTGGGCATGGCAGGGGTGGCTCCCGAACCACCCCACAACCCATAGCTTGTTCGAGGGTTCCGGGATGGTTTGGAAACCGCTGCCCACCTTTGCTGGGTTCGGACGACATGGCGTAATTATGGAAATGAGGCGGCGCATGACCGGCATGTATGGGGTGGGGAAAAGGGGGAAGCACTCTTGGCCATAACCTCCTCCCCTAGCATTCCTTGTAAAGAAGGCTATCAACCTTATATTAATAAATAACTAGCCCTCCATTTGAGATCTCCATTCCAGCCCATGCCAAGCAGCTGAGATCTCTCGGCTGCTCCCCCTTCCTTTAAACCAGGAGCAGTTAATCCTTCCACGGCCAGGTAATTAGTGAGCTCTAATTAGCGGCTGTTTGTACCGCGTTTGGAGGAAGCAGACAATGCTTTATTTATTGCACTAGTTGATGTCTTTATTCTTCCACTGGAATAGTGAGAGAAAGAGAGAGAAAGCTCTAGGAGAAAAGTTCAGACACAAGACACAGCTTTCTCTAACTGGTGAGCTCCAGATGTGTTAGAATGCAACTTCCCTCATCCCCAGCAACTGTGAAAACAGAATGCTGAACCAGATAGGCCTTTGGCCTGATCCAGCATGGCTCTTCTTAAGATACTGGATTGGATTCCAACTCAGTCACGCTTAGAGTAGGCCCACTGAAATCAATGGGCCTTATGTTGCTCACTACCAGTGATTTCAATGAGACTACTCTAAATATGCAGAAGTCTGGATCCAACCTACAGTCTGTGCATCAAGGGCAAAAGATTCACTCGTGATTCATATGATTTAATTGATCCATTAGAGGAGCTGTATCCAATGAAATTTGCTTGAAAGCGTAACTTCCTTTCTTTTTAGATGAGGCACACCTGTCGTAGCAGGCATCCTCTTAGAAGAGGCATCCCCTCCTGTATCTGCAAGAAGGAAGAAGATGGGAGAATGCCTCTTTTAAGATGGTGATGGCCATGCTGTTTTTAAAAGCACTTGCATTAACAAGGCTTCTGCCCTCATCAGGAGCTGTAATGCTAAACATTTCAGCTTCTGCCCTCATTAGTTGCTGTGATGTTAACATCACAGCTACTGATGAGGGCAGAAGCCAAGACGTTTAGCTCTAAATATATTTTGAAATTACTCTGTTGTTAGTCTAGTGATCTTTCTTATATATTTTAACTTAAGACTGACGGCATCCATAGCAGATCCAGAGCCTCCTTACTGCTTTCCTGTTGTGCCGCTTTACACCTTTAAAAACAACAACTGCTGTCTGATTAACAGATGGCACATTTTTTTCCAGAGATTAAGGGTGCAATCCTATGCAAGTGTAGACAGAAAAAAGGCCTACAACTCCCAGCATGCTCCAGCCAGCTATGCTGTTGTATAGCTGTAGGCCATTTTTTCTGTCTAAACTTGCATAGGATTGCGCCCTAAAAGGGTTTTTAAAAAAAAGATTAATCAATTAAATATTGCAGCCCTAATAAATACATACATACACACACACACACACACCCCTATTTATCCATTTTACTCCATTTTCATTCTGTTTTAAACTTTTCAAGGTTTCAATATTATGTTGCATTTTCAGGGCCGGCCCTGCTGTAAGGCAGTAGGGTAGTGTGGAGGAGGCAGCAGTGGCAGCTCCTTGGCTATCCCTTTCTGCTGGAGGGCAGAGCTATGTGTTAGAGGCAGCCTAGCGCTGCACCCCCTGAGCCAGCCTGCTGCTTCCGGGTGTGGTGCATGATGTCGTCCCATCACCAGTGTCCGAGTAAGATTCACCGGCCAGTACAGTTGGGTTTCTGTCGGTGGAATGGAGGAGGTGCCATCTTGTCCTTTGCCTCAGGCACCAAAATTACTTGGGCCAGCCCTGGGTAGTCTGGGTTTTAATTTCTGTGAACCGCTCAGGGAGCTTTGGCTATTGGGAGGCATAGAAATCTAACAAATGAATAAATAAAATTTTGTAAATATACACGGATTTATTCAGCAATTTTAAAAGGAAGAGATGTTTTTTAAGAGAGAGAAACAACCGACCCCTCCAGAAAACACACTGAAAGCTCAGTTTCTCTCCAGCCAGTGACTGTACGTCTCCATGTTCATAAATTAATTATCTGAAAACGGCCGGTTGTGTCTTATTGCAGGCCGGGGGGGCGGAGAGCTGCAATTTAAAAGCCTGATGTGCTGCCGCCAGCTCCAGAAGCAGTATTGATCTCGAATGACCGCAACAATCCACCCAACCCCTCCCCGCGCTCCCCTGTCTTCCAGCAAACACCCACCACCACCACCACCACGCAGAAATACAGAGGATGTGTTATTTACAATGCTGCACTCTCTGACGGTTTGCAAATCAAGAGTGATTGACACTCGGATGCTCTGGGGATGACAGTTCCAGGCGGGAAGAATGGAGAATGCGGGATTAATGTTGACGGGGGGGAGAGAGAGGCATGTGTAGGAGAAAGGAGGGAGGGGGGGGGGGAGATGCAAGCAATTAAGCACAAAAAAAGGCTCCTCAATTATTAAACATTAATTGGTGCCACCGGGCGTGCCCACAGATAATCAGTGTGTTGTACTGGCAGAAACAGAATTTATACCTGATCTCAACTGAGCCTGTTTTCCCCAAGGAGGTTCTGCTATACGGGGGTGGGGGTGGTTTAGAGACGGAAGGGAGTGGCTCTTATTGGGCATCCAGTCCTGCCCTAAAGTCAGCCTTCTAAATTGTGGCTTGCCAGCTCACCTATGGCAAGCTAAGAATTGCTTCCAGGCGATCAAGTGGGAAAAGCTTTACTCAGACTTGGGGAGGGTTTCCCCTCCACCACCCCCTTCATCTCACAGGGCAAAATGATCTAACGTAGGTGTCTGGACAGGAGCAAAATCTTTGGTGGGCTACTGGTTTTCGTGGAGTTAATTTGCAAGGCTGCTCTAAGGGGATGACGACTGATCCCTGAAGGTTCTGCAACAGATGCCTGCACTGATACCGCAGCATTTAAAGAACCACCGAACCACCGTGGTATCCCGTTCTCTAGCTCAGGGGGGTGTAGAAGCTCAGGTCCAGGGGGTAAAATGTGGCACTGATGGGGACCCCGTCAGGCCCCGCCCCCTTTCCCCCAAACATCAATCATTCGGCGGTTTCCCGGCTTTTGTGCAGTTCCCCCCTAGTCTAAAAGGCTGACGTGCCTCTCCAAAAGGTCAAAGAAAACGGTCCTCACCGCTGTGGCTGGGAACTGCCATGCTGTTGGCCAACTGGTAGAGGCGCTGCTGCTGCTGCTGCTGCTCCTCAAAGGTGCCATGTTCGTTGAGGGCCGACATCATGCGCCTGTAATGCTCCTCGGGGGTCATCTGAGTCACGGCGCCCTCCAGCAGGGGCGTGTGGGAGTTTTCTGGAGAGCAGAAGGATGGGTATCATCAATGCCAAGAGGAAAGAGAAGAGAAGAACGGAGATGAGGGAGGGGAAAGAGGAGAGGCTAGGAAGGGGCGGCGGCGGGGGCATCTCCATTGCATACTCCCGGTGTGCAGAAAACAGTCAGAGCAACACAATGGACAGCACACCCACCCCAGCCCTGCAGGCAAGTCCAGATGTCTGTACGTGAAAACAAAGCCTCTGCGAAGAAGGCGATATCAACGGGCCTCTCCAGATGTTAACGGGGGTTGTTGTTGTTGTTTATATACATACATCTAAAAAGGCACGCATGCTTACAACAATGCACAGGATTGTACAGAAAGCAAAGGTGTCCACCATAAGCAGTGGTGTAGTGGACCCTGGGCTTGCAGGGATGCCGACGTCATCCGCCATCCCGCTCGGAATTCCCCGCTCCCTCCGAGTTTAGACGCAATCTTCACATTAGCCAGGGAGAAATGAGTTCTCTCCGCCTCACCTACCTCACAGGGTTGTTGTGAGGATAGATCTGGGATAACGCCCCGTACGTGCTGCCTTGAATTCCCCAGATGGCCATGCCCCCTTACCCTCCCCCCCCCAACCACCAATTATTTGGTGCATTCCCAGCTTTTGTGCAGTTTTCCTCCCCATTCTAAATGGTTGAAATGCCTCTCCTAAGCCAGTGTTCTCCAACCTTGGGTCCCCAGATGTTTTGGGGGCTGGGGCACGCTGGGAGTTGTAGGCCAAAAACAACTGGGGACCCAAGGTTGGAGAACAGTGTCCTGAGCCTTAGTTACCGGCAGTAAGAGCTTTAAGCTACCATATGCTGGGTTTTTAAAAACATTTCTAGTCCAACCCCTCTTGCCTTCCCCCCCCCCTGCATCCACCAGCGAACTGCGGCCCCCAAGAGCTGCTCTGAAATGGAATTCGGCCCTTGGACTGAAAGAGGTTCCCCGCCCCTGCCTTAGAGGAAAGGGGAAAGGGGAAAGGGGGGGTTAAAAAACAATTAGTGGATGACCTGCCTGCTAATTTCTGGCTCCCAAACATTTCTGCCAGCTCCGAGAAAGGCTGTTCTCCGTCCCCACAAAGGTGCCCTGGGGTTCCAGCCGCAGCGCATGGCGGAAGATAAGAACCAGGCTAGGCAACGCTTGTTTACTGTAAGCAGGACTCGGTGGTAATTACCATTCTCTGGCTTTGGCAGAGTCTGTTCCAATGCTGTTTTATCTCTGATCATCCCCGCAGGACAAAGCTTTTCATTACTCAGAGGAACTCCCAACAACAGTGTTGAGGAGGAGGAAGAGGAGGAGGGGGGATGAAGGTGGGAAAACAGGACAAGTGAGTTGGGGAGGGGGACCCCCAGACGCACGCCCCTTTGCTCTCCCTGTGCCATGGGCCCGTCAGAACAGCCAGCGCGTTAATTGAATTAGATAACCATCTATTAAGGAAACGACATGGCGTGCGCCTCAGGTCCGCTCTCATCTCCGTGCACGTGCTGGACTGTCCGGGCCCCGAGGCAGCCGGCGTTCGACGAGTGCCCCCCCCCCCCACTGCACGGAGAGTGGCTGCGCCGGCCCAAAATCAAGATGGCCACCGCTTGAGGGGGAAAGACCAGGAAGGGGACGGCAAAAATCCTGCTTGCTTTTAAAAGCTTTGCCCTGTCTGCAAAAACTTGAGCGGGCGCAAGCATTTCGGCGGGTGCGTCTTTTGTGCTGCCGGCGGGGGGGAGGGAGACCTCTTTGCAAGGGTCATGCAACGCCTGCAGCGGTGAGGTAGCTGGCAGGTGGTGGAATTTATTCATCCATCTACTGCAGCCTTCCCCAAATTAGTGCCCTTCAGATGTGTTGGCACTGCAATTCCCATCCTTCCCAGCCAGCACGGCCAATGGGAGTTGCTGTCCAACACATCTGAAGGGCACTCCTTATTTAACTTTCTGCATTTATACCGCAACCTTTCTATGAAACGCTGAAGGTGGCTTAGTATCAGAGCAAAATCATTTTTTTCGAGGAGTTCAGGTCAGTGTATATGGGATTATCTCTTTTTATGGGATCCTGCAGTGAGGGGGAGCCTCAGAGGCCATCTAGTCTAACCACCTCCTCGATGCAGGATCCCAGAGTGGGAGCATCGCCAACAGGCGGCTGTCCCATCTCTGCTAGGAGACCTCCAGCGAGTTTTGAGCCCTCTAGGGAACCGATTCCATTGTCAAACTGCTTTGACCATCAAGAAATTCTTCCTCACATTCAACCAAAATCTACCCTCTTGTAACTTACGCCCATTGGATCTAGCCCTGCTCTCTTGTGCAGCAGTAGAGAACCAGAATTTCCTTTCTTCTACATGACAGCCCTCCAGGTATTTTAAGAGGTCTATCACGTCCACTCTTTTCTCCAGACTGAACATGCCCAGTTCCTTCAACCTTTCTTCATACGACTTGTTTTTCAGAGTGCCGACCATTCTCATAACACATTATCTTCAAAACAACCCTGTGAGGTAGGTTAGGTTGAGAAAGAAAAAAGGTCACCCAGCAAGCTTCCTGGCTGAGCAAGTAACAGGATTTGAACCCAGGTCTCCATGGCCGAAGTCTGGCATGTTAGCCACTTCATCATACCAGCTCTCATGCAGGCATCCTCGTCGGTGTGCACAAATGGCTTGTGCAAGGTGAAAAGATGCTAACAGAGGCGCTCATGAGTCATGACGCTGCTTTCTGCCCAAGTTCCCACAATGAGTGTTGCTGTAGCAGAGGGAGCCCTGGGGTGGCAGCCCTGTGTGCATCAAGCACAAACCAGAAGAACAACCACTTGGGCTTCCTTGGTGGCCATTCCCCAACAAAACTGTTGGAAACATGATGGTTTGAAAAAGCATTGTTTTCACAATTTTAGGGATGGGTTGAAACTCAAAAATCCAGCTCATTTCAGCTCACTGGGGTTTTCCGTTTGCGTGCGTTCCGCTTCACTGGAAGTGGGCCAAGTCAGGTAATTTTGTGGTCTTCCGGTGGTAAGACGGACTGAGATTGTGCAAATTTCCCACGTGGTTCTTTATGCAACGGACGAGATTTGTGCAAATCTCGCCATGCCACGTGCTTTCCAGGTGCCGTTTAGCACCAAAAATGGCACCCAAAAATCATGTGGCATGGCGAGAGTTGCGCGAATCTCGTGCAAGGTTTGCACAAATCTCACCCGCTGCGTAAAGAAACCATGTGGGAAATTTGTGCAAATCTCAGTCCGTCTTACCGCCGGAAGTCCGCAAGCTAGCCAGCGCAGGTGTTGCAAGCCAGAATCCAGGGGGGCCAAACTGAGGAAATCCGACAGATTTCCACCACCCCCCACACAGATTCCGCACACGTCATCCCTATTTCAGATGATGTTGAGGCGGGGAAGGTTCAGAGCTCAAAAGAGAAGCTAACGTGCTGGGGTTCTCAGCTGCCTCCCTCCATGTGCTAATGAGCCTGGCCATCTTGCCTTGTTGGCTGTCTCCGTTGCCTCCCTTCAGAAGAATAACTCCTACTCTCCCGTCAGGTCAGGGCACTTTGAAAAGAGGGTAAACAAAGCATCTCTGTAAACGGCATCGCCACTAATGGTGGAGATCTCCCCACCCCCTCCCTCGTCCACCGCCCCGTGAACCTGAGGGACACGCTTCTTACATGCCAGTAAAAATTCCCACCTCAATGCACCAGTTTAGGAGCCAGAGGCCTCAACTCCCTCTTGGCACATGAGGCACGGAGACCTGTTGACTCCGAAGACGGATGGGGAGGGAGGTAATTAAGAAGGGAAGCGCACAGCGGCACACACAAAGCATCACTGGTGCAGCAGGTGGCTTGCACCCCAGGGAAGAAAGGAGCAGCGGCTTTGGAATTTCCCCCCTTCTATTCCTGCCGCCACCATCCACCGCCACTCCTTGCTGCTGACTGACAAGGCCTCCCACGCCTGCCGCCCACCCGCCTCCCCGGGGAGAGATCAGAAATGCGCCAACTGTCTCAGCCCCCCCCCCTCTTCCCAACACTCTTAGCCAAAGCTGTCAGGGATGGGGGGGCAGGGAGTGGAGCCATGATTTAGGAAGGGGGAATCGCTGGAGGTTTGGATCTTGTTTCCGTCCCCCTCGCCCCCAAGTAAGCCGGAGGAGGAGGTGATGGAAGTGGGGAGATAGGGAGATTATGACGCTTTTAATTACTGTAAACACCTCCTGATCTGTCCCAGAGAAGATTTCAGGTGCAGAGAAGGGCGGGGGGGGGGGATTTGCTGCACTTAAAAAACAGGGAGATCCCCCCCCCCACGACTCAGCCCCTGACAATTCCTGCTCTGCCGCCGTGGCTTTGCTGTCTGCTTTGGTCTTTAGCGCTGGCGGGTTAATGCGGGAGCTTGATCCTGTCAAATCCCCAGCCGCCGCCAGGTGTGACACGGACTCCGGTGAAGCCGCTCAAGAGGGCGCGGGCCAGACAGCCGCAGCTGCCCGGCCTGCTGCTCCGCTCTGCGCACAGATGCTACAGAGAGGCGCGTCGCCTGTCGTTCCGTTTTGCTTGGCCAGACGGGGCAAACCTTGCGAACTCTGCCAGCGCCTTTATCCAGTGCTTCACCCACACAGCCGTGCCTGGTGCCAGCAGACAACAGGGTGAGGCCCTTGACGAAGGCCAAGCTCCATCAGGAGGCTGGCCAGGGATCAGCGCTTCCGCTTTGCACGCAGTTCGGCCAGGTTAGAGGTGGCGGAACATAGGAAGCTGCCTTGTTTATACCAGTTCAGGCCACTGGTTCATCGTAGGGATGTATGAGAATTTGTTTCTGTTCCCAAATCACGTGAACACGTCCCGTTCACAATGCCGAATGCGAGCAGAAGTGATTTTCATCAAGAAATGTTCACAAATTCCCGAATTTGTGATAGTGTTAAAAAAAAAAATGCATTTCTTAAAAAAAGAACATGCACCACCACCCCCGAAATACACCTTTTCACACTTCAGTCAATGGGGGGGGGGGAGTGCATAGTTTTGAAAAATGCGCATGGATGTGACAATTTCCCCATTCGAACTAGCTGGAAAACACGCAAAAACCGAAAACGGGAGCAAGCTGAAACGAGCATCGGAGTGATTTCTGGAAAATTTAGCTGAGCTCGACAAACGCTGGTCTTCCCATCCTTATGTTTAGCCAGGTGTTCTCTATTCTGGTCAGCAGCAGCTCTCCTTGGATGAGGGAAGTGCAGGATCTTTCCCATCCGCTGCTACCGGAGCCTTCTACCTGGAGATGCCAGGGGACTAAACCCAGGACCTTCTGCATGCAAAGCAGGTGCTCTACCACTGAATTATGGTTCCTCCCTCCACCAAAATAAAGCATGTTTCCAGTCCACGTGATTCTGAACAAAGGGTTGATTGAGATCTACCACTCAGCTAGGGTCTCAGAGGAGTCTAATGATCTCTCCATTAACAGCTCCTACCCTATCCCGTCACCCTTCACTTGCAGCATTTCTGCCCCAACAAGACAGGTACAAGGGGAGCCCTTGAGTAAAGGCTCACAAATTCCCAAAGTCAGCTTGCATGGCTGTTTCAAAACCTTCGGATTAGGCAGCGGCAGCAAAACCACACAGGCAGCGTAACGATAAGCCAGGATTCCTGGCTTAATAAACCATGTTGCAAACAAGCCATGTGCGAGGGTACGCAGGCTGTTTGCACCCACTTCACGCAAGCAGGTAAACAAATCAGGCAGGGAATAGCTTACACACATCTGAACTCAGGACCATGGGTACGTGTTCCCAGACAAGCCAGGATGGTAGCCAGTTATAAACCAGGGCTTGTTGGCTTACAAATCCAAGCTGGTTTGGGGCACTCTTAACCATAATCCCAGGTTCAGATGTCAAATAAATCGGCCCCCTTCCTGGTTTGCTTACCCACTCACACAAAGAGGGAGTGAACAAGCTGCATGCATCATCATGCAACTCGCTCACATCGTGGTTTATTAAGCCAGGATTCCTGGCTTATTCTTACATGGGAATGCTCCCAAATACTCTCTCACTAGCTGCTGTTTCACCCAAAGCACGGGACACATGTAGCCCATTTGACTTCTCATGTAGCAATCTTTTGCTGATCATGAGGACTAGCAGCATGATGGGTTCTTAAGTGAAAGCTGAGATTCTCAAGAATCCAGAGTTCTGTTCTAACCACTTAGGGGCACGTGTAGCCCATTTAACTTGACTGCCTAGAAACCATGCCCTCTCTGTCTCTGACCTGGAAAGCCCCTAATATAAGATATGTGGGTGCGGGGTATTGTGGCATACAAACATGCCCAATGGTGCTCTTTGTATTACTTGAATGTCCTAGAACTGAGCCCTGGGCTCTGGAAATACATTTGGGAGTTAAATCAACTTCAGCAACTTCAGCATGTTGCCTATCTCCTAAAATAAAGTTTCCACAAGTGGCAACGAGAGAGAGCTGACTTTCGCAAATAGAAGACCTTATTGGCTATCTGTGGTGTTTCTATACAGAATTATTTATATTTATTTATTTGTGATAGTGGTATACCGCTTAAATATAATAAAATCTCTAAGCAGCTGGAACAAGATTCTTGCAAATCTCAGCTTTCACTTAAGAAGCCATCATGCTGCTAGTCCTTGTGGTCAGCAAAAGATTTCAGCTACGATGGCTTGGAGTTTGCGGCCTTGCATAGCAGCCTGCCCACTCCCCACAGCATCTCGCCCTTTGCCCTACCTATACAGCCCCTGCACATTGCAACTGGGGCAGAATGTGGATTCAGTGGTGCATACTGGGTCTTGTAGGAAGTGAAAAATCTCTTTTTGATATTATATTTTGCCTATCCTGATGCTTACATTAGCTTGGCTCTAAATTTTCCCAAAGCGATGAAAGTTCTCTTCGATTTATTTTTGCAGCTGCACAAATAAGGGGTGGGTGGGAAGAGAGTGAGAGCCCACCTCAACATAACAATCCTTTCTCCTCCCCTTCCCTCCACAGCCTTTCAATAATGCAGTTTCATTTCTCTTCTCCAGGGTATTGGGGGGCAGGAGGGGGAGCCAATCTCCACACCACGGTGCTAGGAGTTGAGGATTTTACTGGAGGGAGAGAGGATAGGAGCGTCGGAACCTTCTCCTGGGGAGAACGCTTCTTCCGTGACCTGCCAGCGCGGCCCCTGTTCCGAGCCTCTGATATGCTCGGATTTCCATATTAGACGCAGGAACGTTGCGGTCGGCTTGACAGCGGGCGTTCAGGCGGCCCCTGCTTCCACTGAGATAGGGCTCGCGTTTGATCTCTGGAGCGCATGGCGGGGAGGCAGGGAGGAAGGAAGAGAAGGTTACTTGCTTCACTGCTGGAAGCTTTGGCAGCCCCTACAGGTGTCTTTCCCTCCCCCCCCCCCCGCTCTCCCGGTTAAGAGAGAGAGGAGAGCGGTTCACGCCACCATTGCCTTGGCTTTCTTTTCCAGAGCAAGCTCCAGCGTGCTGTATATAAAACAGTCAAAATAGGCTATAACGGGATCGCCACCTCTGTTCCCCCTGGGCCACTTTCAACGCTTCATTTCTCTACTTGTGTGTTGAAAAACGCATACAGGGAAGAGGCTGGGATGGCCAAGGGGCAACATTCACAATGTATGAATGATAGAAAGGAAGCTCTGCCAAGGCTGGTGCATTGGTTGGTTTCCTGGAGAGGAGGTGACCAGGCGTAGGGATGGATGAGAAATTTGTTTCAGTTCATTTCTGATCAGGATTCACCCAGTTTACACCTTCCAGGCCGAACTTGGACTCAAGTGCAATCTGTGGTCGAAGTCCATACATATCTGAGCTTGCTGTGTGATGTGCAGGCCAAAACAAACGCGCTCGACAACACATGTGTACATTTACAAAATGTGCATGAAAATTTTTTTTACTTTTGAAGCATGCGCACAAACGCGCTTGAATCAATGGGAGAAGAATGTGTACATTTCAAAAATGAGTACAAATTGGAAAAAATACACATAAAAATATGCAATTTTCAGGCAGAAAGAAATAGACAAAGATCGCAATCTGATATGGACAGGAGATAACTTCGCTGAACTTGAATTTCGCTTGTACGCACGTCGCTAGTCCAGGGGCACACAGGCAAGATCAGAAATTCAACACAAAAGGGATGGTTGAGATCTAGCAGCAAAAGCCACCCTGCTTCCCAAACCAGAAAACCACAGGCAAAATAAATCTTGACATGAGGAAGAGACCGAAGAAATGGTTTCCTCACACAGTGCTTAGTACGATTATGGAATTCGTTTTCCAAAAATGGCGGCAAACAGGGTTTTAAAAGGGGATTAGACACATTCATGGAAGAGGTTTAGTCGATCGATAGCTACCGATTGTGATAGGCATACGGACCATCCATGTTCAAAGGCAGTCTACCTCTGAATGCCAGTTGCTGGGAACTAGCAAAGAGGACTCTTGCCTGCATGACCTGGTTCTGGGCATCCTAGAGTTGTCTGGTTGGTCCCTCTGGGAAACAGGATTTTGGACTAGATGGACTGTTGGCCTAATCCAGTAGGAATCACCTGTTCCTATGCTGAGGAAGGTACTGATGAGTCTGCCTGCTTCTTGGAGCAAGGGTGCTGGGAGCAGAGTTCCACTGCTAGCCAGAATTATCATCATGATCATGATCATGATCATTTTCATCATCATCATCATCATCATCATCTAAAATTTCTTAGATGGATTTCACAAAAAAACACCCAAGGCAACTTACACTTGAACATACACAAAATTTAAAACAGCTGCAACAACCATCCATTAAAACACAACCACCCCAGAAAACAACCATAAATACTTCGACTGATGCATGCAACAGCTCATCATATGCCAAAAATTGCCTGGGAATAGAGGACAAACAACCTGGTGCTGAAAAAAGGACAATGTTGGTGCTAGGCCAGCCTCACTGGGGACAGCATTCTACCAGGGATCCCTACTGGAATATTGTCTAATTGCATAATTGGGGGGCTACCACCAAGAAGGTCCTTTCCCCTGTTGCTGTCCTCCAAGCCTGCCTAGGAGGAGGATCTTGGAGAAAGGCCCTCTCTAATGTGACAAGGGCCTTTCCAAGCTTTGCCCAGCCTGTTCCCCACTTTGGACTCACGTTTCAAAGGCTTACAGCTATGACTACTGCTCTGTCTGCTTTTTCAAAACACAAGTAGGAGAGCAAAAACGCTTGAAGTACATCCCAGTCCCAAGGCCTTGAGTTCCACCCATCCGCCTCTGATCCCAGCTAAACTGATCCCAGCTGAACTTTCTTATTTCCCCCGCAGTAGCTGCATTAATACATCAAAACACGTATTTCTCCCTCCAGACCCATTATTGGTGAGCCATTCTGTGACATCACAGCAGCAGAGCAGGAAGGCAGCAACCAGAGACAGAGAGAGACAGAGGCTGAACACGAACCACAGAGCTGAAAATGTTCATCTGAATCTAGTGCCTTACGCCAAGCCAGCACCAAGCCAGCCCTTCGCACAGTGTTCAGGAAGCCAAGGCAGGTGTATAAAAAGGTAGCCACAGACTGCTCCAAGGTGAAACAATCAACCAACCTAAGCCAAATGCTACAGCTGAATGCAAAAGGGGGTGTGTGGACCCTTTCAGGGTCACTAACCGGCCTGACCTGGGAGAAAATTCAGAGAATCTATTTCACTTAAACCTCTGCAGATAAGCGGGAGCCTGAAGATCGTTTTGACCGATCTCAAGTCAGATTGGATAATCTTTGGCCTAAAACTGTCCACGTGGAGAGGTATATTGTGGGCTGAGAGGTTGGGCGGTGGGGAGGGGAGAGGAGAAAGAGTGACTTCAATCTGTGCAGCAACAGTGGGGGGGGAAGGGGAGGCCTTCTTTGGGGTTTGGAATAAACAGCATTGATTCCAAAGCGATAGATAGTCAGGTCTCGGGAAAGGCTGATTAAAGCTTAGCTGCCTTCTCCAAGAGATGGATTAAACTGCTATCACTTTGATTAATTTTTCAGAGGATGCAGTGGCGGCGGGGGTGGAGGGGGGAGAAAAAGGAGGGGATGGGTGTCAGAGACATCCTGCAAATGGATACAGCTAACATATTAAGAGAAAACTAGTGCAGCTGCAAGGCAGCATTTTACAGGTTAAGACCACTTTGGTCCCCCTCCAATACGCTGGCGTCTCCGGTAGCGAAATGCATTTCAGCAACCTACCTGGATCTCTATTGGAATATTGATGTCTGTCTAATTGCAACTCCAAGGAGGAGGCGACGCAGAAGGAAACAGGGCAGGAAACAGAGAGGTGGGTTTGGACAAGGAAAGGGTATGGCTTCAGGCTTGTGGACAGGAATGTGTGGCTGAGAACCCAGATTGTCCCACAATGTTATCATACAATGTTTATGGATTTGGGAGCTTCTAGGTTCTACAACTGCAGTGCAGAACAGAGCACTCAGAGAGCCCCCATTTGGATTTTTTTTTTTTTTCCTTTTTAAATAAAAGTTTCTAGCCTTCATGATTGTGAAGCGAGCAGTGCCTGGTAAAATCCACCAAACTGCAAGAGGGCTGAGCAGGGGAAGACAGACAAATGTGCTACAGGGATCTGAGCAGGGAAAAGAGGGGAAGGGAGCAGAGAGTGGCTGGGGAGGGGGGGTGCTCCTGCCTCCCACACACACACACACACAAACACACACACACCCCAACTTCCCTCTGCCTCTTCAAAATGCCCAGCAGCAATCTCTAGGCTGGCCTACGAAGTTCCAGGGCTAAAACAAACAAACAAAACCCTTGTGCACAGGCACCCTTATATTACTTGAGTAGGATTTTGTGAGAATGCAGAGGTGGTGCTAAGGGGTGGCTTGCTATGGCTGCATTTGGATCCCCGAACCTCTGGGAGGCCATCTGCCCCACCACACCCTGCTCCCCATGCCGAAATAAAGGGACAGGGGCCCTGAGGATCTCTGTTGCATATGATCCCCCTGGATTAGCTGGCTTTTTGCCTACATGTGCTTCACCACCTGCTGCCCCCCCCCTTGAATATTTCTGCCTGAGGGTTTTTTTCTGAAATCAAATGCCCTCCTCCTCTCCCCTGTCCATACAACCATTTTTACAAATAGGAGACAGGGGGCTTTAAAGACAGAGAGAGACTTTAGAGCACATGCAAATTAGCATATGCAAATGTCTGCATTATTTTTGTCCTGTAGGCCTGAGCCCCGGATCTTTTCAGTACTCAGCACCGCCCCTGTAGAGAACGAGGCATGCCTGCACATGGAACATGCAAAAGAAGCATGAGGCGCAAGGCAGGTGGCACATCCTGGCATTCTTTCTAGCCCAGAAAAGAGTCCTGGGGCAGAGATACGGTAAATAAAGGACAGGACCCAGAGGGGTTTGGTGCTGGTGCTGGTGCAGCAGCCGTTTGGGCAAACTTTTTCGGCTGCTCGGGACCCTCAATCCGAATGCCGGCCAAGCGATCGATGTGAGCGTTATAGATTAGATAAAGAGGTTGGACTTTAAAACCACAGAGCCTCTAAGAAACAGAGAGAGCCTTGTGAGGGGAGGTTCCCCCCATCTTCCACTTCATCCTTCCCCAAACTGCTGCCCTCCAGATGTGTTGGGACTTCAATTCCCATCCTTCCCAGTCAATGTGGCCAATGGGAGTTGCACACCTGGAGGGAGCTCATTCTACATTTATACCCCAACCTTTCTCTGAAATATTGAAGACGGCTTAGTATCGGAGCAAAACCATTTCCCCCCACCCCCAAGGAGTTCAGGTCAGTGTATATGGGATTATCTCTTTTTATAGGATCCTACGGTTAGGAGCCTTGGAGGCCATCTAGTCCAACCGCCTCCTCGGTGCAGGATCCCCAGAGCTGGAGCATCGCCAACAGATGGCGGTACACAATCCCTGCTAGGAGGCCTCCAGCGACCTCCAAGTTCTACTAGAAGACACCTCCGGCTTCTTCCAGAAAGAGAGCCGAGTTCACCTGTTGCAGCAAAAAGGACAGAGTCCTGACGCACTTTAAAGGCTAACACCTTTTCATTATGGCATGGGTTTTCAGGGATTGCAGCCCACTTGCATCCAGTGGTATAGTGGTAACTTTTGTCGTGCAGGCGCTCATCATGAGTCCCCATAGCCACGCCCCCGACGAGAGTCCAAAATTGCAGTCAGCTGCGTTGATCCATATCAACAAATCGATTCTAGCAGTTTTCATCCCGACCAGGAGCAGGGCTTTTGTAAAGGTGGTGGGACTACAGGGATAGCTCACAACTATGTACTGTTCCTGGGGAAATTCTTCCTCCCCCCACCCCCAGCTACCGTGAAGCTTGCAGCTAAGCTCAAAAGGAGCAGGGAAGTTTGAAGGGGGTGGCAGATGAGGTCAGCATCCCTGCAGATAAAAAAGTGCTGGGGCTGCATCCCTGTGAGCCCCGGCTCCATTACACCACTGCCTGCATCTGACAAAGTGGGCCTTTGTCCATGATCATGCATGCCAGTAATAAACTGTGTTTGTCTTTAAGGTGCCACGAGACTCTTTCTCTGCTGGGGATATCCCAGAAAGCCTCTGCCAGTCAGAGTGGGCCACACCGGGCTAGGCAACTTCCTGCATTCCCCTTTCCCAGTGCTTTTTTTCTGGAGAAAAAGGTACCGGAACTCTTGGATTACATTTCCTCGGGAGTAGATGGCGATTAAATTGTAATGCAATTAATAGAAGAAAAGGTGCTGGAACTCAGTTCCGGTGAGTTCCACCAGAAAAAAAGCCCTGCCCTTTCCTACCCCCAGCAGTTTCTTCGGCCTTTAAATTCACCGCAATCCAGCATCTTCCATCTCCGCATCCCGCACTAGCCCCAGATAGTGCAACATCATCACCTCTTTCCCAACACTGGCCATAAGGGGTTTTGGTTTTGTTTATCAGCTTGAGAGGAGGGGGAAGCACAGAAACAAACCACAAGAGTTTAAAATAATCAGGATAACTGTGCAGTGCCTTCTGCGTGCCCACGAGGGCTCTGATTTGGAGGTTGTCTTTTTGCCTCTTGCGCAGGAGCCGTCCCTGCATTCCCCCTTCTGTGCTGCACTCCCCCACTCATGCGCTATAAGGGGCACAGTGCTTTTGAACCAGACGGGTGTTCAAGCACAGCTTGCGATATGGCCCAAGTGTGTGTGCAGTTCTGAGGACCAAAGAAGAAGAAGAGAAACCAAATAATCCCACCGACCGTGTCAAAGCCCCCTGCATATGACTAATGTAGTTCTTTGCACTCTGACCAGTGTCTTTAAAGAGAATGCTTTACTTTTAAAAAATCCAAATTTGGGGTGGTGGGTGGGGAGGAAGGAAGGAAGGAAGGAAGGAAGGAAATGCCCCGGAAGGAAACGAAGCATAGTTCTTTTGCTAATCTTAAGTATTAAGCAAGAAAAGGGACAGGCAGAAAACATTATAGAATGAGGCTCTCAGACGGTATTCAAAAGCAGAAACTTTCCCAGATCCTACTGGGGACGGGACGAGGGTCAACATAAATGAAGAGGAATTCTAATTAAGGGACGCTGCACATAGCCTGAGCTGAGAAAGGAAAAATCCTTTGAGCTTTTCTAAAAGGCAACTCGGCAGTGAGTCTCAAACATCCTGCTTCCCCACTCACTCCCCCCCCCCCACTCGCTTTCCCCATCGTAAATGTCAACCGTCCCCACACTTCAGAAACTGGAAGGGTTTTTTTCTTTAAAAAAAACCCCAACAACAACAACAACAACAAACACACAACGCTCCTACCTTTTGGGGACTCACTTCGGGATTTCTTGCTTTCGAGGGGGCACTCGCTGTTGCTGTTAGGTGAACACGCTCTTCTCTTACCTAAAACTTCATCTGAAAGAAAGAGGGGTGGGGGGAGGGGGGAGGAACAAGAGAAAGGGAATTAGATAAAGGGGAAGATTCTCTCCCCACACACACACCAGAGAGTTTGGGGGTATTTTGAGTGTGTACGTGTACACACACACACACACACAAATCTGGCTAAGCGAGGGGAGCGAGGAAGGGTGGGTGGCGGAGGGGAAGTCATCTTGAGCACTCAGATATGCTTTCCTAATCATGCAGCCCCCAAAGGGACCCGACAACCCTTCAACGCACTGATCAATGGCCACCGTTTCCAGCCATAAATTTTTGGAAATCTAGTTTATATCCTTACTGAACTGCATCATTTGATCGGTTGCCTTTCGTCCCCCTGGCGTGTCCTCGCTTTTCATGCCCTGATGCAAAACAGCTGGGGTCTTGGCGGGTAGTAGTGGGGGGGAGAGGAGAGAGAGAGAGAGAGAGAGAGAGAGAGAGAGAGGAATCGCCCCCTATAAACACAAGCAGGCGGCTCCTCAATCTTCCTTCGCAGTCTCGTCTCTCCCCCCTCCCCCCCCTTCTCTTGGTGATCTCAAAACCTCCAGCAATCTTCTCCCCCCTAGACTGCGCGGAAAGCACTCTGCCTCTATTTCTGCCGTCCTAGCAAGCCGACGCAAAATATCTAATATACAATTACAGCATCTTCCCCCCTCCCGTACAGATTTAAAAATCAATATCCTCCCGTAATAACGCTGGGGAGGGGACTGAAGGAGTGGGTGTTGTTGAATAAGGGCAGGAAAGAAGAGACGGTTTCTTTCGCAAGCATCACATTCTCATCCATCAAAAACAGCTTGTAAAAGGGGCAGCAACCCTCTCCCCACCGAAACAGAAACAAAAACAAAAACCCACTGTGCAAAACAAGTACCATATTTGTGTCTATGTTGTAAATTGTGTAGGGGCAAACGGAAAGAAAAGCTCAGAACTGGGCGCAGAGTTCTGTTTCCTGAAGATTCCAGCTTTCGTTTAAAATAAAAACCAAGCTTCTAGTCCTTGTGGCCAATGCAATCTCGAAATGCAAAAGAGATGGCTGAATAAAGTTTCCAAAAATTTCCAAAATCCTTGCTCCTCCCCATGACCAACAAAGCCAAAAATACATGATACATAATAGTCTCCAAAACAAAACAAACAAAAAAACCAGAATAAAATGCATGCAAATTAAGTTGGGTAAATTTGTTCAACTGGCATAATTTATCCAGGTTACAGAACTGAGTTTTACCTGGCATGGGATTTAACTTGCCTGAGCACAGAATGTATTTATTTCAGTGTGATGTCCACATACCTCTGTGCATATTTTGCAACTGGTTGTGAACCGATGCGTGTAAAAGGGGTCTGAAGAACTAAATACCCCCTCCAGCAACAGACCCACTTACACGGAGCCAATCTAGCGCCCCCTTGGCACGGAGTTTGAAAGCCTGGGAGCAGCTACTGAGAAGGCCCTGTCTTGTGCCCCCACCAAACGCGCCTCCGATGGCGCTTCTCTGTTCAGAGTAGACAGGGATCGAAAGCTTGCACGGGATTGCTCTAGATCAGCCCTTCCCCAGCCTGCACCCTCCAGATGTGTTGGCCTACAACTCCCATCAGCCCCAGCAAGCCTTGCCAATGGTCAGGGATTATGGGAATTGTAGTCCAAAACATTTGGAAGGCACTGGATTTGGGAAGGCTGCTCTAGGAGTTAATTCCTTATTGACACAGATCTTGTTTAAAGCTGTGGCATTGAAGTTTGACACAGGCACCGCTTCTAGAGGCTTACCTGTGTGACAACTTCACATCAGGGGCTGATTTACAGATGTGAACTCGCTTTTATTTTTTTTAATGCAAGGACTGTCTTTTCCCTGGATAAACCAACTTGCCTGCTGAGGTTAACTCCAGCGGCTTTATTGGCCATACCATCTTTGCGGAGAATGAAGGCCTAACTACATGCTATGTTAAATGCGCAGTTTGCAGTGCCGCCTGATTTTTTTTAAAAATGTAATACTAAGTGCAAAGGGGGCTATTTTCACTGGGACTGCAGTTCACATGGACCCCCCCCCCCATGGCAATTACCTTCAGACTAAAGCGGGGGGGGGGGGGGGAGAACAGTCAGCAACAGACCAGGGCTTCTAAAATGGCAGCTGTGAAGCGGCGGAAGCTTCTACCCGTCAGAACAGCCTTCCTCCAACCCAGTGCCCTCCAGATGTGTTGATCTGCAACTCCCATCATCTCCAAAGGGGGCCATACCCAATGGCCATGCCGACTGGGAATGATGGGAGTTGCAGTCCAGCGCACCTGGAGGGCACCAAGTTGGAGGAAGGCTGCTGTACAGGTAGTAGAAACAGCTATTTCTTTCCCTTTCATTTTGTAAGGGCTGGAAGACCTTTGGCAGGCGTCTTCTGGTGGTTGGTCAGTTTGATTACTGGATCACGGCTGCTGTTTTCTTATTATTATTCTTATTATTATTATTATTATTATTATTATTATTATTATTATTATTATTATTAAAATAGCAACTGGAAAAGCAGTATAAACATCTTTTAAATAAGCAACATTTAAAAAAAAAATTCTGGACATGAACTCAGCATGCCTTTTCTGGATAATCTTGGGGGGGGGGGAAGGTGTTCTTGTGAATTCTCTGCAGCCACCACAGGCAGCAATGCGCTCCCCAGTGGTAAAATTACAGCAAAGCCAGCTCACTCCATCACGCCAGAGCATCACAGTAAAGATGGCGCCTGGGCCGGCTCTCCATGGATTCCCACTGAATCCTATGGGGAAAAGTACATCAACTGCAATCTGGGACCAAGAATGTGGATATGCAAATGAAGGGGTGGAGCCATGTACATGAGGACTGAGTCTCTATGGATTCCCATTTGTGTTATTATGAGCGGGGGGGGGGGGATACATATGGCTGCAATCTGGAACTAAGAAATAGGACCTAGATGCGCAGATGGAGGGGATGGAGACATGCAGAGGACTCAGCTCTCACAGCCTCCCATTGAGTTCTATTGTAGAAAATACACAGGAATGTAATCCAAAGTTGAGAAGGGGGCAAAGCCTGACCATCACCTCACCCTACACCAGGGCTCTCCAACCTTGGGGTCCCCAGATGTTGCTGGCCTACAGCTCCCAGCATACCCAGCTAGCATGGCTAATGGCAAGGGATTCTGGGAGCTGTAGTCCAGCAACATCTGGGGACCCCAAGGTTGGAGAGCCCTGCCCTACACACTAGCGACAGCTAGGGAAGATTCAGTCTCCACCTCCGAAGGGTCTCAAACATATCCTTTTACTTTTTCTCCCATAGAAGTGAATGGCTGTCTTATCCTCATCCAGGAAACAATAAAGCCCTGTGCTGGAAAGGAAAAGCTTCGCACTACCTCTGGCAGTAGGTGGCCCACCTGCAATCAACATGGACCGGATGGGAGGAAGTGCAACATCCCCTCGCTAAGGAACCCTGCAACACAGAGGACTAGTGCATTGCATTAGTACTGTCCATCTGTGCCGCGGATCAGGTGGCCCATGGTCCAGATTCAGCCTACAAAACCTCTCCCACTGCCTCCCTGGCAATCCCTTTTCCACTTGGCACCATGAACGGCAGAAGGGACTAGCAGGCTTGCAGAGCAGCAGGTAAGGTATTTCTTCTCCTGAACGGAGACGGAAATTCCCTTGCTCGTCTGGCAGCTTTCGAATCCATGGCGAGGCTGACCACAGAACCCTCAAATGAATGCACACGGAAACCCACTGCACAGTGGCCCATCAGTTAAGAACACAGGAAGCTGCCTTATCCTGAGTCAGACCCTTGGTTCATCCAGCCTACCTGGAGATGCTGGGGATCAAACCTGGGGCCTTCTGCATGCAAAGCGGGTGCTGTACCACTGAGCTACGGCCCCTCTGTAGTTGCGGGGGGGGGGGAGCTTTACATATGGGTTGCCAGCTCCTTCCTGAGAAGAAGCTCCTGTGTATTTTACAATACAAGAGATCCAGGGAGAAATCCAACGGGTGCAACTTTCTCCCCATCACAGCAGCTTGATGCTGGGGAAAACTGATCCTGTCCCCATTAGGAGACACATCCTGTGCTGTGAAGCTGGGAAAATGTTAAGTGACCCCAGCAACCTGGGTACTGCCAAAAAAGTACTGCTAGTCAAGTACGACGTGCCGGTTTTTGAACACCAGTCTAAGGCTTTCCATCTTTTGGGGGGGTGGGGGGTGAGGGGGGAAATTGATGTCTGGGCACTGCTCCCTGCCTTGTAAGTCTGAACTCCACAGAAGCAAGTGAACAGAAGCACTGTCTCCTCTTCAGTTTGTTGCCACGGCGTCGGCACATGTGCCACGCTTGCCCTGGCCCCTAGAAACAACACCCCTGGCAACAGGCCCGGCTGTGTTCACCCCACCCTGTCCAGTGAGAAGCGTCCCACCCTTCCATGAGGAAAGAACAATGGCCTGGCAGGTGAAAGGCACCCAGCAGGGTTCCACATGGCCACAGGGGATCTTTCCACTGCTGTGCTCGGCCCTTCGCAGGAAGGATTCTGCAGGACAAAGGGAGAGGGAGGCAGAAAGGTCATGGGAATTACAGGGTGTAATTGAAACAGAGGACAACCAGGCAAACGGCGGGGGTGGGTGGGTTGGGGGGAACAAAATGATTGGCACCTGGAGAGCTAGGAGCCAAAATCTGACTGGTTAGCTTGAAACCATGTGCGGCTTTTGCCTTAATTTCGTGGAGGGACCATGGCAGGGCCCTGCGTTCCTGAAACAGCCACTCTTGCTCTCCGGCCCTGTGTGATGTTTTCTCTTTTCACTTCTGTGTTTTATACTGTGAAACTCCAGATTCAAGGGCTGGCAACTTCAGGAGGTCCAGGAGCCATTTTTTTGGCCCTTGCCCTGGGGCGGGCTGCTCTTCTGCCGCTGGCAAATATATGGCCGATCTGCAGTGGCAAACTGCTACAGGACACTGCAATGGCCAAATTTAGCTCAAAAACCAGTGAAATTTAGCCATTATAGCATTCCATAGCAGTTTGCCACCGATTTTCGGTGACAAATCCGCAAACCTTTTGCCGCCGACATGAATTTCAGCAGCACTGGGGGCCAGTGTGGGGAGGGTGCATGCGGCCCATGGTTGAAGGTTACCCACCCCTGCTCTAGATAGCTAAACCAGGAAAAAAGCCCTGCTGTGCTTGGGACCCACTCGGTAGAGTACTTAGTGGGATAGTTATTGCAGCCCTGATCTTGATAATGATTGAGTGAAGGCCTCTGAGAGAAAAGGGTTCACTACAATCATCAACATTTCTGGAGAAAGGCCTATTGTCAGGCCAAGGACAATCTCAAGGGACGAAGCCCCGACAATCAGATTCCTAAGGCTTGGTTTAATTACATGAGCAGTGTCAGGATACCTCCTCCGAAGGCACTTCAAAAGAATGTGGCAGAGGCAGGGGACGGTTCACTGCACAGCCTTCTCCGACGCTCACCTGTAATAAGGCTGTTTACGAGGAGAGGTGCGCAGACATGCCCTGTCAGATTCATTTTTACAGCATGTGCGAAGCCATAAAAAGGTGGTAAAAATTCATAGTATGGAAAACAAGCAGAGCCATTCCTCTCTGTGACGAAGGGAGGAACCCAGGCTCAATGTGCAGGCGATGCACACGTATGTCTGGGTGCGATGGTGGGATTTTCTCTCCTATGTTTTACGGACAGGTGCGGGTAGCCAATGGTTGGGTTACAGAGACCATCTGTGTCAATGTCATGCTAACTGTGATGAACGTTTTCTCCACCACCCCCATCTCAACCAGGGTTTGCAGCAAACCTGCTTCGAATGCTGGTTAAGACAGGGAAATTAGGCTCCCGCCCCACCTTTTGAACATGATCTGAATATGTGGGAGGTCAAATCTATTATTTATTAGATTTATATCCAGCTTTTTTTTCCGGCAAGGAACACAAGGCGGCTTACGTAATCCTCCTCTCCATTTTATCCCCACAACAACCCTGTGAGGTAGATTAGGCTGAGAGTCGGTGACTGGCCCAAAGTCACCCAAGTCCAGCACCCTAACCACTACACCACACTGCCTCTCATCTATCTATCTATCTATCTATCTATCTATCTATCTAAAATATTACTAGGTGAACTTTAAGGGCAGCAGCTGTCCCAAGGCAGCTTACAACAGGCCCATTTTGTTACTCCGCATGGTCGGTGAAGGGTCCTGCAGGGACCTCCAAAGGCGCCCGCGAGCTCTCCACTCCTGCCCCCTTAAAAAAAATTGAAAGAAAACTTGAGAAACAATAGGAAACCCGGTTCTCCTTCCTGTTCCTGAACCTACCGCCGATCAGCTGTTCAGCGGGCAGGAAAAGGAAAGAGTTGCTTCATGGCCCCACCCAATCATCTTCTATCCACACAGACCTTTCCCCTTTGCTCTCTCTCTCTCTCTCTCTCTCTCTCTCTCTCTCTCATTCCCTCTCTCCACTCCCAGGCTCCAGCCTTCCTATTTCTCTCCACCCAACCTCTTTTCCTTGCTATTTCTCTCCCTTCCCTATCCCTATTCTTCCTTTTCTCTTCCTAGCCCCTAGCCTTGCTCTTTCTCTCCCACTCACCCCTTTACCTTGCTGTTTCTCTTCACTCCCAAGCCTCTACCCTCGCTCTTTCTCTTCCCCAACACCTCTTTTGACTAGCCAGGCCCCACGGCAGCCATTATGTGACTAGCCACATCCTCCATGCGAGCCATTTTGTGGTCGTGCCCACAGTAGTTTCTCAAATTCCCAAATGTGTCCATGGGTCCAAAAACCTTGGGGACCCCTAGTATTCTTTCTCTTACTCTTTCACCCGTGGGCCATGCCATCCGCCTGAATTCCCCCCTGTATGTTCCAGGATGCAACGAAGTAGGGGGTGGGATACTTGGGACCCTCCAGATGTTTTGGCCTACAACTCTCATCATCCCTCAACCATTGTGTATGCTGGCTAAGGCAGATGGGAGTTGTAGGCCAAAACATCTGGAGGGCCAGAAGCTGCCCACCCCTGCACTAAAGCCAAGAAAATCTAAGATGAAAGCAACAGAGAGAGAAGACCAAGTCTTTTAGGCCAGACGTGTTTCAATGCTAACACATTTCTGCTGGGTCAAGAGTTTATACATAAATCAAGGCAGTTGGAATCTGAACATTTGCTCAAAGATGATGACTGAAAACTTCCTGCGTCTCAAATGTTTATAAGTTTGTTTAACCCAAGGCAGTTGGAATCGGCTCATCTCTGTTTCACTCATAATTTCTGAGTGCCTTCCAGAAAAGGCCGGACACACAAGGAGAGCTCATACAAGCACCCCTAAGTGCCACATCAGCCTTACGATTGAAGTTTAAACGCCCACAAAAGTTTACAAGTCCACAAGCTCACACATACGTGGTGGTGTAGTGAAGCCAAGACTTGCAGAGACCTTTTGATTAGCAACTGCGTCATCTGCCACCCCTCTCAAGACTTCCCAGTTCCCTCCGAGTTTAGCTGGGAAAAATTGAATCCCACAACAACAATATATTGTTGCGAGCTATCCCTGTTGTAATCTAGCGTATTTTGGGATGGCTAGGTCTTAAATGGGTAATTGAGTCCAACTGGCTTTACAGAAGACCTGCTCCCGATGGGAGATAAAAACTGCTAAAACTGGTCTGTTGACTTGGAGATAAAATGTTTCTCTCTGGTGCTGGGAAAAGGAACTCCTGAACAATCTTGAGCTGCTGGTTTTTTGCCGTTTGTGGACATGTTGTATCCCCCTTTCCCTTTCTAATGCAATCTCAGGCCTCTCCAGCCAAAGTCCAACACGCTAACCACTCCATTGCCTTTTCCAGCTCACTATACTTGGACTGTCCGCTTATCCTAAAAGAAGGGGTACTATGCTAGCATGTATTGCTGATAGACAGGTATCTTATCGACACAGCTACCTGTATATTTTTGGACTCTGCTTGAGGGCATGGCTATGAGGGCTGTCATGATGACCACTGCTGGTACCTACAGACTTTGTGCAGATGTAATTGTTCCAATCTCCTAACCATGGTTAGGAAGACAGGAGCATACCCTAAGCTTGCATGCTTCCTCCTCCCCTTGATGACCAAAACCCCCCTTTTTGGACCTAACCACGATTAGCTTTAATCAGAGTTTCCAGACCACCTAGCTCAGGAGTTCAAAAGTAGCCAAGGTTCACACTGACACTACATCACAGCCAGCCACAAAAAGTGAGAGGAAGGCAATTTTGTGCATGCTCGCGACACGCTGATCTCCTAAACCTGGTGGGGATCGGGAATGTTACATTGCTTACTTGCTCCAAGAGGTGTTATTCCAAACATCTGGATCCTATCCATGACCTTAAATGAATAAAGAACCCAACTCTGTTCCAGCGGAGGATTCCTCACCTGGTCAACTGAAGGTGATTCTCTCTCACCACAGCCAACCAAAACAAGTGGCAATTTACATGCCTGAGTCAATGTCTTCTTAGCACACTGGGCCAGAGAACAAAATGGTAGCCCTCAGGCCTGCCTTACAGACTCCTCCATGCTGGCTGGGGCATGCTGGGAGTTGCGGTCCAACACATCTGGAGGGCACCAGGTTGCAGAAGGCTGCCTGACAGGAAACTCGGCCTGTACCACCTCAGGGCCATTTCTCGTCTCCATGGCGACGTATGAGCCCTATGCTGGTGAGCTGATGCGTCCTCAGATACCAGGCCTGACAGTTCCATGGCGACCATTACCATTTTATTTTGTCAAGGCCTCGGCCTTTCCGCACCGCTTTTGAACGCGACTGCTAAAAGATAGCAGTTTCACAGGGAGCTGCCAGGAGGAGCCGTGCCCTCAGCGTCACTTAAGCGTCCGACTGCACTCATTCAGCCCCCACCGGCCCGTGACAGGCTTTGACAGCCAGACTCCTTAATTCCTTTTTCTTATTCCCTTAATCTGTCATCTTTATCAGGCCGGGGAAGTGCCAAGCGGCGTGCAAGAGCCCCAGCCCCGATCAATCTCCACATTACAGCTGACAGAATGGTGCTAATAACTTATTGATCTCGTGTTTGCCGAGCCCCGCCGGGGCCGAAAAGGCTGCCATTGATTGGCTTGAGGGGAAAAGAACCTCTCGGCTGAGCGCGGAGCGGAAAGCCTTCAAATTGTCTTCTTCCCGAGGAGCTCAAAGACAGAGTGAGGGGCGGCGGAGGGGGGGCGAAGAGGGAGGGAAAGACACACACGCACACACCACAAAACAGTGGTTGGGGGATGAGAGACGGGGGAGAAAAGATGGGGAGGGGAGGGAAAAATTACAGTCCGTGCATAAAGGAAAGTAGACATCGGCAACGGAGGATAGTGGTGTCAATGTCAGTGGGGCGGTATATCCACTCCAGGCTTATCCTGAACTTTTAAGCAGCTATCCATGGTGCTGAACCTATTTGCGGGATAGGGTTCTGCACCACGGATAGCTCCTTTAAAGTTCAGACTAAAGCCCAGAGTGGATACACCACCCCACTGACTTTGGAACCACCAGCTTCCACTGGACGTCGGACCTATTTATGTGTCTCAGATGGAGGAGTCACTGCAAGGTGAGATTCTCCCTCGGTATTTCTGGTAAGTATCTTGAAAACTTTTTTTAATTATTATTTTCAGGACTTTTTAACATGTGTCGTGGAAGGACCTCTGTGCAAGGCTGGCTCCGGGTTTTTAAAGTGCCCTCCGATGGGCCTCTTCCTCCTATGTGGGTGCCCCCCAAAGGTTCACGGGAAGGGGCTCACAGAGCTCCTTGGGGTTGGTTGCACCCTCCTGGTGTCTAAAAGTTTGTATCCCCCCAAAATGACTTGGATATTGAATTGGTCCAGGGCACTGTGGGGGCTGGGAATGGTAGCTGTCGTGGATGCTCTCACAAAATGGCTGCCATGAGGGTTGCTTGCCCACTTGTAAAATGGCTGACATAGTGGGCATGGCTGGTCACAAAACACTCATTTCCCAGAAGGCAAACTGATGAGACTAAAAGAAAAGTAACTTGCCCAAGAATATAACTACAAGGCAGAGGTGGCGTCTGAGCTCCAAAGCACAAATGCACAATTTTGAAGTCAACTAGAGACGGCACTGGAGGGCAGCCCTTTGGCACTGAGAGGTGTACTGCCGCCCACGGGCACCATGTTGGAAACCTCAGCCCTAGACTGAAACAACATCTGGGGCATTGTGGGGAAAACAAAATGGCAGCCACTAGCTGAACTGTACCTGCCACAGCACAACTGCCCCGGCGGTGGGGGTGGGGGGCAAAGTTGAGGGCAGATAGCTGTCCACATGGTAGGAACTGCCAGAGCACTGGAACCCCAGCAGGATGCTGTGCAACAACACCAGGCCCGCCTGTGTGTGTTAACAAGGCTCCTTCATCACTTGATGGGAAAGACCTTCGCCTGAGAACTTGGCAGAGTAGACGATACTGAGGTAGGCGAACAAAGAGTCTGACCCCGTATAAGGTCAGCTTGTGACGTTAGTGAAGCAGCCAGGGTTGCTTCCCAGTCCCATGCCACGTTTTCTCCTTTCACGCCTGTTTTTTCTCTTTGCGAAACTCTGCATAGTTCAGCCAGGAATTGGGCTTTTGGGGCTTGGGACCCACTCGGTACAGTACTTAATGGGATGGTTATTGCAGCCCTGATCTTGATAATGATTGAGTGAAGGCCTCCGAGAGAGAAAAGGGTTCGCTACAATCATCAACATTTCTGGAGGATGGCCTATTGTCAGGCCAAGGACAACCTAAAGGGAAGAAGCCCCAACAATCTGATACCTAAGGCTTGGTTTAATTATATTTGAATACAGAAGGACAAAAGTTACTTCATGGTGATCCTCTCGTCACAGAAACTACTGACTGGGTTCAGACAACACAATAACCCACACTCAAGGGTTGAGTATGGGTTGTCGTTGAACCATGGGTTGATGCTGAAACGTGAGTTATCGTGTTGTCTGAACCCAACTGCGCTAACAAGCCATGGCTTGTTAACCATGAACAACCCATGAAGAGAACCCATGGTTTGTTGTTGGGTTATGAACTATGGGTTGTTCATGGTTTATTATCATGGCTGGGTTCAGACAACATGATAACCCACGTTTCCACAACAACCCACAGTTCAACGACAACCCACACTCAACCCTTGAGTGTGGGTTATCGTGCTGTCTGAACCCAGCCAAGATAACAAGCCATGGCATGTTAACCATGAACACACCCCATGAAGAGAATCCATGGGTTGTTGTTGGGTTGTTCATGGTTTACCTCAGCTAGGTTCAGACTCACATTTCAACAACCACCCATGGTTCAACGACAATCCACACGCAACTGTTGAGTGTGGGTTATCATGTTGTCTGAATGTCATATGAATTGGCAGAGAGAGAAAGAGAGAGGTGAATTAAGGACAGAGTTGTGTAATAAATTAGAAATCCCAATCCAGAGAAGCAAAAGCATACTGATCACAACGCAAGCAAGCATGCTGGCACCTGATGTGGTGGGGGCATCACAGTTCAGAGTTTCTTGGGCCATGGGCCCAGTTGTCTATATCTAGCTGCCAGCAAAAATGCCCCCTAGAACATACAGGGCGGAATTCGGGTGCCACATATGGGTGGAATGGCCCACCGTGCCAGCTCCAGGTTTTGGAGGGCCCATGGGCAACACACACTCAATGCCCCCCCCCATACCTCAGTGAGTCTGCCTCCTCACCACCATTGTCACCAGCCACTCTTGCTCCCCATCCTCTTTCTCAGCACTGCTACCGCTTGCGTGCTTGACAGGCAGAGAGACAGTGAGCAATTCAGCAGTGGCATCTCCTGCTCCTCCTTCTCACCACCACCCTCATCTGGGCCAGAGTGAGAGGCAGGAGGAAAAGCAGGTTGCAGTGGGGAAGAGGAGGACCAAGTCCAAGGGGCTCTTGTCAGTGGGCCCCTGCTGGGGTGTGGGCCCTCGGTAGGTGCCCAACCATGTCTACCCTTGACGCCAGCCCCAGAAGTAAGAATCCTTTGTACCCTTCACCCACCACACGGAGTAACAATACGGGCCTGTTGGAAGCCGCGTTGGGAGGGCTCCTAACCTGAATGGGGACTTGGAAATATATTAAATAAATAAGTAAGACATAATTGTTAAACCAGCTCTAAGATAGAACAAAGGAAGAGACTTAAAAAAAAAAAAAAAGCGGAGACATGGGAAAGGAAGTAAAGAACAGAGCTCTAGAAGGGAAAAGTGTGAGCTGTGAAAAGTTAAACACACGCACACACACAGGGACAAGAAAAAGCGAGTGACTGGGAAATTGAAAGGTGGAAGGGGGTGATTTGCACTGCAAAGTCTCCCCTGAGTTCTTAATTGGTTGGGCTCTTCTCCCCCCACCCCCAGTGCTGGGATGCAGCTGCTCCCTCGCCAATTAGTTTCCCACTGCTGGAGAGAGCACAGCATCCGCGGAACAACAAGTCGTCCTGGCAGCCGTGTTAAATACCTCACTTTTGTATCTGGGGAAGGGGGTAGGTCCCTGGTTAATTAATGAGCTGCGGCCACATTGCCGGCTTAACTCTTGCATCTCCACAGCCATCAGGCGCTCCTTGGCCAGACCCGACTCTCAGCTGCAAACCCACACCTTCGAGATTTGGTGAGATTAAAAGCACACACCCCCTCACAACATCAGGCGTGAAATCATTCCATGCAGACAACAAATCAAAATAAAATCAAAAAGCTGTTCAAATGAATACGCTGTTTTGTTTAAACAAATAAATCAGCAATAATATGCCTGGTGCAGAAGTAACAGTCCTGAACCATGGTTAGGAGGCTGAGATCATGCCACAGGTTCACATGCTTCCTCTCCCTACCCCACAATGTGAAAGAATCCCCTCCTCTCCTCCATTCTGGAAGCAGTATTATAGCAAGACAGAAATTAATGCTAACCACGGTGAGCTTTAACCAGGGTTTGCAAACCAACTTCTAACCCTGGTTGCAAATTCTGGCTTGCAGATAAATCAAGAATAGTGTGAACATCCGTGCAGGCAGAACACTGCAACATAGCTAGCTCTGAAAAGGAAGGGGAGGGAGGAAGTACTTCTTCACACAGCACATAGCTGAACTATGGAATTTGCCACCACACATAGCAATGGCTACCAACCTGGGCAGCTTTAAAATAGGATTAGATAAATTCACAGAGGATAAGGCTATCAATTGCTACTAGTCCTGATAGCTATATAATTATCTCCAATATCAGAGGCAGTATGCGTCTGCACATCAGTTGCTGGGGAACACAGGCGGGAGGGTGCTGTTGCACTCATGTCCTGCTTGTGGGCTTCCCAAGGGGCATCTGGTTGGCCACTGTGAGAACAGCATGCCGGACTAGATAACAGGCCTTTGGTCTGATCCAACACGGTTGCTTAGGTTCTTAATCTGCACACAGGAGAGTAGAGGGACCATGCAACGCCATGCATGCCAATCTCCAAATGCAGGGGGTGCAAAAGCTCAGGAAAGGAGCCAAATCTGCTATGCTGGGGGCCAAATCTGGCCCTCTCGGGTTCCCCAGATGGCTCCGCCTCCCCTGGTCCCACCCCTTTTCTCCTGACCGCTGATAGGTTGTTCCCTGGGTTTTGTGTGGGGTTTTCCCCATTCTCAAAGGTTAGAATGCCTCTTCTAGGGCTTAGTTTTTGGCAGTAAGAGCTTTAATCTAAAATAGGCTGGAATTTTTGACCCCACCCCTTTTGCCTTAGCCACGCCCACCACTGGAATGCAGCCCCCGAAAGCTTTTACAAATTAGGATTTGGCCCTCCGACTGAAAGAGGTTCAACAACCCTGTCCTAAAGGGAGCTTTAACATCTGCAGTAGGAGTAAGAGGTACAGCATGAAGGAGCCTGGGTTGGTGTGTGTGTGTGTATATATATATCACATAAAACACTCACGCACATTATACATAATACAGACACTCTCTCTCACACTCTCTCTCTCTCTCTCACACACACACACACACACACACACATATATATACACACACACCAATAACTTGATACCCAAATCAATCCGTTCACGGCAAGGTCTGGAGCAGCAATTCATTTCCTGCCCACAGCAGCAGAGAGGGAAAGTTACAGGGTCACATTACGGCTTATATTGGATTTCCATATACAACATCAGAAAGAGACAACAGCACATCAACCATATATATTTTTGGTGCTCTATCAGTTCTGCCTGAGAGGCACCTGGAAGAGGAAGTGGTACAGGGACTTGGGAAGAGAGTTTTATTTTGGGGAACTGCCTGATCATCCTTTTCTGGATGTCACTCGGGCTACTCCTCTACCACCAACACAAAAAGGCTGTATCGGCCAAGAAAACCCTCACTGGCTTTAATATGAGCCAGGATTTGTTGGAAAGCAACTTTCCCTCAATAACCAGTTGGCCAAATCTATTCCCAACTCAGCAGTGGGCACCACCTGTTTTTATAAAAGACTGGCAGGACCCAAAATAGGTTCATTTGACACTAGAAACACTACATCAGTTGGGCAGCAAAGTGCAAGGGCCAGACAAATCCTCTTTGAGGACAAACTCTGCGCAACATGAAAGCTGGTTATCTTAGCCTACTAGGCCAGCAGCACACCTTTGATTCCATAAAAGGTATCCTCAGAATTATTTGGGATGTTGCCTGTCTCGAACACCTATCAAGGCTGGGCAGACCTTCTGGCTCCACTTAACTGGGAGTGAGCCATTTCCTTGCATGAAAGCGTGGATTAAAGCAGGGGTGGGCAGAAAGTAGATCGCCAGATGTTTTTGGACTTCAACTCCCAGCATTCCTGACCACTGCCCATGCTGGCAGGGCCTTCTGGGAGTCCAAAATATCTGGACATCTACATTCTGCCCACCCCCGGATTAAAGTATACTAGAAGCCTGCAGCCACAGAACAGGTTGCTCAGTTCCTAGCAATATGACAGGTTCATCCCCTGTCCCACTGCAGTACCTCTTGGCCCTATGATCCCCCCCCCCCGCATCATTTCTCTTCAGACTGGCATTTCATCAACTGCATTAACCCTCTTTTTCCCACTGCTTTGTTTCCTACTACTACCCTTTCCTCCAGTATCTGTCTGCTCTTTTGAATCCTTCAGCCACCTTGCCTCTGTGCTCTTTTACCCTTAGCTTTCCTATCTTTGGGAACCTCTTGGTTTTCCCATCATCAGGCTCCGTGCACATAGACTCCCATATCCCTGAGGTCTGCCTAACATAGCCAAACATAACAATATCCCCTTCCCTTATACAAGCTGGACTGTGAAAGTACTGTCGATGCTCATTCTCCGAGCAGCTGGAAAGTGTGGGAATTTTTAAAATTATATTATGTTGGCTCAGCTAAGAAATGTCCTCACCATCAAAACAATATAGATTAACAGGTGACTAACCTGTGTCAACTGATCTTACAACACAAATAAAAATATCCCACCCCAGCATTAATCAGTCGGGACCGAACCCACCCACCCCTGCCCCAATTCCAATCACAAAATCACTATTGCAAATTAGAACCCTCACTTCACTTACAATCATACATCAAAAGGGTGGAGGAAATCCATATTAAAATTCCCTGATTGCAAATTGACAAGATATAAAGTTATAAAGGGATTAACAGGCCTGCATCAACCAACCTTCACTGTGCCTTAGTACAGACAACACACCAAACCATGATTAAGGAAACATAATTGTGGTTTGACATCAGCCCCATGGCCAGCAAACCAAAACCAGAAGCCATGGTTTGAAGCCAGTTTGCACACCAAGGTTCGTGCTAATCATGCTTTGGTGTAACATCCTCTAGTTTCCTGCACTGAGCAGGGGATTTGACTCAATGGCCTTATAGAGTTGGAAGGGGCTTACGATCTATGAATCAATGGATCTATGAATCTAAGGCCTGTGGCTCAAGCTGGCTCAGCTTGTCTGAGCATGGAAAGCTAAGCAGGGTCAGGCCTGGTTATTACTTGGATGGGAGACCCCTCCTCTAGTTTCCTGCATTGAGCAGGGGGTTTGACTCGATAGCCTTGTAGGCGCCTTCCAACTCTATGATCTATGAAATCTATGAAATTGACTAACCATGGTTAACCATTGCTCCACATCCAGAGGCTGCTGCTTTGATAGCAACAGGAGTGCTGTGAATATCGAAAACGAAAGCAGGCAGGCAGCTATAAAGCGTGGTTTGCCTTCAGCATGTCTGGAAGCTCAAACAGGGTGTGGGCGCTATATTATGGCTAGCACAACCCTTGTCTGAACTGAGCCAACGTGAACATAAGAGGAGCCCTGCAGGATCAGAACAAAGGCCCACTTTGGGGCTGCATTGCAGTGGTGGGCACGATTGAAGGCAAAAGGGGACAGGGACAAATACGAAAGATACCAGCCTATTTTAGCTTAAAGCTCTTATTGCCAGTAACTAAGCTGTAGGAGAGGCATTTCAACCTTTCAGAATGGGAAAAATCTGCGCAAAAGCTGGGAAACCACCAGTCAGCAGAAAGGGGACGTGGCCAGGGCAAGGGGGCGTGGCCATCATGGGAACCCTGGATGGCTGGATTTGTCCCTCGGGCCTGAGGTTCAACACCTCTACGTTACTGAGCGTATGCCAAATGTGGTAAGACGTAGCACGTTCCATGAGAACAGATCCCAGGTTATAAGATGATGAATGGTATTATATGAATAACTTAGCAGGCAAATTCACCCTTACTCTAAGAGAGGGAAGCAAGGCAGCATCTGCTAATAAATAAACAAACATTTGCTGAAGTCTTAGTATCCCAGATTCAAAATCAAAGCCGCATGCGAAGGGATGATTCTGCCAGGTTGCAGCAGAGGAAAAACAACAAGAGTGCAAACACACAAACAGATGAGTAATGAGGACCATTTAATCACCCCGTCCTCAGTTTAAACAAGCACCAGCAGCACAAGGCAAGGAGGGTGTTCTGCAGGCCACAAACAGCCATCCTTTTTCCAAGGCAAAAAAAGGTGGCAGCGATTGCCTACTGTAGCTTGACTGCCACTAGGTGCTGGTGTGCTGATCAATTTCGTGTGAGAGGCAATTAACTAAAAGCGTTTTTAAAAATAGTAAAGGGGAAAACAAAAAGCTTGCACCCCAATTTAGGCTGTAATCATTTGCTACAAAATCCCTACAGGGTCTTGGGGGGGGGGGGGACACATCCATACGCCAGTGTGGCGTAGTGGTTAGAGTGTTGGACTGGGACCCCGGAGATCCGGGTTCTAGTCCCCGCTTGGCCATGAAGCTCACTGGGTGACTTTGGGCCAGTCGCTGACTCTCAGTCTAACCTACCTCACAGGGTTGTTGTGAGGATAAAATGGAGAGGAGGAGGATTATGTAAGCTGCCTTGGGTTCCTTGCAGGAAAAAAGGCGAGGTATAAATATAATAAATAAATAAATAAATAAAATGTCAACTTCTCTCCTTGAACCACAAGAAAAGGCTGAGCAGCAGCTTTCACGTTTCCAATCAGTGGAATTTCCCATCTCCTACTTTTTCAAAGGAAACACCAGAGATTGAACCCGGGACCTCCCGCTTGCAAAGCAGGGGTGCTCTTCCACTCAGCTGTGGTATCCCCCCTGCTCAAATGCACTAGTTTGGGCATGGAACTTTACATCCTCAAACTCTCATTTTTATTTAGCCTGAAAAACACTTAGAACAGATGTTCATCTTTTTAAATACTGTTCCATGCCATTTTCTCCTACAGATTGCTGCTTCCTCCTTCTCCTTCCTGCGTTAGTCACATGGGTGGTCCCACCCAATCAGGGATCATATACTTATGGACCACAATCAGGGATCATACTGTCCAGAAGTGGGGAACAAGTGGCCCTCCAGATGTTATTGGACTACACATCCCATTATTCCTACCCACTGGTCATGCTGGCTGGGGCTGATGGGAATTGGAGCCCAACATCTGGAGGCCCACAGGTTGCTCACCCCTTGATATAGTCAGTGTGTTGTACTGGTTGGAGCAGGGATAAGCAACCTGGCACCGTCCAGATGTTTTGGGCTACAGCTCCCATAATCCAGACCATTGGCCATGCTAGCTGGGGCTGATGGGAGTTGTAGTCAAAACTTCAAGAGGGCACCAGGTTGCCTCCCCCTGGTTAGACAGTCAGAATAGGACTAGGGAGACCCTGACTCAAATTCCCACTCAGCCATGAAGTTCACTGGGTGGCTTTTGGCCAGTCCCAATTGCTGAACTAACCTACTTCACAGGGTTGTTTAGAAGATAAAATGTGGGAGGGAAGAACCACGTATGATGTGTTCCTCCATGGAGGAAAGGTGGGATATAAATGAAACAAATAAATAAATACATAATTTTTTACATTTTTAGGTAAGAAAAATATCTAAATGTCTTGTGAAGGCAATGAACTTATGCCACCAACAATTGAAATATCAGTAACAAATAATAAATACAAACATAGTGAACGGGATGATGTCATGATGCCCTGCAGCCAATCAGACTTGGTTGCAGAATGACATCACCGAGAACGACAGAGCGTGATGGCAAGTGGAGGCAATTTAAACAAGGGAGAAAATGTTTTTTGCATAGAGCACTGAAAAGACGAAACCAGGAAGGGAGGGGGGGTTGGTAAGCATTTGAAAGAGGAAGTCATTTTGGATCAGCTCTAGGGAGAATTAACGGACCCAAGCCGGAGCATCCCCTACAGACGCCCGCAAGAGGATCAGAGCGTCTTGTGACAGGCGCTGTCTCTATAAGCTCTCCCCCTCCCCCCCTCCCCAGCCACCAACCGCCCATCTCGCTTTTGCATGCCCTGGCAGAGTGAATTAGCCAAACTGGATAGAAAGGATTGGATTTGTTTACAGACACAGCAAGCTTCTCAGGGAGGCTCTAAGTCTGTGTTTGATGTGCAAACCACCAGCTTTGCTGCCATGCCTTTGTCAGGCAGCCCCGGCTCCTCCGCTCATCCCTTTGTGTGTCGCTCTCAATTAAGATTAAAAAGGGCCTTATGCCATCATCCTCCCTCTCACACACATAGAAAATCCCTTTGTGGCAAGAGAGCAGCACCTTGTAGGCAGCTTCGCATTTATCTGATCTATTTGGGCGGGGGGGGGGGGGGGAAGAGTGGTGGGAAGACGTGGGGGAGTGGGGAGAAGACTCTGCAACTATACAGAAGCAATTATCCATTAGAACAATCTCAAATCTTGCCACTAGGAAGGAGGAGGAGAAGAGGAAGAAGAAGATGACAAAGAAGAAGACAGACATAGATCCCGCAATGAATTAATTACAAACAAATTAAGTAAAATTTGCATCATTTTTTCAGATCAAGATTTTGTTTTGCATTCTTTCGGTGCATAATTCTAGGAAGAGACTGTGGCTCACGCTGGCTCAGCTTGTCTGGGCGTGGAAAGCTAGGCAGGGTCAGGCCTGGTTATGACTTGGATGGGAGACCCCTCCTCTAGTTTCCTGCATTGAGCAGGGGGTTGGACTAGATAGCCTTGTAGGCTCCTTCCAACTCTATGATCTATGAAATCTATGAAAAGAGACATCATCCTCATCTTGATTATCATTATCATCATCATTAGAGAAGGGAAGCAGGGTTACTCCACCAATTGTTGGGCTAAGAGACCAACAACCTCGGCTCCTCCTCTCCTTGAACTGTTTTCCATTCCAGCGGATCATTATAAGAACTTTGCAACTAAGAACTAGTCCCTGAATTTGCTTTTGCCCTCCTCCTCCCAATCCCCTTTTCCTCTTATGCTGTGTCTTTTAGATTGTAAGTGGGAGGGCAGGGGCCCTCTTATTACTGATCATTGTAAGCCACCCTGGAAGCCTTTTTTTTTTTTTTGGTCAAAGAGTGGTGGTGGGGAAATCCTTCAAATAAATAATAAATTATTATTATTCATCGCAATAGACTACAAGCAGAAAACCTGAGAACAGAGACCTTTAAAGCCCAATTCAGCTTAGGGCCAGTATACCTGAAGGACCAAATGCTCCCACGTGAATTTGCCTGGATGTTGAGATCCTCCTCAGAGGTCTTCTTCGGATCCCCCGGCCTTTGGAGAAAAGGTGGGTGGAGGCCTGATAGGTGTATTTTAGTGGAGGCTCCCATCTTTGGAATGCCCTCCCCAGGAAGATTTTGCCTGGTGCCAACTCTGAGGTCCTTTCAGCACCAAGTGCTGCCCTGTTTATTTGCCCAGGTCTTTGGGGTGCTTGTTATAATAGGTGTTTTATCCCTGCTTGGCTCTGGCTTCATCCTCTTTTTAAAAATCCATCTGCTGTACTGCTGTTCTTAAAGTTTTGCCATATCTTAAATTTTATCCGGTTTGTTTTAATCAGTACTTTTGTCATGAGCCACTCTGAGAACCGTTTTAGGGTTGAAGGGTGGTGTGACACTGTACAAGATGGGGCGGTGGCCATTTTATGTAAAAGGGGGGGGGCAGACTCTTGGGTCTGTACTAAGGAAGGAAGGATCCGCCTATGACTACAATAACCTCCCACACTTCTAGTGTCTATGCATTTTGAAAACACACACGCAAGCACACAAGTTTCCTTCTTGTAACCATGAGGGATAGAAAGTTGGTTACTATTTAAAAACAGAAGAGCTCCAGTTCTCGACATTTTGCAGGTAGTGATCAGCACTTGCATTAGAGGTACATTGTGAGTTTTGAGTCTCCGTTCACACACATGCTCTATGTATATTTAATTTAAGAACAATGGTGCCAGACCCTTCCAGTATGAACAGAAACGCACCTAAAACAAAATATAGATGGTCCTGGTTTATGTCCTCAGAGCTTATAGCGAAAAGGACTGAATATTTTTGCTCCTCTCCCACATGTAAGGTTCTAGGTCGCTCATGGGTTCTAAGCCATTCAAGTGGATCCAACACTGGCAAATGCTACACCCAAAGTAACACCACAATTATGCCATGCAACACAAGTGCTGTTTCTGCTGAACTGAGCAGGGCTTAGCCTAGCACAACATCTATATACCTACTTGTAGCAGAAAGGGCCCCCCCCTCCATGTCTCAACATGGGCAGAAGCCTCTGTTGAATGCGGGTGGAGCTAGGTCAATGGACACAACCTTGACAATTTGGGGGGGGGGGTACAGGAAATTCCTCCCACGTGGCATTACATGAAACACCAGTGTGGGAGGAGATATAGGTTGAAAGGAGCCTCCACTCTCATTTTTATGACACTCGCCCACTGAATCTCTGGCAAGCTGCCCTCCCCAAACCTCAGCTCCTACCCTCAGCAGCCGCGAATCTCGGTTCTGCTCATGAGTAGCAGCGGCCGACAGCACAGAGGCCTCTGCATCAACCATTCAGCGCTTTGCAGGTGATTAGAGAGCACTCAGGTATACTGAAGCACACAGCAAGACAATGTGCGCCATTCCAAGCAGTTGGTACCATCTGCTTACACTTCTGTAAGGCATGCTCTGCTTGGAAGAACAGAACAAAGCAAAAAAGATGGTTGGGGGGGGGGGCTGAAATATTGACTAACTGGACTGGGTCGGGGAAGAGGGAGTTTGGCTGGACATTTGCCCAGTTAATTTAGTCTTGCTCCCATGTGGATTTTATCAGTGAGGCAATGTTTGCGTGAATTTAACTGTGCACCCTTCCCCACTCACCCCTCCAAACACACAGCACATTCTCGTCTCTGCATTCTTGCAGAGAGCCCTGGCGATAATTATAATAAATCTTCTGGTGCGAGGGCCCAGCGCATGCTGCCCTGCTCCATGATTAAGAGATCCCTGTAATACCTTTACGGTCCCCCGTGGGCCGGGCAGAGCGAGACATAGCTAAGCATTGCATCAAACACGTTAAGAATATCTCAATCATTAAGAGGCAACCAGCGGCAGCTCCGAGAGCAATCGATGGAGCAATTAGATTTTATCAACGCCTGCTCCCCTGGCCGCCTCTCTTGCATGTGCTGGCTGGGCAAAAGGCCAAGCTGGACCTGCCTGGGGGGGGGGGGGCGGGATCCAGCCCTCTGTGAAAAGACAAGGTACAGCACCAGATGTATTTCTTTCTCTCTCTTTTTGCATCTGCAACTTGGTAAGCGAACATTTTTGTACAGGGCTGTTTTTCTTGGGGAGAGGGGAGGGTTAATGATGCAAAAAGACAATCAGAATTGAAAGCGATTTGAGCCATTGGCAACTGGAACGCTAATGCACAGAACGGGTGCCAGGGAATTATTGCTAAAAGCCCAGCAACAGCGGCGGCCCTGCCCAGCCCGTGTCCCCGTACACCAGTACATAGTCCAAAGCCCTGGGTGCGAAATCTCTGGATGCAGTCTTGAGCTTTAAGCGGGCGTAAAGTGGCTGTCTCTCTGGCTCAGAGCAAAGGTTAGCCAAGTCCAGAATTCTTTTTCTCTGACAGCCTAATGACCTTGAGAAGCTCCCACATTGGCCGTCTCCAGTATTCAGAGATAGACCGCCTCGGAACATGGGTGTCCGATTTTAGTTACAGGCAGTCCCCAGGTCGCGAATGAGTTCCGTTCTTAAGAATGTCTTTAAGTCACATTTGTACGTACGTCAGAACAGTATAGCGTAGTATACGGCATTTACGCAAATCGTGCAGATTACGTATATTACCCAATACTCTACATAAACAACGTAGAGCCGGGGAACCCAGAAGTCCGTTCATAAGTACAAGTTCTCCGTAAGTCGGACGTTCTTAACCTGGGGACTGCCTGTATTGCGGATGATTGGGTTCAGACATGATAATCCACACTCATGGGTTAAGTCTGGGTTGTTGTTGAACCGTGTGTTGTTGTTGTTGAACCGTGGGTTATCCTGTTGTCTGAACCCAGCTGAGATAACAAGCCATGGTGAACAACCCACAGTTCACAACCCAACAACAAACCATGTCTTCTCTTCATTGGTTGTTCCTGGTTAGCAAGCCATGGCTTGTTAGCGCAGTTGGGATCAAACAACACAATAACCCACACTCCAACAACCCACACTCAGCCCTCGAGTGTGGGTTATCGTGTTGTCTGAACCCAATCAATGAGAGCTGTTGATTGTTCCCCATCCTTCCTGAAATTGTCTGACCTTGTTTTGTGCCTGTGTTCGGGGTGGGAGAGGGAAAGCCTTCTAAATAAACATCCATCAGCACATCTTGTGGCGCATAATCCCTTTGAAGGGCTTTTCCCAGACAACCCTCTTGAAAAATGAGAAAGCCCAGGGGGTCAAAAATTTGGCTGAGGTGCTTAAGCCAGTCCCCCAGCTTGCCAGAAACACTGACTGTGTGCTGGACTTCAGAAGAAGTTCAACTCAAGCCAGGGTGTTTGCCTTTTAGAAGCACTGTCGGCACATTCTGTATATAAAGGCTGCCCATGCATTGAAGTAAAAGAGATTTCAGTATGCGTGCCTCAGGCTGCAACACTAAACACACTTATTAGAGCAGGAGTAGGCAAATTGGCACCCTCAAGATGTTTAAGTACAACCTCCATAAGCCCCAACCAAACATAAGCCAATGGTCAGGAACTATGGGAGTCGTAGTCCAAAACATCTGGAGCGCACCAGTACTAGGGTTTAAGCACCACTGAATACAAAGGGATTTACTTCCAAGGAAACATGCGCAGAACTGCACTGTGGTAGTGATGTGGGACAGAAAAATTTCCAAAACAAAAACTTATCCAAATTACTTTTCCAGCGTTTTATTTTTCTGCAGAGAAATTTCCATTTCATAAGTTCATTATTAAAAAATGAATGTATGCCAATTACAAATACGATATTAGGCAAGCTTGGCAGTTTGTAATTAATGTTTTGCAGATAATTATCCTCAGCAAGTATGTGAGATCATATATTTCATTGAAATACATATATGCTTTAGAGCAAAATGGAACTAATAAATAGTTTCAGTGAAACTGAAGGTGCCCTGAGAACTTTAGTGGAAGACTTGAACTCTCTTGAAGTAGATAAATGGTTGTCAGCATTATCATGCACATTTCTTTCGGTTGCTAAAATCAGTGTGTCCACAGTTTTCATTACCCTTTTTTCTTAAAATTTAAGCACTGTAATGGAAAGACATGCTTTCCATTCCATTTCTTTTTCAAGTGTTTACAAGTATTCCAGTAAACATTTCTACATTATATAACATTTGTCTCACATTAAGTGTGCTTTAATTTCCCCCCCTGAAATATTTCACGGGGGAAATTGGGACAATTTTGTTTGTACTGGGACAAAAGAATGAATAAGTTGGGACAAAATGTTTCATATTTGGACAGAAAAAAACACACATAATAAATGTTATTATAAATAGGGTACTTTTCTTAGCTTTGTTTACTAAATACAAGTAAAACAAACATTCTAAATTAGATCTCTCTAAGGCAGGGGTGGGCAACTTGTGGCTCTCCAGATGTTTTGGCCTACAGCTCCCATAATCTCATAAACATTGGCGATGCTGGCTAGAGCTGATGAAGCCATAGACCAAAACATATGGAAGGCCCCGAGTTGCCCACCCCTGATCTAGTGCATCAAGAACATTTTCCGATACAAACTAAAATCTTCCCAATGCAAATGACCCTGTGGAAATCAACCTAATTTATATTGGAAATTTTCCCTATGCAAATGAACCTAATTTGCACTGGGAAATGTTCCAATTCGATATTTTCCGGAAACCCCACATCATTCACGAGTGCTAGATTGTGTCGTAAATTAGCCCAGTCCACAGATAAGCTGTAGCTGTTATCACAGTTTAGGAGCAGGCCAAAGAGTCGTCAAGGTCGTCCTGGAGTCAAAATGCCCAAGTCTCAGTCTCGGAGCTGGCAAGAGCGTCTGGCTACACCTGATTGCAACAACAATTACTTCCAGCGTCTGTGAAGTGTGTTTGGGGCCTGCCTGGTTGCCGGCCAGATGGGCGATTAATAAATGTAAATAAATAAATAAATACATTTTAAGCCAGCGCTGACTGCCAAGGCAGCACAGCTGGGCCAGGCTGCAGATGACACATGCCTGTCCCCTCCCCAAACACACACTGGGTCGGTTGCCCTATGCCCTCCTCCTCCATCCCAAACGGAGGCACAACAGATTGCAGCCTAAAAGGTTGGAAACAGACGTGTTGAACCTCTTTCAGCCCGAGGGCCAAATTCAATTCCGGAGAAGCTCTTGGAGGCCATATTCCAGTAGTGGGCAGGGCTGAGGGCAAAAGGGGGAGGGCCGAAATACCAAAAAATACCAGCCTATTTTAGCTTAAAGTCCTTTTTGCCGGTAACTAAGCCTTGGGAGAAGCATTTCAACCTTTTAGAATGGAGGGGCTGGGCGACATGCAAAAGCCAGAAAACCATCATATGGTCGGAGGAAAGGCGGCATGGCCAGGTAAGGGGGCATGGCCATCTTGAGAACCCCGAGGGACAGACTGGAACCCCAGGTTGGCCAAGGTTGGCCCACAGGCTGATATTCAACACCCCTGGATCTAGCATAGGGAGCTCCCTTATACCGTTTCAGACCACTGGCTCCTCCAGCTCAGTCAGTATTGTTGAACAGACTGGCAATGGCTTTTCAAGGTTTCAGACAGAGAGAGGCTTTTCCCTCCTGCCCTACTGGGGGATGCCAGGAATTGAACCTGGGGATCTTCTGCATGAAAGGGATATACTCAAGCTATGGCCACTCCCAGCCACAGAATGTGATACTGGCTGCAGATGTCCGCATCCCAAGAGTCCCAGCTCCCATTTTAAACCAAACAGGTTTCTAGACCTTATGGTTGCAAAGTGCGTGGCCAATGCCAGAGGAGGCCAGAAGACTGGCCGAATAAGGTTTCCAGTGTTCAGGGGAGGGCTACGGCACCCTGGATAGCTCCTTGCTCCATCCACCACGTGACTAAAAGAAGCGGGTTAAATTATGCAAAGTAAGAGAAACTATGCAAACTTTTGCCGGAATTGCAATGCTTCAGTGCGTTGCAGAATTCGGTTTTTCTCATTGCAGTTACTTTTCCTTTAAGAAGCCCGGATTATGGCATTAGAGCTGGTCTCGCTCCAAGAGCATGGACTTTGGTCCAGTTTGAGCACTTGGCAGGGGTTGGGGGTTCTCGATGGGGCAAGATGAGCCCTGCCTATGACACCGACATCATTAAAAAAAAAAAAAGTGTTTACAACAAGACTGGACTACAGCCACCATCAGTGGTTGAAATCCCCGCTCAGCCCTGAAGCTCACTAAGTGACCTTGGGCCAGGCACTCTCAGGACAACTGGAGAGGATGTCACACAGAAAGGTTGCCACACAGAGGAGGGCCAGGATCTCTTCTCGATCATCCCAGAGTGCAGGACACAGAATAATGGGCTCAAGTGACAGGAAGCCAGACTCCGGCTGAACATCAGGAAAATCCTCCTGACTGTTAGAGCAATAAGACAATGGAACCAACAACCTAGGAAGGTTGTGGGCTCTCCCACACTGGAGGGCACTCAAGGTGCAGCTGGATGGCCATCTGTCAGGGATGTTTTAACTTGGGTTCCTGCACTGAGCAGGAGGCTGGACTCAATGGCCTTGTAGGCCCCTTCCAGCTCTACTGTTCTATGATTCTAACTACCTCACAAGGTTGTGGTGAAGATAAATGGAGGGACACGCACTCATGGACATGTACTCCGGCCTGAGATCTTGAGCAAGGGCAGGATCAGTGCCAGCGCCAGGCTGCTGAGGGCCCTTGGGCAAGACACCCTCCATGGGGCCCCTCCCTCGGGGAGTCCACCTTCTCACAGCCATTGTCGCCAGCAGCTCTTGCTCCTCGTCCTCTTTCCCACTGTTGCTACCACTTGCTTGCCTGGCAGGCAGATAGCCAGTGGGCAAGTAGGCAGGGGCATCTACTATTCCTACTCCGCTGCCGCCTCTGCACTACCACCACTGTTGTTTAAGCCACAGCAAGAGGCAGGAGAACAAGCAAGTTGCAATGGTGAGGAGGAGGAGGAGGAGGAGGAGGAGGAACAGGAACTCCAGGGGGCTCTCATCAGCAGGCCCCTGCTGGGTGTGGGCCCTCGGCAGGTGCCCGACCATACCTACCCTTGATGCCAGCCTTGCACTGGATAACAATATCCTAAATAAAGTAAGTAAATAGCAGCAGCTTTGGACTTTCCCCACTACGTATCCACTTGCCCTGCCTCTCTGGATCCTTCCCATTTGTTTCAGTGCTTCTCTCCCCCACCCACCCCCTGAGCAATTCTGAAGTTGCTCGGCTGCACATGAAAATGAAAAGAGCTGACAACATGAGGGCCATCGAGAGCCCCACTTGTTGATTGATGCGCAGTCGCCCTTTCCACGCCCGGCCCATCTCCTTCCCGCCAACACTGTCAATGGGAGGAAGGAACAGCGGGAGGTTTGACCTGCCTTTCAATCTCTCCCCCCCCCCCGCCCTCTCCCTGATTCAGCAGCAAGACAAGCCGGAGCCTGCTAAACTCCTCAAAGGTCAGACCGCAGCATAAAGTCGAGCAAGCCACTCAAGCGAGGGGGCCGGCAGGGACGGAGGCGCCGTGCGACAAGCTTCTGATTAATGCAATTACAAACCCAACCGAGGTCTCTTTCTGCTCCGCTGCCCACTAACCCCCCCCCCAGGCCGTTTCGCTTCTCCGGCAGAGCGCGTTTTCAAACACGCAGGCCGCCAAATCGGGAAACAAGGAGAGGGCCTCAAATGGCTGTGCTGTGGTTAAACAAAACCGTGTTCCCACGTCCTGTGCGACTGCCGCGGGGGACGGGGACGGGGGACACAACAAAACACGAGACACGGGCGAGATGAGCCCCCACCCCACTGCCTTATCCGCCAGGGCTTACCTACTGCTCCCAAGCCAACGTCCAAGGTGCTTCTCTTGAACTCACAGCGGTTCTGCGTCTCTGGCATAACGAGCTGGCGGCTCTGGTGGAGGTTGGAGATGAAGGAGGTGAGGTCGTTGTCCCGGCTGTGAGAGAGAGAAAGAAGAAAGGACTCACTTGCACACGCCCAAACTCTCTCCCCATAGCTAGCCAGCTTCTCTTGAGGCACTTTTGCTCCGATTGTCCCACAAGCTTGCTCTGCTATATATTAAGAACAACGGTAACCCGGGAGTTCCCTTTTCCTGTTAATAGGGCTCCTCTTGGGTTGCCAAGTGCGTTCTTCCTTTTTTGTTTTGCCCATATTTTTAACTTTAAAAAAAAAAATTTAAGACATTAAAAGAAGAAAGGATTGTTCTTTTAAGGGTGGGGGTGAGTGAGAGAGAGAGGGAGGGAGGGACCTTTTGTCTGTCCCCCTGAACACTTGAATGTTCCTCCTTCCAGCACTTCCAAAACTCTTCTGTTAAGGCAACCTTTGTAACTGACAGGAAAGTCCACCTGCTGAAGAGGTCTCCGGACCAGGGCTGCATCACCAGCAGGGGGCCCTTAACCTGGACCAGGTGGGGAGGTACCAACCGAGAATTTCCCTCATACCACCTCCAACCATTTTGGATGCCCTGTTCAAAGTGAGAGTGGCAGCGCTGCTGGAGTGGTAAGCCAACTGTCTGAGTTGGGGGCCTCAGTCCCCTCACTGGAGCTGGCCCTGCTCCAGACCCTCTGTAGTCTTGTGAGGGTCTTTCAAAAGAACAGCAATTTTCATCATAATATGGCAGGAGCAGCCTTTTTGCCAGCCCTTTCCAAAATACCCTCGTGCACTTGGTGCTCTCGACCCACGAGCTCACCTGCCGGTGGCTCCTCCTCAGCTAAGCCAAGCAGCGGTTTGCCCTTCTCAAGCGCAACACAACTAGAACATTCAGGAGAGACTCATATGACTCGATCAATAAGTGGGAGGCTGAACACAAATGGAAGAGTCAGGGAGGAAGAGAGAGGAAGAGAGAGAGAGAGAGAGAGAGAGAGAGAGAATAGAGCAGCTTTCCCCAATGCGACGCCCTCCAGTTGTGTTTGGAGTACAACTCCCATGATCCCCAACCAACATGGCCATGCTGCCTGGGGATCGTAGGAGTTGTACTCCAACACATCTGGACGGCACAAGATTGGGTAAGGCTGGAATAGAGCAATATACCGTATTTTTCCGTGTATAAGACGATACTTTTTACTTAAATTGATTGTTGAAAAATTGAGGGTCGTCTTATACACGGAAGTACGGTATGAGTGGGGGGGGGAAGGGGAGGAGGAGCGGCTGAGCCGAGCCACCAGGAGCCCTGCAGGGCAGGCGGCGGTCCCGTGGCCGGCTGAGCCAGCGGAAGAAGGGGAGGAGGAGCGGCTGAGCCGGCGGCGGGGTGCGAGCTTGACCAGGGCAGGCAGAAGGCGCCCTGTTCGCCCAGCCGTGGCGGGAGAGCAGGCGTGCGTGCGCGAGCGGCGGGGAGCGCTGCTGCAGCGCCCGCCTGCCCAGAGCCCTGCAGGCCCCGCGCCAGTCCTGTGGCCAGCATCTCCTGCGGGAGGAGGGGCGGCTGAGCCGGCGGCGGGGTGCGAACACCCCACCCAAAATATTATTTTCTGAATTTGGGGTTAGAAAAGTGGGGGGGGGGCGTCTTATACATGGGGGCGCCTTATACACAGAAAAATACGGTACTGATTGAAAGAGTAATAGATTCAACGGCTGGTCAGGCAGAAAAATAAGAGTAATGTTTTGGACATCAACCCTACTGATACAATATTGACAAGTGTCAATGGCTGAAGCCAGACAAAAATACTTTTTAGAGCCTTGAAGGTAGTTGGAAACAGGGATGGCTGTTTGCAATTTGCCCCTGCGGCAAACTAGTTTTTCAGGTTTTTATACTGTTCCAAGACGCGGCAAAAATCTGTTTGATCAGAGTCAACTGAGGAACAAAGGGAGAAATATTATTCACAGAATGGGAAGCAAAATGTCAAACAGCTTTCAACCCTGTTCTAAACTGTGTGTCTCTAGCCATAAATATTCTGACACACAGAAGGGGGACAATATATTTGGACAGTCAACTACATTCAGGTTTTAGGGAGAGATTGTAGTTCAGTGGTAGAGCCCCTGCTTTGCATACAGAAGGTCCCAGGTTCGATCCCGGGCATCTCCAGGTAGGGCTAGAAAAATACCTGCCTGAAATCCTGGAATGCTGCTGCTGCCAGTCAGTGTTGACAATACTGGGCTAGATGGTCTGATGTGGCATAAGGCAACTTCCTATGTTTCCTATCTCTCCTGAATCTCCCACCAATCAGTTTCATGGCAAGACCCTGTTGGGTTCTAGTATTATGAGAGAAGGAGTTACCATCCTGTAAGTATTGACATTACAGTGTCAACAGTACAACGGTTACAATGACTGTCAACGGTCTGACTTCGTAGAAGGCAGCTTCCTATGTTCTCCTTCCCATGCGTTCTGCGGAGATCACAAGTGACACACCTGAGCATCAACTACCTTAAATCACAGCCATCGCCACATGTCGTTTAGGGGACCACGTGTGCCAGAAGGACTATCTGGCTAGTCTCCCAAGTTGCACCATCTCTTTTTCAACACTCCCAACCTTAAGTAGCATTCTTTTCAGCTCAAACAGCTTTGCTGGCCTATCCTACTGACAAGAGTTAGCCAAAATGGCATCTCTCTCACACACACAGAACTCTGGATACATTATATTAAAAACTTCCATTTCTTCTGCTTCCCCCTTTTCCATCAGAATGATTTTCATAAGCAAACAGAAATATAAGCAAACTAAACACACAACATATACTCCATATATGTTTACCGTGTACATTTGCAGTTTGGCTGGTGTTGACAATTCCAGCTATGCTTTCTGGATGTCAGAAACACCAGTGAATGCGTATAAACAGGACTGTTGGCATTCGCTGGCTCCTGTCCAAAAAAGTGGGGGAATTATTATTCACCCACCCAAACGTTCTCGGATTTCATCTGGAAATGCCAGCATTCACATGTAAATGTACCAAATTTTGAGCACTCAATGCAAAGTTCTATCTCATCATAATCACTCACATAACTGGTAAGCTCTTTCTTCCTTAATGCAACATATTTCTGCAAACTTGTCTCTGAAGCTGTCCTCTTCCATTTGTCTCCACATAAACGGGCAGCTCCGAGGACTGGCTCGTGCTGATCTCCCTAGCCACTTTAATACCTTTTTTCAGGAGGTCCTCTTATACAAAAGCCTTTCCATACACACACACAGGTAAGATACACACACACACTTAACCTGATGTGTACCAACATGTGGTATTAAAGGGCATAAAATGCTTGACTTGCCAGTGTTCCATAAATTACGATTCAATAACCACAAGAATTGCCCACTGTTTCCGTTTTAGAGGACCAAACTCAAGCATTGAGCCTCCTTTAGATAGGAACCCAAGAACCGCCCTACAGGGTCTGATCAAAGATCTATCTTCTGCTTGCAACAGCAGCCAGTCCGATTCCCCCAGATATTTTTATTATTATTATTATTATTATTATTATTATTATTATTATGATGTTTATGTTTATGTTTATGTTTATCATTTATGAATCATTTACTAAAAGCTGTACAGAGATTAAACCATCTCACAATCTAACATAGGGGTGGGCAGAAGGTAGATCTGGATCAACTGGTTGATTTGCAGTAGATCGGCAAAGATTTCTAACTCCCAACTATTTAACAAGAGGAGCAACAAAATGCCTCCTCTCCTGCCCTAAACTACACCGCTGAAATTTAGAAAACTTGCAATAATGAGGAGTGGATTTGTACGTGGAAAGACGGCAAGCTCTATCCTGTTCTGGTGCCCCAAAACAAGTTCCTGGTCTTAGAATTATTCAGTTCCAAGTGTGTTTTTCGCACCAGGCTCTGGTTGGTGGATCTCAGGGCTCAAAACCCCCCAACAAAAGTAGATCCCGCAAGCCTGTCGCCTGCCCACCAGTGATCTGACAGACACCATGCAAAAGGGGGAAAGGAATGGAGAGTGAAGAGTAAAGCAAGCAAATTCAGGCACTGAATCTTGAAGTTACCTGGTACATCATTTCAGCAGCAGCAGCATCTTATCTGGAAAGGTGGGCCTCCCTTCCTTCAAGTACATATACACTGCCCCAGCGGCCCTTAGATGCATTTTTTTTACCAGATAAGCAGACTCGAAAGCCTGGGGTAACCTTTCCCCTTTTCTCTCTCCCAAGCAACTCTGAATGTGGAAGGGACCATTTAGCAATCGCAGCCTTTGGTAGACCTAACCTCCATGCACTTTATCTTCTTTGTCTTCCCCTCCACGTTCCAAGGAATGCAAAGATGTGAAAACTTTTTCATTACCTGAAAGGATTGAGCCAAAGAGGGTTCCATACTCACACGACCAGCGGCCTCGCTCTGCGCATCGGCGAGACACAACACATGACCGCCAGTGTACTGCCTCCGCAAAGACCGCCCTAACCCGCACCGGCTGGGGCGACTGAGAGGGCTCACTATCTGCCAAATTACTACCTAGCTCTCCTCACTCTTTAAATAGACGACCCCCGCACCAGCCCTGCATTCCCCGCCCCCAGCTTGGGCCAGAAGTGCTGTGAGCTGCTCCGGTGAGTCCATAGAGAGTATGGAAGAAAGCGGGGGAGAGAGAACATGCGCTAATCTCTAGCCAGCGCTCTGCTTAATCAGATAAAGTTTATGACAGAAAAGTCATTACACGGAGGTGCTGCCGATGTGCGTCTGGCTCTGGATTTTCACAGGGGGGGCTGCAGACAATGCTCTCCACCCGGCCCCTCCGCTGTGCCAAACGTGACCTCGCTTCAAGCCTTCCAAAGGTGTTTTAGCTGCTGTCCCCCTTTGCCAATGTTCATTCAAGGTAGAATCACCCAAGTCGTTGCTCCCAGGAAGCCTCTCAGGTGAGAAAAGGAGCCAGTTCTCACTGCAGACAGATTGAGCTGCACTCCCCAATCCACCCCTCCACCCTCACCAGAACCACCGCAAGCAATTTTGAGGCTTATCCTAGCCTAGATGCCTCCTTCGAGGTGCATTACGCAAAATATTTGTAAAGGAGTTTAGGGGATTAATTTGAGGCGATTATCGGTTCCTCTTAATCGTGCAAATCAATATCTCTGGACATCGGGGACAGAGGACAGATAAAAGCTGCCATCAGCACAACAGGAAAGGTGTGTGTGTGTGTGTGTGTGTGTGTGTGTGTGTGTGTGTGTGTGTGAGATGGACAGGCCAATGAGTTTAATTGGTTTGTGATGATCCCCTACACATGTCTGGTGGAAGTTCTCTCTGGGCCTTTTTGTCTTATATGACCATAGGCATCGACCGTGCTACAGTCCAGAAATTCTGTCTCCCATAAACCAATAAAAGTTTGGATCTGCCTAACTCCAGCTTTGTTTAGATGAGTGGTGGGGAACGTGTCGCCCTCTAAATGTTGGACTGCAACTTCCATTAGACCTAGCCAACATAGCCAATGGTGAGGGATGAGGGAGTTGCAAGTCCAACATCGTCCTGGGGGCCACACATTCCCTGTTCCTGGTTTAGACAAACAGATGAACTGTACCATTTCAGACAACAGGTTGAGAGGATCATACGCTTACCCACGGGTGGAAGCACAGAGGATCATACACTTACCCACGGGTTGAAGCACAGAGGATATACGCGTACCCACGGGGTGTGTGTGTGGGGATCTCCCTGGCCCTAGAACACTACATAAGATCCCAGATGCAAATTCTGGCATCTCCAGGTAGGGCTGGGAAACACCCCCATGTGAAACACTGGGGACCCACTGTCAGTCACGATAGATGATTGCTCTAACTTGCCTATAAGGCAAGCCCTTTAACTCTGAACCGTGAGGACTGGAATCCTACTCTATCATTGGGGAAATGATCACAGCTCAGAGGCAGGGCAACTGCTTTGCATGCAGAAGGTGCCAGGGTCAATCCCTGACATCTCCAGGTAGGGCTGTGACAGACCCCTGTTTGAAACCCTGGAGAGCTGCTGCCAGTCAGTGCAGTAGATGGACCAAGGGCCTGAGTTGATATTTATTTATTTATTATATTTATACCCCGCCTTTTTTCCTTCAAGGAACCCAAGGTGGCTTACATAATCCTCCTCCTCCTCCTCCTCTCCATTTTATCCTCACAACAACCCTGTGAGGTAGGTTAGGCTGAGAGTCAGTGACTGGCCCAAAGTCACCCAGTGAGTTTCATGGCCGAGCGGGGACTAGAACCCAGATCTCCCGAGTCCTAGTCCAACACCCGAACCACTACGCCACAGGTAAACCAGAAAAGTTCGAAAATAACTGAACTGATGGCGAAACACGGGGACCCTTAAGCCATGGCTAGCCTGAAGGAGAGACCATAGATGCCTCCCTAAAAGAAAAAATACCCCTCGGTTCCAGGGCTGGCTCCAGGTTTTAGAGGGCCCTTGGGCAAGGCACCCTCAGTGGGGCCCCTCCCCCAGTGAGTCGACCTTCTCACCGCCATGGTCACCAGCGGCTCCTGCTCCCCCCTGTTCCTCTTCCCCGACATTGCTACCACTTGTTTGCTTGACAGGCAAAGAGCCAAGGAGCAAACAGGCCGGGGTGGCATCTCCTGCTCCTCCTTCAAGTTCTGACCGCCTCCATTGTCTGGGCCAGAGTGAGAGGAAGGGAAACAAGCAGGTTGCAATGCTGAAGGGGAGGAACAAGCTTAGGGGGCTCTTGTCAGTGGGCCCCTGCCGGAGCGTGGGCCCTCGGCAGGTGCCCGACTCTGCCGGCCCGGCTTCCTTCTGTTGAACGCTTCAAACCTGGGTGGCTACTTAACACAGGCAGCTATTCTGAACCCACCCGGCCTTTCTCAAATACGCACACACACACACACACAAAATCAGATTAGCTGTCTGATCCCTTCAAGCAGCATAATATTATATTTTTTTTAAAAAAAATGGATTAGAGAGAGAGAGAGGGAGGGAGGGACAGAGATCTCCTGAGAGGTTGAGAAGGAGACAGATAATCTCCTGAAAGACTGAAGGTTGCCGTAACCATTTTCAATTTGTGCAAGTTTCCTCCCACAGCCTCGCCTTTTGCTAATTAATGCTTTGGAAGGCTTTCAGTGTTGACTGAGCAGAGAAGAAAGGTAGGCTGGAATACAGATGGAACCTATTCTCTCTCTCTCTCTCTCTCTCTCTCTCTCTCTCTCTCTCACACACACACACACACACACACACACACACACACACACAGGCATGCCCCCATCTAACAGTTTTAGCGATAAAGAATGGCTTGGTCACCTATTAGACTACGTATATCAGAAACCGGTAAGGAAAATGCAACCTACAACAAAACATTACACCGACTGGGTTCAGACAACATGATAATCCACACTCAAGGGTTGAGTATGGGTTGAGTGTGGGTTGCTGTTGAACCATGGATTGTCGTTGAGACACGGGTTGTCGTGCTGTCTGAACCCAGCCATGCTAACAAATCACAGTGAACAACCCACAGTTCACAACCGAACAACAAACCACAGGTTCTCTTCATGGGAGAAGTTCATTACAAATCCGTTACAAAAGGACTTTCCCAAAATGTGGTTTTTATGGGAAGAAAACCTGGGATTGACACAGACTGGGGATAGTGTCTTGCGTTGCACCCGTGTATGAGGGGCAGTAGCACCCCAATAAATTCCCCATGTAGTTTAGCACCTGGAGGACTCCCAATGCCCAACAGCATATAATGTTTCAAAGCCTGCTAGTTAAATACCCTCCAGTCCAGCCAGCTGCCAGGGGTTCTTGCTTCACCACTAATTTCAAGTTAACCTGGGATGATTCTGTCCCAAAATATTTTCCAAATGATCTGGACACACACACAAAGATGCACACAGGACTGGAGATCTAGACTAGAACAAAACACAAACACAGTTGTTAATGTCTCTGTCGAATGCCCCGATTAATCTATTGTCTACATTTAATGGGACTAATAGTTCGTTTGCCTTCCCTCAAAAGGCCGACTGTCCTAATCCATCCTCCATAATGGCAAGATAATGATTCACCAGAGGCAACGCGATAGCTCTGTAGCTTACGGGAAATGGATCTCAAGAGGCTATATAAGCGTGAGATGACCTCTGGGCAGAAAGATAACCTCAGCCAACTGCCATGGCAGGGAAAATGCAGCCAGGTGTTTTCATTGTCCTACAGAACCTCTGGAGTGATTTAGCATACCCTCTCGCGCTCACACACACTTCTCACAAAACGGAAGCCCTATTCAGGCATTCTGAAAGGGGTGTGCAGAAGGAGCACGCTAGTCCCAGTTGCCTCCTCATGTGCTTCTGTTGCCCTTTTCCTTGTGGAGGGTGACTTTCTGAAAAGGAGAGCCTCCACATATACAGGAGGCTTGCCAGGCAATGGAGAAAGCTGGAAAATCATTCTTATTAAGCAAAAAAGAAAAATACAAATATAAAGCATGCTTTTCCTAGTAGTTGATGTTTAAAAATAGGGTTGCATGAAAGAGCATACTGACTTTATACTTCTAACAAGCCTGCTTCAATCGATGTCCTTTTTTTAGAGGAGTATTTAATTAACACTGTACCTCTCAAATAAAATAAAACTGCTGGAAGAACGATCCGTCCGCTCTGTAAAAACTGTGTGTTTCTGTAGGTCTTTGACAGTTGTCTGCTAAAATGGTAGCTCCCAGTGACCAGCAAAGTCATTTATTTATTTTTTAATGGGGAGCCATTTAAATTTCCCCAAAATTCAAAAAAACACCTCTGGACAGGGCTTTCTGGGGGAAAGCAAAATGGCGGCCAATCATATTCTCTTCCCTGGAAAAGAATTTCTCCTCAACCCTGACACAAAACAGCCAATTTTGAAGTGAGTGAAATGGCTGAGAATTGGTCATGGGACAGCTCAGTGCAGCCAACGTTTAAGGTCAGCTACAGTGGCATAAAAAGGCATACTGTATCTATATTTCAAACTTCTATCAGCCATAGACTGGTTTAATTATCAGGCCTCCCCACAAAGCATCCTGGGAATTCTAAGCTGAGTGAGAGTTCTGACCTCCTCACAGAACTACAGTTCCCAGGGTTCCCTGGAGGAGAGAGAATGGCTACTAAAGGTGCAATCCTATGCAGTCCCAGTTCAATACTCTGACCACACCACCACACTGGCTCTTTCTCTGTTAGATTCTCCACTGTGGATACCACAGCCTGGATTCTAAGGCTGTTTGTTTACTTTGAAAATGTCCCTGTTGCTAGTTTACAGGCATTAGCAGTCAGTCACATCTTTAATGGGGGGGGGGGAAGGATGAGGGGTCTAATGCAGTGTTCTCCAACCTTGGGTCCCCAGATGTTTTTGGCCTACAACTCCCAGCATGTCCCAGCCAGGCATGCTGGGAGTTGTAGGCCAAAAACATCTGGGGACCCAAGGTTGGAGAACACTGGTCTAATGGATCAAGACAATTAACCAAAAAATAAATCAGTGCCAGGATCCGTGCGTCTCAACAAGAATGTGAGGCACTGTTGGCGGTCTGGTAAGATATCCAAGGGTTAGAGCTCAAAGCAATGGGTGTCAAAAGGTGGGAAATACACCTTTTGTGTTTGTGTGTGTATGTGATGGAAAATAGCAATATGAATGAGGTATATCAAATAGGGATAGGATAATCTGTAAATTTCATTATCTCTTACATTTATTTATTTATTTATTTATTATATTTATGGTATACCCCGCCTTTTTTCCTGCAAGGAACCCAAGGCGGCTTACACAATCCTCATCCTCCTCTCCATTTTATCCTCACAACAACCCTGTGAGGTAGGTGAGGCTGAGAGTCAGTGACTGGCCCAAAGTCACCCAGTGGGTTTCATGGCTAACGGGGACTAGAACCCTGATCTCCCGAGTCCCAGTCCAATACTCTCACCACTACGCCACACATTTTCCCCTAATGTGGGGCCACCTCTCTTGGCGCCTTCCAGACTCCCTGCCCCTCCTGATTTGTATTTTATTTTTTTAAGATTTGTTTTAAAATTACTGGGAGGCTGTAAAGCAACCAGTGGCACCACCTGGGGCCGGACTTCGGGGAAGAGGTCCAGCGCTCCACTCGGCAGGATGAGCAAGAGGGTCCCCCAAATGCAGTAGGCTTACCACATTTTAAAGTAAGTGGGGTAATACACACAACTATCCCCCCCCCCTTTGTAAGACCATGAAGTCCAGCGTCCAAAATTATCTAACTGCATTACTGGGCCTAACAGCTGTACAACCGCTCCGTTCAGTCGCTATGCCTCACCCGCACATAACAATGCATAATCATCTTGAACAGGCTCATCCAAATAATTTGCAACGTGCCTAAACCGATCACTGACACCCACCGGCATATTTGGGGGGGAAAGAACGGAAGCCCCAAAAGATAACGAGATCTGAAATACCACAGAAAAGCATTGCTTTAAAAGAGGAGGGGGAAAAGAAACTTTCACTCATCTTGGCATCTCTTAACGATCCTTCTGCCGCTGCAGGGATCGTATTAAATTTCCCTGATCAATACAGTCTCCATAAACCTGTCCCGACCCTCTGCCCTTCCTTAACATATAAAATAAAATCCAATATGCAAAGTGGGGAGCGGTTGTGGCGGCGACGGCAGCAGCACAGACGGAGCTGGAGAACCACAAAGACATTAAGAAAATAGACGGAGGCATCCGTCTGCCCACCCATGCAGGCAGAAGCTACTGGAAAGGGATCATACACCCGATCACTTCCAGAGTTATCAGTTTAGCACCAAACCAGCATCACGAGAGGAATGCTTGTAAAGGCGCTACAGTGAACGCTGATCGCCAACGCCCAAATTGGGTTAAGCCTTTTTTGCAGTGCAGATCGTGGTGGAGAGTCGCTTATATATAGCAGGGGTGGGCAACACGTGGCCCCCGCAGTCTCCCAGTGTGGCCTCTGCCACCACCACCCCAAAATTTGGGGGGACCCAAAAAATAAAAAAATACTTCCTCCACCCAACTAAATGGCATCTGGAGCTGCTACGGAGCCCCGCAGTTGTGCTTTTGGGGGGGTTAGTTGTTTGTTATTTCCCCCCCCCCCATTTTTGGCACCTACAAGGGGGGGAAATCTCCCAAAGTTGCCCAAGGACATCTGAATCCTTGAAAAACACCCATGCAGACGAGGCGTCTCCATTCACCCACAGGGCTGCAAATGTGTTATTTCGACCTCCCACTCTTAGCAATGTTTGATTGTTTGCTACCTAGAAGCCTGTCAAGGCGGGCAGGCGTAGAGGAGTGGGAGAGGTGGGAGAGTGCCGCAGGCCCTTCCCCTAGCCTTCCCCTCTTCCTTCTCCTCCTAGCCATCGATGGCATCACTGACCGTGGGCAGTGCAAGGGGCAGTGCTTAGCCTCCTTTCCCAAATCTGGTCCTGATCTCATCCCTCAACAGAGGACACAGACCTCAGACTTTGAGGGGCAGAGATGGAATGTCGCCTCCACCCACCCACCACCCACTCAGGAAAAAGGTTGGTGAAGGACGCCGCCCCTCTTTACATGGGTCCACGGAACTAAGTTACAGCTGAAAGAACCCCTGTGAAAACTGAGAGTTGACGGAATGGGGCAAAAAAAGATCTCAGAAACCTCTCCCCAGCTCTGCAGATGTCCTCTCAGCAGCTGTGCTCCCACCTGCCTCCTAATGTTCCCTAGGAACAACATTATATGGTGGCTTGTTTCGCCCTTCCCTCCCAGAAAGAACACCTATAAGAACGTTGAAACTAAGAACTGATGCCCGAGTTTTTGCTTTTTTCCCTCATCCCTCCCAATCCCTTTTCCTTTTGTGTTGTGTCTTTTAGATAGGAAGCCTGAGGGCAGGGACAATCTTATTATTAATCTTTGTAAACCACTCTGGGACCTTTGGGGGCTGAAGAGTGGGATAAAAATACTGCAAATAAATAAATAATTCCCAGGGGGGAAATAAAACAACAGGTGCCAGTCACAGAAAGGAGCACCGCCACTGGTAAATTTGTCCCCCCATTTCTGTTAAGTTTACCCCCATTCCCGAAATCACTGAAATGACACCTGGGTTAGGGTATTGGATTGGGACTGAGAAGACCTGGGTTCAAGTCCCCACTTAGCCATGAAGCTAAACGGGTGACTTTGGGTCAGTCACTGACTTTCAGCCTAACCTACCTCACAAGGCTGTTGTGACGATAAAATGGAGAGGAGGAGGATCATGTGTGCTGCCTTGGGCTCCCTGGAGGAAAAGATGGGATTTAAATGTAACGAATGAATGAAATGAAATGAAATGAAATATGTGTGTAGAGCTCGATGCACACTAGGGCCTAACCACACAATCTGTACACCTCAGTTTCAGTGTACACCTCGGAAAGCCAGTGTGGCGTAGTGGTTATGTTAGACTGGGCCTCGGGAAAGCCGGCTTCTAGTCCCTGTGTCCACCACGAAGCTCACTGGGTGACTTTGGGCCAGTCACTGATTCTCAGCCTAACCTACCTCACAAGGTTGTTGTAAGGATAAAATGGAGAGAAGGAGGAGGATTATGTAAGCCGCCTTGGGTTCCTTGCAGGAAAAAAGGCGGGACAGAAATATAAAAAATACATAAATACTGATCATGTCATTCAGGCCTGCACATATAGGCCCCTCTGCAAACGTACAACCATCAGGCCACCTAGAAGCAGCTTCCACACAACTGGGAAAACTATTTAAGGGCGCCCCAGATCCCTGAGCATCTGGGCTTGGGTTCCCGCTCCCGGGGGGGGGGGGGAGCTGTCCATCCAACAGCAACTGGGTTCAGTTCAAACAGCCTACCGGAGCACTGCAACCAGACCAGATAACAGGGTCGCTGCTGCTGCTGCTGCTATTCACGCATGGGTGACAAATCAAATGTACCAAATCACGCTAGACTGCGCTGTCCGCTTTGGCGGGTCATTATATCAAGAGTTGATGGAGACTTGTCAACCTGGCACTGCAGCTTTATCAAAGCTGAGTTTAGACAGGCCTGGGTGGTGTGTGTGTGTCCCTGACTGTCCCTACGAATAGCCATGGGAACATCGGACGTTGCCTTATACGGAGTAAGGCCCTTGGTCCATCTAGCCTGGTATTGTCGACATGGACCAGAAGCGGCTCTCCAGGGTTTCAGGCATGAATTTTGTCCTACAACTCCCCATCAGCCCCAGCCAGCATATCCGGGAGAGAGAGGGATGAAAGGAGTTCTAGGTTAAAACAGGGGCAAGCAATGTGGTGCTGGCCAGCACCAACTTGCTCCTGGACACCTTTCTTAGGCGCCCGCCGAAGCGCCCTATTCCTTCCCCCAAAAATTTCAATTAACACATTTTCGGCTGGGATTGCTGTGAAATAGTGTGTGTGTGGGGGGGGGTTGTGCTGAAAACTCACAGAAGTTTAGTGTGTTGGGGCTCAGACCATACCTCTGCCTCGCAGAACCAGAGTCTTTGGGGCAAGTTACTTGTCACGCCCCCCCCGGGAGCCATTTTGTGGGGGTGCCCAGGGCAGTTTCTCAAATTGCCAAATGTGCCCACAGCCCCAAAAGATTGCCTAACCCTGAGCTCTGGAGGGCTACAAATCTCACACACCCTCCTTCTCATCCTCGGTGCCCTTCTAGCACCCAAACAAAGTGCGCCTTTGCAAAAGTGGTTCTTCTCGCCCAAGTTTTTAAAAGGAAAGGAAAATATAAGGTGACAGGATCATGCCTCATGCATCGTCCAGAAATGGAGGCGATGTATCAGTCAGAGCCACCTAAACGAGAGCGAACACCAAGGGACGTGGCACACAGGCGTGTAAATCAGCCGGAGACTGCGCCGAAAGAAAAATAATGATCTTTTTATGGACGCCATTAAAAAGGGAACCCCAGCCTGGTCTATAAATACTGCTGCATCGACATGCTGCTGCCTGAACAGCCTTATTTAACAGAAGCTGGTGCGTAGCCTCTGAGCTGTATGAATCTCAAGGACAGTTTGACTGGTTTGGGGGGTTATGGGGGGGGTGTTTGTTTTTAAAGTGTAAAGGCAAATTTCATCTTAGCCAGGATCTTCAGGGGCAGTACTCTGACCTGGGCATTCCTGAGTCAAGAACTCTTGAATACCTTTTAGGGCAACTGAAAGCCAAGAGGAACAAGCTGAAAAAGGTTAGCTAACAACAACAACAACAACAACAACAACAACAAAAGCCTTCCAAAACTAGAGATGCCCTTAGCCCTTTTAGGGCAAGGCCAAAAAGGACCAGAACTTAAGGACCAGGTTACTGAGGGCAAATCTCAAACATTAAGGGCTTAAAAGAGTGTCCTCAGGGAAGAGTTGTTTGTACTTGTGTGCACCAGTTTTCCCAGCCCCCCCCGCCCCCAGGCCTGTTTTTAGCTTGAGTATGAGCATGTGATGGATTTTCAAAGAAGTAGTTACTCCTGCAATGCTGAGGTTTTAAAATCTCTTTTTGCTATAAGGCAGGGGTCGGGCAACTTGTGGCCCTCCATATGTTTTGGCATATAACTCCCATAATCCCTCACCACTGGATATGCTGGCTAGGGCTGATGGAAGTTGTAGGCCAAAACATCTGGAGGGCCACAAGTTGCCCACCCCTGGTTTAAAGAGTGTGGCTTTACAGCTGCTGCTAATATGAATGTTTAGGAGCACACGTTGTTTTGTACCGATTACTTTAAAAGGCCTTGGATATTGTTGTTTATATTAGTTACCCTGGGAGCATTGAGGGGATGGATTGCGTTACACACACACACACACACACACACACCAAACCATGCAAATGAAGACGCAGCAGCAACCACCACCAAAATGTCACCAAAGGCAAACACTGAAACAAACTTGTGGGTTGCTCCTTGGACAAAACATCTGAAGAATTATGAGGGAGGCCAGAAACGTTTTGATAAAAGGAGCAGTTGTTGCAGTAGTCGTTGTCATCATCGTCATAATCATCATCATCTCTTCTACTTCCACAGTGGGGTTCCGCATCCGGCCAGCAATTGTCACTGGATTTCACATGGCAAAATCCAATATAAGCTTGGTGGTTTCTCTTTGGGCAAAACATCTGAGGAAATACCTCAAGGAGAGACCTCCTCATATCTCTATTTCATCTCATCCCTCCTTCAGGGAGTTCAGAAGCAGCACACATGTCCCGCATCCTCTTTTATCCTCACAACAGCCCTGTCATGTAGATTAGGCTGAAAGGTGGTGACCAACTCAAAGCCACCCAGCAGGTTTTGTGGTCGAGGAAGCCCAACGTGCGAAGCCACTACACCAAAGAGGCTCTCGCAGTTAGTAGTATTTACCGGAAGTGGGGTAATTATCTGGAATTTTGCAGTGCAAGCAGTGTACATCGTCATCTACCCTGATTTCTTTTTCTTTACAGTTCCCCACAGCTCAGAACAAACTGGATGGTCCATCCGCAATTTTTTTTTTTTTTTTTAATGGAAGCAGAGGTCACGTTCTCTGCTTGAGGATAAATTTAGCATAGCTTGGGAAGCAGGAAGGAAAAAAAAAACACATTTTCCATAATGGCACAAGCAGTGGTAAATTTGGGAGTGCAGGCACTCATCATGACAGTCCCCACAGCCATGAGTCCAAAAATCCAGGCTGCTGTGTTGATCCATATCAACAAAAGTCAGTACTAGCAGTTTTCATCTCCACTGGGAGCAGGTCTTTTGTCAAGATAATGGGTCTGAATTGCCCATTCAAGACCAAGCCAGCCCAAAATGCTTTGCATTACAATAAGGCACAATATATTGCTGCTGGGAAAATCCATCTCCCCCCGCCCCCACTGTGAGGATTGCAGCTTAGCTCAAAGGGAGCAGGGAAGTCTGAGAGGGGTGGCAGATGACGTCAGCGCCCCTGCTAATAAAAAGTGCTCTCACCGCGTCCCTGTGCACCCCAGCTCACAGAAAAAAATATGAGAAGTGTTCATTCACAGCAGCACAAAATCTCCCGCCGGTCACAGCCTAGAATCAACACTACAACAACTGGGCTAGAACTAAAGTCCAAATGTCTGGGGAAATTAGTACATCTTTGTCTGGTGCCAGAAATATGACAGTGCCGGCGCTAGACAAGCTTCCTTGGGGAGAACGTTCCACAAACAATTGGATTATCACAGAGAAGGCCCATTCCTGTACTGCCAGCCACCAACTTCTCTCAGAGGGGACACACAGAGAAGGTCCTCTGAGGCTGATCTCATGGACCAGGCAGGTTCATACGGGGAGAGGCAGTCCTTGAGGTACTGGGGACCTAAGCCATGTAGGACTTTATAGGTTAAAACCCACACTTTGCTTTTGGCCCAGAAACAAATTGGCGACCAGTGCAAGGGAGCCGGGACTGGGCTTACATGTTCACATTGCCTAGTCCCAGTCAACTACCTGGCTGCCGAATTCTGAGCTGGCTGCCATTTCCGAACCACCTTCAAAGGCAGCCCGACAGCCAACGCATTGCATAGTTGTGTGCTTCACAACTGAATATAGTGCTCAAGGACGTCTAAAGAGGCCCTCCGTAAGACCATTAAGTCCAGAGTCTAAAATTACCTGATGGCACCACTGTCCACGTTCTCCGCACCGTGGTGGCGGATTTTATAGGAAACAACAAAAGAGGGAAAGGAGACTCTTGACTGCCTAATTACAGATGTTTATTATGCCCGGCGCGTTTCGGAAAATCACTGTTCCTACGTCAGGGACCGCTTATCTTCTTTTAGATGTTTTGAGAAGAAAGTCCTTTGAGTGTCTCTTCTACAAAAATATGTTTTCAAATAGGCTATGTTCTCAGAATATATCTTTGTAGAAGAGACACTGGAAGGACTTCTCAAAGCATCTAAGAGAAGGTAAGCGACCACTGATGAAGGAACAGCGATTTTCCGAAACGCGTCGGGCGTGATACATGTCTCCGATAGGCACTCGAGAGTCTCCTTCCTCTGTTTTGTTGTTTCCGTTACCACAAGTGCCTTCTCCTCTCATTGCTTTACCTTGGTGGATTTTATATACCACTATCACGCTCCCACCCGTAGCTGTCTGTTTTTAAACTAAAAAAAAAAGCTCCAAACATGGAGGTCTTTCCTATTACGGACAAGTGCTACAGCCCCACAATTGCCTTGGTTGCCCTCTTCTACAGTCTCGTACCTTTGCACAGCAAGCAGAATTAACACCCTCTTGCTTGGGTGTGAACGATTCAAACAAGAGGCCGCCACAAGCCTTTGGGCTTTGCCTGCGAGTGGAAAAGGCCTTGAGTTGGCAAGCAAGGTCAGTGCCTCCAAAGCTCCCGGGTACGTAAAACCAGGACCTCTGAGTCAGCCGAAAGAAAAGGACGGCGATCTGAGAGAAGCTGACAGCTCAACTTGATCCGAGCCCCCTCTTAACTCCCTCCTTCTCACACAGCCCCCCCCCCCTCGGTGCGCTTATCGCCTTGCACACAGCACGACAAAACCTCCCTAATCGCCCGCTGCATGGCCAATACCTTTCTTCTCCGGTCGATGGCGGACAGAACAGCCCCGGGAGGATAAAACCTGAAGATGAGCAACTCAAGGATTTGGGTCAAGGCTCTCAAGCTTTGCAATCGAGTGTCTAATCAGCGAGCGGGGAGGGCGAGAGATGGAAAGAGGGAACATGATGCTGAGCGCACAAGTGCGCTTCGATATTGAACGGGGGGGGGGGCTTGCGACCAGCGGAGAGGCTGTGGCATTGTTGTTTTCGTCCGAGATGCTCAGGTCGGCCTTGGGCAAATCAACATGAGGAGAACGAGGCTATGCAGCCCTGCAGATCAAGAGAGCTTCTGTTACTCTGCCACCTTACTCTAGTGTCAAGCCAGAGATGCTGCAAATCTGGACTTTGGATCTCTGCTAGATGCTGGAATTTTAAAGACATCCTGAATTCCTCTCTTCTTCAGATGGCAAGCAAGACCCCCTTGGCTTCATTTCCATCTCCTCTGCCCTGTGAGCTATTCCCTATCACGTAACAGAGCCAGTGTAGTATAATGCTTAGTTTTTGAGACCTGGAGTGGTCCAGGTTCAAATCCCTGCACAACCATGAAGGTCAGTGGCTGGCCTTCAGTCAATGTCTCTCTCTCAGCCTAACCTACCCTCACAGTGAAGAGCACCTGCTTTGCATGCAGAATGTCCCAGATTCAATCTCCAGGTAGGGCTAGGAAGGAATCCTGCCTGAAACCCTGGAGAGCTGTTGCTGCCAATCAGTGTTGACAATGCTGGGGTAAATGGACCAAGGGTGTGACTCAGTCTAAGGCAGCTTCCTGTGTTCCTAGGAATATTTTCAGGATACAATGGAGGAGGGTGGGAGGAGCCCATTGTAGCTCCTGGCTGGAAGTGCGGGATAAAAATGCAATATAATAATATTGTATTTTCTCAGAGCTCACAGACGCTGCCTCTACTAGATGAAGACGGATTATTTTCTCATCTAGCCTAGTATTGCCCACTCTGACTGGCAGCAGCTCTCTGGGGTGTCAGGCATAGACAGCGCCCCTTCCCATCAACTGCTACCCCCACTTTCTAACTGGAGATGTCAGGGACTAAACCTGGGACTGCCCCATAGCTATGGTCCTTGTTCCCTATCCGTGCTAGTTTTTCACTCACCATCAGGGGCAAATGTATGGCTGAGAATTCTGATGAATTATGCCTCCCTGCAGAATTTAAATGGCATAGGGCATTTCTGCTTTGCAGACCGATTTTCCTCATCCCCCACAATTCCAATTCCACCTTCAAGGTGAGGCTCACCCTCAGTTCCAGCTACTAGGCCTTGTGGTAAATGGACATTTTCTACCAACGAATGAAACCTTGTGTCTCTTTCCCCCATTTTTACTGTGGCATCGAGTTCGGCAAACATGTAACGTGGCATCAATGAGTGTGGCGTTTCCCTCCTCCCACTCACAGCCAATAACCTAAAGGCAGGGGTGGGAAAACTTATGACGTGAGAGGTGAGAGCCACAGGAGAGTGAACTAGAGGCTTAGCCACCATTTGGGGGAACAAACAATGTATTTACTGTAATGTCTAGCTTGAAGCATGCAGTTACTCTCTTTCCTTGGGAGAATCTTCACTAGGGCCCCCCTTTCATGTGAGAGGCACTGCTGTGCCGGTATTTTTTCAAGAGCAGTCATTGCTCTGGAGGCCCACACAGATGAATACAGGACAGTATCCACTGTGTTTACAAGGTGATCAAGGGCCACACACAAATGCATAGTGTTCTAATCGTGGGAGAAGTAGGAGGAGTTTGAAAGGTCCCATGTCTTGTATAATTTGTGCTTGTAGCGCAAGCACATAACACGAGCCTCAGTATAGTGCTGCAATTGTGGGAGAAATGGTGCTGTTTCAGTTTCCATTTTCTCTTCTTTTTAAGTCTACTGAATGCACCTTCGATGGTGCACAGCAATGGGGGTTTAAAAATAAATTGTGTGGTAAATTCACAGGTGCACATCTCCGTAAACGCAGTCAAAAATAGCAGCAAAAAAATAAATAAATGGAGAGATGTGGGCAGGAGGTGGAGAAGGTAGGGAGGTCATGGTGCCATTCTGGGTGTTTGTTCTTGTGTTTTTTTTTCCCCCTTGGTTTCCTAGCCACCAAGTTGGAACACACGTGACTTTGTAGTGCATGGAAACCACAAGCACCAGAAAAAAACGCCATAAAACTAGTTTGGGAAACAACAGAATATTGAGGACGAAATAGTGTCAGCACAGTGGGTTGAGGTGTCTGTCATGTGTCTCCCCCATGCACGAGCCAGACATTGGAGTACCAGGGTAAGACACTCGTGCAGTTTAGCCCCTTCTGCTGTCGAGGGCACTCCATCGTTGCAAAAGGGCCCTCAGACATTCTGTGTTCTCCTCAGCTATCAGTCTTTGTACGTCTCAACATCCACGTTCCCTTGTTCACCTACACTCTGCTGCCTTCTGAAGGGCTCTTTGCATACCAAGGAGACATGAAGTAGACACCTTCCTTCCACTCTTGGCGGATGAAGGAGGAGTAATTGCAATATCCAAGCTCAACACAAAGAAACAGCGTGCTTAAAATTTCCCAGAGGTGGGGTGGGTGGGGGTGTGAGGAGAAACGCGGTCCTGATAAAAATATAATTAAGTATCAAGGTTGTTCATAAAGATGGTCAGCACAGGAGGAAACTCCAAAATGAGACCCAAGTATGTTTAAAGAGGGGGAGGGCAGAAAATTTATCTGTGCAGCACTCTCCAACTCAGGTATGAACATCCATCCAAGCGCTGCCTCCAAACACAATCTCCTTAAAAGTCAAGGAATGAACCGCCACAAGTGAATCGTAACAGGCAATCACCCTGCAACATTTTAAGTCTAGAGGCAATAGTGTGGCTCTTTCCGCTCCCAAAATTAACCACACATAAAACGTTTTAAACCTGGAGAGGCCATCTCAGTACAGCTGGGCAAATCCTTAGCACCAAACCTACAAGACCCAAGAGGGGCATTGCTGATGTGGGAGATGGAGCACTGGGGTCATGAAGAAAACACAGGTTTCTCCCTCACATACTTTGGATCAGGGATGGGCAACATGCTGCCCCTACTGGCAGTGGGGTGGGTGGGTTTGGGGGGGGGGGAATGGCAGTTATAATGCTACGGAGCACTAACATTGTCAAATTTTGTTTGTTTGCAAATGGCCCCCAGATTTCCCGCAGTTGCCAACCCCTAAATGCTAACATCGTTAATTATATGGTGCCTTCAGTATAGGTCCTTCGCCTAAGTTAAGACACTGGAGGGGGCGCTCTGAGAGGCAAGTCTAAAAGGCAATGAACGCAAGCAAAGGCTTTCATACAAGGTTCAGCTGGAATGATATGTGCCAAGGCAAACAGCGGGTTTCCAAGCCCACCTTTGCCTTGCAACACTAATGTCAGGTTGTGGGCAGGGGGCATGGTAGAGGAGAATTGGGAAGGAGCGCTGCTTAGCTTTTCTCCTCGCATCTGCAAATCCCCTCTGATTTCCCTCTATTGTCCCACCCCCAGCTGAGCAGCCTGGGTACAAGGGCAAGCAGTCAGTTTGGGGGTAGGGGGGGGGTTAGACTTTAAGAACCCTTCCTCCCCCTGCACACATGTGTTTGGGAAATAAATATTTGCTAATACAGTAATACCTTGGATTGCAAGTATCTTGGTTTGAGAGCGTTTTGCAAGACAAGCAAATTTTTAAATATTTAATTTTTTTTTTACTTGATATACAAGCGACGTCTTGCAATACAAGTACTGTAGTACGGCTTAAATTAAAAATCTCTGTACAAATCTCAATTCTGTGACAAAAGTGAAAGCAGATACAACAGATTAACAGCCTCAAGTAGAAATGCTCTAGGTCAGGAGTGTGCAGAAGACAGATTGGGATCTACTGGTACATCTCTGGGTGATTTGCAGTAGATCAGAGAGGGTTCCTGACTCCCAGTTCTCTAACAACAGTACTAACTAAAAAGCCTTTTTCTCTCCTAAATACATTAGGTTGCTTAAGGGGGTCGTGGGGGGGCAGTGGATTTGTGTATAAAAGGGCATGCGAGCTTGGTTCTGTTGGTGATCACAAATTCCTGGGTTCAGCATGTGCTCAGAGGCACCCTCTTCCTTAATTCTTAGCGTATGTGTGCCCACCTGAGCCACTGCTTTGCACGTGAGCTCTGCTTGGTGGACTTCAGGGTTCTAATAAGAAAACAAAACAAAGTAGATCTCACAAGACCAGTCTTCCCCATCCTGGTGCTTTCCAGTCCAGATGTGTTGGACTACAACTCCCACAATTCCCAGCCAGTATGTTTTGGAGGGCACCAGGTTGGGGGAGGCTGCAGAAGATTAAAGTCTGTCCCATTCCTGAATCAGGTACGGTAATCTTGGGACCACCCGCTTTCCGCCAGTCTAACCTACCTTGCAGGGTTGGTTGCGAGGATACAATGGGAGGAGGGGAGGAAAACAGAAGTACATACACTGTCCTGGGCTCTGTGAAGGGTAGGATAGCACAAACACACATGTCTATCCTTAGGTTTTGTTTATTTTATTTACCGGTATTTATTATATTTATATCCCCCCCGTTTTTCCTACACGGAACCCAAGGTGGCTTACATAATCTTCCTCCTGCTCTCCATTTTATCCTCACAACAACCCTGAGAGGTAGGTGAGGCTGAGAGTCAGGGACTGGCCCAAAGTCACCCAGTGAGCTTCATGGCCGAGTGGGGACTAGAACCCGGATCTCCCGAGTCCCAGTCCAACACTCTCACCACTACGCCACACTGGTCCTCCAGGGGATATTTCAGTTGGGGATGTGGAATAAGAGGCTACTCGTCATGATGGCCACATACCACCTCCAGTATCAGAGGCAGAATGCCTCTGTATACCAGTTGCAGGGGAACATGAGCGGGAGGGGTGCTATTGCACTCCTGCCCTACTTTTGGGCTTCCCACAGGCAGCTGCATCGGAACGTAAGAAGCTGCCTATAGTGAGCCAGACCCTTGGTCCATCTAGCCCAGTATTGTCGACACTGACTGGCAGCAACGGCTCTCCAGGGTTTCGGGCAGGATTCCTTCCTAGCCCTAAGGACCTTCTGCGTGCAACGCAGGGGGCTCTACCACTGAACAACAGACCACTGTGTGAACAGAAGGCTGGATTAGATGGACCCTGGGTCTGATCCACAATGGCTCTTCTTATGTTTTTATGAGCCAAAAGCTTTACTGAAGGAATGGGACAAGAAGGAATGTGGGTGTGGGGGGGGGGAGAAAGGAAGGGAGAAACAGAGATGGCCTTATGCAGGTGGTCCAGGAAGGAGTTCCAGGCATAAGGGACATTTCATTTGAGGAAGCAGGAGGCCTTTTACTTGCAAACACACATCTACAGAGCGGCTCTTCCTTGCCAGAGCCCTGAAGGACAAACCCGCCCCCCCCCATCCGTCCCCCGCTGTCTATCTCCATTGGCTTGCCCGACACGACCGCTACCGGCGCCTATAAATCTTCCCTCTCGACATCCATCAAGCACCTACAATATCGATCATTCCCTGACCACGGCGCGATGTGGCTATTAATACAAAGACTCACTGGCGACAGCACGAGAGACGAGCTGAACGGCCCTGAATGGGGCGCCCCGGTGGGTTTTGAGCTGCGGCCCGGGGAGCCCCTGGATTCCTGGGGAAATTTGATCAGGGGGTTCTCCCTTCCCTCAATGAGATCTTTTGGAATAAGTGGACCGAGCTTCCCAGAAAAACAGCTTGTCCACGACTTCGCCGCCCCCTGCAATTTGCAAGACACAGAGCAGGGTGGAGTGCAGTCTGCGGGACACTCTCAGTTTTAGCGGGCTCGGGCTGCTTCGAAGATTACTGTGAAATCACACGCATTTTATGGGGGGGGGGAGACATCATCATCACACATTTCTAATCCTTCTGCGTTTTCCCAGTGTTGCTTCTGTCTTTTTCCTGATTGGAGCAAGCTTGGCCATGACCACGGAGAGCCCAGCAATGACCTGGACACGGATTCAGAGGCTGAGGAGCCAAGCGGTGCCAACAGAGGAGGCTCCAGGGCCATGTACCACTGCTGAGCCAGAGACGTCCAAGCCTGGAATGCCGGAGACCCCCCCAAGCCCACACCAACATCTGCGGTCCCCGGGCCTAGCTGCAGCACCGCCCCAGAACACCGATCTCCAAGAGTGCCACATCCCATGGGGCGCATGCACCAACAGGCCCGGGATGATCTCTTGGAGAGGCGGAGGAGTGTTAGCCTCCAGGCCTTTAAGGCAGGAGCGCTGAGCCCCTTTCAGCCCATTTCGGAGAAACTCTTGGGGGCTGCATTCCAGTGGAGGGTGGGGTTAAAGGCAAAAGGGGTGGGACCAACCCCCCCCCCCAATTCAGTGGAGGCTGGTGACTCCAATGTCAACGGGGCCGCATATCCATTCCAGATTTTAGTCTAAATTTTAAAAGGAGCTGTCTGTCCATGGTGCTGGACCCTATCCCCAAACTAGGCTCAGCACCATGGACAGTTCCTTAAAAGTTCGGAGTAAAAGCTGGAGTGGATATGTAGCCCCGCTGACATCGCAGTCACCAGCCTCCGCTGCCAAAAATACTAGCATATTTCAGTTTAAAGCTCTTTCGGCTAGTAACTAAGCCTAAGGAGAGGCACCTCAACCTTTTGGAATGGGAAACAAGCTACGCTGTAGCACCACCCCTATAATGGATTACAAACATTTTAAAGACCAAGGGGGGAAAATCCCCATTCAACTCACTGCCATTTTAGTAAGGTGGTTAATGGCCATTACAATTTTTTTAATGATTATTTAAAATTAGCATTATAGGGGTATAGCGCTATAATACTTTTTCTTCAAAGCAGCATTATGGCATTATAGGGGTATAGCACTATACCCCTATAATGCTAATTTAAGAAAACTCTTTTCGATCACTGCCATTAACCATCTTGCTAAAATTGCAGTGACTGGAAAGGGGATTTTTTTCCCCATCTACTTTTTAATTTATATATTGCAATGTGTCAGTATAGTGCTGTAACACTCTTTCATTTGAACGGAATTCATTATTTTAATTTTTAAATAAATATATAACCAGAAAAGTGTTTTAGTGCCACTGAAAAGATTGATTAAAAAGAAATGCGATAAAAAATGGCTCCCACTGCAACGGGTTTAAAGTGAACGTGTGCCGTGCTGTAATAGGTTCACCTAGCCAGTGACCAGGTTCGCACATAACGCTATCCCACGGTTTATTTAATCCATGGTTAACCCATGGTTTGTTGCCCTACCCAGGGTTTGTCTGGCAGACAATCGAACAAACCGCGGTTTGTTTTCTCAATCTTAGGGTTGTTTGTTTCCCTCCTCCTTTGCCCGCTCCCTCCCTGTATCCCAAATGCTTTTGAGACACTGTAGTATTGGCATATAGAGTGGCTGGGTTGGTTTTTTTTACCACTCTTTCCCGCCGCTCCTGTAGTTTGGCGAAACAACCCATAGTTCTGGGTTCACACAAAACGACCACCCATGGTTTAAACAGCCCAGAGTTCACAACCCAAGAACAAACCATGGGTACTCTTTCTGGGTTGTTCATGGTTAACACACCATGGTTTGTTAGCACAGCTGGGTTCGCACATCACAACAACCCAGAATTCAACAACCCACACCATGGGTTAGCACTACCCACGTCAAGACCACACCTTAGAGGTAGGGAGACTGGTGTGGATGGACCACAGTACAATGTACACACACAAAATGTACAATATCCCAATGGTATGGAAAGTCAATTGCAATTCTGCTTGTAGCTTACAGTGGAAGGACCATGATTTATTAGCACTAGGAACAGTTTGTCTAGAAGCGCTGCTGGCTAGTGCCCAGCATAAACTGAGCTGTGTGATGCAACACTGGCCTTCAGATAGCAGGTTTTATTTGTTTGTTTGTTTGTTTATTATATTTGTTAATCGCCCATCTGGCTGGTCACCCAGGTTGGGAATCACAAGTGTCTTTCAGGCTTACCTAACATGGGTTGTACTAGTGGCACACCACTGTATGCTCTTAAAAACAAAACAAAGGGAGAGAAACAGAATGACGGTACATCCCTACACTATACATTTATACTAGTTCTACTCTAGTTTAAGCATCATGGCCTCTCACTGGTCAGATCTTGGGAACTGCAATTTGGTGCGACCGTGAAAAAAGCATGCTAGGAGAACTCCAAGCCAGGCTTGCAGGATCTACTTTGTTTTTTTTGCAGAACTCCAGGGTCCATCAGCTGGAGACAGGTGCAAAATGGTGGCTTGGGATGGTGGAGTCAGACACAAAGTGCTAGCTCAGGGGCAGAGCCAATTACCTACTGTACCCCATGAACCATACACTCGGCTAACCTGTCCATACAAGTACAAATTTACATCTGCATTACTGCAGATCAGGAATTCTAACAAAAAACCCACTAAAACTGGCTAGCAAAGCTGCACAAAGACTTCTGCTCAGAGACAACCGATTAGGCGGCACAATTTACATGTGAGGCTGGGAGATAAACTATGAATGCAAGGGCAAACATGGCAGGGTTGTTGTTGTTTTCTATCTGTGATTTTTAAATTATTGGGAGTCGGGAACCCTTGCTGATCTACTGCAGATCATCCAGAGATCTACCAGCAGAACCCAAAGTACCTTCTGCCTGCCACTGGTCTAAACCAACCAACCACACATACACACAGAAGTAAAATTTCCTGGATTCCCTGGGGAGAAAGAATGACCGTTAACACAGAATGTCTGCAGTGTAGATATGTCATGAGAAAGACAGAGAGAGGGGGAGGAACAGGGACATTCTCACTGAATTAAAACTGGTTCCCATCTTGGAGACTGGAATTTCATAGATTTCATAGATCACAGAGTTGGAAGGAGCCTACAAGGCTATCGAGTCCAACCCCCTGCTCAGTGCAGGGAACTAGAGGAGGGGTCTCCCATCCAAGTAATAACCAGGCCTGACCCTGCTTAGCTTTCCACACTCAGACAAGCTGAGCCAGCGTGAGCCACAGGCCTGTGGGAGCAAGTCTGAAAAGGCCTTAGAACATTTCCCAGAATCCTCTAGCACAGAGGTTTCTCAGCAGAAAAGTCCATGTGGAAAGAGGACAGGAAGTCTGAAAACCACACAGGCTCCCAATTCCATACTTGAGCCACATCAGCCACAGGCATCTCCATCAGACCTCAGAGATTACTTTTTTTTTTTTTTGGCAACTTTAAAATACCTTTCGAGTTAAGCAACAGTACAAGTCTGTTTATCACTCGCTCGTCGGCTATTGTCTGAAAAGCAAACAGGTGTGTCACCAGAGAAAGCGTGTTTTGTGCGTTGGCGGCGACGGGAGGGTGGGAGGGGACCCTCCACACCAGAACGCCGCCACCTTCACATGACTGGCTCTTTTGATTGCCAACCAGTCAGTTAGTCAGACGTTTCCTTGTTTATGTTGGCCTAGCCTACGGGAAGAACGACTGGTGTGGAGGCTGAGCGACCGGCAGGAGATGCCAAGGCAAAGATGATCTGTTTGTTTTTATAAAAAAATGTCTTCTTTCAGGAACTTTTAAGATTAATCAAGAGAGAATCAAGTCGCCCTCGGTGAAGGCTTGAAAAGCCAAGCATGAGCATGCCAGAGATCTGTGAATGAACTTGAGGTACTAAATAGCTTCTGTAGAACTGGTTCTGGGTTAAAAGAATAAAACAGAGATAGGTGTTGATCCCATTTTATCCTCCAACCAAGAGATAGTGACTAGCCCAAGATTTATAGATTCATAGATCATAGAGTTGGAAGGGGACTACAGGCCATCGAGTCCAACCCCCTGCTCAATGCAGGAAACTAGAGGAGGGGTCTCCCATCCAAGTAATAACCAGGCCTGACCCGCTTAGCTTTCCACACTCAGACAAGCTGAGCCAGCGTGAGCTACAGGCCTGATCACATAGTATGTTTTGCGGCTGAGGCGGCTTCTGTACCCAGGACTCAAAGGCCCTCCTGGGATCACAATCTGGCCCTCTGGGGTTCTCCAGATGGCCATGCCTCTTTCCCTGGCCACACCCCCTTCCCCGACCACCAATGGTTTGGTGGTTTCCCAACTTTTGTGCAGTTTTTTTTCCATTCTAAAAGGTTGAAATGCCTTTCCTAAGGCTTAGTTACAGGCAGTAAGAGCTTTAAGCTAAAATATGCTGGTATTTTCGAAATTTTGGGCCCTGTCCCTTTCACCTTCAGCCCCGCCCCACCAGTGGAATGCGGCCCCCGAGAGCTTCTCTGAAATGGAATCTGGCCCTCGGGCTGAAAGAGGTTCTGCACACCTGCTCTGTAGGCATGAGTAGGAACTGGGAGACTTTAAGGATGGCAGATCAGAAATCCAATATTGTTTATATAAGGAAGCTGGTTCATGGGGCATAGGCAGATCTGTGGGATGGTTTGATGGAAGGATAGCCTTGCCTTTGAAAAAGGCACAGGCTGGAACAGCTGCCATTTTTTGTTCTTTCTAACTACAGCCGCATGCAGACCTAACATTTAATCATGGTTAGCACTAACCATGGTTTGTTCTCTCACCCATAGTTAAGACCCCACAAAGTAAAACCACGGTTACTTCAGCAAAGTCCTGCCTTCAATGGGGGTGTATAGGGAGACACCAACCAGGACTGCTTGTCACCTTGAGAACAGAGACGCAAGATGGGGGGGGGGAGCTGTCTTAACCATAGTTTAACTACCCATCACACACACCACCCTGAGGATCAGCTTTACGTACAGACATGTTAATACAAATCATGGTTTGCAAACCAACATCAAATCATTGTTTCACATCCTGATTTGGGGCAACATTTTGTTATGACTTAGGTATTCAGATATTAATGGTTGGCCATGATTAAGGAAAACCAGTGTTATGTCTACATAGAACCTGTGGTGCCATGAGCCAGTGGTCTCCAACATGGTGCCCGTGGGCACCAATCCTCCCACAGACACCTTTCTTGGGCCCACCGTACTACTTGCTCCTCCTGATTTTTATTTTATTTCTTAATTTTTTCCTCCCCCCCCCGCCAAATTTGGGGGCACAAAATACGCCAATCAGGAGGAAAGCAAAACTTTAAGAGAGCAGCTCCTTTCTCCCGCCATTTGTTCAGATGGCTGACTCTCCCTCACAAGGGACCTCAATTCTGGGAAGAGCCAATTTCCTAATAATTCCCTTTGGGCTCCCGACAGGGAAGGACAGGAGTCCTCACGTCCACCAAAGACACTCAGTTCCCAGAAGCATTAGGCCTTGGGAGTATCGGCTTGACTTTGAATCCTCCTGACAGGCCTTTGCTTTATATATATATATATATATATATATATATATATATATATATTAAAGAGTGGGGTGGGAGAGAGGAAGCCTAAAAGCACTTCATTTACTGAGCAATTTTGAAGCTGCTGCTGCTGCTTCTTCTTTTAAACAAAGCGTCTGAGGGAATGACGCATTTTTACAAAGGGAATGTCACCACACGGAGCCGCTTCCTTTCAAAATAAAAAAGAGAGAGACGCACTCAGAAACTGTACTAAAACATCAGCCTCACGTTAACTTCAAAGCGCTGAGGAGAAAGGATTACTGAGGAGACCTCAGGAGATTGCAATCTTTCCCCTTTCAGGAAAGGGAGAGATTGGGGAGGGAAGAAGTTTCTCCGTGTTGTGTTTTCGGGCATAGGGACCTGTTTGTGCCTAATTAAACATTCTTTCATCAAGGACAACAGAGACAGTGACTCCAAGGTGACCAGACTGCACAAGGGGGCCGGGGAAAGGCAGGCACCTTTGCAGACTTGGAAAAGGAGATCAAAGGGAGAGAAGGAGGAAAGGAAGGCAGGTAAAGTCAAGTCAGGCTGTTCCCAGGAGCATTGGGGAAAACAAAAACAAAACAAAGCCCCCAGGGCACAAAGGAAGGCGGCATGGGCTATGGTCTGGGATGACTTCAGCTCTGATGCACGTAATGGGGGGGGGGGGGGGTTGTCACGCATGGATGGCTTGCAGAAAGCGCCAGATGGTATTCCAGTGCTTAGCGTGCCGTGGTGCTGCCCCAACTAGAGCTGAACATTTGAACTTGGGGAGGGGGTTAACATGGAGGCAGAAACCAGGGAGCAATTTGGGGGGGGGCTGCCCAGAAGGTTCATGGGGGGGGAGGGGCATACCAGTGGGTGTGGTACTATGTCTTTCTTCTTTGGCTTGGGGGGGGCACCATTTCCCCCCTAGAATGAATGAATGAATGAATGCATGCATTCATTCATTTTATATCCCATCTTTTTCCAGCAAGGAACCCAAGACGGCTTCCATAATCCTTCTCCTCCTCTCCATTTTATCCTCTCAACAACCCTGTGAGGTAGGTTAGGCTGAGAGTCAGGGACTGGCCCAAGTCACCTAGTGAGCTTCATGGCTGAGCGGGGACTTGAACTCGGGTCTCCCAAGTCCCAGTCCCACACTCTAACCACTAGACCACACCGGCTCTCCCAAACAGTACAATAGCACTCTATTGCACAATAGAGCAAAAATACTCCTTCTGTATACACAACATGTGCCATTTGCAATGGCCTCAGGCCGTTACCTCCTAAGAGCGGGGGCAGGCAACTTGGTGCGCTTCAGATGTTTTGGACTACAACTCCCATAATCCCCAACCACTGGCCATGCTGGTGGCAGTTGCAGCCCAAAACATCTGGAGCGCCCCAGGTTGCCTACCCTGTCCTAGGCCATATGCAGAAGAGCCAGCCCACAACATCCTGTTCCTTGATTGATTGATGCCCCACTTTTTTACCAGGAAATGGCGCTTGAGGCGGCTAACAACAACAAAAGCCAAGATTTAAAATAAAATAATAATGAGATCACTCATGAAACAAATACATTAAAAGCACAATTAAATACAACAATAACAGGACAAAAAACAGCACCCAACCCAACAGACTACCTTTCATGTCAAAAGACTGCTTGAATAAAGACATCTTTGCCTCCCAGCAGAGAGGGAACCAAGCTAGCCTCCCTAAGCAGGAAGTTCCAAAGCCTGGGAGCGGCCACTAAGAAGGCCCTGACTCACATCACCACCAAACACGCCTCTGATGGCAACGGCATGGAAAGAAGGGCCTCCCCCGATGATCTTAAAACCCAGGCAGGCTCCTATGGGAGAAGATGATCTTTCAGGTAGCCTGGTCCCATGCCATATATGGCTTTGCAAGTCATAACCAGCACTTTGCATTGTGTCCTGAAACAGCCAGTGAAGCTGTTGTAACAAGGTAATCACATGCTCCTTGTAACTGGCTCCAGTCAACAGTTTGGCAGCAGCATTCTGGATCAGCTGAAGTTTCTGAACCGTTTCCAAGGACAGCCCCACGTGGCGCACGTGGCGCTAGTCCAATTGGGCTTCCTTTGTTACACCCACTTGACTTGCTGTTCCGTAGCCTTGTTACCAGACATCTGCGGGCCTACCGATCTGCAGGTTTTTAAACCTGAGGTGCCCCAGAAGTGCAAAAGGGGGCTAAAATTCATGCAAGCATGCCAGTCAGTTGAAAGCATAGGCAGAACAGCTCTGGGCAGGTGTGGCATCTGCTGAAGTGGTTACACACACTGACCCAACCAGTAAGCTGTTGAAAATGAGTTGCTACGCATTCGCGGCGACTTTGTTATGCTGGGTAGGTCAAACAGCAGCTATTAGCCATGGTGGCTGAATAGAACCTCCATGTTCAGAGGCAGTGGGAACATAATACTGGGTCCATCTAGCCCAGTATTATCTACACTGACTGGCAGCAGCGGCTCTCTAGGGTTTCAGGCAGGATTCCTTCCTAGCCCTACCGGGAGAGGCCGCGGATCAAACCTGGCACCTTCTGCATGCCAAGCAGGTGCTCTGTCACACTGAGCTCTGGTCCCTCCCTGCAGCACCTGGTATTCCAAGGCAGTCACCCATCCAAGTACTAACCAGACCCGACCCTGCTTAGCTTCCGAGGTCAGACGAGATCTTTGGTTCTTGGGCAGCTTAAAAGCACAATAAATAAATAAAAATAACACATCTGGATGGGCACAATAGTGCGACCAATTCAGCACACGACCAACTTGCATTTCAGGCACCACCATTTAACTCACTCTCTTTTTGTCCAAACACATTTTCATAAGCCTTTGTCCCCCCCTCCCCCACAAGCGACAACACTCATCCCACAAAAACAACCCAGCTAGAGAAGACCAAAAGTCCACCCAGCCCAGCACCCTGTTTCTGACAGTAGCCAACCAGGTCCCATTAGGAAGCCCTTAAAGAGGGCAGGAAGGCAACCACACTCCCCTGTGGTTTGTCCCCAATATATACGTAACATCTGAACAGCCTGTTCTCACTCCTTTTAATAGTAAACTCGGGAAGCGAGTGCCAACAGGACCGTAGTGAAAGCAGGGCCACCGAGAAACAACAGCCAGGGGTGGCTGGAGATGATGCGGGTTGAACTGTTGGGACTGCAATGCCCATCATCCCCAGCCAGAATGGCCATTGGGGATAGACTCCACTGGGGATGATGGGAGCTGCGGACGAGCACAACTGGAAGGCACCGGGCTCGGGAAGGCTGCACTGTTGCTTTGCCACGTGCCAAATTCTGCTCAGGTCTGCGTGATTCATGCGCTTTACACCTGCCCATTTGGTTGTGCAAACGATCCCCCACTCCGCCGGAATGCTGATTGTCCAATAAAAGCACACAGGAAGGAAAAGAAGAATGAAAGAGAAACCAAAATCACACATCTAGGGAGCAGTCCTACAGCCCCCTAGACATTGTTTGAGGGGCAAAAGGATAGTGGGGATTCTCCGCTCCGTGGTCAAAGATAGCACTCCGACCTCGGAAGGGGGAATCAGAGACCCAATCCCACTCCCTCACCCTCTCACGGCTGCTGTGGAAAGAACTGTGCTGGCTGGCCTCCGAGGTCGGAAAAGCAATCTCGGATCAAGGGAAAAGGGGGCGTTCCAGTGGGCAGGTAGAGGAAGAGACCGTAGAGGCCAGGATACGAGTTATCCTGAGCCTCTTCCAGCCTCCTTCCCTCCCCCCTCCAAAGTACCCTCGCTAGACGTCTAGCAAAAAACGCAACCATCAGAGGACAGGAAGGCGAAGATCGCCTCTGCCGCTCCCCCCACCCTAGCGGCTTCGGCTCAGCAGGGCACTGAATACGCAGAAGGCTCAGAGTTCGGAGGCTTCCATCTTGTGAGGGTGCAATCCATAGGACTGCACCCTTAACCCCTATGAATGGCCTTCCATATTCTTAACAGTACCCACAACACCATTTTCAATGCATTATCGTATAAATGCTCGGCCTACCATACAAAGAACGGGCCCAAAATTGGTACCTGCAAGAGGTCTCGCGGAAAGAGATGTTCAGATCCCAGTGTGCGTGTATCCTGTTGAGAAAGGAGGGAAGAGAAAAGGAGAGAGAAAGAGAAAAAAGAGCTTTCAATCGCAGGTGCCCAATATTACATTATAGCTTAGAGAAGTGCAGCTTCACGGCTAGAACATTTCCTCATCTCTTAACCACAGTGAAGAGCAGAGGTGGGCAACTTGTGGCCCTCCAGATGTTTCAGCCTACAACACCCCTCAGCCCTAGCCATCACAGCCAATGTGAGGGGAATTCTAGGCCAAAATGTCTGGAGGGCCACAAGTTGCCCACACTGGGGTTAAGAGATTGAGTGTGTCCTCTCCCACCATTTTAGCATTTGAGGTACAGTGCTATATCTGCACCAAGGTTAATCTAACCCTGGTTACCTTTCAACCAGGGCTTACAAACAGGCTTTAAACTCTAGTTGGAAGCTAGCCATAGCCATGGCATTCCATCTGTGGATGGGGCCAAAGGCAAAAGGTTTGGGGCCCAAGGCAAAAGTGGTAGTGTCAAAACACCAAAAATACCAACATATTTTAGCTTAAAGCTCTTGCTGCGGAACTAATGAGAGGCATTTCAACCTTTCAGAATATGGGTTGTTGTGTTTTTTAGATTGCACAAAAGCCAGGAAAACACCAAACGGTTGGTGGTCCAGAGAAGGTGGGCACGGTCTTCTGAGAAATCCACGAAGGTTTGGATTGGAACCTCCAGGGGGTTGGAATTGACCCCCGACTAGTGCTGTGAAGGCCCAGAAAAAAACCAGAAAAATTTGGGGGGGAAACCGTTTCCCCCCTGAATTTTTCCAGATTTTTTTCCAGACCTTCACATCTATGCCCCCAACCCTGAAGTTTGAACCCTTGCACTGCACCGCAGCTAATGCTGAAAGGAGGCAGCAAAACCATTCAGGTGTGTAGGGACTAGGGAGGAAGTTAACGGCAGAGCTTGCGGGACAACTCTTAACTTCACAGAGGTCAGGAAATGTTACACCCACATTGGGAGAAAGTGGATTTTGCCTCCTCCTCAACCAAGGGATGCGGGCCCTGCTGGAAAAGGACGGCACATGGGCACGTTGAGAGGAGGGGGGATGGCGGCAGTGAGAGATTGTGTCTCAAGTAATAGGATGAGCCTGAAGGAAGCAGCAGCAGCCAAGGCCTGGCATGTGTTAAGGAAGCCCAAACGCTGCCTTGCACTGTGTGCCCCCCCCCCGCTGCCACCGCCCCTGCCTCCCTCCAGCTGTAAATAAATCATTAGCCCTTTCCCCACCTCTGAAATTAATTCTGCATGTTCCGCCTGCAAGCTGGAGAGACAAGATTCCAGGCAAGAGGCAGCCTAAATTTAGATGCTGACAGCCGGCGGAGGATGAGATTTCCCCACCAACATCGGCACCAGGTACTGGATAGCCCCCCCCCCCCGCCACCCAGTGCCCTGGCTCCTGTCGTCTTGGAGAGTAGGCTGACTTGATATTTTGCAGGCAAGCCTCGAAGGGCTGCCTCAGGCAACCCATTGCCCTGTCAGAGAGCCAGGATCAAGTCCCCAGGCTGAACTAGGCTTCCTTTAGCGCCTTGGCCCCTGATTGGCTATCAGGATTCTTTTGCAACCCACCTGGGAAATCCAGGTAAAGTTGCACATCGCAGTTGCTTCTCAGGCGGGTGGGGGAGGGCTGTTGATTTTGGTCTCCTTGCTGTTTTTGGTTTCTCTGGTTCTTTCTCCAACTCCACTCAGGGCCAGCATCGAGGGTAGGCATGGTCGAGCACCTGCTGAGGGCCTCACGCCAGCAGGGGCCCACTGACAAAGGACTCCTGGAATTGCTCCTCCTCTTCCCCATTGCAACCTGCTCGTTCACCTGCCTCTCACTCTGGCCCAGACAACGGTGGTGGTGAGGAGGAGGAGGAGGAGGAGGAGGAGGAGGAGGAGGAGGAGGAGCAGGAGATGCCACGGCCTGCTTGCCCCCTGGCTCTCTGCCTGTGAAGGGAGCTAGTGGTAGCAATGTTGAGAAAAAGGATGAGGAGCAAGAGCGGCTGGTGGCAATGGCGGTGAGAAGGCCGACTCCCTGAGGGAGGGGGCTTATTGAGGGTGCCTTGCCCATGGGCCTCAAAAACTGGGAGCCCACAATGCCCCCACCCACCAGCCTCCTGACCTATTTCCCTATCCTGAAGATACTCTGCAGTCTCTCAAGTCTTGTTTTCCTTTGCCTCGAGTTCTGCAAGCACGCGAGGCCAAGGAGCTGCAGGTGTTTGAACCTTCAAGCTCACCTGACCCTGCAGGGTCCTCAAGATGGCCACGCCCCCTTCCCCCTGACAGCAGATCGTTGGGTGGCTTCCCGGCTTCTGTGCAGTTTCTGCTGTATTCTAAAAGGTCGAAAAGGTCTCCGAAGGCTAAGTTACTGGCAGCAAAAAGTTTAAACTCAAATATGCTGGTATATGGGTAATGCCCCGCCCCTTTTGCCTCTGGCCCCACCCACCGCTGGAATGCAGCCCCAGAGTTTCTTCAAGACTGAATTCGGCCCTCAGACTGAACGAGGTTCAACACCCCTGTGGTACAGAGATGGCACTATATAAACAAGCACAACAACGAAACCCCTGCTCGCTCACACACAGACACAGACACACACATTTTCTAAGCCTTTGGCCCTACAATCAGACTGTGCATTATTTGTTGGTCCACTATTATTATTATTATTATTATTATTATTATTATTATTATTTAAATCTCCAAAAAGGGATCCAGCATCTTAATGGGCCACCATGCACGGCTTTCCTTCCTGCACTGAGCAGGGGGTTGGACTCGATAGCCTTGTAGGCTCCTTCCAACTCTATGGTCTATGAAATCTATGATTCAGTGCTCAAGCTGTTTCCCCAAGAAGGTTTAATATAGCTCAGCTTCAATATAGCTCAGCTTCAAAGCCCGCTAGGCTGGCATTGGAGCATATTGTGCAAAGGGGAGGGGAAACTATTGCACAACAGAGAAGGGCACATATTTATACCTTGGCAACCACAGCTATCTGTGGAGCTGGATAATTAAGCACCCGTATTTAAACAAATGAATAGGTAAGATATGAAATTAAATCCCAATTATCTTCTATCTCCTTTCTCCCCCCCACACACACACACCACCACCCTTCCCCCACCCCTTTCCTGGGTAGCTTAACCAAGCACTCGCTCCAATTAGATTTCTGGGGCTAATGTGCGTTTCCCTTTAGCGTGTTATTCATTCAATTGAAATCAAATTACTAATAATTTGCAAGCTATCAAGCTCCACGTCTTTGGGTGGCATGGAGGGGCAAGATGGCTTCTTATAAATTACTAATAATTTTTTTTTTTAAAAGAAAAAGAAAAAAGGGGGGCGTGCTCCGAGCAAACAGTGGCAAAGCGGCTGCCGATGCTGCTTTCCCCGCTGCAACCTCCCCTGCTCTTCCGCTGATGTGCAATCAGTTACAAAGAGTTTAATAAGGACACCCAGATGGGTCCTTCAGCAACCGGAGGCAATTGTTCCTCTGTGCTTGGGGGAGGCACGCACACATGGTGCGGGGAAGTGGGGGGTGGGTGGAGGGAGGCTGTGAAGCAAACCAGTCCTATGTGGAAAGATGGGCTGTCAATGTTCTTACCCATGGGGGGGGGGGGAGAAAGACATTTAGAAATCAAACAGGGAAGGATTGAGAGAGAGAGAGAAAGATTTCTAAGAGCCTGCCTTGAGAAGAGGCAGACAATGCAGGCAGAGAAGAAACGGATCAGGAGCCGATCCAGGCAGATGTGACCCGAGTCCATCTTTTCCCCTTCCCCGGACTTCCCAAAAGGAAAGGAAATCCTTTCTTACGAACTTTTTATGAGATCCACATCAGTTTTAAGACAGGAAAAGGGCAGGGTCGGAGCCCCAGCTCTCTATCCACTGGACCACCCTGGTTTGCCAGTCATCGGAGGGCAAAGCTCAGAAGGGCAGCCACGTTAATGCCAGGAGCCAGGAGGGCCTCACATCTGGTGGCCCCCAGACCCTGGCACTTTGCTCACAGCACCGTTGTGGCTGGCTCGCTGGAAAATGGAGCTGCTAGCCCACTTCCATTTCAGCAATTGTCAAGTGACACAACGTAAGAACATAAGGAGAGCCCTACTGGATCAGACCCAGGGTCCATCTAGTCCAGCATTCTGTTCACACAGTGGCCAGCCAGCTGCCCGTGGGAAACCCACAAGCAGGACACGAGTGCAACGGCACCCTCCCGCCCATGTTCCCCAGCAACTGGTGTACAGAGGCATACCGTCTCTGGTACTGGAGGTAGCATAGAGCCATCAGGATTAGTAGCCATGGTGGATAGCCTTCTCCTCCATGAACTTCCCCAAGCCCCTTATAAAGCCCTCTAAATTGTTGTCCACCACTCCCATCTTGTGGGAGCAAATTCCATAGTTTAACTATGTGCCATGTGCAGAAGTCATAAGAACATAAGAGCCCTGCTGGATCAGACCAAGGGCCCATCTACTCCAGCATGTTGTTTACACGGTGGCCAACAAGCTGCCCGTGGGAAACCCACAATTGGACTACAACTCCCAGTACTCCTGACCATGGGCCATGCTGGCTGCAGCTAATGGAAGACCAAAACATCTGGAGGGTACCAAGTTTGGGAAGTCTTGTTGTAGGCGTATATGCTCTCGTCCCACTCTTTGCCTCTGGTCAAACAGGGTTGGCAGGATTCTGTATTGCTTAACCCCCTCCCCCTGCAAAACCTGTTTGACTTGAAGCAACAGCTGGATGAAGGAAATGTGTGCAGGCAGAGCCTCTCCCTTAAAAAGCTATTGTTGTCTGTCTCTAGATTTAGCCCACCATGACAGAGGTGAGATCTCTGAACTGTACGATTTTCCTGGTTAACAGCTCCTGTTGCTGCACTACATCTACATGGCCATGCACACACGTACACACACATTGCCCCCCCCCCCCATTTTCTCTCTCACACATACTCCTTCCCCAACTATCTCCTAGGAAGGGATTTCTCCAGTGGACACACACACACACCCCGCCCGCCCAGTTCCACAGCACAATAAAGTAGCCATTTCCGCACACTATCAAATCTAACTCCTCGTTAGACCGACTGCCGCTTCCTGGCACTCTGGATCAAATCCAGCGCTCGTTTCCCAGACGGATCTTAAATGTATTTTATTTATTAGGGTGACAGTCATTATTATGAAGTGGCTGCAGCAGCAGGCAGCTGTGCTGGAGGAGGAAATATTAGAACACAGAAGGACTGAGCGGGCGGGAGGGAGCGGGGAAGCAAGATTGGCACAGAATGCCATGCTCTTGGCCAGCCTGCCTTGTCCTCCCTGGGACCTGCCTCCCCCCCCCAAATGAAAGATGTCTGGGGGAAGGGTCCTTCTCTATTCACACACCCCGCCGCCACCACTCCCCAACTGCAGCACCTCTGTATTCATTTCCATCGTCTTGCACACACACAACTGTTTTATTTCCATATGTTGATGCCTGTGCATTGTAACTGTCTTGGGTTGCGAGGGGAGCAGTATAATTCTGGTGCAAAAACTTAAAAGAGTTTGCTTTTTATATCTCATTTTCCTATTTCACTTGTGCATTTTCATTTTTTTAATTAGGTTTTTCAGATATAGCAGGATTTGTTTCTTTAATTTTTTTTTTTTAAACCCGCACACGTCATTTAGGAGACCCAGTGTGGTGCAGAGGGTTAGTGTGTTGAACTAGGACTGGGGAGACCTGGGTTCTAGTCTCTCCCAACCTGAATCTTCCTGGACACTACAATCTACAACTGAGGCCTTACTCTAAGTGCCTTCTCCAAGGGAGGCTCTGAAGGCGGCAGCAAGGGGGAGGGCCTTCTCAGTGGTAACCCCCACCCCCCCAATTATGGAATGATCTCCCCACTGAGGCCCACCTGGTGCCAACATTGTTATCTTTTCAGTGCCAGGTTAAGACTGCCCTCTGCTCCCAGGCATTTAATGGCATATACTGGGACATGCCAGCTGTTTTAACAGGTCTATTGTTTTTTTAATTGAAATTGTCTTAGGTGTTTAAATGGTTTTAAATTGTGTGTATTGAAATTTTATGCTGTATTTTATTGTATCTGTATTTTATTATTGTATCTGTGTTTTGTGAACCGCCCAGAGAACTTCAGCTTTGGGCGGTATAGAAATGAAATTCATCATCATCATCATCATCATCATCATCATCATCATCATCCCACTCCGGCCATAAAGCTCACTGGGTGACTTTGGGCCAATTATCGACTCTCAGCCTAACCGACCTCACAGGGTTGTTGTGCGGATAAAATGGAGAGGAGGAGGATCAAGTACGCTGCCCAGGCTCCTGTCGTCAAGTACACTTCAAACCAGAGCAGGAGTCACAACTCTATTAGGAGAAGATGCACACTCCTGGGTAAACATGGGCACCACACATCTGTCTCCTCTCTTGTCCTCCACTGCAACCTCCTTGCTCAACTAAGGTGGCCTGCTATAGAGCCTGGAACCAGGCTACTCTGTTCAGGACGCTGCCCATCCACTGAAGCTACATGGGCTCCCCGTCAATCAAGGCCGGTGCCTGAGTCGAAAAACAAGATGGTGTCCGCTCGTCATTCCACCTACAAAAGCCTACCAGCCTGGCACCAGAAACTCACTTCAACACTGATGACAGGACAGGGGCTTCTGCCACATCTCAGCATCTTCTCCCACATTGCAAGCTAGCTTAGGGGGCATACGGAAGGCAGTGTGGCACACAGAGCTCTACGCGCCAAGACCTTGCTGCCCCTCACTCACTACTCCACCTGGCTGCAACTGCTGCCCCCTACTGCCCAAGGGTAGAACCTGCCCTGCTAAAGTCCAGACCTAGGCACCTAACTCCCTCTCTGCATTACCAATTACTGTGGTGGTCTCTCTCCCTCTCTCTCTCTCTCTCTCTCACACACACACACACACACACACCAGGAACAGAATAAAATTGTGGAAAATGAGCCCATTTGTGCCATCACTTGATTTGTGTCATTTATGCAGGGTGCCAAATCCACTTTTCCTGGGTGCACAGTGAACAAGACCTTGAAAAACAGGAATAGGCGGACTTCAGGCCTGCGGAATCAACTTTGTTTTTTTTACTAGAACCACCAACTGGGCCTGGTGTAAAAGACATACACTGAAAATCCACGAATTCTGAGCCCACAAATGGGTTTTGAGTACCAGAACTGAACTGAGCTCACAATCCTTCCACACAAAACTGCACTCCTGGTTGCACCATCATTCCATTGGTGCAATTCTGGGTGGGAAGGGATCATTGTCATGCAGCTATTGCTAAACAATCAGGAGTCAGAAATCCAAATGATAAATTAACTTGTAATATTAAGTGTCAAAAAGGACAATTGGAGAAAGACACCTTTGTGAACATTTGGGGCAAATTTTTGGATTATGTGTTGGTAAAGGGGAGGGGGAACAAACCTTGTCAAGATTTGTTATATTTTTGGAATATAGAATAATATCTTGTATATATACACAAAAACAAAAACAAAAAAAATTGGGGTGAGGAATATAACTTGGTCCCAAGAGGTGGGGGGGTGCACAATGTTTATGTTGTATTTTTTGTTGTTGTATTCATTAGTAGTTGTAAGATGTGAAAAATTAAAAATTTAATAAAATAAAATAAATAAATAAAAAAGAAAGAAATCCTTGCTGATCTACTGGAAATCACACAGAGATCTACCAGTAGATCCAGGTCCGACTTCTGCCCAGCCCCTGCTGTAAAAGTCACAAGAATCGTGGGGTGGGGTGGGAAGTTCAGCAAAAAGCACCTACTTATTTAGCAACAGGGCCACAGACAAGAGTCACGGGCATGGTGACAGTCTCTCTGTGCGCCAGACTGCATCTCACAGGTGCCAGAAACATGTGATGGGGGGCAGAAGGCCCCCCGCTTTGGTTTGAACTCCACAATCAATTAGAGAGTCAAAGAGCAGCAGCCTTCGGGGATGTCAGAAATAGCTTTCCACTTAAGAGTGCCGGGATGCAGCTGACAGACTGACAACCACGAACCATTAAAGCCTTCGCGGAGGCTGGCAATTTTGCTATTAGAAGATGGAAGCCTGGTAAGAGCGGCGCGGTGACCTGGTTCGCTGGAGGCAAAGTGGGAAGGAAACGGGGGGCAGAGGCGGGGAGGGGGAGGGAGGGAAGCAGTCGCATGGATGAGGAGGGCGGGCAGCGCATCCCTCCCACTAAACCGCGGAGTTGCTCAAGCACATCAGTCAAAAGATGGAGGAGAAATGAGGGGAATTCTAAAAAGTCCAAAGCGTACATTTGACCCTCCCTTGACCCCATCCATCCATCTTTCCACGCCTCTCCTGTACTACCTCCCGCGCTTCTCGCTTTTGACCGAGGACTACAGGTTGTGCCCTCCCCCAACTTCGTGCCCTCCAGATGTTTTGGAGGATGACTCCCAGGATTCCTGACCATTGGCCATGCCGGCCAGGGCTGATGGGAGTTGCATTCCAAAATAGCTGGAGGGCAGCAGGGTGGGGAAGGCTTTCAGTTATGCTCTCTACATCGGGCTGGGCAAAAAGATCTCCAGATGTTTGGGACTTCTACTCCCAGCATTCCTGACCATTGGCCATGCCGGCAAGGGCTTCTGGGAGTTGAAGTCCCAATGGTCTGGAGATCCACTTTCTGACCACCCCTTGCTGTACAGCTCCCAGCACACTAGTAAAACATTCTGATCGCCCCAAACCCATTTGCCTGGATAACTGAGGAACCTGTTGATTAAGAGCATTTTTCATTAGTCAAAGAATTGTTACTGTTTTGTAAGATGCATTTGAGCATCACCGCCTCTTACGATAAGCTGCACCGCCACGGATGCACCTTGATGTGCGCTCCTTGACGAGTGGTTATAGCCATGATAGAAATGGAAGACAAGTTCCATCAGATTTCTACTGTGCTTCTGGGGATGGGGGAATCTGGCATATGAAAACACGCAAAGAGCACACATCCATGCGCTGCTTAATCCAAAGCATAGTCGTAAAAACAGCAACGGGCACGAAACTATTGTTCTATTAGAAAGCCACAGCCAAAGTTCCAGCTAGTTGGTGCAAATCAAAATGTGAAATGCAGCCTCTCTCTCGCCACCACCTGCTCTTTGGTTTCAGGCTTGCGTTGCAGTACCCTCGCTTGGAAGTCCCCATTCAAAATCTCCCATGAAGGCCGGCTAAGCACGCTTCACTCGTCCTTCGCATTCCCTGGTGGGGCCCCACACCCTGGCGTCATCCTGCCCGTGAGAGGGGGTTTGAAGGGGGCAATCCAGCCCTTAAAGAGAAATATAGTTTCCCCACCTCTAGCCTCTCCAAGGTTTCAGGCAGGGGTCTTTCCCAGCCCTATTTGGAAATGCAAGGATTGAACCTAGTGACTTCTGCATGCAAAGCAAGTGCTCCGCCACTGAGCTGTGTGGTCCTTCCCCTAAAAACAGAAGATCCCAGTCCTCATGATTCTGAATAAAGGGCTGATTTAAGCTGCCATACTAAGCCAGACTGCTGGTTCATCTAGCCCAATATTACCTGCAATGATTGGCAGCAGCTCTCCAGGGGTTACAGGACAGGGGTCTTTCTTTCCCCGCCCTACCTGGAGATGCCAAGGATTGAACCTGGGACCTTCCTTTACCACTGAGCTACGGCTTTTCTTAACATAAGAAATGTATTTTTGTGTTTTACTATAATTTTGGGAAGCATCCTTTCTAGCTGGGCGGAAACGGTTTGGACATAAAAGGCACTTATAGATAGAAATTGTGATACATCAGGGGGCAGAAGGTTTACTCAGATACTCTCTCTCCTGAGGGAGACAAAGCAGGGAATTGGAACAGCGCTGAATTAAATGGGTAATTAAAAGGAAGGATGGGCAAGTTGGAGCTGCTGATCATGGCTCTGTACTTAGTGTGCCTGGGCATGATGGGGAGGGAGGCAGCCGTGCCACCCAGCTTTGCATCTTCAATTAATAAACTACAGCCACAGCCAATGGCCACAAGCTGTGACAGGTCAAATTAGGAGATCTGCCTGGCTTGATTGGCTGGTTGTGGGGTGGGAGGGCTGTGGGGGAGGCCTCTGCTGTCGTACCCCGCCAAGTCGTCGGGAGACGGCTTAGCCGCTCGCAAGCAACACACACATGAAAGGAATTGCAAGGAAAGCAATTACACGCTTTTGCTTTCCACTCCTTTTGTTTTTATAGGGCTTGTCTCTGAATCCAAGCAACTCCGTGCATTAGCGAGCGCAGGGCAGCGATGAGGACGGTGATGAGGATGATCAAAAGTAGCTGTAATGATACACAGTCAGGGAGGGGGAGGGCATCGAGGCAGGGCTGCGCTACAGTTTTATCACCTCGCTGTTACAAGATCTTACGAGCCGCACATTTTTCTTGGCATTTCCAGCGGGTAGTCGTGTTAAGTCTACATTGCAGCAAAAAACAACAAGGGGTCTTGTGGCACCTTAAAGGCTAACAGATTTGCCGTGACAATGAACTTTCATGGATGGTAGCCCATTTCATCAGATGCATGGAGTATTATGGAGAGTTTCGGGTTTCTATACAATACATATGGGGCGGGAGGGGTGGATTGTAAAAAGTGAGGTCCAGAAGGGAATTAATTGCAAGAAGTGGCGATCACGTTATTAACAGCGGTCATTCACACTGTGTTTAATTTCATTCTGTCCTCAGTTTTCAGTTCTTTCCCACCATCTGTACTATATATACATCTGAAACTCTCCATAATACTCCCTGCATCTGATGAAGTGGGCTATAGCCCATGACAGCTTATGCCAGAATAAATAGCCTCTTTAATAAAGGGATTGTCTAATTTGGCTAATTGCTGGCAGTGCAATGCAGCTAATACAGTAAAACCTTGGACTGCAAGTAACTTGGTCTACAAGTGTTTTGCAAGACAAGCAAATTTTTTAAATAAATTTTAACTTGATAAACAAGCGACGTCTTGCAATACAAGTACTGTAGTACGGTCAAGAAAAATGAAGACTTTACACTATCATGCTTTATTGCAGCTTAAATTAAAAATATGTGTACAAATTTCTTATGGGGAATTTCGCTTTGATATACAAGTGCTTTGGATTACAAGCACGTTTCCGGAAGGGCGCCCAGCCAGATTTGTTCCTTTGAATTTTGGTTCGGGGGGGGGATTTACTTTGTTCTGATCTAATACAATTTCTGTAATGGATTAGATGTTTTGTTGGTTATTCAGTTGTTTTGTATATGTTAAAATTCAAATAAACAAATTTTAAAAAAAACAAAAAACAAGCACGTTTCCGGAACGAATTATGCTTGCAATCCAAGGTATTACTGTACTTCTTTTGAACATATGTTCTGGCAATGTCCAGTAGTTGCTTCTTTTGGGGAGTACAGCAGATAAACGTTGTACTGGAACAGTCTTCAATATTCGCTGATGTACACACTCTTTTAGATTATTTACCTGCTTCATGGAAACTAACAAATGGTCAGCATAAATGGATTTTCGGCACCCCCTTGACAGCTAAAAGACTGATATTACAACACTGGAAGAATAAACACTCACCTCCTATAATGCAATGGATTGAGGACCTTATAATGCTTTCTTCAGCATTTGAATGGGTGGCATATAGACACCACCTTCAAATGGATACTTATTTGGATATCTGGTCCGCTTTTGTTGAAACCTATGTATACTGTAATTGCTAGTAAGGACAGGTTGCTTACCTGTAACTGTAGTTCTTCGAGTGGTCATCTGTGCAGTCACACATATGGGCTCTGCGCCTGCGCTGAGCCAGTCTCGGAAGATTCTTTAGCTGAGTCAAAATGGGCGGGAACCCCTCCCCCACGGTGCTCGCTCCTAGCACGGTTCCCGCCCATTCCCTCAGTTCCTATGAGACCGCCTATTGCGACCCCATGAACCGAGGGACCGCTGTTGGTGTCATCCTATATGTCCTTTGGGTCGTAACAGCAACGCAATTTCTCATCTTTGGGACGAGCTGGAGCGATGCACCCAATCTCCACTGGCAGGTCCATCGAAATCGATAATGACGCCGAGCGGGGATGGATGGGTGGGTTGTGTGACTGCACAGATGACCACTCGAAGAACTACAGTTACAGGTAAGCAACCTGTCCTTCTTCTTCGTGGTCTCTGTGCATCACACATATGGGCAGAGTAGCAAGCTGACTTACCGGCGGTGGGACGGCGTCACATGTCACTGCAGCACCGATGAGAGGACTGCTCTGCCAAAAGCGTTCGCTTCTCGGGCTCGGAGGTCAAGCTTATAGTGTTTGACAAACGTCGAAGGCGCAGACCAAGTGGCCGCTCTACACAGATCCTGTAGAGGAATGCCCCTTCCAAACGCCGTGGATGTTGATTGCGCCCGGGTTGAGTGCGCTTTTATTGCACCCGGCAACTGTCTGTTGCTTAACTGGTAAGCGAGCTTAATTGTCTCTACAATCCATTTGGCGAACCTTTGCCTGGACACAGGTAAGCCCTTTGAATTTTCGCCATAACAGACGAACAGCTGCGTCGATCTCCTAAACGAGGCTGTTCTGTCCTTGTAGAAAGCCAGTGCACGGCGGACGTCTAGAGCGTGCATTCTCTTTTCCAGGTCTGTTGTTGGACTCTGAAAAAAGGCTGGTAGTATTATATCCTGGCTGGTGTGAAATTCCGACACTACTTTTGGGACGAAGGAGGTGTCTGGACGGACAATCACCTTGTCTCTGTGAAAAATCATGTAAGGTGGATCCTCTCTTAGTGCACATAGCTCGCTGGATCTTCTTGCCGAGGTAATGGCGACAAGGAAGGCCGTTTTCCATGTTAGCAACCGATAATCTATGGTGGCGAGCGGTTCAAATGGCTTCTGTTGTAGTGCACGCAGTACCAATGGCAGGTCCCATCCCGGTGTCAAGTCTTTGATCGGAGGAATGGTATTCCTTAGACCTTTCAGGAACTGCTTCACTATTGGGTGAGTGAAGACTGTCCCTGCGGTGGAGTAGGGTCTATTGGCCGAGATTGCCGCTAAGTATACTTTTATAGATGAAAGCTTTAATCCTCTTAGCATTAAAGTGTGTAGATATTCCAGGACAGTTTGTATTGTGCAAGTACTTGGATCTTGCCCTTGTGTCTTGACGAATCTCGAGAATGCCAGCCATTTTCTAGCATAAGATGCTCTTGTTGCTGGTTTGCGTGCCGCTGTTAGGATGTCCTGGATTGCTATTGGTAAATTTTGCACTAGGAGTGACGTATCCTCCATGCCATGAGCGCCAAGCTCTTCAGGTCTGGGTGCCGGATCTCGCCCCGAGCCTGGGTTAATAGAGTTGGTGTGATGGGCAGTGACTTGTATTCCCCTCTGGAAAGGTGGAGAACCTGGGGGAACCACGGCTGTCTGGGCCACCATGGTGCTATCAGGATGCAGTCTGTGCAGTCGTTCCATATTTTCGAGACGACCCGTGTCAACAGAGGAAGGGGTGGAAAGATGTAGAATAGATGCCCCGACCACTGCATCATAAAGGCGTCTGTAATGGACTCTGGATCTGAAGCTGCCCTGCTGCAGAACTGGTGGCATGCTGTGTTCTCTGAGGTAGCGAAGAGGTCTATTTGAGGGTGGCCCCAGATTGAGAAGATCCAATGGAGAACGTCCGGGTCCAACTGCCATTCGTGGGACTGCAGGGAGACTCTGCTGAGGGCGTCCGCTAGGGTATTGTCCTTGCCCGCGATGTGGATCGCCACGAGAGAGATGGACCTTCGGATCGTCCAGTGGAGGATTTTGAGGGTCAGTCTTGTTAGTCTCATGGACCGCGTGCCTCCTTGTTTGTTGAGGTAGGCCACAACGGTCGTGTTGTCCGTGACTACTTGAATGTGATGGTGGTATAGCTCGGACTCCAGCGCCTTCATGGCGTTCCAAACAGCAAGTAGTTCCAGCATGTTGATATGCATCTTGCGTTGAATGGAATTCCATGTTCCTTGCGTGGTAAGTCCTGCACAGTGTGCTCCCCAACCCAGGAGGGAGGCGTCTGTTGTTAGTATCTTTGTTGGCGTTAGTGGGTGGAAGGGAACCCCCTTGTCCAGATTCCTCCTGTCCGTCCACCATAGCAAAGTCGCTTTGACCGTTCTTGGAATGGGAAGACGAGTGGAAGGGGACTGTCTTTGCGGATTGTAGGAGCGGATGAACCAGTTCTGGAGGGTTCTCATGTGCAGGCGGGCGTAGTTCACGACCTGTATCGTTGAGGCCATGTGGCCTAGGAGGCGCTGGATTGTCTTTGCTGGTGTGGAGCGAGATTGGTACAGACTTTTTGAGAGGGTAAGTATCTTGTCCAATCTGTCTCGTGGTAGATAAGCCCGTCCTTGAATCGAGTTGAGAACCGCCCCTATGAACTGGATCTCCTTGGCCGGAGTGAGGACAGATTTCTTGGCGTTGAGACATAGTCCTAGATCTTTGAGTAGGTGCAATGTCGTGCGGATGGCCGACTCTAGACGAGATTTCGTGGAGTCCACTACCAGCCAGTCGTCGAGGTAGGGGAAGATCCGGATTCCCCTGGCCCTTAGACTTGCACAGACGACTGCCATGCATTTGGTGAACACCCTCGGTGCAGTGGAGAGGCCGAAGGGGAGGACTACGAATTGATAGGCCTCGTCCCCTATCTTGAACCGCAGGTACTTCCGACTGTCTTGGTGAATGGCAATGTGGAAGTATGCGTCCTGCAGGTCTATCGACGCAAACCAATCCGTCTTGCGAAGTAAAGGCAGTATCGACTGGATGGTGACCATTCTGAACTTCTTTGCTGTTATGAAGAAGTTGACAAGTCGGAGGTCCAAGATCGGGCGAAGTCCTCCCCCCTTCTTCAACACTGTGAAGTACCGGGAATAGAGCCCCTCCTGGAGGTGATGTGGGTGGACAGGCTGGATGGCGCCCTTCTGCAACAGAGAGTCCACCTCCTCCAGTAACGGTGGAGTGGGCTGTGTGGTAGTGATGCCGAGGAAGGGGGGGAGAACGTCGAATTCGATCTGGTACCCGTGCTGGATGATGTTGAGGACCCAGCGGTCCGTCGTAATATGGTGCCACGATGGAAGGTAAGTGGCTAGTCTGTCCGTGAATAGGGTAATTGTATTTGACGATTTTGATGGAGTTCGTTGGGTTGTCATAATCGGTGGTGTTGTCGTGTCCGGTGTTTGAGTCATGTCCAGTAAGTATGTCTCGATTCGTGTTAAGTCAAAGACGCCGTTTGCCGAAAGAGTTGCCCTTCCTTGGTCCTTGGTACTTAGGTTGGAAGGGTCTTCTTGGCCCAGAGGGTTGACGGTCTCGCCCTCGTAAGTCTTGATTTTTCTGTGCGAAGCGCGGCCGAAACGGTGCTGCAGGCTGGAACTTTGTCCACTGCTTAGTCTTGAATCTCTGCCTTGGGGCTGCGTTAAGCCCCATCTTTTGCGCTGTGACTTTCGCTTTCTGGGCTGCGTCGAGGGAGTCATCTGTTTTGGTGTTAAAGAGTCCCTCGCCGTCAAATGGCAGGTTCTCTATACGCGCTCTCGCTTCTGTGTTCAGCAACGTTGAGCGGAGCCAAGCATGTCTGCGAAGTGCCACTGAGCTGATAAGTGCCCTCGCGTGGCAATCTGTTTGGTGTCTGGCGTTGTTCATTTGAAGTGTTGCCATGCTCAGGGCTTCCGCCTGCAGCACGCGTGCCAGTTGTCTTTTTTCTTCTGACAGGTCCTCGCATAGGTTGCCTAGTTTTTCTGTCAGGAAGTGTTGGTATCTTGCCATTATTGCCTGGTAGTTTGAGACCCTTAGGCCCAAGGCGCTGGAGGAATACACGCGCCTAGCACAGGCATCCAGCTTTTTGCCCTCCTGATCCACCGGTGTGGTATGTATCTTACTCGAGGTGGACTGGGCAGACTCCACTATAATAGAATTCGGAGCTGGATGGGTAAAGAGGAATTGGGCATCCTCTTTGCGGACGCGATAAAGGGATTCCAGCCTCTTGCCCGTTGGAGGGATCACTGCTGGTTTGTTCCAGGTATTTTTGACGACTTTCAGTAGCGCTGGCAGGTAAGGCACCAGTGCCGGTGATGTTTGTGTTGATTGCATCATGTTATACACTGGGTCGTCATCATCAGGCGATTCAATGACAGTCTCTATCCCCAGGGATGCTGTCATTCTCAGCACGTGGTCTGCGAAAGTCCCAAGGTCCTCTGAAGGTGATACTGCCGCCCTCGATTCGACTTGGAGATCTGGTGACGACTCGAGGGGGCCAGACAATGTGGAGTCTGAGTCTGAGTATGGTAAATCCGACGAGGATCCTGGGTCTAGATCTTTAGATGGAGCTGGTTTTTTTAGATGTTTCTTTTTACATAGGGCCTTTCTTGGGGATGCTTGGGTCGGAGGGTGACGAGATTTGGAACTCGTAGCCTGGTTTTTGTTTCGTGGGCTAGAGTCTCGTGCAGTCTGTGCGGTGCTGTGATATCGCTCGCGTGGACTCCTACTCCGTGTCGGACCTCTGCGTCCATCGATACCGGGAGGTGAGGATCGGTGTCGACTGTGTCCATCATAGGGAGATCTGCGGCGTCGTTCGGCATCGATGGGTGGTGTTCAATGTCGATAGCGATCAGCATAGGGGGAGCTGTGGCGTCGTTCGGCATCGATGGGCTTCCTTCGATGTCGATGGCGATCCCCTGGCGGCGCGCTGCCGGAGGAGGTACTTCGGCGTCGGCGGTCGATTCGGTGCCGAGGCTCGTCGGTGTCGATCGAGTGGCTCCTTGATCTGCGATGTCGACGGTCGGCATCGAGCGATCGGCTTCGATGGCGGCGACGGTCGATGTCTGGCGAAACGGCTGGGCGATTGCGGTCAGTTGAAGACCCCCGATGGCGATGATCGGAGCCGTAGGGAGGGCTGTAATCGGTGTCGGTCGAGACACTTCGGCGGCGGCGTGCGACGCGGTAGGGAGGGCTGTATCGGCGCCGTTCGACATCGATGGAGGGGCTACGGTGCCGGCGGTGCTCGACGTCGTGTCGTAGATCCCGGCGGCGAGAGCCCTCGGTGTCGACCGATGAGTGTCGATGGCGGGGGTTTCCGGTGTCGGCAGCGGTCCGTCTTGGGCTGCCAGCGTCCGCCGGTTTTTCAGCAGCGGCGCGCTGCGTACTACGTCGGGTAGCTTCATCCTCGGATGAGCTATCAGGACGAGTACTGTGAGACCCATGGTCTCTCCGGTGTCGAGGCGATCGATGTCGAGGCGATCGATGCCGAGGCGATCGATGCCGAGGCGATTGATGCCGAGTCGCACTGTCCTCCCGCTCCTGATATGTGAGGTCGTCTTTGGATCGTATAGAGGGTCTCTTGGACGCTTGCGATCCAGACCGACTGTGATGCCCAGATGGCTTCAATTGGGGCTCCTCTCCTCTCTTAGGTGAGGTGGAGTGGCGCGATCGAGCCGTTTTAGGCGGGGAGTCTAAAATTTCTCCGTCGGAGATGGACTCTGCCCGGTCTATGGCTGTGTCGAGCTCAATGATCCTCGGAGTCGATAGCTCTTTGTGCACCGATGTCGATCGTCTAGTTGAAGACGGCGATGCCACAGTTTTGGTTGCGTCTTGTTTTTTGTGAGCTACCGAGCCGATTGGCGATAGGGTCCTTGGTTTCTTTTTAGGTTTTTCTCCTGCAGGGCTCTTGTGAAACCTTTTCTTTTGAGGTTGGTCTCCCTCTTTCCCGGTGACTTTTACAGTCGAGGGGGAAGGTTTCTTTGAAGTTGTGGCGCGTGGGAGAGAAGGGCCAGCCGCCGATAGAGTTTGCTGCCACAAAGAGGTTTTGAGCTTTAAAGCCCGCTGCTTTCTAGTCACCTTAGTGAACTTTTTGCAGTGACGGCAAGTCTCTACAATGTGTTCTTGCCCCAGGCATAAAAGGCATAGGGTATGGCCATCTGCTGGGGGTAGCTTTGCGTCGCATTCGGTGCATTTTCTGAACGGGGCCTTAAGGGCCATCGTTTTAGGGGGGGGGGGGAAGCCAGAAGGAAGATCAACGAAGAAGTTTTTTTTTTTTTTTTTTGAGTGAAGAAACGAAGGGGAGATAGTTGAATAGTTGAATAATTGAATAGAGATAAGAAGTAGTTAAGTATTTAAGTAGTTAAGTACTCAGCCGTTGGTAGAGGGATAAATCCCTGGAGAACCTTTCGAGAGCTGCTGGTCGCAATGGCGGTCGAAAAGGAACTGAGGGAATGGGCGGGAACCGTGCTAGGAGCGAGCACCGTGGGGGAGGGGTTCCCGCCCATTTTGACTCAGCTAAAGAATCTTCCGAGACTGGCTCAGCGCAGGCGCAGAGCCCATATGTGTGATGCACAGAGACCACGAAGAAGAAGTTGTATTTTCATATATATGCATTTCATATGTATTCATTGCTATAGATATACAGTATCCAAATTTATGTATGTATATTAAAAAAAGCTCAAGAAAAAGAAAAAGAAAAAAGAATAAGTTTCTTAAGGTGCCACAAGATACTTGTTGACAGTTTCCCAGAGAAATCCAAAGTCTGGAAGCTGCAGCCTGGGGAATTTATTTATTTTTTTACAATTTCTCAGAGGAATCCAAAATCTGGAACCCGCAGCCTGTATTTCCAGCTGCAGAGACTATGGGGGAATTATTACTTTTTTTCCAGAGCCAAAGTGGTCTTTTTCTTTCCTTACAGAAGTGATACTGCACCGTCAAAGATTCTATGGCCGACTCTTTGCCCCCACCCTGCCTGCACCAGTTATAGCACTCATGAACATTCTATGACATAACAGCAGCTTGGTTTCTACCTACAGAATTCATGGACTTTCCATTCCCTATGTGGTATTACATTGTCACACAGCAGGCTGACTATTCCTTGGTTAGATGGATTGTTGGTAGCCAAGAATTATTGGCTGGTGTTTTTTTCAGTGAAAGGTAAAGATAGGAAGCTAGCTAGGAATCTCTTTGTGTGTTGGAAGAGATACCGATCAGAACACAGGGAAGGCGATACGCACACCCTAGGTAAGGGAAGGGTGTGCGTGCGTGTGTGCGTGTCTGTATGTCTGAGAGAGAGCATGCACACACAGTATTCCTGCATTGAGCACAGGGCTGGACAAGATTATCTCCAAGATCCTTTCCAACTCTATGGAGAAAGTTGGCTGAAGCCTTGGGGATGAAAGGCCTCCCTCTCCCCTGCACCCATCTCCCCTGCACCCCTCTCTCCGGGAATCTGATGTGAGGCAGCAGATCTGCTGCCTTGAAGGAGTGCCCCTTTTCCACCACAAATTTATATATTTGTAAATGAAACAAGTATTATAAAAAATGACATCAAATCTCTCCAGTGCTCTCTCCGAAAGGAAACCGAAACCAGGTAGGCACTGGATGCTCCTGGAACTTCTTGTGGCTTGGAGAAGTGGGGAGCATGGGAAGATCTTAAGATGTTTTTATGGCGTGACTCTTTTTTGAAAAGTGGAATTACAGCAGAATCTTGGTGCTGTCTAAACTGTGCTTAATAGTACATGTGGATTTTCACGAACATTACATAACATCACAGCAGCTCAACCAATGACTTTTAAGGGATCTGCAGCCAACCAATTGCAGGCTTTGTGCAGTGGAAAATGGAATTACAGTATAATCTTGTTGCTGTCTAAACTGTTGTAAGAGTAGAGGTGTATTTTCCTGGGCACTACATGACATCACAGCAGCTCAACCAATTACTTTTAAAGAGACAAGCAGCCAACCAAATTGGAGGCTTTGTGCAGTCCCACAACTTGCAATCACTGGCTTCAGAGCAAAATATGATTAAGTGCTGGGGGTAGAGATATGATGGGAGAGTACCTTCTTTTCATGATACTAATATGCAAATCCTCCTCTTGCTTGACATCAGGGTGGTGACCGTTGACCTTGTCACTCTCCTCACTGTCGTCGCTATGTGAGAAAATGGAGGGCAGTTCTTTCTTCAGAGTCCTGGTGGGAGGCAAAGGGATTGTCCTCTTCTCGGCCAGGCGACCCCGATTCTGGCAAATGGGAAAAAGTCGGAGCCGAGGAGAAGGAGGAGGAGGAGGAGGAGGAGGAGGAGGAGGAGGAGGAGAAGAAGAAGAAGAAGAAGAAGAAGAAGAAGAAGAAGAAGAAGAAGAAGAAGAAGAAGAAGAAGAAGAAAGATTAATTAGGTGAATCAGTTAAGATGAGTCTCTCAAAATTATGCAGCGGGGGGGGAGATTTTTTTATCATCTGTAGAGGCAATTCTGTTCAGGCCTCTGTAATTCTTATGCTTTCACTGAGAATGTTTGGAGAATGTCTGCCTGCCCCCCTCCGGCTGGAGATGAGAGGGGAAGCAGGGCCATTCCACTAGTCTTGCTGACAGTCTACTTATTTTTCCCTCTTCCCTTCCCATCCCTTTCTCCTTGTGTGTCGTGTCTTTTCAAATTGTAAGCCTGCAGGGCAGGGACTGCCTGTTTTCTGATGATTGATTGTAAGCTGCTCCAGGAGCCTTTTTTTGGCCAAGGAGAGGGATTAAAAACAACTTTAAATAAATAAATATTAAATAAATTTAGGAACCCTGGAAAGTGGGGGGCAAGCAACAGAAGAGGGAGGTTGCAGAGGGGGGAAAGTGGCAGGCATGGCAGGGTTAAGCACCCCTCCCACCAGCCACTTCTGCCACCCATTTTGCAAATTCACCAACAAACATGAGAAGCAACCAACACATGCCACGGAGCTTCTGCCCTAAAAAAAACCCCTATGTCCCCGTCCCCCCGCTGAATCCATCCCCAGGAAATCAAAGCCCCATCAATGGCGAGCATCTCCTCCCTTGTCTGATGCTTTCGCTCAGGATCACAGGAGCTTAATACCTCCCCACCACCACCACCACCCCACTCCATAAGGTATCGGCCGTGCACCTCCTTCCTGAGGAGTTGCAATTTATTGTATCAATTAGAGCCAGCAGCGTGCAAATTGCCAACACCCGACAACCATGGGACTTTCTGCAGCGTGCCTCCGGAAGCTGAGGAGGACGGTGCCAATCGGCTCATAAAAATCATTTAATGGCCATTATGGTACCTAAGAGCAGTTATCCAGTCGCAGTGGCTGCCCAGGGACTCATCACACTTAACAAGCAGGGGGGCGGGGAAAGGAATTGCAATGGGGGCGGAGGGATAGAATTATTCAGAGTCCCACGAACAGAGCACTAGGGAGAACAACTCAAGAACCCACGTTGGGCGATTAAACTTCCTTAAGCAGCCCTGCCAGACTCACAAGTGGCAGGGTTCAAGTGCATGCGGATAGGTGAAGGGAAAATCCATGTGTAATTCATCAACCACTGGCAGTTTACTCCAAGAGTAAATAAAGTGCTTCTCTTCTGTACTGTCTACACTGCTAATGCAGTGTGGGCTGGGTAAAAGCTACTCCTGTTACGTAGGGATGTGCGGATCACCAAAACGCAGGCTTCTCCGAATTCCACCTCAGAGCTCATTCCTATTCACATCTGTCTGAGACGGCAAGTTCCCGTTTTCTTCTTTTTGCGCAAAAAATCACGTGTATCTGCATGCACATTTCCCCAAATGTACGCATCAATCGTGCACATTTCAATGCATTTTCTTCCCGTGGATTAAAGCGCGTGAGTGCGCATTTTTCAAAAGTGCCTGGTTTTTGAACACGTTCTCTTCATTATGCGAATCACATCGCAAGCTCAGAGACATGCGGACTTTGACTGCAGATTGCGTCCGGGACTACATTTGGTTCTGGGAGGTGCGAATTGGGTATAATTCTGCTCAAAAACCAAAATGAAACAAATTCCTCATACATCCCTAGCTGCGATGCACCTGCACATGCCAGGATAAAGGACTTTACCATGGAAGTTACGGCTGGAGTTAACGATTATGTGTTGGGAAGGTTAATGGCAACACACCCTATGAAGCCAATGGGTGGTTGTTATTCCAAATAAACCCAGCAGAATAAAAGGGAGTGGTTGTGTGCGCGCTGCCATACGAAGTTAGTAAGGCTACAAGAGGCGACAGCTTCTGTAGCCTGATCCATATTAAATTCCTCCACTGGGTTCCTCTTATCTCCTGGATCTTGCTACCCCACCCCACTTATGTCTCTGTTCTTATCAGGACCGGCTTCAAGGGTAGGCATGGTTGGGCATCTACCAAGGGCCCACATCTCAGCAGGGGCCCAATGACAAAAGACTCCTGGTGCTGCTCCTCCTCTTTGCCATTACAATGCGCTTATTCACCTGCCTCTCACTCTGGCCCAGACAACAGTGACGGAGAGGAGGAGGAGATGCCACTGCCTGCTTGCTTAGTGGTAGCAATGACGAGAAAGAAGATGACAATGGTGACGAGAAGGTAGACTCACTGAGGGAGGGGGGCCATGGAGGGTGTCTTGCCCAAGAGCGTTCCAAAACCTGGAGCCGGCCCCGGCTCTTATCTCCCTGCCTGTGACCTTTGCTTGTTCATTTCCCACGGCCCTCCAAAGGCCCCCTTGCTCCCTCAAAGGCTCTGCCTTTCCTCCCTTGCTGCCCCTTATGCTTGGAACTGCCTCCAAGGGCAGCTATGCAATCCTACCGCTCTTCAAACTCCTCTACCAGACCCACCTTTTCTGTAAAGTCCTTTGGCTTAAACCCCTGGTTTCCCACGCCCTAACAAAACTAAGCTTGTAACTAAGCCTAAGGTATGGTTAGGGAAATCTGTCCATTTCACTTTCTCACACATTCAATTTTTTATTTTTTTTAATCTCAAGTTATTTCTCTCCTAAATATGAAAGACTTTGTGAATGTTGGTAAATTCTTGTCCAAAGCTAACTGAAACAAAATTCTCAACCATCCACACCAGCCAAATTCAATAAGCACAGCTATTCCCAGCATGGAGAGGGCCATGACGTATCTGCCTGCCACAACGAGGAGGAGCCTGCGAGAAAAGAAGTAGTGGCAACCCTAATTCAGCACAAACATGGGATTCAAACTAAGACTTTTAAGAGCTGAGCAACCAAAGCACTGGGCCTGGATGGATGCATCTGTCAATTCTGGTTTCTCCCACAGCTGATTTTTTTAAAATCTCAAGTGGTCTTTGCCCCAAATACGGAGAACTTTGCAAATTTCAGTCAATTCTCAACTAAAACGAACTGAAACAAAATTCTCACCCATTGCTACGTGTAACTGAAACAATCACCTATTTTTCTCCCCATTTACCTCTGCATTTCCCACACCTGCCTCTCTTTCCACATGTGTGTTGAATTTTAGAATGTAAGCTTCTTGGGGCAGGGACCTGTCCTCTTCTACCCTGTAAAGTGCCACATAAAGTACACTGATGGTGCTAAATAATTTATTGCTCTCCTTTGCATTCCAGGCCAAGGGGTAGGTAAGTCTGCAATACAGCGTGGCTCTACCCGTTTTATATACCTATATGCAAGTCGTCCTGAAGGTTTGGCATGGATAACCAATATGTATTAGTTCTGAAGACAATGTTTGACTGATAAATTCATATCAGTACATGAACCATACAGTCACTATCAAAAAAGCTGCACTGTCTGTGAATTTTCTATTGCCAACACACCATCCTGAGCAATTAAAATGTTTATGAACATTCTATGACATTACAACAGCTCAGCCAATGACTGGGAGGATTGAAGATAACTAGTAGTCATCAGTCTTGTGTCTCAGATACCATAAAACAACAACAACAGGAAATAATGGTTTCCTAGTCACTAAAAATTAGGTGTTAGCAAAAAGTTGGCTGAATTCAAGGTTAGATCCTAATTCATTCTGGTTTGTCTCCTTCTCAGGGACTAGCACAGCAACCACAGTATATATATCAAACATCCAAAATATTTCACAGTTACTAGTCCAGTATTCTGCCTGGGAAAACCATCACCGCCGCCACACACACACGCCAAAAAAATAATATTGGTATTTTAAGAAAGAGTCATAATTTCATTCACTTCCAGGACAAACACCAAATCAGCCCAAAGGAAATCCCTTCGGATGTGGCCTCATTTTATAACCCTGTGATCCTCCTCCACTTGTGCAAGGAGGCGGCCGGGGGGGGGGGGGGGAGACGGACATATTTTATCTTCTTCCTTTTGGCTTTTTTTGTTTTTAAACTGGAATCTTGAATGTCTCTCTCATTAACATCATTCAATATGAAAAAGAAAACAGCTTCAATTTTTAAACCAGGAGTTGGTGGGGCAAATTTCTTCCTGGGAGCCTCACTGTCTGTCCCAACTTTTAAACCAGTCTTCCCCAACCTGGTACCCTCTAGATATGTTGGACAATGCAACTCCCATCACCCCCAGTCAGCATGGCCATTGGCCATGCTAGCTGGGGGTGATGGGGAGTTGTAGTCCAATACAACTGAGAGGTGTTGCACTTGTTTCTGTCTAAACATGCATTGGATGGCGCCCTTAATCCCCTTCACCTAATTTCTAGGAGCAGATACTGAAAGCAAAACAACAAAGCACTATGCCCATAATCAAAGGTGCCCTCTTCTTATTACTTTTATATTCCACAGCTGAACCCTGGCACGGGAAGCAAGTTCTTGTTCCAAGCAACAGGTCACATTCAGCCCTGATAGTAGATCACCTATGTTGTAAATTACAACTGGCTTCCTTCTTTTTATTTTATATGCATACAAGTGGGACCTGCAAAAAAAATGTTGGCAGTGTGGAAGGCTCCTCTTCCAGGATATTCATGCGGAGTTCTTATTGGGCTGTTTTGCGGGGCTCCACCCATTAGGGCTTTTCCCTACACACACACACACACACTTATTTCTGCAAAGCTTGAAGCTCCCCCAAGCTGACTGATATCGCCCCTCTTGTGCATGGATGGTATCATTTTGACTACATAAGGATTGGCACTCACGCCATTGGAAATAGAGGGAATGGTAAAATCCATACATAGACACACTATATATACATCTACATTTTATACTGTATCATATAACAAATATGGGGGAATTAAAGCTACAACATTAATCAAATATAGCTGGAACCTGAATCCATATTCTGCCATCTCCAAATCCAGCCAACTGGCTGCTCTTACTTCATTGAAGCCAATCAATCACCATTTTGTCCTCGTATTAATCCTTCAAGTCAAGTCATTGCTTGAACTGGCTTAACGTTTGAAGTATTGTTCAATAAGGATATTGTCAGGGGCCCAGTTCTGAGTCCAGGCAAAGTTCAGCCCCCCAGGGCAGAGGGGGCTTCTGCTAGCCCAGTGCCTCGTGGTTTCTGTCTTAGCAACAAGTTGCTCAGATGGATGGACCGCATCAGAGTTTGGAGCTGATACACAGCAGGCAATAGCAAAGGATTGGCTGCTTAAAATCAGCTGCATCTCCAGACCGGGAGGACTGTGGTCAGTGCCATTAGTGCCCGGGGTCAAAAGGTCCGCCATTTCTTTCTACAGTGGTGCAGAGAGTAGGGAACGAGCACATGACATGTAGAGCTCCTGGGTGAGCCCTAAACCACTTAGGGATTTTTCTTGATATTTAGCGGTATAGAAATAGTACAAGTAAATAAATAAATAACAAAATCTAAGAAATTAAAATTTCTTGGCCCCTTTGCTCATACAGACATGCAAAAGACATCCATATGTAGGCTAAGGCACATCCAGTTACCAGCTTCCTGAGTGACCAGTTTGGCATGGTAGCACCCAACAGGGAGCCCAGAAAGTGTGCCAGGGAGGGTTTTGGGGGTTGTTTTGAGGGTTGTTGTTTTTTTGCCAGGATGGCTTGTTGCTCACCACAGGAAGCCAGCTATATCAGTGACGCTGACTGGCAAGGGGACAAAGATGGGCCAAAATGCCCCAGGTACCTGAACTCCAAGAATCCAAACAGCTGGCCCAGGGCACAACATCAGGAAGTGCCATTAGCCGAATCCAGTGGATCCCAAACTATTTACTAGGGGGATCCTCCATCAGCATTTTGTCCTGTCTAGGATCCATTTCAGGTTGATTCATTTCACATGACGTGAACAGCAGAAAAGATTGGGAGGGATTGCATTCAGTCTCCGGCATCTCTAGGTAGGGCTAGGAAGGAATCCTGCGTCAAACCCTGGAGAGCCACTGCTGCCGGTCAGTGTTGACAATACTAGGCTAGATGGACTGTGTGTCTGACTCCGTATCGGGCCGCTTCCTATGTTCCTATGCCACAGCAACGACAGTCCGCCATGCCATTTGGTAAAGTATGAATTAGCACCCCCTGCCTGCCCCCCTGCCAACACCCCTCTCATTTTGATGGACATGGCAACATTGGGAACTGCCAATATCAGTAGAGCTGGCAAGCAGAGCAGTTAAGGATCTTAGGAGGAAGAAAATATTAAGCTCCAGAGGGGTGCTTCCAGATGGACTGTGCAACTGCCCCGCCCCATTCACACAATTTTATAGGAGATCCATATGACATCGGCTTTCACTTATCACACACACCCCGCGCGTGCTTTCCTACGTTTCTTCTTCCATTTTTTCAGGAAGGAAAAATGGAATAGCTGCCCATTGCCTTTTGATTGGTAACACTAAGAACTATCCATCCGTTAGCACCCAAAATCTACAAAAAGTCAAGTAAGTGGAGAGAGAGAAGAGGTTAAAATCCAAAATCTCTCTCTCTCTCTCTCTCTCTCTCTCTCCCACAGACACACACGCACACACACAAGCAGAGATGCACAGTGAGAGAGACAGACAGACACACTGAGACACACATGTGTAAATCAATGTTTTTTAAATCCCCATCTTGAGCAGAGTTCTGGTTTCCCAAGAAGATTCAATTGAGGAGGAAAAGGAGGAGAGATTCCCACTCAAAACAGCCAGCTGAGGTTAGCCAAATTACTAGGACAAAACCGCTCTCCACCCACCAAGCTAACCCTTCAGTCATTGCTCCCACGAGCCGCATAGTCCTAGCCAAAAAAATAAAAATGAAAACGGAGCATTTTTCGGCAGAATAAAGAACCACAGCGGGGCTTGCAGATGGAATGAAGGGGTGGAAAGTACAGGCGCAGGGGGAGGGAGGGTTAGGAAAGGTTCCCTGTTCTCAGAGGGAAGGTCAAAGCATATAAACGCCCTGGTTGTGATGTAGTACAGCTGCCAGAAAAACGAGGAAGGATTCCTTCCAGCGGGTCCCTGGCGAGCATTTAATTGATCCCAGAGATGCGGAGGCCTCAGCTAAGGCAGAATGTGCGGGGGGGGGGGGAGAGGAGAGATCAACGAGAGAAGCTTTGGTGAGGCCATGCAGTCAGAAAGGCTGGATGGTTGAGTCCAGGGGAGGGAAGCAGCATCTTCGGGGGGGGGGGGATCTTCACATAGAGAGTGGGCCCGACCAGGGCCAGTGTAAAGGGTAGGCATGGTCGGGCACCTGCCAAGGGCCCATACCCAAGCAGGGGCCCACAGACAAGAGCCCCCTGGATTTGCTCCTCCTCTTCTCCACTGCAACCTGCTTGTTCGCCCACCTCTCGCTCTGGCCCAGACAACGGTGGTGGCGAGGAGGAGGAGCAGGAGATGCTGCTGCCTACTTGCTCACTGGCTCTCTGCCTGTCAAGCAAGCAAGTGGTAGGAATCAGGGCCGGCGTCAAGGGTAGGCATGGTCAGGCACCTGCCGAGGGCTCACACCCCAGCAGGGGCCCACTGACCCCATTGCAGCCTACTGGTTCATTCGCCTGCCTCTCGCTCTGGCCCAGACAACAATGGTGGAGAGAAGGAGGAGCAGGAGATGCCATGGCCTGCTTGTTCACGGGCTCTCCGCCTGTCAAGCAAGCAACTGGTAGCAATGACGGGAAAGAGGATGAGGAGCAAGAGCAGCTGGTGACCATGGTAGACTCACTGAGGGAGGGGCCCCACTGAAGGTGTTTTAGCCAAAGGCCCTCGCGAACCTGGAGCCGGCACTGGGCCCAACTCCTGAGCAGGTGCACCTTCAACCTTTCACCTGCCCAACAAAGTAAATAAATGGAAAGACAGTGATGGACACACGCCCGGGAGGGGTTGCCGTAACTCAGTGCTGCAGCCCCTGTTTTGCACGCAAGAAGGTCCCAGGTTTGGTCCCCAGCATCACTGGTTGAAAGGGCCTTGGGCAACGAGGCTGAGAAAGGGGCTGTCTGCCAGAGAACTGGGAGAGCCACTGCCCGTCTGAGGAGAGAACACTGGGCTTGAGGGACCAATGGTCTGATTTTGTATAAAAGATGGTGTGGGGGTGCATCTGAGCATAAAAGTGACACACCATAAATATTTGGGTTTTGTTTTTGTTTTTTTTACTTTTTGTACACTGGCACGTACCCCAGGTCCTTAACAGTGATGAACACAGATACAGCCAGGCAAAAACAAATGAATAATAAGTGTGCATCACACAAACACATACGCACACGTGGGAATTAGCAGAGAAAGGGGCGCGAGGGCTGCAGCCAACCTCACAGGGTTGTCATGAGGATAAAATGGCAAGGAGGAGGAGGATTATTCTCGTTGGGTTCCTTGCAGGAAAAAAGGCAGGATATAAATATAATAAATGAAATGAAAAATGAATAATGACACCCGTATGTTGTGTTTTTTTAAAACTTTGTGTAGCAATTGTTTTAATCATTTTAAATTTCGTGTACTGCGGGCCCCAGTGGGGTGTGTCACAGCCTGGTCGGCTAGAGCACATATAAATAAACTTGAATGACACCCAAAAAATGCAGCCTGTGGTAGCCACCTCATCTTGCCTCATGGTCAAGTCACCCTTGGAGCTATGTGGAGAGGGAGGGGCTATACCACCTCTATCAACCAACCCCCCACCACCACCAGGACCGGTGCAAGGCAGTTTGGTGCCCTAGGCAAGATCAGATATTTAGCGCCCCCCCCTTCCCACTTGAGAGCGCTGTATTTTTTTTCAAGGCGTTTCTGGCGCCCCCTTTAGCCCTGCGCCCTAGGCAGCTGCCTAGTTGGCCTAATGGTAGCACCGGCCCTGCCCACCACCCCCGCTAATGGACCGAGCTCTCAAATAAGCTCCATATGTAGAGGAAATCCCAAAGTTCGGCTGCATTTTCATTCTCTTGTTATTGACACAAAGGTTTGGTTGGGCTCCCAAAACATGGAAACCATGGCGGTGGTGGGAGGAGGGAAGGGGGCCAAGGGGATTTTAATTAGGAAACAGTACAGACAAGAAGGCCGGAGACTCACACAGCAAGAGAGAGGGAGAGAGAGAGGACGGCCCTCTGTTCGTTCCCTCGGTTGTTGTTGGTTTTCTTTTCCTCTTTTAACACCAGCTGAGATTACCTAAAGGGTCACGCCGGGTTCCACAATAAGCCCCCCGTCTCTCCCACAGGCCTTCATTACACCTCCCAGGCCAGCGGCCTCAACATGGCTGATTGTTTCGATAGCAAATCCAGGGCTGGGGGCAGCCGTCGCCTCACTTCCCCGGCGCTTAAACTGGCTTTGCTATTAAAACTCAGGCCGCTGATAAAACAAGCGTCTCGGGCTCTGCACCGTCCCCAGCTCCAACGTTCACGTAATGAGCAAATGAATAAAAGAACAGGCAGCGCTCTCTCTCACGCGCTCTCAGCAGGCTTTGCTGCCAAGCGGGTTTTCCTCATCACCTGTCAAAAGCGGCCTAGTTCCTCGCCCGGTTGCTAATGTGGTTCACTGCTTAGGCCGCCGGGATCTACATCGCGATGGCTGCCCTGTGGCCGTATGGAACGAACGTGGGTAAGGGACTGCCTGAAGGGGGCACATCTTGCTCTTCAGAACCACCCACGTAAAACAGCCTTCCTCAACCCGGTGCCCTCCAGCTGTGTTGGGACTACAACTCCCAGCATTCCAGTGGCCATGCTGGCTGGGAATGATGGGAACTGCGGCCCAACGCACCTAGAAAGCATCAGATTGGGGAAGGCTGCTCTTTGGCCTCGTGTACACTTCACGCCCACATAGAAGGATGTCAATATAGGCCAGGGGTGCTGAACCTCTTTCAGCCCAAGGGCCAAATTCAGTTTCGGAGGTGGCCTCGGGGGCCGCATTCTCCCAAGTGGTGGGCGGAGCCAAAGGCAAAAAAGAGCAAATTGTGCAAAAGCCAGGAAGCCACCACATGATTGGTGGTCAGGGGAAAGGGGCTTTAGTAATTTGGGGAACCTTGTATCACTGGATTGGGACCCCAGACAGGCCAGATGCCTTCCCCCTGCACTACGCCGATAGCTGGTCGACTGGTACTGCAACACCAGGAAGAAAAATCCGTCCTCCGATGACCTCAGTGACCAGGTAGGTTGGTAAGGGAGAAGGCGCTCCTTTGGCCCTACAATCTGGCTGTACATTATCTGTTCGTCCAATTTTTTCTTTTTAAAACCTTTCTCCAAAAAGGCATCCAGCATCTTAATGGGCCACCAGAGCAATTCATGGCCCCTGAGAGGTTCTCCAAAATTAAATTAGGTCCGCAGGCTGAAAGACGTTCAGCACCCCTGTGCACTCCAGATGTGTTGGGACAACTCTCAGCCTTCCCAGTCAGTGTGGCCAATGACTGGAGATCCTGGGAGTTGCAGTCCAGCAGAGCTGGCGGGCCCAAAGTTGGGCAAGGCTGCCTGGGAGCAAGTCCCATTGAATTCAATGGGACTTACGCCATGCCTAGGATTGCGCTGTTAACTGCCTATGCACGTTCTTTCCTTTGGACATCAAGTACACACATTCCCCAGGCCGTGTGAATTCTCTATTGCAACATAATGTTCTTCTGCATGCATTACTTCTCTGCGCAAAGAAAACAACATGTTGAAAATCAGGCATGCAGCACAGCCCTACACTACGCTTACCCGGAAGCAAGTCTCAATGGGTCTCACTCCTAAGCGAGTATGCAGAGGACTGCAGCCGTAGCTTGTGAATTCTTGCAATTGAGAGCAAAGAACCAAAGATCGGCACCATCTGCTCATAAACTGGAACCACCCCGACTCCTTCGGATTTTTCCCTTAGCTCGATGCCTGGAACAGCGCTGAGCTTTCCTGCTGCCCCAGGATGACAGTAAATTCCACCACAGGGAAATTCCACATGTTGGTTATTTTGGCAGAACATCTGTTTGGGAGGATTCCGTGGCTCCTAGGGGCAGAAACCTGCCTGGGCGACTACATGCAAAGAAACATCCGGTTCTTTCAGTGGCAGAAGCTGATTTTGCATCTTTCTCCTCTAACAAGCCGCAATATCTTTTGGACAATCGGACACCAGAAGACTCCAAAAAACCCATCACTAATTTGGGAGTGCCCAGCTGTATTCTAGCTGCTGGTCTCTAACAGATTAAACCTCTAACAGCAGGAATGTATTCATGCTCATTACATCTTTGGCTCTGGATTGTGGCTCCTTTCTCAGAACAAAGGGAAAAAATGAATAAGAAGCAGCTTATAGATTTCATAGATCATAGAGTTGGAAGGAGCCTACAAGGCTATCGAGTCAACCCCCGCTTAATGCAGGAAACTAGAGGAGGGGTCTCCTATCCAAGTAATAACCATGCTTGACACTGCTTAGCTTTCCACGCTCAGACAAGCTGAGCCAGTGTAAGCCACAGGCCTGTACGAAGTGGAGAAGGAAACCACAGGTCTCCTTTCTAGGGTGCTTCCAGACCAGGCTTTTATCCCACCTTCCTGGTGCTGCATGTATGTTCTGTTCTATCACCTTTCTTAAAGAGGGTGATAATTATGGCATCCCTGAAGTCTTCTGGGATCTCTTCTCTTATCCAGATTTTTTCGATGAGTTTATGAAGATGTTGTACAAGTTCGGGGGGCCCTTCTTTAAAGATTTCAGCAGGAATCCCATCTGGTCCACTAGCTTTGTTATTCTTCATTTGATTAATGGCTTTTTTTACTTCATCCAAAGTGGGGAGTATTGCAAGTTCCTCTCTAATTTGTTTTTGCGGGATTTGCGAAAAAATCTCATTATCCACCTTAGATTTACGATTTAAAAGGTCATAATAATGCTCTTTCCAACGCAATGCAATAGACTCTTTGTCTTTTACTGCACGTCAGTATGTAATATAAACATCAAAAACTGGGAAGCTCTGGCCCATGAACGATCTAACTGGAGGTTGGCCTTTCACAAAGGTTCTATGGACTCTGAAGAAGCCCGAGTGCAAGGTGAAAGGGAGAAACGTGCTAAGCGAAAAGCACGTCAAATGAATCCTTTACAGGACCATCTTCCATCTGGTAACCTGTGTCCTCACTGTGGGAAGCTGTGTGGATCTAGAATTGGCCTCCACAGTCACTTACGGACCCATCGCTAGAGTCTACACAATTTTCTTTAGAATTTTCCTCCTTTTAAAATCTCGTTTTTGTAAATTTTCTTTTTTTTTTTAATCCTGGAAGACAATCTTACTCGGTCACGAGTGATCGCCTGACTGACTGGCTGCATGTATAAGATGCATGCAGGACTGTGATTGACTTTGTACGGTACCGTTCTGGAGCCATTTCCCCCCCCCTTGCTGCATATCGCTATGTGCTGTCCAGATTGGTAGACAGAGCATGATGGGGTGTTGACAGCCCATTCAATCGCCCATTGTCCTGCCCTCTTCTCCCTTGCAGTGAACTCCTGCGGGCATGCCCACAAGTGTTGTCAAACAACACCTAGGTGGAGTTCGCAGCTGCTTTTTGTGCCACTGTGCAGGCGCGACAGTTCCTGCATGGCTGCAGCCATGAAACCTGTGGCCACATGTGTAGCGGCTGCAGAAATGCAGTAGAAGTCACCGGGCTGTGGGCTTACAATACAATATACCTGGAAACTGGGGGGTGGGGGGTGGGAGACAAAACTCTTGAGCGAGTCCACTCTTCCTCCCAAAAAGCAAAGCAATGCCTTCCCCGCCAACCGCAATTGCCCCCCCCCCCGCACCTGAAAGTTCACCCATAAGATGCAGCAATCACTCCTGCACTCACGTGTGTAACGGCCACAAGTACAGATCTGGAGATGCCAAGCCAACTTTTCCTATTAAACACACCCTGAATCTGGCTCCAGGCACTGCCACTGAGGTCACTGGGGTCTTTTTCCTGGGCTGTGGGTGGGGGGCTTCTCCTCTCCCCCACCCGTTGTGGCAGTGCTGTGCGCCAGACTTGGCTGGAGGCCTTTTCGGGCCTCTCCTCCCCATGCCCTTTCAGGCTGTCCGGGCAAGACCTCATCAACCAGTCACCAGGCAGGCAAATTCCAACAGGCTCACTTGGTTCTTGGATTGGGGTGGATCTTTTTATCATCACTCGTTGCTGCAAAAATCTCCCAGGGCCGGTCTACTTTATGCTCCTTCTCTTGCACGCATTCAATTTCTCATCCAGTGCCCACACAGAACACCGCTGCAGGTAGCCAATCACATTGCTCTTTGGGCTCCTTCCCCCATCACAGTTAACTGGCCAATTCCCCCTGGGTTCTCCTCTCCCCGGCCCAACCACCTTACAGCTGGCAAGCAGCAGGTCTCCTAACTTCTCACCCCCCAAAGCCTTCTCCAGCATCCCAGATCAGAGTAGCCGGCCCACCGCTAAAGCAAACAACAAGGCAAAGCTAGAGAGCCTGAGCTGAGAGTGAGCGGCTACTGCAAAAAAAAAGAGAGAGAGAGAATGAGAAAGAGAGGCAGAGAGTTGCACTTGAGGTGATTGGGAGCTGCCAGTGGCCCTTGCAGTGAAGAACACTGCTTAAGATCCTCACCAGAGCGCATGTGCGATGCGTAGAGACCATGAAGAACACTGCATTAGGTCCTCACCTATGTGTGATGCGTAGAGACCACAAAGAAGAGCAGTGCCTTCGGTCCTCACCACTGCCCATACATGTGATGCGCAGAGACCACAAATAAGAACACTGCCTTAGGTCCTCACCAGCTGCACTCAAATTGTTTTGTCTCTAATATCAGCTCCATTTTTCCATTACACTTTCCCCAACCTGGAACATATTAGGGTTTGCCAGAATTTATGAATTACTACCGGCTTCCAGGCCTTTTGCTTGCAAAACCAACAAAGTGCAAGGAACGTTTCCAGGCACACAATGGGCGGAAAAGCTGAAATGGCCAACTATTCTGACCTTGGCAGTGTTCCTCCTGCGCCTCGTGTCCCTTCCTGCTCCAGGTCCTGCGTACCTGGCTCCCCCGAGGGGGGTGGGTTGCAATTTGTCAGAGTCCAGAAAGTTTCCTTAATAGCTTTGTCAAGGGAGTCCCTGAACAATTTTATTCCATCAAATCGGGCTTCGGTCTAAATTACTTGTTGGATCTAGATGCCACTTCGGCTGAATGCGCCTTACTGCTTGGAAAGACGGGATGGGTGGCGGGGGTGGGGTGGGGTGGATGGTTGAAAGAACAGCCAGGGCTTTGGAGATAATCTGTTAGTATTTACTCGAGGTGCCAATAAAGGAACACAAAGGCAGACTGTAAATTCTTTGCATCTTCAGAATCTTTGATCCTCAGCTGCTAGTGACAGGATGGATAATTTCCAGAGGTCAAGGGAGCACTCGCTTCCAGACGGAAAGTTGAGTAACCACCTTTCTCAATTCACTTCTGCTGTTATTTTGGAGGTGGGGAACAGAGAGTGTCCTAACCACCTGCACACTTGGGAGGGAGCGGGGAGCAGAAGGGTTCAAAGTGAGAAAAAGATTCCCAGTTCCACATGTGACCCCAGCTGAGCTGCAGCGGCCCGTGTTTCCTCCAGTATTCCCCCATCTGCAGCACACAAGCCAGTCTGTAAAGTACTCCCAGATCCCTGAGCGGGGAAACGGGAACCCAAATTCCCTGGGCTGAAGACATTGTGCAAGTTAAGCATATTTGCATATGGATTTGTGTGCTTCAAATTGTTGACTCTGCTTCTTTCAGGATCCCAGTTCGCCTAAGGGTCTCAACTGGGCAGCAGAGGACAATGGAGGAACAACGGAGTGATGGCCACCAATCTGGATGGTTTTAAAGGGGGACAAATTCATGGAGGATAAAGCTAGCAATGGCTACTAGTCCTCTAGTATCAACACGAGCAGGAGGGTGCTATTGTGCTCTACTTGTGGGCTTCCCATGGGCAGCTGGTTGGCCACTGTGTGAACATAATGCTGGACTAGATGGACCCTTAGTCTGATCCAGCAGGGCTCTTCTTATGTTCTTAACAAGAAAGCCAATGTGGTGAAGTGGTTAGAGTGCCAGACTAGGATCACAGAGACAGAGGTTCAAATCCCAGTTCAGCCAGGAAGCTCCCTGGGTGATCTTGGGACAGTCACCACCTCTCAGCCTAACCTACCTCACAGGGTTGTTGTGATAAAACGAGGTGGGATAACCACTACAAACACGACCCTAAATGCCGTGAAGGAAGAGTTGGTGGGAAAGGCAATAAGTAAGTACATTTATTTATTTTTTATTTGAGAGCTTTTTAACCTGTGTTTCAGGAAGTGCTGCCCTCACAAGGCGGCTTACAATAGTACGAAAACATGAACATACACTTACAATTAACCACACACAGAGAGCAGCCGCTGCTGATTTTTAAGCACCAAATGCAGACTGGAATGTGTGTGTCTTCAGGTTATTTTTTCTATTTAAAGCCAGGTTTTTAACAGATTTGGCGTGGGGGGGGGGGGAGAGGTGAGTAGCAGCTTCCTCAAGCCCACCTCAAGCTCTTGTCAACAAATCCCCAAAGAGTTCACACACAGTAGCTGGCACTCCCACCTCATGCCATGATGCAAAACACACTCACCTAGCAGGGAGTTCAGAGAGGCCGAGAGCGGTCTCCCTCACCCCTCCATCCACCCAGTCCTCCACCACCACCACCCCGCCGCCAATCATCACCAGCCGCCTAGCCCTGTGTGCACATACTGGATAGTCGCGTCAAATGGGCTAGAAAGAGCAGCCCTGGGAGTGCTATAGGATGTTGTGATGCCCGAGAGATCCCCCACAGTGAAGCAACAAGCCTTGGATTTATAAAGCAGATTTTAAAGAGTGCCAGAAGTGGTTTGAGGCTTTGCTTCCCGTTATGTACACACAAAAAACACACACTTATTTTGTGCGGTAGTTGCCTCTGATCAAACAGGTCTGGCAGGTTTTTGAAACAGTACCAAAAAAGCCTGCACAAACAGTTTACCCAGAGGCATAAGGGAGATGAGCCTACACACCCAAAGCACAGACTCCTTTTTCAAATCTTTTCAACGGAGGGATGGAGGGAGACCAAGACTATTTTCTGTTTTCAGTCTCAAACAAGGCCCGATTCAGAAAGTCTGAAAACCGTAACTGAAAAGAGCTGTCCCTTAGCAAAGGTGTCCCATAAACACTTGCAAGTAAGTGGGAGTTCACCACATAATCACCAGCCAGCCAGGCAAAGCAGCCCTTCTACGGCAAAATGGAATTCGGAATTCAAAGTTCTTTAAAAGGGAGGGGGGTTTGATTTCGCCTACCACATGTGCGCATCCTTGTAGAATATTGTGCCAAGATCTCCAGTCGCCTGGCCCCTTTCAAAAAGCCTCTCCTTCACCACAAATACACACATTCCACCCCAAGGCCCCTGAGACTTGTGTGCATGCATGCGTGCAAATCGCAGCTTCCGTTCACAACCTGCTTGATGATTCGTCTGCCACACGGGGGGGGGGTGAGTGTGGTGGTGGGGAGAAGAGAAAAGAGATTTTCCAGCAAATTGCATTACTTTGTTTGGTCAATTGGCCTACAAATTGATTTTCCTGTACAAATAATGAACATTTATGGCTATTTTCCCTATAGGCTCGCTTTATTTGCCACAAAACAAAGAGTGATTTTCCCGGATTTTTGGGGAGACTTGAGCTTATTGCTGTCAGTTATGGATAGAATTGTACAGATGAGATGGAATGTCTCCGTCAGCAATGTGGTAGATGCTACAGAGGGGAAAGAAGAAAAATGCCATGGGGTGGGTGTTCTTTGCAGCCTTGGCTCAGTGGTAGAGCCCCTGATATGCATGCCGAAGATCTCAGGTTCAATCTCCAGCATCTCCAGGTAGGTCTGGAAAAATTCCTGCCTGAAGCCCTGGAGAGCCTCTGCCGGTCAAAGTCGGCAACACTGGGCCAGATGGACCAAGGGTCTGGCTCAGTATAAGGCAGGTTCCCAAGTCCCTAATTACCACAGTGTCCGCGCCCTATTGAGGAGGGGCTATTGAGTCAGAAAGGCAGGATCAAAATATTTTTATGAATGAATAAATAAGACATAACAAGGGAGAAGAGGGTCACATTGGAGAAGCCAGTGTGGCGTAGTGTTTAGCGTGTTGGACTGGGACTCGGGAGATCTGGGTTCGAGTCCCCACTCGGCCATGAAACTCACCTGGTGACTTCGGGCCAGTCACTGACTCTCAGCCTAACCTACCTCACAGGGTTGTTGTTGTGAGGATAAAATGAAAAGGAATAGGAGGATTATGTAAGCTGCAGGGGGGAAGGCGGGATATAAATATAAGAAAGTAGGAAAGAATAAAATCTTCCCAGGGTGCTTCCAGACAGAGGGCTCCTAACACTAACAATCAAAAGGCATTGTGCAGCTATTCCACCTCTCCCTCCTTAACAGATTTCTTTGTGGTAAGGGGGAAAAAAGTTGGAAGAAGCAGGTAGCAAAACATGGGTGGGTAACAAAGAGGGTCGTTCCTAAGGCACTTAAAAGATTTGGGACCCAGGCCCATAGGACACAAGTCTGCATAAAAATGGCCTATGCTAATGTCTACCCATACATGCGAGTTTAAAAATAATTGCTAGGATTTATTTAAATTGCACAGGAGGCAGAGCCAGCGAATTAATTTCTCGTCCAAAGCATCTCAAAATAAATTCTTCAATCCCTATGCACCTTGCTCCAGATCATCCCAAACCAATGGGAAAAGTCTCTTCTAAACAGCATTGCCACGCAGGTGGAGATTTCTTGGGGGTGGGTGGGTGGGTTTGCAGCACGTGGGAAGGGGATAGTTTACCCTTCCCTCCCCAGCTGCAATCCCCCTTGAAAATTGCCCCTGCGTGGCAATTAAGCTGAGGGGAAGGGAAAAACTTCCATTGGCACCAATGGGCACTCAGGGCTCTGAGGACATGGATCTGGGGCTCCGAGAAATGTTTGGGGCTGGGGCCAGGCCTACCAATGCTCCTAGTTACAGATAGCAGATGATGACATCTGGTCCCCTGCCCCCATAAAATTCCATGGTGCTCCATGGTGATAAACCTGCTTTGGGGATTGAGTTCAGAACCAGAGATAGCTCCTACGAAGCTCAGAATAAAAGCTGCAATGGGTAAGGAGCCCCACTGACATAGGAGTCACCAGCCTCCCCTGGGCCAATAGCACAATAAAAGCCACATCTGGAAGCACCCAAAGTCTCAAGCAAGGCCTCCTCAGCAGATCCAGACAGCATGCATGGATGCTGGATCATGTTCTTTCCCCTCCGAAACACATGCATATAACTCAAAAGCACTCGATCCAGACTGGCATGCCCAACGCCAGAGTTCACAGCACACCAGTCATCTGAGACTGGCGAGCATCCTCATTAAAAAGCTCAGCACCCTCGACTTAAAAAGCGAGACTCCATCTTTGATGCGAGTTTTCCTTTATTCTTTTCTCCAAAAGAGCTTCCCCCCCCCCCCCGGTTTGTTTCCAACCCACCCACCCACCAATGCAAAATTGCCTGGGATTGGCGGACTCTTGCATGGTTCACATTTTTAAAAAAGCTGTAGGAGAGGCAGTTCCACATTTTAGAAGGGGGAAAAATACTGCACAAAAACTGCACATAAACCATCGATGGCTGGGGGAAAGGGCGTGGGGGGACAAGGCAAAGGGAATGTGGTCATATAGAGAAGCTTGGAGGGACACAGACAGGGACCCAAGGGGGGTGCAGGTTTGGCCCCCAGGTCTGAGGTTCTGCACCTCTGGTTTAACCCTCCCCCCCATGATGTTTTCCTGATGAAAATCATCCTCCTGCCGAAGCTGCTACGGGTGCAAATAGCAGCATCCATACCAGGGCGAAGCGCATCTGGGAGGGGGCAGCTTTTACTGGGGAAAGTTTTTTTAAAAAACCCATCACAATCCTGATCTGGATCAGCTCCCATGCACATTGACTGGGTTCAGACAACACAGTAACTCACACTCAAGCATTGAGTATGGGTTGAGTGCGGGTTGTCGTCGGAACCATGTGCTGCTGATGAAACATGGGTTATTCTGTTGTCTGAACCCAGCCGAGATAACAAGCCATGGTGAACAACCCACAGAGTTCACAACCCAACAACAAACCATGGCTTCTCTTCATGGGTTGCTTGTGGTTAACAAGCCATGTCTTGTTAGCGCAACTGAGTTCAGACAACATGATAACCCACATTTCAACAACCACCCACACTCAACCCTTGAGTGAGGGCTATTGTGTTGTCTGAACCCATTCACTTTTTTAAAAAACAAACAAACCAGAAATAAATAAATGATACATGAATGCAATCACACATTTAACATATGGTCTCCTTTAGCCTTCTGGCTCAACCAGCTCAAGACATTTCGAATGCCTAAGAGGAAAAATCCCAAAGGGCAAACCCAAACCTTCTCTACCTCCAATGATTACCAAAGGAGGGAGCAGAACCTACCAGAATGTTCTCCTGCCCCAAACCCACTGAAATTAATAGGAACTTTTCTTTTTCTTTAATTCTTAAAAAAAATGAATGAAAGAAAAGTTTACCAATTCCAGCGAGCTCTGAATAGCATATAGCTTTCTCCCCCATTTTATCTTCACAACAACCCTGTGAGGTAGGTTAAGTAGAGAGAAAGAGGATTGGCCCAAGGTCATGGAGCTCACTAGGAGACCGTCTCTCAGTCTACCCAACCGCACAGATTTATGAGTACGGGGAGGAGAGATGACATAGCACCCATGAATTCTGCCATGAGCTCCTTACCAGGAGGTGGGTTACTAACTAATAAATAGTTCATTCACTCACCCTCAGTAGTGGAATAAAACAAAGGATGTTTCACCTCAGAAGTAGCTGTACTGCAACTGTTAGTTCCTGCACTGAGCAGGGAGTTGGACTAGATTACCTCTAAGATGCCTTCCAAGTCTAATTTGTGATTCTTAATTTCACTCTATTTGTCCTCCCTTGCTGAATTTCCCAGGGATGATGTTTCAAAGGCATTTAGGATGCATGTTCAAAGTACTAGGTGTCTCTCCCCAGAGAAAGACAAGAGGAAAGGTGAAGGGATACAGGAGACCGTTTCAACAAGGCCAAACCTCCAAAGGCCTCCCTACCCAAAATGCCAAGGGGATTTGGCTGGCTCTCATTACCTCATTACCGTTCCACCTTTCGACCCACGGCTCCTTTTCCAAAGCGCTTTCAGGCCTCTCCTTGGGGAATTCGCCAAGCCACTGGAGAGCAAAACCCAACCGCCTGAACAAAAAAAGGTGGGGAGCAAGACTGGGAAGGCCGCGCGCCGTCATTTGACAGCTTAACAGGTGCACAGAACAGCTGCTATATTTAGGAGTCATTAGCGACGTACATGTCTTCACACATTTGCACAGGCGACTACGACGGGGGGGGGGGGGGGGGAGAGTCAAGAAGAAGCGGAAAGGGCCTGGGGAGGTGGGGGGAGAAGAGTAAGAGGAGGCAGACTTCACAGGCCTTTGCCTGACCCCATGCTTGCTCTGGAGGAGCCCACACGGCACACAGGTGGAATCCTGGATGAGAACTGAGGGCAGAGCGAAGATGGAAGGAAGATCTGCAAAGCCCAAGGTCTCAACACTGAGGGAGGCAGAGGTTGCTTCTGTCAATGCTTTTTAATCAAACTGGCAGCAAGGGAAGGCATTGTCCTTCTTGGCCTATTTCGCTCAGCACTGTCTACACTGGCTGGGTTCAGACAACACGGTAACCCACACTCAAGGGTTGAGTATGGGATGAGCTTGGGTTGTCACTGAACCACGGGTGGCTGTTGAAATGTGGGTTATCGTGTTGTGTGAACCCAGCTGCGCTAACAAGCCATGGCTTGTTAACCACAAGCAACCCATGAAGAGAAGCCATGATGTGTTGTTGGGTTGTGAACTGTGGGTTGTCCACCCTGGTTTGTTATCTTGGCTGGGTTCACGAGAACCCATGGGTCAACGACAACCCACACTCAACCCTTGCGTGTGGGTTATCTTGATGTCTGAACCCAGTCACTGACTGGCATAGATGGCTCTCCGGGGTTTCAGGCAGGGGTCTTTCCCAGCCCTGCTTGGGGATACCGGGGATTGAACATGGGACTTGTGCCTGCAAAGCAGGCGCTCTATCAGTGAGATCTAGCCCTTCTCCTATGTAGCCCACACATGCAGAATTGTGTTTAATAAAAACTGGTAAGATAGAAAAATGGGGATGGATGGATGATGTGGTGCAGGGGAGGCTGAGAGAGTGGGAACAGTGGGATTTTGACTGGGGGGTGGTGGTGGTTGTGTTTGAATCCTCACTCAGCTTCCCAAGGTGACCTCGTGCCAGTCGCACACTCTTGAACTAACCTACCTCACAGGGTTGATGCAAGGATAAAATGGAGTAACGTCCACATACGGTATGTTGCCCTGGGCTCCTTGAGACAATTAACAATGACAACAAAAACTCCCAACATCCTAAAAGAGCCAGCATCCTAAAACACAAGATCACGAGTGGGGTGGACTCCAAACGGAGGGCAAGACTCCAGGATTTCACACCGTTCCTTGCCCCTCCTGAGGACTAGCAGAATGAAATGGGGGGGAAAGGATGTATACAGGATCTAATTTGCATAATTCAATTGTGATTGTGAAAACAAACAGATTTCGGTCCTGTAGCTGCATGGGTCCCCCCCCCCCCCCGGTTTTCCTCTTCTACGTGGCTCCTGGACCTGTCCTACCGAATTGTATGCAGACAGGACTCCCTAGAAAAGGAAAGCCTGAGATGGGTTTGGCCTGCTAGCTGAGCCCTTCAACACAGGATGGTTGTGTGTTCTGCTCCGAACTCTGCAACATGCATTCTGAAAATTAAGTACCTTTGCACAGCTTTATTTATCTTGCATAAATTCATCCTGCAATGTTGACTATTTTGCATAATCCTTCTGTTAATTATGAGGAGAGGCAAGGAGGTATAGAGGACACTAAAGTCCCACCTCCTCACCTCTGGGGGGGGGGGGAGTCATATATGCAGCCATCCCTCTGGCATTTTCAGATTCTACCAGGCATTGCCAACACACTTCCAAAGGTAGCCGTGCAGCTGTAAGGGCTAGAAACTTGTATTGATGTTTTAAATTAAAGCTGAAATTCCCGAGAAGCTGCACTCTGTGCACAATGGCACAATCTGCATTTCTGCAGAACTGTGGTGTGCTTGAGCGCCGTTCTGACTGTAACCCCAAAGCCACAGCCCAAGGCCACAGTCCAGGCTCAACAGATCAATAGAGAGAAGAATAAATACAGGGCCTCACAAGTATTCGTTCAAGCTGGCGCTGTCAGGCCCCGGACAGTTAACGATTCCTCGAGCAAAAGCAATGCACGGTGACCCAAGGGCTTACTAGCACGGTCGGTTGTAGAGACACAGAAAGAAAGGATGTGCCAACCCCACAAGAAACGGCTACCCTGTGCTCCAAATTGATCTGCAGTGCAGGGATTGCAACTGTGGGAGCGTGCCTCAATTATCTACGGTATTTATTATGTTTCTATACCGTCCAATAGCTGAAGCTTTCTGGGGCGGTTCACAAAACAAAACCCAAAACCGTAATATATAACACAGGAAAACCCAGTCTGAAAACCTTTTAAGAGAGCCAGTGTGGCGTAGTGGTGAGAGTGTTGGACTGGGACTCAGGAGATCCAGGTTCTAGTCCCCCCTCAGCCATGAAGCTCACTGGGTGACTTTGGACAAGTCACTGACTCTCAGCCTCACCTACCTCACAGGGCTGTTGAGAGAACAGAATGGATTATGTAAGCGGCCTTGAGTTCCTTGCAGGAAAAAAGGCGAGATATAAATATAATAAATAAATAGATGCATTTAAAACAGAATAAAACCAAAGAAAAAACCAGGGTAAACGCCAGCAGCATGCAAAGATCTAACAACACATAGCAATGCAATTCTAAAACCTGATGGGCTAAAAAGCCTGGAGGAACAGAACAGTGTTCTGCAGGTGCAGAAAAGACCACAACACATGGGGGGGGGCAGGGCACAGGGCAGAGGAATTGTGCCTTTGATGTCTTCTGCACACGCAACAGAGATGCATGGCTGGGGGGAGGAATGGAACAAGCCACGTAGCAGTCTGGATCTCTCCAGAGCTGGAAATGCTGGAGCAGAAACAGACTGCTGTAATGGTCTTCCAAGTACTCGGATCAGGGCACAAACACCCCCCCACCAAGGAAAGCAAATGCCATGAATTGTTTAGGTTAAATTATGCCCCCAGGTTTGCCACTAAAGCTCTGCCCCACACATTCACAGAGGCCTACTTATGCTGTGTTGTCACAAAGTTTCCCAAACTTCCCACACCTGAGTCAACGGCCCCTCCGCCCCACTGGAGGCACGCTTGAACTCTTACATGCAGAAAACGTGCAGAGTAAGCATTTACCCACCTGCAAGGGAGCACACCCACTGCATTTTCGTGTGAGTTCCTGTTCTGGGCATGCTTCCAGACCAGGAGGAGGCAATCCCAGAGCAACCAGTCATGCAGAAATGCAATGGGGAACCTCCTTGGGGGCAGGTACTTCTGCCGCATCTCTGCAGCAAGAGCAAATCGAGCGCGGCCCAATGAAAAGTTGTGCTGGGTTTGACACCCCACCCCCAAGAGAAGCCAATTAGAAACAGGCAAGGCCAGAGGCACAAATCACCCAGAGGTGCTGAAGGCAGCCTCTTCTATGGATACTACTTTGGGCTCATGGGATTTTTCACCTATTTATCTCTCGTGTGGAAGGCCGGGCAGTTTGTTAGAGGCACAATTTTGCCTTGGCACACCACTTGGAGGATGAATGCTCAGTGGCAAACTGTCAGGACAATACCGGGGGGTCCCGTAGCTGCATGGGTAGCTGCATGGGTAGCTGCATGGGGGGCGCTGGCCATTTTCCTGCCACTTGCAGGCCACAGCGGGCATCCTTCCCAATCTTCACTCGCCCTCTCCCCAGCAAGCCTTGTATTCGCTTCTTGTCTCTTTATGAATTTACCACATGCGAAAACTATAGATCCGAAGGCAAATGCCTATTGGGTTTAATGTAACAGCATGCATGAACGGCAAGCTGAGAAAAGATCAATCCTTCCATGTTTCTATAACCACAGGCTCTCTGTTCCCCCCCCCCCCCACTGGATGGGAGGAACAAACCTAGGACTTGGAAAGGCGGGCATCTTTTCCTCCTGAAGAAGTCACCAGAGTCTGTCTTCTGTATTATTATTTCTTTGGGATCATGGGGAGGCTATAGGGGAAGAGATTGAGCAAAGCCTAACACTTTCAACCTCTAAGACAGGTATGCTGAACCACTTTCAGCCCAAGAGCTGGATTTCATTTCAGAGAAACTAGGGGGGGGGGCTGCATTCCAGTGGTGGGTGGGCCAAATGCAAAGGGGGCAGGCCCAAAATACAAAAAATAATAATATACCAGCATATATTAGCTTTAAAGCTCTTGCTGTCAGTAAGTAAGCCTTAAGAGAGGCATTTCAACCTTTTAGAATGGGCGGAAATGACACAAAAGCCAAGAAACCATCAATTGGTGTTTGGGGGGAAAGGGGTGTGACCATCTGAGGAGCCCTGGACAGCAGGATTGGGACCAGAGGCAGGCCAGATTGGGACCACAGGCCTGAAGTTCTGTATCTGTTCTAAGAGGATCCTTATTTACGTACCTTCTCAATTTCTGGGGGAAAGGTGTTTCCCCTAGACAGGCTGCTGTTAGATTACTGCAATGCACTGTGTGCAGGGCTGCCCTTGAAGACTGTTCAGAAGCTGACGCTCGTGCAAAATGTGGGAGCTAGATTAATAACTGGGACCAGAAGATCTGAGCATATAACACCAATTCTGGCCTGCCTGCATTGGCTGCCTGTATGCTTCCAAGCCCGATTCAAGGTGCCAGTTTTAACCTATAAAGCCTTACAAGGCTCGGGACTGCAATACCTGACAGAGCGCCTCTCCCGACATGTATCTACCCCGACACTACAATCAACAACTGAGGTCTTCCTCCAAGTGCCACCTTCAAGGGCAGCTTGGAGGGTGGCAGCAAAGGAGAGGGCCTTCTCAGTGGTGGCCCCCGATTATGGAACGCTTTCCCCACTAAGGCCCGCCTAGTGCCAACACTGTCATCTTTCAGTACCAAGTTAAGACCACCCTTTATTCCCAGGTATTTAATGGCATATGATAGGGCATTCATGTCAGCTGTCTTTTAACATGTCTAGTATTTTTATTGAAATTATTTTTAGCTGTTGAAACAGTGATACATTTTGCATATTGGAATTTTTTGTTGTATTTTATTATCTGTACTTGTGGTTTGTAATTTTCAATATAGACTGAAGTGTGAAATAGCACATTCTTAAAGCTGTGCAATGGCGAACTTTTTTCTTGTCAAAATGTGTGTCTTTTTTTTTTTAACGCGAGCACACGTTTGAGGATTCGCAAAATGTTTTCGGAGAACGCATCCTCCCACCTGCACTCATGTTGGGGGTTGCGGACAGGGCGTGCTCGCATGTTTTGCAAGCAGAAACAAAATCATCGCATATCCCCGGCAGAAGCAGCAAGCCTGCTTGGAGACTAAAAAAATCGGAAAATTGGGTTTCCATCCTCCCGCCCAACAATTGTGCTGTGCGCAGGCATGCCCCCTCCTCTGCACAGCCTGCAAATCCTTCACGCATTTCAGGCAGAAATTAGGGTGGCAGGCAAGCTAAGTTCACGACACGCTCCCTTGCAGCCACAAACGGGCGAGATGCTTGACATTTGGTTTGTATTTTTTTAACCCAGGGAGGCAGCGCTTGCGGGTCAGCATCTGGTTGTCTGTCAACCTCCTGCTGCCGCTTTCTCGTTATTTATTTATTTGTCCCTAACCCAATTTTCCAGCTGGAACAGCGAGCGGCGGCAAAGTAACTCGATCGAGGCGCCCCAGGCAAGACGGCGAATACCTCCTCCCTGCGTGCCCCCTTAATCAATAAAGCTGCTTTCCTCCCAATCCCGCAATGGCCTGTTCTGCAACACGGGCCCGCACCAGGAGGATATGTAGCACAAGCCAGAGCTACTCTGACTATTTTGTGTATTTCAATGTTGTTCATTTTCATGGCAGTGTGTGTTTTTACATGTGGTGGTTTAATGAAACATGCAGGTCAGGATGGGCAGAAGGTCGGGGACGGCGCATAAGATTGATCGGGGACAGCCGCGGAGCACCTTGACAAAAAAAAAAATCACTGTGCGTCTTTCCCCATCTTTAATTAGCACAGTTTTCTGATCACAGGCTGATGAGTTCCTGATCAAGGGTCTCATCGATTCTGCCCTCTGGCCTGTCGGGGAACAGGCTGACTCGTGCAACAGACGGTTGAAATTGCCTCTGGGAGGGACCAGATACAGCCATGGTTCTGATCAAAGAGACTTCATGGCTTAAACACCAAGACTGGTCCCTGCCCAAGTGTGGGTGGTGTGACTGCAGGGGAGTGTGAGTGTGTGTGAGTGTGAGTGTGTGTGTCCGTGTGTCCCACTATTCAAGAGCATTACAAACACTAAGAACACAATCCTATGCATGGTTAGACAGCAAAAAGTCCAAAAGCTCCCAGCATGCCCCAGTCAGCCAAGAGAAATGTCTTCACTTACCAGCAGAACAAAGATGAACAGGAGGACCTAACCTCTCGGGGAAGAGAGTTTCACAGATGGGGTGCTGCCACTGAGAAGACTTGATGCGCACTGCTGCCAACCATGCCTCTTAGGCACATGAGAGAGGGGTGCAGCAGCTGATCCTAAAGGACAGGCATGTTCACATGGAAGAAGGGGTGTGTGTGTTCAGGTAGCCAGTTCCCAAGTAGTTAGGGTTTTAAAGGTGGCAACCAGCACCATGAATTGCACTCGGAAACAAACTGGCTGCCAGTGAACAAGGTCCCAATCATGTACGATCTGTTATGCTCACACGCCTACTTCCTTCATACTTTCATTGTTGCTCGATAAATGTCTTCACCTGTTCATTCACAGGAAAAGATAGCACTTTGTTAGCACCCTGCTGGCTGGAGGAGACAATGACTGGGTCCAAACATCATAACCCACACTCAAGGGTTGAGTATGGGCTGAGTGTGGGTTGCCGTTGAACCATGGGTTATTGTGTTGTCTGAACCCAGCTGTGCTAACAAACCATGGCCTGTTAACCAGAAACAACCCATGAAGAGAACCCATGGCTTGTTGTTGGGTTGTGAATTGTGGGTTGTTCACCATGATTTGTTACCTTGGCTGGGTTCGGACAACACGATAACCAACGTTTGAACAACCACCCGCCGTTCAACGACAACCCACACTCAACCCTTGAGCGTGGGTTATCATGTTGTCTGAACCCAGTTAATGCAATGCTGAATGATTTTGAGGGGAGAGTGCCTTCTGAATGGACAGGTGAAAATCAATGAGTCCTAAACAACTTGGTTCCAGGATATTCTCCCTTATCATCCTGCCCAGTCACTGAGGTCATCAGATGAGGCACTCTTGGTGGTTTCGCATGGACCTGTGGTCCATTTAGAGTCCACTCGGAGCAGATCCTTCAATGTATTGGCTCCCTCTCTTTGGAAATCCCTGCCTGTTGATGTTAGGTAGGCAATGGGGTTGTTTTATTTTCGGTGCCTGCTGAAGACATTTTATTTAAACAAGCTTTTCCCAATTGACCAGCCACGGTTTGATTGACATAATCGGATTTAAAATATTTTAATTCTGTATTTAGATTCTTTTTCCTTTCTTCAATGGTTCACCGCTCAGGTATCTTGTTAGATATGGAGCGGTATGTAAAACTTGTAAAATAAATAAATAAAATAAGACACGATTGCCTCCAAACTATTAACATGGTGCTGTCTCCTCCAGCCAGCGGGGTGCTAACAAAGCACTATCTTTTCTAGTGAATGAACAGGTGAACACCAACTAGAAAAAGTTAGTGCTTTGTTAGCCCCCTGTTAACTGGAAGAGGCAGCACCATGTGAATGGTCTGGAGGCAACAGCATCTTGTTTGCTGCTGTGGAAAGTGGTGGTGAAAAATAGGCATGGATTGCCCGACACTGCCCGTGACAGAAAAACAATGAACTGTTTTGGCAGGTGTGTGTAACTGAACACGGTCTTAAAGCATATGTAAGCAGGCTTAACATGCCTCTTACTTGCCTTTGGGCAAAATGTTTGGCCCTTGCAAAAGGAGGACAGCTCTCATTATGAGCAAGGTGCGGAGGGGGGGCGCATGTAGGAAGAGTAGAATTCATAACATTTCCCGACAGTTACTGTACCGTGCAGAGTGGTTACCGATGCATTATGCCCCAACTAGTTCCCCCTTCCTGAATAACCTACTGTTATTGACATCCTTCCAAGATCGTTAAAGCAAATCAAGGAAGGGGAGAATTTGTTTGTTTAAGGAGGTGCAAGTCTTGACAAAACAGACCCTAATCAGTTATTTAGATAATTGAAATGTGCAGGGGCCAAACAGGAATGGCTGAGAAAAGAAAAGCACCCAGACGAGAACTCAGGGCTCAAATAGCATCCAGGTGTGGAAAGAAGGCTTGGCTCACAGATGAAAACCACAAAGGAATTGTTGTTTGGGGCGGGGCGGGGGGGCACAGGTGAAGCCTGATCTTCTGTCCGTGGCAACAGCCCGAAATAAGGCTGTGAACACAGAGTGGGGTGAAAGAATGGCACAGCCCACAGCAGATGGGTATTATTTTTATCCCACTCTCTCTCCAAGGAGCTCAGGATGGCATTCATGGTCCTCCCTCCCATTTTATTCTCACAACAACCCTGTGAGGTAGGTTCAGCAGAGAGACTGCAACGGCGCCCTTTGTAGCTGAGTGGGGGAATTGGGGGTCTCTTCAGTGCTAGTCTGACACTTTTAACGTTTACACCAGGGGTGGGCAACTTGTTCCCCCACAGATGTTCTGGCCTACAACTCCCCTTAGCCCTAGGCCCCTAGCCAGCCGTGAGGGATCATGGGAATGCTGGTCCTCCAGATGTTTTGGCCTACAAATTACCCACCCCTGAATTACACCATGCTGGATCTCATGGCTGAATCTTACTTGTTTTCTCTTTTCGGTACGCCAAGCGGACTAAGCAGAGAAACGCTGGCAAAACAAAAAAAAAAGCGGGGAGGGGGAGAAGTGGCACACACAAGCAGAGAATTCAAATCCTGGGACAACCTCAGCTTGCAATGGAGAGAAGAAAATAAACATCCATAATTTTGTAGCCCTTCAAGTAGCAAGAGACAGAAGCCAGAACGGGAAGGCGTGAGCGATGGCTCATGGACTCTCACTCAGAAACCGGAGTGGGGGTTGAGTGTGTTTTCCACGCTCCACTCTTTGCGCTGTCCCAATTGAGAGCCACTGTGGTGTAGTGGTGAGAGTGCTGGACTGGGACTCGGGAGACCCGGATTCTAGTCCCCCGTCAGCCATGAAGCTCACTGAGTCAACTCACTGACCCTCAGCCTGACCTATTTCACGGGGTTGTTGTGGGGATAAAATGGAGAGGAGGAGGACCATGTAAGTCGCCTTGGCTTCCTAGCAAGAGGAACAAGGCAGGATATAAATGGAATAATAAAATAAATAAAAATGCCAAAATCAGAATTATGCAAAATGTACGTGGATGCTTGCATGATTTATAGAGATCATAAAATTCAGCTTTGCCTGGTGCAGAGTTTGGGTTAACTTGTTCCGGAGGTTTAACAGCCCCTTTCCCCTCTTTTTCCTAGCTCAATGGTATACACTGCCCCTGCCTAGGCAAGCCAACACTCCCAACTTGGGAGTCTTCCCTGCGTCCTCACCACCAACCTTTTGTCCCAAGGATGATTTTTAGATTTCCACTACCAGGCCCCTAGCACTGGATTCCAGACGGTGGAACGTCACCTGTTCCATTTATTCCAGGAAAATTTACATGGCACGCTTTCAAGAAACTGCCAAACCTCTCCGGAATTAAGAAGGAGGGGAAAAATAGAAGACTAAGCAAGATAGATGAGAAACCTCAAACACTCTTTTGTCCCTGTTGGCCGCCAAAAGATCTGCCTGTAATGGTGGGTGGGCTGGGGGTTTCATTCCCCAATGAGGTAACAGACTCTTGAAGAGACACCTCACTTGCCTTTCCTCTCACCATACCATGCTTAAAGAAGGAGAAAACATGTTCCTAGTACACTTAGAGAGGAGCACTTCAGATATCGTTTAAGAAGAAAAGCCGCATATATACAGAAAATGGCAGACAAGAGTGTCAATTTGGCTTCCAGGTGACACATTGCCAGGCTTACACATAGATACTCACCACCTGGTCTCCTGTGGTGTGTTAAGAATCCCCTCCAGGAGATCAGGCTGGGAAGCATTAAGGAAGTCGGTTATTTTCTTCTTTTAAACCGCAGGAGCCCAACAGGTGTAAGCAAGCTATTTTTAATTTCAAAACAACAACAACAACTCAAGAGAGCTTGCAACTATTGTGGAATTACTTGCAAGGATACTGATGGCAAAGTTCATCCCTGAATCAGGTTCCCAATAAACTGAAATCCAACCCGATTTCACCATTTGTAGGGTGCAACACAGGGGGGATAGGACATTTAGGCAATTCTAGAGGCACACAAACAGAGGAAATGTTCACTCCACTTATTGCTGGTGTTTATTTATGCTCCCTGCTACTACTGGGTTCCCCCAAAGCTTCCTCATTTCTTCCGGTCCAGAAAAAGCCAGAATGAGGGCTGGAAGCATTACTTCCTTCTCCTATCCCCACTCCGAGGCTGCATGACAATACTTCCCGCTCTCACGCCGGTGGTGTCTGTGTAGGAAGGCACACAACAGCAGCAAAGAGCATGAACGTCCCCAGCAGCAAGCATGGCAAACGCTTTGCGCCTTTCTGCGCATCTCCACAAACCGAACCAAAATAGCCCCCCGATACCACACTCTGAAACAGGGGGGTAAAACTGGGAGGAGCGAGGCATTTCATCTCAACACTATTTTAAAACACACAAAACGTAATCGAGAGGAAAGAATAGCTTTTTGTATATCAGGACCAGACCTAAAAAACATTTTTAAAGAAATAGCCAAGAATTTTAGCAACTCAATTCAAAACACTCTATGTTTGTGCTTGGTGTTTTTTTTTTTTTTTTAAGGGTATTTAAGAGTTAATGGGAAAGCCACAATAAGGGAACAAAATGCCACGTGGCGTAGGGACGTATGAGAAATTAGTTTCAGTTCATTTTTTATCAGGATTTACCCGGTTCGCAGCTTCAGGACTGAACACAGACTCGGATGCAGTTTCCGAACTTACAATGTAATTCGCAGACCCCCAAAAATGCACATGAAAGAATGTGTACTTTTGAAAAACGCACACAAATACAGTTTAATCAATGGAAGAACAATTGCATGCATTTTAAACATGTGCACTGCTGATGGGTACATTTGGAAAAATACACACAAAAATATGCACAGAGATTCATGCGGGGGGGGGGAAGCTTGCAATCTGATATGGACTTGAGTCAAAACAAGATACACGGTGGAATTTGGAGAACTTTGGGGAGCTCACGTTTTGCTGATTCGCACATACCTACATATGGGCACCGTAACCATGGTAGTACGTATGCCACAATTCCAACAGAGGAGAAAAGGCAGGGTATGGCACTCAGTGCAGAACTCAACTTCCTGAGAAACACAACTTTTAGGTTTTTAAAACACACGTTTCTAGTCCTTATAATTGCAGAGATATGAGGGCTGAATTAAGATTTTCAGCAGTAAGGGGACATGGCCTCACTGTGTACACTCACCTCTTGCCCCTCCCCATCTAAGCAGCTGAAGAAAATAAACAGAATGGGGGGCAGGGGCAAATAATGCAAATCCACCAACTTTGCATATTTTATGCAGCCCCAGAATTCAGCCTTCCTTGGCCTGGAATTTGTGCTGCTTTGGTGCAGAATTCTGAACTCTGGCTTTCTTTTAGCACAGAGGACACACACTCTGAACTGTAACACAGCATTACAAGTTGTTTACAAGTTACAGGTCAGCATTAGTTTTTACTAGTTCAACTGCCCACCTATTAGCCACTGGCTAATAATTAAAAAAAACAGGTGCTGGGGTTTTTGTTTTTTTGGTAAAGCTTCTCTTCCTGGTCACCTAGGGTCGATTCTCACTCACCATAGGTGACCAGATGAGCATCTATTTACAAGCCAACCGTAACCCCTTCTTCATAAGAATCCTGTATAGGCTGCTCACCCCACTCCACAAAGACATAATTTATGGAGACAGGGGAAGGGTGGGAAATGTTATTGATTGCAGGGAGAATTCAATCTACTACGGGGTGTGTGTGTGTGCGCGCGCGCGCGCACTACTTTCACTTACTGAATCAAGGCCCGGCATCAAATGACAGCAAATTCCAGTATTATCTAATCCCACCAAATCTCATTCAATCACCAACACTCTGCCATAGCAGAGAGGAAGGCTGTTTGCAGGTGCCTTCTCCTGTTGCCTTAGCAACACATCGAAAGCCATATCCACAGAACGGGAGTCCCCATCAGGGGCGGTGCTAGGTGCCGAAAAGATCCAGGGCTCTGGCCCACAGGACAAAAAAAAATGCACAAGTTTGCATATGCAAATTTATATATGCTCTGAAGTCTCTCTCTCTCTCTCTGTGCGTGTGTGTGTGTGTGTGTGTGTGTGTGTGTGTGTGTGTAAAGGACCCTGTCTCCTAAAGACACTCCTATTTGTAAAAAGGAACGTATGGACAGGGGAGAGGAGGGCATTTTATTTCAGGAAAAAACCTCAGGCGGAAAGAATCACTGGGGGGCAGCAGGAGGGGAAGCACATGTTTGCCAAAAGCCAGCTAATCCAGGGGGATCCGATGCAACAGAGATCATCAGGGCCCCTGTACCTTTATTTCAGCAAGTGGCCTCTGAGATTTGGGGCTCCAAATGAAAGATTCGGGGCTCCAGCCCTTGTGGGCCGCCCCCTAACACCGTCTCCCGAGTCCCACCTGCCACATTTGTCTCCAGATTTAAAACAAACACACACACATTTAATGCTTCATGGATACAGGCATGGATGTCCCAGCCACGCAGGAGTGGGGAAATCTACCCTTAACCCAGACTCTATCAGTGAGAAGAAGGTACGCTGCAATACTATCAGACTAGACGGGAAGGAGGAACAGAACTAATTTATGACAGTGTTTTCCGTTGCTTCCTCAGCCCTCCCAGCCTACAGCTCTGGATGGCTTACAATAATTATATTAGAAGATAAATGGCGCACTTTTGAACTACCATGCGAACCGAAACTTGGGTTACCCTTCAAAATTTGCACTTCCCTGAATTTTACAATGGCGTTGTTAAATCAAAAAGTGCATGCAAAAGTGATTTTTTTGGGGGGAAATAACATTTAAAATGCGTTTGATTAGGAAACTCGTTGCAAAAATGTACATATTCGGTTAAAAGGTATCAAGAATGCATGGATTAGGAGAATTTTCATGCAAGCATTATTTTTTTACATTCACAAAGTTCAGAACGAACCAAATTTAAGACTGGATAAATTCTCAAAGTTTGACACGAACCAAACTTAAATTTGAAGAGAAAAAAAGAGAAACTGAGAGAAACGAACATTTGATGGAGTCGCCCATTCCAAATTGCATCCCATTCCAGCGGCCCTTGTCCAAGATTCTTCCTTGGCACAAATCTTGCCTATCAGAAGAGCAAGCAATTTGCATGCATCCCCCCCCCCCCACAACCGAAGCTCAAGCAGGATTACAATCTTAAAAACCGTACCATACAAAATAAATTCCAAAACCAAACGAACGGAAAAACCACAGTGACCCTCTCAACTCAAGAGGCCAGCCGCAAAGTTCTACCCAACTTTTCAAAGCACTCTTACAAAACTGTTCCCAGGTCCCTAAAAACAAAAGGATGAACTCTGACAGACTTCCCTGGGGAGAGAATTCCATATAACGAGTGGTGCAGGTGCCCAAAATGCCCCACCTCATCCCGCCCGCCCGCCCCCCCCTTGTGGATGAGAATTCACTAGCACTCTGTGGCAAACCAGTACGCTTTGAGTAATCCGGTTGCAAGATTTGCATATATTATGGCTTCTTGACAGGCCTACACCCGCCTGCATGATCTTGCCTTTGCACAGTCTCAACCGAAAATGGAAGCAGCTGAAAAACACATGAATTCCCCTAATTGAAAATGTGTGTTTGTTTAGCAAATCAAGGACGGGAAATTCCCATATGTGCAAAAGCTGCTCTTTGAGTATAATGCGAGCTTCCATGCCATTTGGCTAGATACTCCAGCTCTCATGGAACCAGCTCCCTTATAAAACCCCGCCCCTTCACCCTTCCTGCCCCTTATGTCTGGAACTACTCTGTAAAGTGCCACACCCACCCTGATGGGTCCTATGTGGTTATTTAAGGTGCAATTCTATGGCCAGTAGTCCAGGCACCGACCTCAGAAATACCTTCCAAGGTCGAGCCAGGGATAACTTCGGAGGGGCCTCCTCCACCCTCACAGCTGGCGTGGTTCTTTCTCTGCTGGCTGAGACGGAAGACTGTCCTCAGAGCCAGTGCGGGGTGGGTGGGTTTGTCATCCTGGCGGGAGGGGAGGAGCGAAGCGCCGTTGCCCTCTGAAGAATCCCAGCGATGCCTCAGCCTCTCCTCGTCACAAGGATGGGAAAAACATTTAGACGACTGAATGTTTTGGAGGACGAGGGAAGCACGGAGGCAATCCCAGCCTCCATGCTTCTCCCGCCTTCCACTGGATGCCCGTAATCCTCCGAGTTCGGAGAGTTATGGGTAGCCACATTGGATGGTGCCCATAGGCCCTTTTCTGTGTTTGTCAGTTTACAGATACTGGCTGCATTCACACATTCACACATAACACATAACGTAAATAGCAGCCCGCCAGGAACCCGGAAGTCCAGTGAGTGGCGCGGCATGCGCCCGCTTTCAGCTCGGTTCCAGTTAGCACAGCAGCGGTGTCTGCTGAGCTGGAGGCAGGTTGACTCCCGCCGGATCGCCCATCACTAGGTTCAGACATCACAACAAGCCATGGTTTAAACAAGCTAGACTTCATAAGCCAAGAACAAAGCACAGCTTCTAGTTGTAGTTTGTAGCAGGTTAACAAACCATGGTTTGTTTGCAGGGATGGGTTCAGATACAACAATAAGCTGGATTTCAACAAACCACACAATGGCTTAGCATTATGTGAAAGCCTGGACACAGTGTGCAAGCACACGGGATAGGGCCAATGGCCATGCTGGCTGGGAATTATGGGAGTTGCAGTCCCAACAAATCCAGAGTGTACTAGGTTGGGGAAGGCTGGGTTAGGTGGTGCTCAGCACACACACACAGTCATTTTTCTTCTCAACTTCCATTCTCTCCCAGCTGCTTTTCTCCCATGGGGTCCAGATGTGTAGTTACAAGGTTAATTACACATCTGCAACCCTAGAGGGGAACAGCAGCTGGGGAGGGCAATTACAAGGGCACTTACAATGGTTGGTAAGGATAAAGGTTTAGGCACACCAGCTTTTCCTCCTCCTCTCAAAATCACAACCTCCCAGAGCTACATTACATTAAAAAAAGAAGAAGAAAAGAAATGTTGGTATTTTGTTACAGGTATTGGCATGTAAAGCATTGTTTGACCCACAGTTGGCCACAGGGAGGAGAACTAATCAACATAAGGGCTTACGGGAGAAGGACAATAAGACTGCAGCAGAGAGAGATACTGGCCTGATTTGCGTGTCACAACAACCCATGGCTTACAAACCGTGGGTTGTTAAAAAGATGAGTGGGAGTTCCAACTCTGGGCTGTCTCTCCCCCAGCAACCCAGGGTCCTGGGTTCGAAAGCCACGATAACCAACCAAGGGACAGTTTCCCTGGTTTGTTTATTGCAGTGTGTGCAGGCGAGCGGGTGGGATCAGCTCGCTTGCTCCCGCTTGTCTTTTCAACAACCCAGTTTGTTAACTGTGGGTTGTTGTGGCATGCAAACCATGCTTCCAGACAAGGCTTTTACTGTGCAATCATCATGTTTCTTTCACAGAATTTTACAGAGCATCCAGAGGTTGTCATCTTCCATTTGTAACCCTCCCATGTTTCCCCACCACTTCTTGCATCTTTTTTCTCACCAGAAAAAAAATCCATTAAGGAAGAAAAGAATACCGGTAATAGGTGCATAATGACTTTTGGTTGCTAGTGCTAGGAGCCCTCTGGAATAACTCAAAGAGTTTAAGAGGAATGAAGACAACAATGGAGAAAGCCCATGAAGAGATTAATGTCATACAGGCTAGCAAAGCAATGACTAACAGGAGTGTAAGTTCTAGAACACTGCTCTAGAAGGCCACCTGGACATGTGAAAGACCATACACACTCTAAAAACCTTTAAGCTTTTTTTCTTTTCTTTCTTAAGTTGTCCTTAAGTTCCCAGGATCGTTTTCAAGAACCTTGTGTCCCTTTTAGCATTGTACTCCACAGAAGAAAACAAATACACAAACAAACTTAATAATGCCTCCTTCAAAAACCAAGAGATGCCCAACTAAAAGCCATTAGTGAAAGCCGACTGCTATGATGTGATTTCAATGTTTACTTTACAACATAGTAAATGGAAGCTAAAGAAAAGGCCATCCCTGCCACAATGCTACAATACGCTGATTGACAGCCTCAGGACCAAGGGTGTTTCCAGACGTACAGAACCCCAAGCTACCAATAAAAAGCACTGTGCAGCTATTCCATGTTTTCCTGCATATTGGTTTTTTTCCCCCCTAGTAAGAAAAAAGATGGAAGAACCGGATGGGTTACAAATAGAGGACGAGGACATCTGAATCCTGCATAAAATTCTGTGAATGAGGCAGGGCAATTGCAAAATAAAAGCCTCATCCAGAAGCAGCCCAGGTCTAACGGAGCTCCAGCCAAGAGAAAGCTCCTGATGTCATCCACCCTTGGTCTATAAGACTGGTCAAATAAAACCAAGACTGAAAGACCATGTTTCCTAGAGAAGGGAAAACACACATGCATGCACACACACCCCAGGCCTCTCTCTCTTTGGAGTACTCCACTGAAAGTTGCCTGGTAAGAAGTTCAGCATCCTTGGCCTCACGTTTCCATGAAAAAACTTGCAAGTATCCACAAGCACTTCCCCTCGCTGATTTTCCTCTACTATTCCCCACTTGTGCACAAGTTTCAAACAAAATGGAAAACCTCAACCAAGGAAGCCGAATAAAATTAAGCAAAGCTCAAGAGATGCATTGAGAGTCTGTTAGCAAAATGTGATACAATAGCGGGAACTTTGTTTTCAGAGTCACAGATTTAGGTTGGGGTTTGGGGAGAAGGGGATGGGGGCACAGAATACAGATGGAACGGAAAAGGAGACGATTGCTCATTTGAAGAAAATTATACGATTCTTGATTTACTAACTTATGCTTTAAAAAAAATAAATCTATCCAGATAATTAAAATACCAAGACGGGCCTGGTTGAACCGCTGGCCAATTTGGCAAACACAACTGGAAAGTGATTTCGCTCAAGGGTGTCCTCCCTTCCACCATGTGCAGAACAAATCAAGAGCAATTAAAACTTCAGCTCTAACCAGATCCAGAATGCGCACAAGGCTCTCTTCCACATGTCTGGGAATCCCCACCCTTCCGCCTCCTTTAGGCACGTTACAACGAAAATCCTGCACTGGATTACATCCACTACCCAGGGGAAAGCGCAATTTCCTCTCTGTGCCTGCTCAGATTTTGGGGAAACAAAACGGGGCCAAGAACAAGAGCCAGAAAAATGCAATCCTAACTGAGGGGTCCAAATTCCTTTAAGAGTGACACTACTAGATGGAAGAGAGAGAGAGCTAAAGGAGGTGGCTGTCAGTTTCACAGAGATTTGCAAGCCAAAGGGAAGGGGGGGTCCATAGCTCAGCAGTAGAATACCGTCTGCACTGTGCAAAAGGAACCAGGTTCAATCCCCAGTACCTCCAGGTAGGGCTGGAAAAAGTCTGAACCCCTGGAGAGCAGCTGCCAGTCAGTGTACACCAGCTTTCTCCAATCTGGGGCCCTCCAGATAATTTTGGACTACAACTCCCAGCATTCCTGACCATTGGCCATGCTGGCTGGGGCTGATGGGAGCTGATGTCCAAAACCTCTGGAGGGCACCAGGCTGGTATAGACAATACAGTCATGCCTTGGATTGAGAGCATAATTCGTTCCGGAAACGTGCTTGTAATCCAAAACACTCTTATATCAAAACGAAATCCCCCCCAAAAAATGTGTACAGAGATTTTTAATTTAAGCTGTACTACAGTACTTGTATTGCAAGACGTCGCTTGTATATCAAGTTAAAAAAAAATTAAATAAATATTTAAAAATTTGCTTGTCTTGCAAAATGCTCTCAAACCAAGTTACTTGCAATCCAAGGTATTACTGTACTGATCTCGATGAACTATTGGTCCAACTCAGTATAAGGCAACTTCCTATGAAAGTGAAATGCGTCTCTGGACGTCGACTGGAAGATGTTGCATTTGGTTGCAGAAGACCAGTATCTCAGCGCAATCCCTGCAAAAGTCATGATTCTTGAGCAATGAGGCATTTTGCTAGGGCGGGGTGGGGGGAGACCGCATGCAAGGAGGGGGGGGAGGTGCCCCTGTCAACCAAGACTCAGCACTGGCATCTGTTGCATAGCAAAAAAAATGTTTGCCAAGTCTCTAGATGTAGGAAACAGACTGTGTGGAGCAGAAACACCAGCTGACAGCCCCCGAGGAGTTAGGTAATACGGGGAGGGTAGAGACAAAAACGTATTTTTAATTTTTGTTGCACGCACTGCAGAAACGCTTCCCTTCTCCCTCTTGCAAGAGGCCAATAGAAGGAGGATGCCTTTGCTTCTCTGTTCCCAATGCGGGGGGGGGGGGGGGCAGAGAGAAAACTAAAGAGGAAAGAAAAGGCAGCTTTTCTCAATCCCTGGGACAGATGGGCAGGCAGCGCTGCCCACTTGGGAATTTAAACCAAGTGTCTTGCATGTGCTCAGCAAAGGCCAGCCTGCAGCCCTCACCCTCCGCCACACACACAGACCTCCTCAGAAGGCAGTGGCCACAGGGCCCCGATGCAGGAGGGCAGCAAGTGAGGGACCCAGAGCCGCCAGCAAATTAAAAACAGTCGCTCATGCCCTGGAGCGGTGGAGACAGCCCCGAGCAGTTTTAATGACATCTCTAAATAATTTTGACAGCGAAATTACTTATCGGAGCTCACCTTTACACTGCCCTTGACACATCACTAACAAGATGACGCCTCATTCCGCCCTCCCCGTTTATTAATCTATTTGCATTGCTGCTTCACACACACACCCATTCTACTCCACTGCAGTCTCTCCTATTTTAACAGGCTCACTTGAACCTCATTCATTCAACCAGCCAGCTGTGAGGTCAGAACTCTGAAGTTCCCGCCTTTGCCAGTTGACTGGACCAGTATCAAGCAATCGAAGAAGTGTGGGCCTGTATTTGGATCGTCACCGTATCCCTCTGGCCAGTGCAACAGAATCAACTCGAAACTCCACAGTTGGGCTAATACCTTTTGTTAGGACCAACCAAAATTCTTCCAAAATGTGCAAGCTTCCAAGTCCTCCAGAACTCTTCATCGGGCTACAGTGGTACAAAAAGCATGGGATACCCAGCTTGATGAAGAGTCCTGGAGAACTCAAAAGCTTGCACATTTTAATGGAATTTCTAGTTGGTCCTAATAGAGGTGATTGCCCAACTGTGGATTTTTTTTCCTCGTGGACCAGCCCTGCTATCTATGTTCTTTTTATGAGAATTAAGGGTGCAACCCTACGCATGTTAAGACAGAAAAAGTCCTACAACTCCCAGAATTCCCCAGCCAGGCTAGGGAATTCTGGAGTTGCAGGACTTTTTAGTGGCTAAACATGATAGGGTTGTGCCCTAACGCAATTTCTCTACGGTCCCTATCTTCCAGGCTGTGATGGGGCAGGGACAGATGGCAGCAAAGTGACTGAGTGGATTCAGTCTAACCCCGGCCTAAACTAGGTTAATACAAGAGAGAATCTTGCTTCCTACTCATCAGTTCATTGCTCCCATTATCTTAGTAAATTGTTACGAGCAACCCTTTAAGGTAAACTAGGATTATTGTCCCCAAATCGCAGGTAGAAGGGCTGAGAAATAGTGGCTCACCCAACACCCCCTAGTGAGTTTATAGAAGAGGCAAGAAGTGTCTTGTTTTACTGGTCTCGTGGAAGCCGCTCCAGGAGCCTTTTTGGCTGAGGAGCAGGGTAAAAGCACTTTAAAAACAAACAAGCAAATGAATAATACTAACAGTAGAAAACTAATACAAATAATGGAAAACATCTAAACACAAGTTACAAGCAGATGGAAATTGAGGAGAGTAACTAAACTGGATGATGCAATCGTATCTGCTCCCAAAATTATACACACAGGTTTCCCCAAAGTTAGGTGGCTGGAAGGGACCCCAAGAAAACATGTCCCATGCAACAGACCCCTACAAGGTAACCCCACTTAAACCAGACCACAAAGTATGGTTGCTGGCAGAAAGAATAGGGCTATAGTCCCAAGAGAGCAGGGGGCTTTTTGCAGCCCTACCGAGCAGCCCCTCACCTATCACCGACAGCCCACCGAGTCACTCACACAGCCTGTCCATTAAACACTGGAATTCTGACTCTAAAGGCAGGCTCAGACGGATGCAATTTGGACGTTCCCCCAATAAGTCAAACTCAATGTACCAGAATGAACATGCCAATTCAAAGCAGCATGGAACTGCAAATAAAGAAAGCCTCACCGTACAACATTTTGGTCTCCGTGCAGAGACCAAAATGACTGCAAATGCAACTGGGGAGACGTGTGTGTGTGTGTGTGTGTGTGTGTGTGTCTACTGCAGTAAGGGAGCTCTCCAGACACACAGACAATCCCCTCGAGAATTCCCTCCTTGGAATAGGGGGCACCCACAGAGACAGGCTTCTATACCTGGGCCCACGACATGCCTGCCAAGTGGCACGTATTGCTCATTTTATTTATTTTGCACTTAGTAAAAATGATTTTGAGGCCACCTGTAAGGGTGGAACCCTCTCAAGGTGGCGTACAAGATAAAAACAATGTAAGATTCAGGGATGCTTTGACCTGGATTCCTGCATTGAGCAGGGGGTTGGACTCGATGGCCTTGTAGGCCCCTTCCAACTCTACTTTTCTATGACTCTATGACTCTAAGACAGTGCAAAGACAAACGCAATGAGATTCAACAGCCCATGGATTATGGAAAGGCCAGCAAAAACAGGTGGGTTTTCAGAGGCTTCCTGAAGACCTGCAAAGAAGGGGCCTGATGAACCCCTGATGGAAGCTGATTCCAGAGGTGCGGGGCCACCACTGAAAAGGCCCTTTCCCGTTGCACTAAGCAGCTCATGACAGAGGTGAGCAGGCTATGGATAAAAGCACACTAGGCTAGGGTATTACCGGCCACAATGCAGTGTTGCAAGCAGGGGTAGAATTCTAACTCAAGAAGCAGCTAGGCCTCCACAAGTGATACAAGGCTAAATCCATCAATCGAAGGCTAAATAATCCAGGTTAGTACAATGTGCCACAAGCACAACACAAGAACTAGAAATACCAGAGCTGATAATTCAACCACATAGTCTCATCCAGAGATTACCAATCAAGTCACAAAACATATTACGCTTTCCCCCTGTTGAGCACTGAGAAAGGGATCCTTTTCTAGTGCTCATCAGGGAAAATATTTATCTCCAATCAGCTGCTGGTCGGAGATAAGAGCTTTTCTCAACTTGAAGAGGGGGTGGGACCCAGGGAAGAAGCTAGCCAGCCAGACACAGAACCCCGATGGGCTGGAGGTACCCCATGCCTGTATTACACACTTATAGGTAGCATATTATCAAGGAATTAAGCATTTGTAAACTGTGTAGATTTTTCTAGCCTGTCTTTAGAGGACAGAAAAATGTACCCATTTTACAGATAGAGTACACTAGTAAAATTTAATTTTCTAAGCATTTCTGTTTTCTCTTAACTCAAACAAAAGGATAACTAATGAGATCCCAAGATAATAATGAGATAGGCTTGTCCTACCATTTAAAATAAATAGGTCAGCTGGGCCTGCACAGGCCACCCTTGAACACCACCCAGTGGTTGCAAGGAGGTCACAACAGCCCCAAAACACCTAACATTAGTTACAATGAAGGCTAAAACTAATCACCTGCTACCTGATCCTTTTAACTGGCAATGCTACGAATGCCCTACCACTGAGTTATAAATGCCACCGAGCTTCCACGGGATTTACTGAATTACAGCTTTCGCTACAGCTAACTTTAGCTGAGTTGGGGCTGTTGTGTTTAGACAAGGGGTTCTGTCAAGAGCGGACAAGGTGAGCATAAGATTATGGGGCTCTGCAAAAATCCCAGGCAATTTGCACTTGCTTTGAGATTCTATAGTTAGATGTATGAAGGCGTGAATGCTTTCTACAAGGGACCCCCTTGCATACTTTTTACAAGGGACACCAACAGCACAATCCTATATATGTCTTCTCAGAAGTAAGTCCCATTAAATTCAGTGGGGACTTACTTCCAAGTAAGTCCATATACAATTGTAGCCTAAGGCTGCGAAATCCTATATACACTTACCTGGAAGCCAAGTCCCATTGAACTTAATGGCATCTACTTCTGAGTAGACATGCATAGGGCTGTGTCGTAAGAATGCTTTCATAGTTGGGAGACTCTTATGGGGTATAGAAAGGAGGAAGCAAAAGGGAACTCATCTTGAATTGAATGAACCATCCAGTTAAGAGTTTTCATTCACAGGAGTATGTGGGAACCACAAAGCAATTAAAAATAAGTGTTCTATGTGGAAAAACAGCCGTTCTTGCAATTTGTATTTATTTGGGATGGTGAGAAGGAGAAGGTAAAAGCACCGTAAGCTAGACATTTTTGCCTTAATTGCCCAACTGTGACACTGCACATAATTGGGGAGGGAGAGAAAGGGAGGGAGATGGAATAGTCACTGGGCTGCTTTGATTTCTTTTTGTGCCTAATTGTTACAGAGATGGTCACTCTGTGTTTGGTCTGGGCTATACCACTTCAGGGCTCACATGGCTGAATGCTCCCCCATAGGAAAAAATAGTAATTCCCTCCACACTGAAAACTAGAGCCTTTTTCCTGACATGCTGGTTTCCTATGTGCAGGGAATTTTCTTGCACAGGAGAGCACCTGCCGTTTCTGCCTGCAGTCTGAAGTGGTACAGTCCAGACGCAGGTTGGCCACCTCAGCGGGAAGGAGGCCCCAGATAGGTGGAAAGATGTGCAGCTTTTTCACATGGGAGCGCAACAGCCAATTCTATCCATGTTTATTCAGGAGTATGTTAAATGGGACTTACTCCCAAGGAAGCAAATAGGGTTGAACCAGAAGACTGCAATCCTACACTTACTAGGAAGTCAGCACCTACCCACCCATTTCAGTGAGACCTGCTTTCAAGTAAACGTGGGCAGGATCAGGCTTCAATCATAATCGCACTCACTAGAATGGGAAGTAAACCTCTATGGACTCAGTGGGCTTACATCCAAGTAAACACATACGGTATATTTATGCTACACACTGCTAGTGGACTCATTCTACAAGTGCCAATACTTCTGTAGCACCAAAACAGCACCGTCCACACTTCAGCAGGTTTTGGTGAAACCACAAGGGTTGCATTAGTACAAAAAACCCTAAGGGAGGAGAAAACCTGCAAAAATAAGAACTACTAAGCATGCTCAGCCAACACAGTATGCCATGTTTCCCCAACCTGCCCCCCCCCAGATGTTTTGGACTTCAACTTCCATCAGCCCCAGCCAGCATGAATAATGCTCAGGAATGCTGGGGGTTATAGTTCAAAAATCTGGAGGGATTTACCAGGTTGGGAAAGGCTATAATGATCAAGAAGCTGTAGCGACTCACCTATGAAGAAAGGTTACAATGTCTGGGACTGTTTAGCTTAGAAAAACGTTGAGTATGGGGAGAGACACCACAGAGGAACAAAATTATGTATGGTGTGGAGAAAGTGGATAGAGAGACATCTCTCTCTCTCTCTCTCTCTCTCTCTCATCACACTAGAACCCAATGGGGTCAATCCCATGAAGCTGAATGGTGGGAGATTCAGGAGAAATTAAAGGACCACTTCACATACCACATAGTTAAAGTATGGAATTTGCTACCATAAGATGGAGTGATGGCCACCAATTAGGATGGCTTTAAAAGGGAAATGGAAAATTCATGGAGGATAAAGCTATCAGTCCTGATGGACTATATGCTACCTCCATTATTGGAGGCAGCATGCCTATGTACACCAGTTAATGGGGAACTTGGGTGGGAGGGTGCCGTTGCACACATTTCCTGCTTGTGGGTTTCCCACGGGCAGCTGGTTGGCCACTGTGTGAACAGAATGCTGGACTAGACGGACCCTTGGCCTGATCCATCCTTGCTCTTCCTATGTAGCATTCTGTCTGTCTGTTCAGGGGGGAAACAGAAAACTGGACGATGGGGGACGGAATGAACTATCCCAGAAAGGGTCATGGCAGAAACTTTCTTTGTATTTTTAGAGTAAGAGAAAGTATTGTCACTTAAATTTGTTTTAGAGAAAATCGGAAGTCTGTTTTAGTTTGTGTTGCTGCATGTTTCCTTTTTGTGGTGTTTGTTGCTGAAAATAAATTTAAAAATAAAATAAAATAAAAAACAAAGGGTAATGGCTGGCCGGCCAGCACCATGAACAAGCGAAGTCCACACTGCAACATTTTGTTACAGACACCACTTATCTGATGTATTTTTTAAGGTGTTTCTATCCTCCTTTTAGAGGTCAAGCCCTCACAAATAAAAGAGTTAGGTTTAAGATCATTCCCAGTAAAGATAATACAATAAAATAGACTCCGGCTGTAATCCAACCCATGCTTACCAAGGAGCAAGTCCCCTTGAACTCAGGCACGCTTACTAAATTCAACAGGACTTATTCCCAGAGAAGTGTACATAGGGCTGTACCCTAAATCTACAATCCTACACACACTTACTGGGAGTAAATCCCACTGAAAACAATGGGACTTGCTTCCGAGTACACATGCATAAGATTGCACTGTAAGAGAGGGAGTACAAAGTAAACCCTACTGACCACAGTGGGATTTACTCCAGAGTAAACATGATGGAATGGGGTCAAGCCACAAAGGTGGGATCCTAAAGGCACTTGCTAGGGAGAAAAATCCGCTCAGTTCCAAAGGGGCTTACTTGGGGAATAAACGCGTAGCACAAGTTGGAACGTGTGAACAGGGCGCGTGCTCTTTCCCGACACTGGAGCACGCTGCATTCTCGGGGGGGGGGGGAAGAGGATCCCGCTTCCCTTCCCTCTACGCCTGCAAAAGTAACGTGTGAACCGTGAACCGCGGCGAAACATCCCTCATTTTTCGTTGCTAAGAGAGGCCGAGGAGCTGCTCCGCCGGAGTCCTTCTTTGCAAAAGTCGGGAGCGGGGTTGGGGGGCGGCGCTGGAAGGACTCACCGAGTTTGCAAACTCCGCTTGGCTCCGAGCGCGTCCGCTCTGCTCTCCCGCGAGCAAGGAAGCGCGGCGGCCTCTCCTCCGCCTGGCCCCAGCGTGACCCCTCCGCCCGCCTCTCCTCCTCTCCCGCGCCGCGCCCTTCCGCCCGATTAGCCACCCAGCCGCCGGGTGGGCTCGCTCAGCTGCGCCGCTTGATTGATGCGGCGGCAGAAGGAGAGAGACAAGCTCTGCCGGAGCAGCAGGAGGAGGAGGCGCCGCCGGGGCAGCCGCAGAAGCGGCGCGAGAGCCGCGGCGGCGGCTGCTGCGCCTCCGCTCGCCCGGCAGGAAAGCCGCCAAAGGGGCATCCGCTCCCAGCGGCCCGCCGGGCGCCGATCAATTCTCGGTGTCGCCGTTTTTGCATCGGGTGGGAGGGGGATTCCACTCATAAACACCCCACTCCAAGTATGCCTTTTAAGGAACCCGCCGCCTGTACTCGAGTTTCTCTCTAGAAGTTGACACTGCAAAATACATCCACACTGCCCTGGGACCGAGTTTTTAAGAGAAATTGGAGAGGGAGGCATTTTTCTCCCTCTCTCGTCAGCATTGTATCATGTGGGTCTGAAGGGCACAGTCAAGACACAGGTTTGCCGCCTCTATGAGAACCAGGCCCAAGTTTCCATTGAGGTTTCTGCTTCACACATGCATGTTTCCCATGCGATGAGAGACAAGTGACAACATGCCTGTGTGAACCAACCCGGCATCAATAACAGAGCTTGTTATTGTTAGGATTGTATTTGAACTTGTTTCATTATGTTTGTTTCTGTTTTTGTAAGCTGCCTTGAGTGTGGCAGTGTGGTCATAGAAACTGGAGTATAAAATTTTAAAACAACGGTTTTTTTCTATAAAAAAAACACCTTTCATCTCATCTCAGGCATGATGCTTTTCAATAGTGTCTGTTCATGCATTCAGCTGCTAGTGATCAAGTGTCCAGAAAATCAAATGAATTCATGGCTGAGGAGGCGGGATTTGAACCCAGGACTCCTCTCATTTAAGTCCTATGCACTGGCACACTTACAAATGTAGTCAGGACCCCCAACAAATGTGTAAACAAGATGAGTCTATAACACAAACACCCTGTGGCATAATGCCATTCACTGGGAAACACAGCACAGCCGGTCACTGCTCCCACCACAGCAACCCCTAATTCCAACCCCTAATTCTTTGCAGTCCCCACACAAGGAGAACCGGTTCTTGGGATTTTCCTAATGAGTTTTCACAGGGGAAAAAATCAGCAGAGAAGCAGCTTCAGGCACAAGATGCGGTAGGGGACCCATTTCCTGCAGAGCTGATCTCCACAACTCGGTCTATAGCCAGATGCAATTTCCTCTTCAAATCAATTCCTCCCCACTCGCTCTTTCTGGGTGGCTGACGTGGTCTCAAACCATTCACTGAGGTTGATTAAAGCCCCTGACACTACAAATTTGATTTGACACAAGAGAACAGGGTGGGAGGGAGAGTGTGGTGGAGGAAGGGAGGGGGGGGGTTGGATAAATTTAATTTAATCTTTGCAATAACCAAGGGCGCCAGGTTGGAGAGTTGCAGTTTTCCCCTCTTGGCCGACAGGGCAAGCAGGCGGGGGAAGTTTGCCCATCAGAAACAAATCCCTTCCGTGCTTTATTTAGAAAAAGAAAATAAAAGATTGATGCATTTGGCTATCAATAAGCATGCAAAGTGATGGGTAAGCATTTGCTGCAGTTCTCAAGCTGCGCTGGCGGTGTGGGTATTCCCACTCACATCAATGAGGCTACTTCAGAGAGCACCATCTGACAACCGTGGGCCGCATTGCTAACGCCCAGTGACCAGAGAGTGAGTCCAAGTGAACTCAGTGGCCCTTCTGTGTAAAACATGCATTGGATTGGAATGCCCCCCCACTTTTTTAAAGGAAGGAAATGACAATCAAAGATTGGAACAAGCCAGAAGAGTGTTGTGAAAAGGAGCAGTTGTGGTTACATAGACGGTGCCAGTGTATGTTTTAGCCGCGGCATGAGAATGCTATCAGAAGCATTTAAAGATACAGTTGCATCAGAAGCATTTAAAGATACAGTTGCATTTTCAGAAGAATACACTGCAAGGGATGCCTTGCCTTCTGCCCTAGCAGGGAACCCTGCTCCTTAATTTTAAGTGTGTGGGGACAGTGGTGAGGGGAGAAGTACTCTGTACACGCACTGAGGGCTGTGCGAGGGAACGTGTGGCCCTCCAGATGTTTCTGAATTTTATTTATTTAATGGATTTATATGCCACTTAGCATATAGCCAAAGGTGAGGGATGATGGAGGTTGCAGTCCAGCATCATCTGGAGGGTGACATGTTCCCTGGCCTAGGGCATGCTATGTCTTCATATCTGTTTCTTTAAAGTGCTGCGACCAAAGGTGGGAGGGGCTGTGGATAAAGGAAGCAAGGTGAGGTCACAAGGCCAGGAGGTCCACCCACCCCATGGAAGGTCCTCTAATTAAAACAGGGGCGTTGAACCTCTTTCAGCCCAAGGGCTGAATTCAAGTTTGGAGACACTCTCGGGGGCCACATTCCAATGGTTGATGGTGCCAAAGGCAACAGGGGCCGCCGCCACCCCAAATGCCAGCTTAATGTTGCATAAAGCTGCACTCCTATGCATGTTTAGACAGGGAAAAAAGTCCTACAACTCCCAGCATTCCCCAGCCAGCCTGGGAGTTGTGGGACTTTTTCCTGTCTAAACATGCATAGGATTGCACCCTAAAGCTACTATTGCCAGTAACTAAGCCTTCAGGGGGGCATTTCAAACTTTTTGAATGGGGATGAAACTGCAGAAAAGCAGGGAAAGCACCAAATGGTTGGAGAAAGGGGGTGGGCCTAGAGCAAGGAGGTGTGGCCATCTGCAGAACCCAAAAGGACCAGAACTGGGCCGCAGGAGGGCCGGATTTAGGCCTGAGGTTCTGCACCCCTGAGTTAAACTGTCTTGCTGCAAAGCAGGGCTGACTCACTGAGTAAAGGAGGCTTCCTAATCTCTGCCATGTCTTCCTCCTGCCCAATGAAAGAAGGTTCTTAACCCAAACCCTTCTTCTGCAGGGTTACTTTTGAGTAGCTGTCAAGGTGCACTGGGGCATGGCTTCCTTTGCTTGGAGATTGTATCATGCTATTAGAAGTCTGGTCATTGTTCCCCAGCCTTGCTAAGATTACTGAGCATGCCGTTCCAAGAAGGGAACCAAAAGTTTTTGACACAATGTTTTAAAAGCAGGGTGGGGTGGATTATATTAGGTGGATGGGCTCCAGGAAGAATACTTTAAAAGTTAAATATTTCCTTGCTTTTGAAAAGTCTAGTGTAGTACCATCAAGATAACCTCCCAAAGAAGTTAAACAGTAAACGTTAATGGCCTAGAGATCCAAAGACACACACACACACACACACACACACACTACTCTGCCGCCATTCCTTTCACTTCACTGAGGAAAAGCTTCATGCATTCAGTTGCAACAGAGCAAGAACATCCCCCTGCACGCATAGACCTTCTTGGTATACTTTGGAGAACCTGCCTGCACACCCAAGCCACTGGATCATAGCCAAGCCTGTAAATATGTGTCTGCCTGGTCGCCTGCGGAGAGTAAGAATTAGTTCCAGGTGACCAGGTAGGAAAGTTGGTTTTCTTTTAAGAAAGTTGGCTTTCTTTTAGAATTAAACACAGGGATATTTAGGCAGTTGGGTTAGTAAAATGTGTGGGGGGGGATAAATTCTATGAACTTCAGCGAGGCTGAACAGCACAAAGAGGTGCAATCTAGAGACAATTGCACATACTTGGGTGTCACTGATTTTAAATGGGGGTGGGGAGAGAGGAGAGAGAGAGTTCAGATGCAAACACTGAATGGAAATTTATTCTGTGCCTTGTTTCTCCTCTCTTTGCTGTGAACAGCATGCTTACACCCCCTTTGTAAAGACAGAGCCTGGGCTCTTGTGGAATTTTCCACATTTCCAGGTGCATAACTATTTTTGCAAGAGTGTGGACATATTTACACACTTGCATGCGCGCGTATATACACACACACACACACACACACAGAGCAGCTCCTCTGGATTCCTGATTCTGTACAGCAACAACTTGACAGATTGGTTCTCAGTTCGTACACAAGTGTGTGAGCAAGTCCCTCCTCCAAAATGTGCAGCAATCCACCCCACACAGACCCATTTCGGCAAGCATCTTGCTGAATACACATTGGACAAAATCACCCCAATGTTAAACCCAAAGCGGATCACTCTAGAACCCAACATGATCCCTGTGAAACTACTGTTATGTCATAAATGGCTAGTAATATATAGTCACGCTGACTCTGCAAACCAGATGTTCAGCGCTCTTCCACTCCCAACAACTATTCAAACATGTATTTATATGCCAACAGCACATACACACAGGAGATTTTATTCAGCGCATACTGCATGGTTGCAAAACATGTTGCCGTTGAAACTGATGTCATTATTTTTTTTTAGCCTCAGTAGAATTGTAGTCTTGAGAAAACCTGAATTATTATCTTTTTTTTATTATTAAGGTCCAAACCTTAAGACAATGGAATCAACTACGTAGAGAGGTGGTGGACTCTCCCACTCTGGAGGCATTCAAGGTGCAGCTGGACAGCCATCTGTCAGGGATGCTTTGACCTGGATTCCTGCATTGAGCAGGGGGTTGGACTCGATGGCCTGGTAGGCCCCTTCCAACTCTACTTTTCTATGATTCTATGAAACCATGGAAACAGCATATCAATTATACCATCCAGGATTAAAAGCAGCAACCCTAACATGCAAAATTAAGCCACAAGCCAAGCCAAACTTCTTGGTCTTCAAGCCTATAATACTATTCCTTTAAAACAAACAGTGAAACAACTTGATATACTATCCACATTTCCACATACTCAATGTTACAGGGTGTACTTCTCTTTGGACTGTTTTTGACCAACCATTTAAAAACATTATCTACACCAGACGCACCTTAATCGTTCTCTCCTTAGAGGATGGGGGGGGGGGCAGTAGTGGAATGGAAGCCCAACAATGTGACACAAAAAAAATACAGGCAAAGCTTTGGAAATTTCTATCTTCGTTTTAATTAGAGACTGCACAGTGCTTTAGTGTGCCTATTTGATCTTGTGCATTTCAGTGCCACGCTCTTAATACAGTACTCCTTTTCAGGGCATGTTCACACACAAGATTTCTGTTGGGGCTCAGAAGCACCAATTCAGCAGAGCCAATCCCTGCAACTCAGTGCCAACTTTGCTGAACTTCTCTAGTCCACACACATCATGGGATTAGCCCAGGCAGCAAAGTTACACACAAGAAGAAAGCATTACCTGAAAGTCTGTGCAATGTGGTTCTCCTTCTGTGGAGAGGGGAGATAATCGCTTTGTACACTTCCTGTTCAGCAATGAAGCATCCAAGCAAACAGGCAGGGTGCTCATGTGAGCACACACCCTTAGCTGACAGTGGCCCAGGCTTCCAGAGGGGTAGCCACATTAGCCTGTTGCAGCAAAAACAACAAAGAGTCTTGTGGCACTTTATAGACAAGCTTTCCCCAACCTAGTGCCCTCCAGAAGTTTTGGACTACAACTCCCATCGGCCCCAGCCACCATTGGCAATTGTTGGGGCGGGTGGGAATTGCAGTGCAAAAACATCTGGAGGGCACCAGGTTAGGGAAGGCTGTTACAGACTTAACTAATTCATTATGGCATACATTCTGGGGGATTTGCAGTAGACCAGCAAGGGGTTTTGACTCCCAACTGTTTGATAAAAACAACATAATGGCTTTTCTTACCTATGTAAATTAAGCCGCTGAAATGAAGAAAGCTTGGGGTGGCCAAAGGTGGACTTTTGTGTGAAAGGACTGTGAGCTCAGTTCAGTTCTGGTAATGAGAACACGTTCCTTGGGCTCTATGTCTCTGTCCAGTGGTGTTGCTAGGCCTGGGCCTATGGGGCCCCAGCCCCGAATCGCTTTCCCATGGGCCTATGGGGCCCCAGCCCTGAACCGCTTTCCCACAGTATCTCCCAGAGAACTAAGTGTCCATTGGTGCTGATGGAAAGGTTTTTCTTGGCTTAACTGCTATGCAGGGAGCAATCTTCAAGAGGCATTGCAGCTGGGGAGTGAAAGGTTTACCCCTCCATCCCTTCCCACATGCTGCAATATCCTGTCCCCTGCTCTGCACAGCAACTGAGCTTAGAAAATATATTTCCATTGGAGCTAATGGGAGATTTTCCTTAAGGTTAGCTGCCATGCCGGGGTGAAGGAGAATTTCCAGGGTGATCAGAGTTGAAAAGGGAAGGGTCACCCTCCCTTCCCTGCGCACTGTACACACACACACACACACACACACACACACACGTGCCCCCTCCATTTGGCAAGTAAGCTTATAACTTTGCACTGATTCCAGTGAAAGATTGGGCCCCAAATATTTTAAGTGCCTAGCAACACCCCATGTGGATGTCGTTTGCCCATGGCTCTGGTTGGTGGACCGTGGACTTGTAGTAGAAACCAAAGTAGATCCTACGCATCTGAAGTCTGCCCGCTCCTGGCCTATAGTGTTTCCCTCTTGGCCAGTAGGCAACACCTCTCCCATAGGATGCACCCCTGAAATCTCTGCAATGACACAGGGACCCCTATTTCCCTGATGGGAGGAGCCTCCACCAGCATGCAGAGTGAAGCTTGCCAAATTACTCAGCCTGTGGGTTCTGGACTCTCCCCACCTGAGCTAATGAGGTTGGCTAATAATGACATAATAACCTGGAGGTGTCTGTCCCCCAAACACTTTGACAGGGATGGGTGGAATCCAGATCTCCGATCTAGAATCTAGATCTGGAATCTAGATCTACCTTCCACCCCCCATCTTAGGCCCTTCAGGATGCAATCCTATCGACTGGATACTCGTAAACCTCTGAACTCAGAGGCTTATGAGCATCCAGTGCAGAGCGGGAGGAGCAGCGGAGGTGATCTCTGCCTCCCTGCTCCACCTGCTCTGCAACTCAGCTAGACAGTGGATTTCAGGCGGAGGGAAGGAGGCAGGAGCACCATCAGGATACCTCATATCCTGGCAGCCCCAGCCCCCTCCCTGCCCATCATCCAGCCCCTTTACCCCCTCTCCTAAATATCAGGAAAAATTTCCTGACGGTCAGAGCAATAAGACAATGGAACCTACTACCTAGGGAGGTGGTGAGCTCTCCCACTCTGGAGGCATTCAAGGTGCGGCTGGACAGTTATCTGTCAGGGATGCTTTGACCTGGATTCCTGCATTGAGCAGGGGGGGGTGGACTCGATGGCCTGGTAGGCCCCTTCCAGCTCTACTTTTCTATGATTCTATGATTCTCCAATGTTGATTTTCCAACCTTGACCTCGGAGAAGCAGCAGCCGGCACACAGTTCTTTCTGTGCTGGCTGCAGGGTGGGGAGGAGGATCAGAGCATGGATCCCCAGCTCCAAGCTCAGAGCTCTGTCTCCGAGCTCGGATCTGGGAATCCGAAGTATCTTATATGGGATATCCTATATCCCATAGGATATATATTTCCTATATGATTGCTCTCTTATACACTATGAAATTAAATAAATATCAAATCTGTTTAGGACTCATTACCAGTTTGAGGAGGGTTCCCCTCTTCCTCCAATCCCCCCCCCCCATCTGTGATGGAGCTTTTTAGCTATGAACACACCACCAAACTTCCGCCGCCCTTGCAAATGCTTCAGAATTCATCAGCTCCCTTTCAGATGTCAGTAATCAGCGGATTCAGTTGCACTTCATGGACCCACAAATTTCATTCATAATTCAGCTCCCATCTGCGCATTTTCAAACATTTCTCGACATGCTTCTCATTCAATAAGACATATATATTCAGCAATACTGGGAATGACATCACCTTTTCCCAGGAAATTGCGTTGTCATGCAATGGTCAAAATGTTCTCAGGCTAGTGGTTCAATAACCACAAACCAAAACCTATAGTTCACACACAACCTCACTGTGTTCTCCTCTCATAATCACCAATGCAAATCCAGTCTTCACTCCTAACTGCATGATTTGAAGGAGGGGAAAGGAACCATCTTTTCACCCTCCTAGTTTAAAGGAAAGTGGTATCTTGAAAGATAATAATTCAGCTGCATTAAGCAATACTGTACGCACATTTACATGAAAGCAGGTTCCACTGATGGAAGAAGCATCTACATGCAAGCAAGGTGCACCTGAGACTGGGGCCATGCATTTAATTGAAACACACACACACCCAGTGAACATGTTGCAAACAGTAACATGTTGCAAACATGAATCATTCCCATTTTCAATCAACTATAAATGTTAAAATTAAAAAGAGGTGGGCTTCTCCCCTTTTTCAAAACAGGATTCCTTCAGTCTTTGGGCAACACAGTTTCACAATTTGTACACAGCATTATCATATTTTACACCTGCAATCCTCTTATACTGGCTATTTTACATTACTGAGCAGTATACAAAGAGGAGAAACAAACGGAGGCCGAGATGGAGGGTTTGCTTGCAAGCATTTGTGATGTCTCTTCCACCAAACCATCCCTGAATGTCCCACTTCAGCCTGCCTATTGGGGGCTGCAACTCTGCCCCCCCTTTCTTTCTGGTACTGAGCACTTCAGCTGCATTCAGTGCCAGAACCCTACAGGATAGTAGCCCTCAATAGCCCTTTATGATCCCAGACCAGTTGCCCAGATGTAACAAAAACAGAGAGGGAACAGGAGGGGCAACAAGGCAGGCGCTTAATTAAAACAGGGGAAATGGTTGTGTTTCATTTGGGTTTTAGCAATCATCTTACCACTGGAGACGAAATTCGACACCCAGGGCAATCACAGATTGGAGGATGTACCTGTAAGATGCCTTTGGACATAAGAGTCTTCAAACTTTTCCCTGGATGCAAAAAGAAAAAAAAAAATGAAGAGAAAGAGAAAGAAAAGGACAAGTCTTTAGTTTGGCTTTGAAAAGAGAGGGCGGGAGAGGCTTTGCACAAAACAAATCAGACTCTCCCCCCACTCTTACCCAACTCTACGTGGCCCTGCTTGTACCTTAATTGAACTTTCTCCCTTCTGAAAACGATGAAAAGGAGAAGCAGCTACAGCCCTCATTAGTAGTGCCCAACTGACCTTGTTAAAAAGGCTGAAAAGATGAATAATGGGGAACCCTGAAAAGAGGAGGTGCTGGAGGTGCCAGGGGCTGCTTCTCCACCACCAACCCGCCCCAGAACTCCGCCCCCCAAGCTCCCAGCACCATCCAAGATGCCACATTTTTAATTCACAGCCACCCCAAAAAACCAACCAACCGAGAGGCTGCAAAAGGTAAGAAAGGCAAACGCAGGCTGAAGGCAAGGGCAGGTAGGCAGCTCAGCCGGGCTTCTGGCAAACTTTTTCTCCGCCTTGAACATCAGCTCTCCCCAGAGGAATGAGAGGAGTTCTCCCGGAGGCAGCCCGGGAGGGCCAAGCAAGAGACATGGAGGCGGTAGGCGCATCATTAGGGCGTCGTCGTCAGCCGCCTTCCTCAATCCTTCCCCCCCCCCTTCCTCCTCCTCCTCCTCCTCCGGGCGATCAATAAACAAGGCGAGGTGTCAGTCACCTCCTAATGGCTCCTCGGACCCCAGGCATGACACGTCCAGCACTCGGCTAATGACATGTCAAGGCTGCCTCTCTCGGGTTTCCCCCTCTCCCTCCCGCGTCTCTCGCGGTTGCTTCTCTCCATCCTCAGCTGCCTCCCCCCGCCCACGCCCGGGAGGGGAGGGGGCCCAAGCCACGGCGGTTGCCCTCCCCTCCTCGACAAGACGCGCCGCCCGCTGCTCCACTGTCCCGGCGGAGCGGCTGGGGCCAAGGCAGCACGAATCGTCTAGGGTTGGGGCAGGCGTGCGGGGGTTATTAAAGAAATTAATGGAGATGCGGGGGGGGAGGAGCTGTCGGAAGAGAGATTCCAGTACCGCCACCCACCTGCCTCGGCACATCGGCGGTTCCGGACTGAGCAGCCCGCCGGGTTTTCATTTCGGTTTCTATTCGCATCAGCCTCCGAAGCGACTCCCCCCACCCACACGCCCGAAGACTGACAGGAGCTGTTAGATCAGAGCCAGGCAGACGCAGAAAGCCCGCGGCTTCCTCCTTGCTTAACCTCAGTGTCGAGAGGGGGCAGCCACTTAAGCGGGAATCGAGGCCAATCCCAAATACGCACGCACGCACAAGCTCAAGAGTCCACGGAAGACAAGGCACAAAACTGGGGTGGGTGAGGGACACGACCAGAGCTTCACAGCTCTGCTCATCGTAAATCCTCTATGCGTGTCTACTCAGAAGTAAGCCCAATGGGATGCACCCCCAGTTAGCGCTGCGCTCTGTGCGGCATGAAGCTTTTTACATAACATCCGCGACACCCACACGAAACATGTATGTCCATCATTAAGTCCATTTGAGAGAACGACGACACTGGGCAATACCACAGCACAACACACGGAGCAAAAATGCCAGCCACGGGATCGGGTTCCCGCACGCCCTGCGCAAGAGACACCCGCAGGGGAGAATCACTCCAGCTTCGAGGAGCGGCCAAGCGAGCGTCGTTTTCTCTCTCTCTCTCTCTCTGTCACGCACACACATACACACACACAAGCGGAGCTAGACATAAACAACAGCTGTGCAGACAACTCCGAAAAGCTCCCAGCCCCAAACCACAACTCCGCAGCCTGTCGAGGAGCGCAAAAGGAGACGCGCCGCTGCCCGACACACACAGTTCCAAAAACAGATTGGGGTCTCCCGTTCCGAAGCAGATCCTTTACTGTCTGCAACCCTGAACCGATCCCCCCCACCTCACACACACACCAATCTCCGGGCGCCAACGCCTGTCGGCTTGTTTACTCCTGACCTTGGGAAGTTGCAACCTCTGGTCAATTTCGCGGCGCGCTCCAGACAGTCCTTCGCTACGCACCAGGCGACTCGGGTTTGAAGTGGAGAAAAGAAGAGCCTCCAGTCTCGCCCCCCCCCCCGCCCAACAAGTGCAAGTCTCCCCCGCCCCCGCCGCTGTTCTTAAAATCCTAGCTCGCTTTTCTTTTGCCCTCATCAAGCAGGAGACGCACGTCGGAAGTCTCTCTCTCTCTCTCTGTGTGTGTGTAACTTTCTAACCACGCGTGAAACTTCAGCACAACCTCGCTTCCCACCCCCAAGCTGGGCGCTTCTTTTGGCTTCTGCATCTATGCCATTTATTCGTTCATTCATTCATATTCTCTCTCTCTCTCTCTCTCTCTCTCTCACACACACACACACACACACACACACTCACTCACACCCTAAGGGGATGTCAGTCGAGTCCCCCTCCTCAAAACTGGGGGCATTCAATAAAGGAGGGGAAGATACAGGACTCGTGAAAAGCGCACGCATACCCAAAGGGTGCTGCTTCGCCACGACACACACACACACACACACACACACACACGTCTCTCTTTGATTTCATAATAATTCGGCAGACGGCTATTGCCACCGTTGGGTACCCAAGGGATTCGGGGGGGGGATGGCCAACGCGACCCCTCTGACGGAGGGACGGGTGGGATGGCCAACGCGATCCCTCTGACGGCGCGTTCCCTCTGACAGTTCAGAGTTTTCGTTTCACAGGACTCTTCCCCCCCTCCCCCCTGGCACGAGTTGATAAATAATACGGTCACTCCACTCAGCCCAAACAACCCCCCCCGGGGACGTGCAAAGTGGCAAGAGTGCCACTGAACATGAGCAGAGCGCCTTCCCAGGAACAGTAAGTAAAAAACGCTCAGCCACCCCCCCACTCCCGCCACATCAGCCTTGGGCCCCAGCCACCGGTAATTTAGGAATCACGCACTACTTCAACAAAGAGAAATCCCCGATCAAGAGCCCTGAGATAGGAAAGCCGACCAACCCCTATTCCCCCGTCCGCCAACACATCCCTTAGCCGAGCCCGGGACGATTTGAAAAGCTTTCGATAGTTTATTCCAACTACCGGGATGGGAGACAGACAGACACACACACACACACACACAGACACCGGCCTTCAAAAAACGTGCCAACTTTCCAAACACAACCCGTGCCGCTGCCGAAGCGTCCTGCGCCCCTCGCAAGCTGACACACTCCCCACCGCCGAGAAGTCAGCCTGGGGGGCAGCAGCAGCCTGGCCTTGGCGGCGGCTCACTCTCGGCGTACCTTTGTGCCTGATGCTCCGCTTCCAGTCCTTGGCGGTCTCCCTGCCGCTGACGAACTGGAACTCGTTGGGGGTAAGCCACTCGCCCCGGTAGCGAATGGACGGCCCTTTGCTGCCCTGGCACAACTTGTTGATGTAGAGCAGCGCCTTGTTCTCGCCGCATTCGACCTCGATGCAGGGCTCGCCGCTGTCGAAGAAGGGCTGGAAATCCGGGATGGAGGAGAAGCGCTCCAGCATCAAGTCCTCCGGGAGGGGGTGAGGCGGGTGGGCGTGGGGGGCGGCGTGGAAGTCCAGGTAGGCGCGCTGCTGGTGGTGGTGGTGGGTGGTGGGCAGAGGTGGCGAAGAGCTGCTCGTACGCCGGCGGGTGGGGGGTCACCACGGGGATGGCGGCGGCCGCCAAGGGGACCAAGTAGTCAGGCAAGGTCTCCATGGGCTGGTTGAAGGCGGCCAGCGCCAGCTCCTCCCGGTCCGGGCGCTCTCTCTTGATGGCCGGCATGGTGGTGCTGCTGCTGCTGCTGCCGCTGGCGGCGGCGCCCTCTTCGGCGCGCTCCGGCGGCTGCTCCTCTTCCCAGGCTGCAAGTTGCCCGCTCGGCGGCAGCAGCAGCAGCAACAGCCGCCGCCAGCAAGAGCAGAGGCGGCGGCGGCGGCAGCAGCAAGAGCAGCACCTTGCAGGCGCCGGCGGAGGCTGGATCGGCGGCAAGACCTCCGCGGAGCTCGCTTGCAAAGCTCCCCAGCGGCGCAGCAGCAGCCAAGGGGCGCCGCCGCCGCCGCCGCCGCCGGGATCCCGCAGCCAGCAATCCGAGCTTAATGCGCCCACGAGGAGCTCAGAGCGGCGGCGGCGGCAGATCTGCCCCTCCGGGTTAATGCTTGACATCTTGGCCAGCGAGAGGGCGCCGCCACAGCCGCCGCCGCCGCCGACATGATTTCGGTCGCCAAAGGTTTATTGATCTCCCCCCGCTGCTGCTGCCGCTGCCGCCGCCGCCGCCCCCCCAGCCGCCAATCGACCCTACCTCCGCTCCCCCCTGCCGCCGCCTCCACGTCCGGAGGATCCCCCCCCTCCTAGCTTTATCCTGCCAACCCACGCAACCCTGCCGCGCCTGCTTCCCTTTTATTTTTAATCTTCCATTTAGACGAAGTTCGTGGGGCTTTGCTTTTTTAAATGAGAAGATATAATCATCGAAAACCTTGCAACATCCCGCCTTGTTCTCGCTCTGTGTGTGTTTTCTGTTCCACGCAGGAAACCCCACTTTCTCTCTCTCTCTCCCCCCTTCCCCGCCACTTGCTGAAATAAAAATTGCAAAATTTAGAATCGCGACCGCTTTGGCGTAACGTTTGCAAAGTAGCTTTCTCCCCACCTCCCACCACCGCTCAGCTTTTTTTTTTTTTTAAAGGCAGCAACTTTTCAAGCACTGCTTCCCTTCCCCCCTCCCCAACACACACACACACCGGTTTCACGCGTGCACCTGCAAAGTGGTAAATTCAAACAACCCCCCTCAATATACACGCACGCCACCGCCGACGCAGCCTATCGGTTTGTTATGATTGGAGAGATTCAATTTTTAGGCTAGAAATTAAAGGCACCCTAAAAATAAAGATATTTTAAACAAAAATAAGTGCCACTGAATGGGTCAGCAGTTGAACACCCCCCCCCCCAAAGACACACGCAAACACTCTGCCTTGACTAGCGGGAGGGCGCCTCTCTTTGACTGGGTTTCCTCCCCTCCCCGTGATGGAAACGTATATACTGATATATTTTCAAAAGTCGGAGTGGAGTTCACAGAGACTCCGACCAAACAAGCTTCCCCTTCGCCGCCGCTTCTCTAACTTGGCCCATTTAAACAGCACAAGGCGCTCGCAAAAAGAAAAAAAGAAAGGAGAGAGGAGGCGGCAGCGGCAGCGGGAGGGGGGGCGACTCTGGAAGAGGGAGGTATACGACGGACAACTTCCTTGTTCCACGGACCACACAAGAGTCTCTCTTTTTTCGTGGCCGAAGTTAAGCGGCGGCGCTGGTTGCTCTTACCTGCCCACTCTGAACCGGAGGGGCCAGTGAGCCTTAGCCCAGAACCGGATTTCCGTAGTGGGACTCGCTCACCCTTGGCTTGGGCATGTGCAGAGTGAAATTCCCTCTTTGCCATAGGTGCAGGAAGTACAACTATGGAGATGGGCTTCCAGGCCAAGATGAGTGGGGCTTCCAGGCAGCATTGAGCCCCTGCACCTTTTTTTTTTTCTTTCTTTGCTTGAAGCCTTTAAAAAAAAATTTTTTTTTTTAAATGAAGGCCACGCTCTACCTATGCTGCTAACTCAACTCGCAAGATAAGAGGGTGTTTCACTTTGTTGTTAATGGATTAAATGCTTTGATATTAATGTTTTATTAGGCACTTGTTATGAAATTGTTCTGACTTCTTTGATATGTATAGGAATGTACGGTTTTTCATCACGCTGTGTCCTGAGCCTCTTTGAGCGTACTGTATGGAAAAACAGTATACAAATAAAAGTGATCTATGGATCCATTGCTTGAATGAATGAAGTATTTTCACAGACAATCTTATTAGGGGACCTCTCTGTGGAATTGCATATTACCCTATGCTATGGTATGGACAACTATCTTCAAGCCATGCCCTGCCCAACCTCAACATCTATCCCCCCCCCCAAAACACATAGCAGTACAAGGCTCTCAATTTTACCCTCATGCACGGCTGGAGATGGTCTTTCAGCCCAAGGGCCGGATTCCAGTTTAGAGAAGCTCTTGGGGGCCACATTCTAGTGGTGGGCAGGGCCCAAGGCAAAAGAGGGCGGGGCCAAAAATACAAAAAACACCAGCAGGTGATGATGGTGATTAATTTCATTTCCATACCACCCAATAGCCGAAGCTCTCTGGACAGTTTACAGACCACATATAATTAATTTTTTTAAAAAAACCCAGCATAAAACATTTCCAATATAAAACATTTAGAAAACAATTTGACGACTAAAACAATTTTTAGTACAAACTGGACCTGTTAAAAAGGTCTAGCCCAGTGTTCTCCAACCTTGGGTCCCCAGCGTAGCTGGCTGGGGCATGTTGGGAGTTGTAGGCCAAAAACATCTGGGGATCCAAGGTTGGAGAACACTGGACTCTAGCCAGAAGCTCTTGCTGACTAACTTAGTAAGGAGAGGCATTTCAACCTTTTAGAATGGAGAAAAAATCTGCAGGAAAGCTGGGAAACCACCAATGGATTGGTGGTTGGGGAAAAGGAGGAGGGCATCTTCTGAGGAACCCTGGAAGGCCAGACTGGGACTCCATGCTGCTCCAGTACATGTGCCAGAAGCAGACATTGGGGGAGAACAAGCTGTCTTAGGCCAGAGTAGGGCTGGCCCCTTTTTCAGGCGGGGCTTCTGTGCTTTTAACAGGGACAGAAATTCTGTTAGAAAATGTGTTAAGGCAGGGATGGCCCATTTCAGGACACTCTGTTCTCCAGTGTTTTGGGAACCCTGAATAGTCACTTCCAGTGTAAAATTTGCTGCCATCTAGCTGGAAGATGTATGTGTGGGAGTGTACACACACTGAGAGCCAGAAGCACCACTGGTGTAGTGGTGAGAGTGTTGGACTAGGAATCGGGAGATCCAGGTTCTAGTCCCCACTCGGCTGTGAAGCTCACTGGGTGACTTTGGGCCAGTCACTGACTCTCAGCCTAACCTACCTCACAGGATTGTTGTTGTGAGGATAAAATGGAGAGGACGACAACGTGGGATCCCTGGAGGAAAAGGTGAGATATAAATAGAACAAACAAATAAAACCCCAAACAGAGATGTAACATTAAAGGGTGGAATCTATATTTCATACAACTTGTCCTAAGAAAGCCTTCCCTGACCTGATGATCTCCAGATGTTTTGGACTACAACTCCCAGCATTCCTGATCATTGGCCATGCTAGCTGGGGCCAATGGGAGTTGATGTCCAAAACATCTGGAGGGCATCAGGCTGGGGGAGGCTGCCTTAAAACATCTGGCTTTAGCCATCTGGATCTGGAAAATACTGTTTGCATTCTGTACTGCTTTTATCATGTAATCTACTAAGAGGACGTTTTTTGTTGTTGGATGCACTAAAAATGTAACAACAAACAAACAGTCAGGCACAGACTGGTGGGCCACTGGATCCTCGCTCAGCTGCTGATCCAGTCCAGATGTTCTTGAATTACAAGCTGGGGAAAGGAGTTATTAAAAAACAAAAACCCAAATCCCACACCTCTCCTCACCCACAGAATTAACTCCCTGTCCCTGGAAAGTGTTTCGATCCTAGTTTGAAGATCACAATTTGGGACATTTATTGCTTTCCATTAAAAAGTTTGATGGCTTGATTTAAATCACCCTTCCTCAACTTGGTGCCCTGCAGATGTGTTGGAATACAACTCCCAGCATCCCCTGGCCAGCACAGAATGCGGAGCATTGTAGTCCAACACATCTGGAGGGCCCCAGGTTGCAGAAAACTGATTTAGAATATTACATTAAAACGTATCACTTGTGTACTTGCCAATATTTCTTCACATTTAAAATTAAGTTAAAGGGGGGGGGGGACGACACCCGCAGACAATGCGACCAGCCTGGCATGCTGCCTGCAGCAAAACAAAAAAAAAAACTTGAAATTTTCCCCCCCAACCCTTTGGAATATTAGACATTGTTTGGCGACAACCAGCCCTCCGAAGCTATGAAGAAGAGCAATGCGTCTCCACGGTGGCGAAGACAGTAGCGAGCAGGGCTCGGAGTTCTGTCTCCCCACTTGTCGTCGCCAAGGACAAACTGGCGCCAAATGGGTTTGTTCAGAGCCCTTGTGCGCTTGTCAGAGCTCTACGAGATTCTGAACGCAGGATGGCACACAGGCCGCAAAGAAGAGCTTCTGGTTACAGCGGCTGCACTTTGAAGGCAGTGGTGCAGCTAAGTCATTTTAGACCCTCGACTTAATGGTCTTATGGTGTGCGCGCGCGCGCGCGTGTGTGTGTGTGTGTGTGTTTAGATGGCCTTGTGTGTTTCTTCAGTTGTGAAGTGCACAACTAACATTTCTCTTCTCCCTCCCCGCTCCAACTGGCCTTCCATTCTTTAAAACTGCTTCTATATTCCTGATATGTTAGAACAACCACAACACTGTTTGCCAACCCTGATGAACGAAATACTCTGAGATTGTGCAGTTTTGCAGTTTAAACTCAAATCATAGCACCATCATGACCTGTTGCTCTTTGGGTGATGACTTGGGGGCGGGGGGGATCCTTGAGCTGTGGGGCCCTGGACTTTGTCTAGCTGCACCTCTGTCCGAAGTTTTATCTCCCTGACTACCTCTATGTGAGGCACAGGAGTGCTCCTTTGGGAACACCTTTAGCACAAGGACACCCACGTCCTCATTTGCAGGATAAGTCCATCCACTCCAAAATTTGACTACCCTGGCTAGTGTATTTTTCGGACCATAAGACGCACTTTTTCCCCCCAAAAAAGGAGGGGGAAATGTCTGTGCGTCCTATGGAGTGAATATAGTAAATTTTTTTTTTTTATTTATTTATTTTTTACTTTCCTCTGCTGGTCCAGAAGAGCAGAGGACTCCTGGGTGGGGCGGGGGAAGCCCCCACCTCTCAGCTGATTTTTTTTAAAAAAAAATTGTACCATACAGTAAGTGCGTCTGTGCGTCTTATGGAGCGAAAAATACGGTAATCGCTTTCCAGTGACAAAAGCTCTTTCCTGTTTGAAAATCTACTATTGCTACTGCCACTATGATGATGACAACGATGATGATGAAGATGAACATTTCTTAGATGCCTTTCTCAGAAAAAGACTCAAGGCAACAGGCAGCGTGATCCAATGTGGCTGCTCGTAACCACCGGAGGATTATGGGCATCCTATCGAGGGCGGAAGAAGTGCAGAGGCAAAGGTCAACTCCGCACTTCTCGCGCCCTGCGAAAGACTTAAGACGGCTGATTGCTGCCGTCTACCGGTAAGTCTTTCATGCCTGCTCGCGAGGAGGACAGGCTGTATCCTGCGATGCCTCACTCCTCCCCACCATGCCCCCTGGAATACCCACCCAACTCTGGCTGCGAGGGCAGAGGGAGGGTGTTCCGAAGTCAGGGTCCCAGCTCCGACCTTGGAGCGAGTTTCCGAGGTGGGAGCTGGGACTCCGAATTATCCTATGGCTGTCTAGACAGCATCTAGCAGCGATAGGATTGCGCCCTTACATGCAAAATTTAAAACAGCGACAACAATTATCCAACTATATCCAAATATAACCACCCCATAAAATAACTAAAACATCAGTAACAACTTGACTAATACATTAAACAGCCCATCATATGCCATGAAATGTCTGAGCAAAGAGGTAAGACTTAACCTGGGGCCAAAAAGTTGACAACATTGGTGCCAGGTGGGCCTCATTCCTAAATTGGAGCGGGAGGGGGGACAACACTGAGAAGGCCCTCTCCCTTACTGGCATCCTCTGGACCTTCCTGGAGGAGGGCCTTAGACGATTATCATAGCATACGGGTAGGATCATAGCAGGAGAGGCGCTCTGTCAGGTATTACAGACCTGAGTCATATAATGCTTTAACTGGACATATCAAGGATACTTCTGTACACACACAAGCTATATGCCCTGTACCATCACATAGGACCTGCCTTAGACCAGGTCAGACTAGTTCTCCAACTAGCCCAAGATTGTCTCCTTCCACTTGACAATGTCTCTCCAAGATCTCGGGCACCTAGAGGACTTTCCCAGCACCTGCTATTTGATCCTTTTACCCAGAGATGGCCAGGATTGAACCTGGAACCTTCTGCATGCAATGTATGTCCTCTGCCACTGAGGTATGTTCTCTCCCCTTCTCCCTCTCCTTGAAGGGTATAAGAAGTTTAGACCAAAGAGAAGACACAATAACGGGGTGGTGGGCAGGGACACCATCGTGGCCTTCAAATATCTGCAGAAGATGGAGCAGACCTGTTGCCCCAGAGGACGGGATTGGAACCATGGGGTGAAAACGGCAGGGAAGCAGATTTCAGCTACACTTCTAATGGTAAGAGCTCTTCGACAGTTGAACAGGCTGCCTCTGGAGCTGTGGGCTCTCCGTCACTGGAGATGTTTCAGCAGAGGCTGGGCAGCCATCTGTCAGGGATGCTGCAGTTCATCCTGCATTACACACCCTGCACTGAGCAGGGGGTTGGAGTAAATGATCTCTGAGGTCCCTTCCAACTCTATGATTCTAAGATTCTATAAATTACCTTATTACACTGAGTCAGACTCATGGCCCACCTAATCCCAAATCATTGACTAGTGCTGGCAGAGCCATCATCATCAGGCGATCACTCGTGACCGAGTAAGATTGTCTTCCGGGATAAAAGGAAGACGCCTGTGCGTGAAACTGTTTTATGTGGGGAGATCGGTGCACAACGAATCACCACACAAACTTGACAGAGTACGGCAGAGATCCAATGGCACGGTTACCCTGACGATTGGAAAACCATTCTCTGCTGCAGCCTTCATCCGCCTTCACAGCCGTTGTAATTTAGGTTTAATTATCTTCCGCCTGTTCTGCCGTTGAGGACTTTGTTTTGGATCGTTCTTTGTCTGGTTCCTCTCCCCGGACCTTACCGCCATGGGTGACCCTACTGGGAGTACATAGCTCCCGACGGCATTGCTCACAGGATTCATCGGAACACGCAAGCCCACTCACCACTTCAAGGTGACGATCCGGCGAGGGGGGGCAGAGCCACAGCCATTACAGATGAGAGAGAGAGAGACAGGGATGTTGAAGAGTCCTTGGTCTCGAGTCACGAGTCGAGTCACGAGTCTTTGGACCCGAGTCTCAAGTCCGAGTCCGAGTCCTTGGTCCAAAATGGTGACTCACGAGTCACGAGTCACGAGTCCCTCCCAAAGCTGACTCCACGAGTCCCTATTAAAATCAATGCATTTTCCCCCCAACAAAATAAGGCTACTTCAGATGTGTGGCTTAAATAAATTCTAGGCACAAGAGTGCCTTTTTTATTTCAAAATTCTGCAACTGATTTTGGCAAGAACAGACCAGGCAGACAAACCCAAAATGTCTGAAAGGTTGCATTTTAGGAAAATAATTTTAAAAAATAAACTTGCTGTACTTCCTAAAACCTATCCATGTTGCATTTGAGGAACACGATTTTGGAACACGAGTCCTTGGTCTCGAGTCCCGAGTCGAGTCTCGAGTCCCATTGAAAATATTGGGACTCAAGTCCGAGTCGAGTCAGAGGGGGGACTCAGTCCGACTCACGAGTCGAGTCCTCGAGTCCGAGTCCCCATCCCTGGAGAGAGAGAGAGGACATGTACACTAAAAAAACATAAGAAGATAAGAAGAGCCATGCAGGATCAGACCAAAGGCCTATCTAGTCCAGCCTTCTGTAACCATAGTGGTGAACTATGGGAAATCCAGAAACAGAACTTGATCACAATAACACCTGTGTTCCCCAGCAACTGGTATTGAGGGGCATAGCCTTCGATATTGGAGGTAATGTAAAAGCCATGACTAGCAGCCATTGATAGCCTGATTCTCCATGAACTTGTCCAATCCCCTTGTAAAGCTGTCCAAGTTGGTGGCCATCACTGCATCTTATTTATTTATTTATTTATTATTAATATTTATTTATCGCCCATCTGGCCGGCAACCGGCCACCCTGGGCGATGTACACACAATAAAATACATAAATACAATAAAATACATTAAAACAATATAAAAATTTTAAAATCTTAACCCAGCCCATATTCCCGCCTGAACAACCAGGTTTTTAATGAGCGACGGAAGCTCATCAGAGAGGGGGCATGGTGGCGGTCACTCGGGAGAGAGTTCCACAGTACGGGGGCCGCCACAGAAAAGGCCCTCTTCCTCGTCCCTACCAGTCTAGCTGCTCTGGCTGAAGGGACAAGGAGAAGGCCATCCGTGGCAGATCTTGTTGAGCGGCCCACTTGGTGTTGCTGGAGACGCTCCTTGAGATAAACTGGACCAGAGCCGTATAGGGTTTTAAAGGTCAAAACCAACACCTTGAATTTGGCTCGGCAAGCAACTGGTAGCCAGTGCAAATCCTTCAGCACTGGCGTTATATGATCCCGCCGGCGGCTGCCTTTAACCAGGCGAGCCGCCGCATTCTGTACCAGCTGCAGCTTCCGAACCGTCTTCAAGGGTAACCCCACGTAGAGCGCATTACAGTAGTCTAGGCGAGAGGAGACCAAGGCATGAACCACTGATGGGAGCAGGTGATTAGGAAGGTAGGGGCGCAGCTGCCGTATCAGATGGAGTTGATACAGCGCTGCCCGGCTCACAGCTGCCACCTGGGCCTCCATGGACAGCTGGGAGTCTAGAATGACCCCCAAGCTGCGGACCTGGTCCTTCAGGGGTAGATGTACCCCATTCAGCACCAGGTCAACATCCCCTAACCTCCCCTTGTCCCCCACCAGCAGTACCTCGGTCTTGTCGGGGTTCAGCTTCAGCATGTTCCTTCCCATCCAGCCAGCCACTGCCTCCAGGCACTTGGACAGGGTCTTGTGGCAGTGAAATCCACAGTTTGACCATGTGCTGTGTGAAGAAGTATTTCCTTTTACCTGATCTGAATCTCCAACCACTTAGCTTCAATGAATGGTCCCTGGGTTCTGAGAGTATTAACTACTTTTTCCACACCATGCATCATTCTGTACACCTCTATCATATCCTCCCATGACTCGCTTCTTTTTCTAAGCTAAAAGTGAGTTCTGTGCTGCAGACTGGGGTTGAATTTTGGTCCTGGATATAAAAAAGGGCTGAAGACTGTAAGGCACACTGGTTCCGGAGCATTAATGACTTTGAACATCAAAATTAGCACTCTAAATTGTGCCTCAGCTCTGGAATTTGGAAGTAGAAAACACTATTGTAAAGCAAATTGCTGGGATTTGGGGTGGAGTGGGTGTAGAGAGAGAGAAACAGCAAATTTGCATGCAGATATGCAAATGGAGCGGGGGGGGGGAGAATACAGAAAGCCACAAGTGCAAAGAAAATATAATTTGCAGAACCGCTAAGTAAAAGAGCAGGGAAGTTGGACAGCAAGATTAGTCCCCCAGCTGGATTCGGGCTGCAAGAATCTCACTGGCTTCAGCAGGAGATGTGGAGCCCAGCTGAGAGACAGGCAGCTTTGTATTTAGCCTGCTGGCACTGCCCACAGTTCCACTGAGGGGAAGCGGCTGGCTCAAGCCACAGCAATGGTCCTACACCAACTCTGCTGAAGAAGAGGCTAGGCACAAAGAGTGTGGCAGTGGTGCTCTGGCCATAAATGCAACGGTAATGCCCACAGCCGTTGTTGTGAGGGGTTGGAGACATTCGTCCGCTGAAGCCAGCCAGTGCTTGAATTACAAGGAGTTCATAGGGGGCATGGCCCCATACCTTTTGTGATAGCTCCTCTCAGCCCCACCAGTGCTGGCTACAAGTTTTTGAGGGACCTTGGGCAAGACCCCCCCCCCTCAATGGGCCTCCACCCTCAGAAAGTCTACCTTCTCACTGCCATGGTCACCAGCTGCAGTTGCTCCTAAGAACATAAGAACATAAGAAGAGCTGTGCTGGATCAGACCAAGGGTCATAGATTTCATAGATCATAGAGTTGGAAGGAGCCTACAAGGCTATCGACTCCAACCCCCTGCTCAGTGCAGGAAACTAGAGGAGGGGTCTCCCATCCAAGTAATAACCAGGCCTGACCCTGCTTAGCTTTCCACGCTCAGACAAGCTGAGCCAGCGTAAGCCACAAGCCTGTATATGTCCATCTAGTCCAGCATTCTGTACACACAGTGGCCAACCAGCTGCCCACAGGAAACCCACAAGGTGGACATGAGTGCAACAGCACCCTCCCACCCATGTTCCCCAGCAACTGGTGTACATAGGCATGCTGCCTCTGATACTGGAGGTAGCATATAGCCATCTGGACTCGTAGCTATTGATAGCCTTACCTTCCTCCATGAATTGGTCCAATCCCCTTTTAAAGCCTTCCAAATTGGTGGCCATCACTCCATCTTGTGGAAGTGAATTCCATAGTTTAACTCTGTGCTGTGTGAAGAAGGATTTCCTTTGATCTGTCCTGAATCTCCCACACATCAGCTTCATGGAATGACCCCACTGGGATTGAGTATTATGAGAGAGGGAGAAAAATGTCTCCCTATCCCCTTTCTCCACATCATGCATACTTTTGTACACTTCTATCATGTCTCCCCTCACTCGCCTTTTTTCTAAGTTAAACAATCCTATCCTCCTCATCCTCTTCCTCGTTATTGTTCCTACTTGCTTTCTTGACAGGCAGAGAACCAGGGGGCAAGGAGGCAGCGGCATCTCCTTCTCACCACCACTGTTGTCTGAGCCAGAGCGAGAGGCAGGTGAACAAGCAGGTTGCAATGGGGAAGAGGAGCAGCAACTCCAGGGGTCTTGTCAGTGGGCCCCTGCTGGTGTGTGGGCCCTCAGCTGGTGCCCCACCATGCCTACCCTTGACACCTGCCCTGAGCCCCAACACTGCAGCCACTGATCTTTCCTGGGTCAATGCAGCTTCTGCCTCAGCAACATGCTCAACGGAGACCCCCAGAGGGCATCCAGGCTGCCTAAGAACCGGGAGTCACGCCTGTGTTAGGTTTTCCTAAATCTTTTGTTCCAGGCTGTGCATTGCACCAGGAGAGTGAGGTTCTGTGCTCAATGCACTGTGCAAGCATTCTGGCAGTACTGCCAGAGTCTTGCTCAGTGGAATCAGTATTATTTGGAGGTCAGGCTAGCCTAAGGCCAGACTGCTTCATTAGAGGACATGTTTTGACAGTGCAGCAGCAGCAAAAGCCGGGAAATGGGGGGGGGCTGTTGGGCGAGGGGAGGGGGTCCAAGCAAGGAGGACACAAGGCCCTATTTTTTCAAAGCAATGTTACTGGAAAGATCCCAGGTTTCTCTCACTCTAATCCAACGGAGACAGCAAAGGCCAAAGTTCCACACCAGTTTCTCAGAAAGAAGGAAGAAATATCAACAAATACAAGAAACTTTTCCCCATTTCCCAGGAAAGTGTCCGATACCATGGAGCGCCAAAGGGCCTTTCCCCATTTATAAACGGGGTGAAATGAGAAAAGTGGCTACAACTAGGAATACTGTCTGGATCTGAAAGGGGGCCCTTGATTCTGTTATGAGATGCCCGTGGGGGTTTTGTTTGTTTTCTTTATTTCTTTTCTCTCCCCCCCCCCACTGCCCACCCACCCACCTTTCCTTCCTTTTAGTTTTCTTCCCCAGGCAAGGGATTAATTGAAGTAAACCCGTTGCCGCGGCAACCACGCAATGTGGAGCTTTAATCAAACAAAACTCCGATAAGATGGGAAAGAGAGGTAAAGACGACAGAACAAATAAATAAATAAAAATAAGACAGTGAAACTATGCCGAACACTGGAAAATACGAACAGGGGGCTTCGCAGACCAGACAGAACCCCCCCCCCTCTGTATGATCCTGGCTCCATGAATGTTTTATGCAGGGTCCAGTCAGAGGCCTGAGGAAAAGTGGGGTCCAGTGCCTCAGGGGGCCACTAAATGCCAGCAAAGTGAGACGCAGCCAGGTCAGGGAGAGGGAAATTCTCATACCTCGGTCCCACTGAAGCACTCTGGAGCTGAGCAAAAGGTGGGTAGTTTCAACTGTGCTCTTAAGCAGCCGTGTAGTGGGAAATTTTGCGGTGCAGGCGCTCCTCATGACTGTCCCTTTAGCCACGCGCCCCAAGAAGAGACCAAAAACTCAAGCAGCTGTGTTGATCCATGTCAACAAACCAGGTCTAGCTGTTTGATCTCCACCAAGAGCAGGTCTTTTGTAAAGCGAAAGGGTCTTAATTGTCCATTCAAGAGCAAGCTGCCCCAAAATATGTGGCATTACAACAGGGAACAATATATTGTTGTTGGGGAAATTAATCCCACACTCTACCCCAACTACTGTGAGAATTGCAGCTAAGCTCAGAAGAACAGGGAAGTCAGAGGGGGATGGTTGATGGCATCTGCGTCCCTGATAATAAAAAAAAGTGCTGGGGCTGCGTCCCTGCAAGCTCTGCCTCTGCTACACCACTGCTCTTACTTTTTACAAAGTGGAAATATGTCATTGGGGTTTCCTGCCTCAAGAACACCATGTTATGGTCCAGCTCTGAGTCCAGGCCTCTAACCGGTCAAATGCAAGGTCGCCTGGGCAACAAATTCCGGCTTTTCTGGGTTGTACCCCCTGCAGCTTTCAAACAGGATTGCTTTTCGTACAGAGGTCCTCAAAATGTGTTGTAAGCAAGCTTCTTGAACAAATGCTCAGTAGGGGGCTCTGTTAATGTGACAGGCAGCAAAACCGGCCTCCAGCTGTAGCTACCACAGCCTATAAGGGAGTTGGCGCAGAATAGTGGTTAAAAGACTGGGCTGTGAACCAGGAACCTGTGAACCTTATCTGTCTGTCTGTCTGTCTGTCTTCCCTTCCTTTCTTTCTTCAGTCCTTCCCTTGTATATGACCAAATTAGCATGAATCCACCAGGTCAACATTAGGGGAGCAGCCATAGCTCAGTGGTAGAGCACATGTTTTGCATGCAAAAGCTTCCATGTTCAATGCCCAGTTTCCCCAGGTAGGGCAGGAAAAAAACTCCGCCTGAAACCCTGTAGAGCTGCTGTCAGTCAGGGTCGACCATACTGGGCTTAGATAGACCAATGGTCCTACTCAGTATGCAGAGGTGGTGTTTGGGGGCGGCCCACTAAGGCTGGAGCCCTGAATTTTTCCATTGGAGCCCCGAATCTCTGGGAGGCCATCTGCCCCACCACCCTGCTGTCCATGGGCACTTGCTGAAATAAAGGGACAGGGTCCCTGATGATCTCTGTTGCATGTGATCCCCTGCATTAGCTGGCTTTTTGCCCACATGTGCTTCACCTCCTGCTGCCCGCCCCCCCGAATCTTTCTGCATGGAGTTTATTTTCTGAAATCAAATGCCCTCCTCTCCCCTGTCCATACACCCTGTTTTACAAATAGGGGTGTCCTTAGGAGACAGGGTCCCTTAAAGACACAAACAGAGAGAGAGACTTTAGAGCATATGTAAATTAGCATATGCAAATTTGTGCATTCGTGTTTTTGTCCTGTGGGCCTGAGCCCCAGATCTTTTGGATCCCTAGCACCTCCCAGCCTCAGCCCTCCTCCTGAAACGGAGGCATAATAATCTCGCGTTGCTGTAAGCAGAATGAGATAATGTGAAGTGCTTTAAAAGCATTAAATGAACGCAATTAATCTTTATTCTATAATGCAAGCCAAGGAAGGTGGAAGCTGTCTAAACCCACCCTTGCCACTCCAGTGCATGTTTTTGCCAGTGCTAGAAGGTGGGTTTATCATCACCCTTAAGATAAAAGCCCCTCGGCCACCTGACTCCTCATCCATCCAGTCGCACTTCTGTAGTAGACAAGGGCTTTTCTTTAACATGGATATCATTATCCACGATATCACCCAGAGCCAGTGTGGCTCACTGGTTAGAGTGTTGGACTGAGACTCAGGAGACCCGGGTTCTAGTCCCCACTCGGCCATAAAGCTCACTGGGCGACTTTGGGTCAGTCACTGACTCTTCGCCAAACCTATCTCACAGGGTTGTTGTGAGGATACAATGGAAAAGAGGAGGAAGATTATGTAAGCCTCCTTGGGCTCCTTGCAGGAGGAAAAAAGGAAGGATAGAAATGTAATAAAATTAATAATGAGTGATCTGGCCATAATGCCGGTTCCGGGTTTTTGAGGGCCCATGGGCAAGGCCCCCTTAATGCGCTCCCTCCCTCAGTGTGCCTACCTTCCTCCCCCCCCCCCGGGATTTTAATTTTTATTAATGTTAAAAACTGTGGAGAAACGAGCCTTTGGGGGTACACACACACACCTCATGTGTGAACCGGCTGGGGTGGGGTGTGCATAAGCATGTGGAGAAAGGGGCCTTTGGGGGTTCCTGCATGCAGGCAGGCAGGCACACACACACACACACACTCACACACGCCTCCTCATGTGTAAACCAAGTGGGGCCAGTTGAGGGGGCTGAGAGGAAGCGAAAGGTACATAAAACATAGGATGGGGCCTGGCGCCCGGAGGTCTGGAGGAGCCAGGCTGAAAGCGTTCATATGCAGATGTAATTCAAACCCAGTAAGTCATGAGTTCCCCCTCCCTTGCCTGGCCAGGTGAAGTTCTTTCTAATTGGCTGAAGGCAGGAAAGCTACAGAAAGGGGGAGGGGGGAAGAGATATTTCCCAAAGCGTGGGTCTTGGTCTTTGCCTGTCTTGGATTGCGTGGCTACCGGCTACCCTGGCTATTGGGGATGGCGGCAAGCCAAAGAGAGGCCCCAAGCCTTTTGGGGGGGGGCCCATCAGGATCCGACCCCAGTTAGCTCCTGGTGAAATGAGCTGGATGAGGGCTCTAGTGAAAGCAAGTCTTGTGGGAGTTTTACCCATCTCGGACCTTCAGGTAGGTGTGGTAATCTCCCTCGAGCAGCGAGGCTGTGCTGGATTTAACCCTTGAAGAGAACACCCTCAGGTAACAGGTGTATGCCTGAGAGATCTTAAGGAATCAGGTTTTATTGTTTTGCAGCTTTACTGTGTACTGAAGTGTCTCTCTCTTTATTTTGTGTGCTTCTCTCATTTCCCCTAATCTTGTTGTTTAAATGCTACCAGAATTAACCTTGTCTTGGTTTTACCCCACATGGGTTTTGTAGTACTCTGTGGCTTCAGTATCTAAATCCAGGTTACAGAATTAAAGGCGAGTCCCTCAACAGAGATCCAAGTAGAATTGCAGACAGCTGAGGCTGGCAATCTGGTACCTTGAGATCTCTGGGGGTCTTGGTTCCTTTGGAGTAGGAAAGGATGGGGGTGTGGCGGGCCAGCCAGCCCCCCCTTCCTCCACAAAAACAAAAACAAACAACACAAAGACATTACAAACAAGAAACACTGAAATGGACTTCTGATTTTCTCTACAGCAGTGTTCTCCAACCTTGGGTCCCCAGATGTTTTTGGCCAAAAACATCTGGGGACCCAAGGTTGGAGAACACTGCTGTACAGCAAAGTGTGCCTACTTTCTCACCGCCATGGTCACCAGCTGCTCTCCCTCCTCCTCCTCCTCTTCCTCATCATCACTACCACTTGCTTGTTTGACAGGCAGAGAGCCAGGGAGCAAGCAGGCAGAGGCCTCTCCTCCTCCTCAGGATCACCATTGTCTGGGTCAGAGCAAGAGGCAAGTGAACAAGCAGGTTGCGGTGGTGAAGAGGAGGAGCAATTCCAAAGGGCTCTTGTCGGAGGACCCCTGCTGGGGAGTGGGCCCTCGGCAGCTGCCCCACCATGCCTACCGTTGACACCGGCCCTGTTTAGCCATACCTTTCACAGCCCTACATCCAATATTCTATTCACTGGGCCTGACCATGAATGTTTTCCCTGGCCAATTCTGTTTTGGGATTATTTATTTATTTTATTTTATTTATTTAATTAATTAATTTTTCAAGCCAAGAGTTTGCTCTAGGCTAGCACGCGCAATTGCCCACCATGTGTTAGGCAGTTCGCCAGGCATAGCAGTCCCCTCTGAAAATAAGGCTTTGGCGAATTGTAAAACCTCCTGAGGAACCACATCTATCAATCAACGGATAGATAAAGATATGGATATGAGGGGGAAAAAAGTGTTGGAGAGAGAGAGAACCTGCCCTTAGAATGCTTATTTTCCCAGCAGGCCGTCTGGAGAGAAGGAGAAGCCCCATTTCCCTCGGCGGCGTGCTTCATCCGTGCCTTCTCTCTCCCTCTGACTAGCCATCACTGTCTCCCACAAGGGCAGTCCCCAAACAGACACGCCTGGAATTCATCAAGAAGGAGGCATACGTCTTCGATGACAGGCCTGCTGTAGCAGATCACACCAATGTGGGAGAAGCAATGGGATGGGAGGAGAACACACAGCAGACTAGAGGAACTGGAGGTTGCTAGCCCTTGCTGGACCAAGCCAAGAGTCTGGCAATCACTCACTTTGAGAGAGAGGCAGAGACAGAGACAGAAACAGACAGACAGTGTATGTAATTGTGACAAAGATCAGATCCAGCCTCTGGGAACAATCATCCCCAAGAGGTTGAGATCCAAACGAGCATGGGCAAATCTTGTCTATTTCCGATATATATCATTTCCACATGTTTTTACCCATAATTCTGTCCCATCTCCACATTAATCTGAGATTTAAAAAGAAAATCCTCTCAAAAATGTATTTAAATAAATATTAAATGTCGTGAAGCGTATATTTTCTCTCAAAACGATACCCAACATAATGTCTGCTTTTCATCAAATGCCAGTGATGCTGTAAAAGTGCTGAGCCAATATCTGGGATCAGGAACGAGGAACATGGGAAGCATCCTTAGACAGGGTCAGACCCTCGGTCTCTCTAGATCAGTATTGTGTACTACTCTGACTGCCAGGGGCTGTCCAGGATTTCACATGCTTTCCAAGCACTTCACAGTATCTCATTCTGCTTACAGCAAAGCAAGATTCTAAATTTCCAGCCTCTTATAGAATTCCAGAGGTGGTGTTAGGGGCGGCCCATTAGGGCTGGAGCCCCAAATCTTTCATTTGGAGCCCCGAATCTCTGGGAGGCCTTGCCATCCATGGGCAGTGATAGTGGATGGCTCATCCATTAAATGTCCATGTAGCACCTCGGCCGCTGCCTGGCTTTGCTTAGCTTCATGATTTTGAGGAGGGCTCTTCTAGGAGGGCTAGCCATTCTCTGCCTGAGTGATTAGCTAGCCGCCTTCAGCCTTCCCAAACTCAGAATACACTTGTTTGTTTTAAAACATTTATTTCCCACTTTTCTGTTCACAGTGAACATCCAAAGGGACTAGCAAAAGGGAATAATTTTATTTCATGTATTACATTTCTATATTTCTATGACCACCCAATAGTCAAAGCTCTCTTTGGCTAATCTACCTGGTCCAGCATCCTGTTGTCCACAGTGGACAACAGATGCTGCAAGAAGCCCACAAGCAGGGACTGAAGGCAACAACCACCTCACCTGAGGAGGCATATCGCCTCTGAACTGGAGGATCTACATAGCCATGATCCTAGACAGGGCTGCCATCAAGGGCCAGCATGGTCGGGCACTTGCTGAGGGCCCACGCCTTATCAAGGGGCCCACCGACAAGGGCCGGCTCGACCTGCACCTCCTCTTCAGCTTTGGCACCTGCTTGTTTAACCAGCTCTCGCTCTGACCTAGAGGGAGTGAGCAAACAAGCAAGCGGGAAAACCAACAGCAATGGTGAGAAGGAGTAGCAGTAGCTGCCACTGCTTGCATGCTCACTGGCTCTCTCCTTGGCAAGCAAACATAAAAGATAGGAAGAGGAGCATCAACAGTAGCAGAAGGGAATAGGTTGACTGAGTGTGTGTGTGTGAGGGGGGCATTTTCTTGCACAAGGGCGCACCAAAAGTTGAAGTTGGTATTCATCCTATCTAGCAAACTAATTCTCCGAGTGTGTTTCATTATGTAGCCAAAATGGCATCACCCATGCCCATAAGGAGACTTGTGGGGATTCCCAGAGTTTGCAGAAGTACAAAAAATCTTTGGGGGGGGGGAGAAACCCTAAGGGGTGGGGTGGGGTGAGGTGACACTCAGAAACATCTCCGGGTGTGGCTGGCTGGCCGGCTGGAACCAAAAACAGGAGCTCTCAAGATTGCAACATTTTGTTGCCTCTTTCACTTGTAATGTACTCATAGAAGAAAAAACGCACACTTAAGTTTGGGGGTCGGAGGACCCAAAACAAGAGGACTGAGCATACTAAGTGGGCATGGAATACTGACTGATGGGAGAAGGGACTGGAAAACCAGGGGAAGAGGAATGGAAAAGAGTGTCTGGAATCCTGAACAGGAAGGCGCCCACACGCTGCAACTGTTTGCTGCAGTTCTCCCTGGTCATGTGTCTAATAGCCATGGCAGACCACCAGGTAGGCAGAGCTGGCTAAGGAACTGAACGTGCTCTTTAAGAAGATCACCCCCCCATCCTCTGCGACGGACAGGATTCTGGCAGCAGATGCTTTGGTGTTCCGTGCCAGATGTGATAAGGTGGAAAGTTATACCCTGAAGGCTGAAAGCTTGAAAAACACCGCTGTGTATTATTTTCCTATCTACCTAGATATATGGCTACATCTATCCCGCTCATTCTCCTTCCCTCGCTGTTTCTCTCTTTCTCAAACGGTGCCACTGGAGTGACCCTCCTGAAGGCACAGCGTGGTGAGCAAACCAGCAGATGAAAACGGCCTTGCCCAGCTCAGAAATTCTGGTTATGACGTATTTGTCATTTCTGTGGTGATATCAAACAGCACCACCATCCTGGGACAAAAAAAAAGAGAGAGAGAGAGAGAGAGATTCACGTTGCCTCCAGCATCAAGCCACCTGCTGCACAGGCGAGATAGCTTGAGATCAACTTCCTTTTGATCTGGCTGGGGCAGCTTCCGTCTTTAACCGGATCGCTGACAGGACTTGGGCTGTGGGCCAGCCACTCCTGGAGCCTGCGCCCAGGTCAAGCCGACATCAAAGGCAGAATTGCAAGGGCTGTGTGTTTACACTTGTCACTTGGCATCTGAGTTTCCCCTTCCATCCTCCTCCTCTCCCCATTTTGGTGCTTGCAGTCTTAGAAGACCAGTCTGGGTTGTATTGCAGAAGCCAGAGGGAGGTGGGGGGGGAGGGAGAATCCACCATTCATCAACAGATCTGACAGCCAGGTCCCTAAAAGTTCGGGGGGGGGGAAGTGGGGGGGGCAATTCATCTGGTTCACAGGGCTTTTAAAGACAAATTTAAAACTGTTTTTTAATTATTTGTTTGTAAAAAAATTGGGGGGGAGAGAAAATTTAAGGGGGGCAGGCCCAGTCCACCCCTGGCTACAGGCCCGCAGGCAGCAGGACAAGTTTCCCCCTCTTCGACCACACATACACACACCTCGAAGTAAGTGTGGTCAACCTTTGCTTGAGGTATCAGACGGGCACATTGACAGGTCCAGTGTCAATGCGTGGTATCCTCGGCTAGGTGCCAGAGCAGGCATGCTGGTGGCTTCCTGGCTTCTGTGCACTTTCCCCTCCGTACTCAAGGAGGGAAATGCCTCCCCGATGCCTTAGCTACTGGCAGCAAGAGCGATAAGCTAAAATATGCCGGCATTTTTAGGGCATGCCCCTTTGGCCCCACTGTGGGTGCGGAATGTCTTGAAGCCCGAGGGCCGAGTTCCATTTTGGAGAAACTCTCAGGGGCCACATTCCACTGGTGTATTTGTGTGAACAGGATGCTGAACCAGATGGCCCCTTGGTCCAATCCAGCATGGCTCTTCTTATGTTCTTATAGCAGAGATGGTGTTAGGGGGCAGCCAACTAGGGCTGGAGCCCCAAATCTTTCATGTGGAGTCCCAAATCTCTAGGAGGCCATCTGCCCCACCACCGTGCTGTCCAGGGGCACTTGCTGAAAGAAAGGTCCAGGGGCCCTGAGGATCTCTGTTGCAGCTGACCCCCCTGGATGAGCTGGCTTTTGGCTCACATGTGCTTCACCTTCTGCTGCCACCCCTAGAATCTTTCTGCCTGAGGTTTTTCCTGAAATCAAATGCCCTCTTCTCCCCTGCCCAGACATCCCTTTTTACAGATGGGGTGTCCTTAGGAGGCAGGATCCTTTAAAGACACACAGAGAGGGAGACTTTAGAGCATATGTAAATTAGCATATGCAAAATTGTGATATATTTTTTTGTCCTGTGGGCCTGAGCCCCGGATCTTTTCGGTACCTAGCACCACCCCTGTCTTACAGTAAAGGGAGATGAAGAATGTGTATGCCATAAACAAATAAAGAGGCACAATTACTTTCAGTAATGAGCGAGCCACACCCAGTCTCTGTTGAGTCCAAGTCTGACACTGTCAAATCTACACATAACGTGTTACTTTTATTCACCAGCTCCGTGCAAACGGTGGTTTCATGCTCCCTAATTCCCCAAGTGACAGGAAGTTGCAGGGAAGGGAACAGTCTTTGAGAAGGTAATTTTCCTTGTGGACAGAGAGTACTGGCAGCTTCTAGAGTTCTTCTAATTTCTGTTTATTTACAAATATGCCCATTGAGCATGAGAAACAGGCAAGCGCCCAGATGGTGCTAGTATGCACAGCAACTTCATTCCTCCCACAAAGAAAAAAAACATGTGCTTGGAGCTCCACACACACCCAGCCAGCTGCAAAAACTCAGACTTCCATCTGCCCTCTCTGGCAGCCGGCAGCCATCAGTGGCCATCAAAGAAATATCATCTGGCTAGCCATGAGTGCCCATTGGATTAAAAAAAATAATCTTTAGTAATAGCTGAACAGAAGATGAGAGAAAAGGTCATCTCAGCCTTCAGTGGCTGTTACAATTCACTACCAATTGCACTGTGCAAAGCTGGGTGGGGGGAGGATTCTGGCAACTGTGAAGTAAGCCTGTTGCCAGCCCACCCACCCCCCAGGATGCATTTCTATCAAATCTGCTTGGGAGGGGCAAGGAAGCTGCCACACCACAACGGCTCCTACACTACTGGTGGCCGATGCATTATTCGGGCCGCGGAATTGCAGGGATGCAAGAGACGAGACAGCCACCTAATCCACTCCCTGCCACCAAACAGGGCCACACAGGAAACTGCCTTATACTGAGTTAGACTGCTGGACCGCCTCCCTAAGTATTGGCTACACTGGCTGGAAGCAGTTTTCCAGGGTCTCAGACAGAGGTCTTTCCCATCACCTGATATTCTTTTAAACCAGGGGTGCAAAAAGTGCGGCTCACAAGACCCCATCACAGCTGATGCCATGGCAGCACTGCCTGCCTGGGGTTTCCCGTGCTGGTGCTAGCAAAGGAATCTCTTCCTTATCTCCAATCCCTGATGAGAGATCGGAGCTAAGGAAAGGATCCCCTTCCTAGCATCAGCGAGAGAAACCCCAGCGACTCCCGTGCTAGGGAATCACTAGTCTTGTGCGTGTTTGCACTGTGTGTTTATGCATATGCATGTCTGTGTGTGTGCATATTTGTGCGCACGCACGTGTTTGTGTGTGCCGCCTGCCGGTGCTGCCCAATGTGGCCCTTGGGGCCAAAAACATTGTGTAGCCATGTTTCAAACAAAGATGTTGGGGACGGGACCAGGGACCTAAGAACACAAGGAGACCCCTGCTGGATCAGACCAAAGGCTTATCAAGGCCAACATTCTGTCCACACAGTGGCCAAACAGCTGCCCACGGGAAACCCCCAAGCAGGACATGGGAGCAAGAGCACCCTCCTGCCCATGTTCCCCAGGAACTGGGGTACATAGGCATTATGCCTCTGATGCTGGAGGTTGGGGGACGGGGAGGGGGAGTGGCTGTTATCTACCGGGAGTCCTTGGTCCTTACCAGACTCCCTCTCCGGGAGACCTTCCTAATCACCTGCTCCCATCAGTGGTTCATGCCTTGGTCTCCTCTCGCCTAGACTACTGTAATGCGCTGTACGTGGGGTTACCCTGGAAGACGGTTCGGAAGCTTCAGTTCGCCTGATTAAGGGCAGCCACCGGCATGATCACATCACGCCAGTGTTTAAGGAGTTCCACTGGCTACCAGTTGCTTGCCGAGCCAAATTCAAGGTGTTGTTTTTGACCTTTAAAACCCTACACGGCTCCGGCCAAGTTTATCTCAAGGAGTGCCTCCAGCAACACCAAGGAGGCCGCTCAACAAGATCTGCCACAGACGGCCTTCTCCTTATCCCATCAGCCAGAGCAGCCAGGCTGGTGGGGACTAGGAAGAGGGCCTTCTCTGTGGCGGCCCCCACATTATGGAATTCCCTCCCTAGTGATCTTCGCCATGCCCCCTCCGTGATGAGCTTCCGCCGTGCATTAAAAACATGGCTGTTCAGGCGGGAATATGGGGTGGGATAGGATTTTAAAAGAAAATTTTATACTGTTTTAATTATTATATTTTATTGTATTGTTTTATTGTGTTATTTTGGTTGTACATCGCCCAGGGTGGCCGGGTGGCTGGCCAGATGGGTGATTAATAAATATAATAAATAAAATAAAAATAAATAAATAAATGAGGACTAGAAGCCATTGATAGCCTTATGCTCCATGAATTTGTCCAATTCCCTTTTAAAGCTGTCCAAGTCGGTGGCCATTAATAACCTCTTGCGGTAGCAAATTCCATAGTGTGACTACGTGCTGTGTGAAGGAGCCCTTCCTCTTGCCTGTCCTGAATCTCCCACCATTCAGCTTCATGGGATGAAACTGGATGCTCTTCTGCATGCCAAAGATGTGCTCCTACAACTGAGCGGCTGCAGCTCTTGCCACATCACAGCACATGCACCCCTGCCCAGATCAATCTATGCGGAACACTGTGCGCAACAGACAAGGAACAGGCAGAGAAGCACAACGGAGGAGCCTGTAGATTGCTCACACAAGTGAGCCAAGCCAAAATACACACACACACACACACACACACACCAGCTCTTCAGCCAATAACTTCCCCATGCCAAATATAGTACTCAGACATTGAACACAAATAAAAACCCATCCTTCATGCCTATACTCCCTCTGAATACACACACACACACACACAGCTTTCCCCATGAGCTCAGCACAGTTCTCTACTTTAAACTGGACATGTCTAGCGTGGATCTCGTTCCAGGCGCCCAAAAGCTTCTCTCTTCTTCTTTTTCTTTGCCAGGCCAAAGACAATGTAGGCTTATCCTAATGAGATTTCGAGCATTGCTTATCCCTGCAGTTCACGGAGGTTAAGTGCTATTGTACTCATCTACGGCAGTGAACTTTACAACCATTTTTAAAATCCTATTGCAGAACAAAATAAGCCTGTGTGTGTGTGTGTGTGTGTGTGTGTGTGTGTGTGCATTACTCTGTAGGTTGCCTATATCAACCCATATTAATTTGCCTGTTCACTGAGATCTACAGATCAAGGTGCCCTGATTGTCCTGCCACCTGCACAGGTACAGGCAGCCAGGGGGAGCGGGGCCTTCTCTGTGGTGACACCTCACCTTTGGAATCCCCCCCCCCCCGCTGCAGTGCAACAGATGCCACCCATGATAGGAGCTTAAGCACCTGTTGAAAACGTATATGTATTCCCAGGCATTTGCTGATTTTAATACCCAGAGCTTGGTAGATTTTCTTTGTTGTTGTTTTTATCTTTGCATTTTATCTAAATTGTTGGTTTAATGCATCTTGTACCCCCTCCCTGTGATTCCAATATACCACTGAAGGGTTGTATATTTAAATGAATGAATAAATGTTTGCTGTGCTAAGTGGTGGGCCTGGGGTGGAATCCAAAACTGATGCTCAAAGTGACCCAAATCCTGCACAAAAGAAAGTCTAATTTTGCAGCCTCAGTAACTTATGCCAGTTTGTAAATTACGGCTTGTTTTGCATAATGTGCTCTGCTGGTCATAGGGAGGAAGAAGAAACTATACAGAACATGCAACGGCTGACTGGCAATGGCTCTCCACTGGCTGCCTATTCACTACCGGGCCAGATTTAAGGTTCTGGTACTTGTGTAAACAACTTGGGACCAGGATACCTGAGAGAGCACCTTCTCCCTTCCCAACCTGCCTGGTCACTGAGGTCATCGGAGGACATGCTCCTGGCAGTTCCACATGGACCTATGGCCCAATCGGAGTCCACCAGGAGAGGAGCCTTCAGTGTGGTGGCTCCACTTCTGTGGAACTCCCTGCCTCTGGAGGTCAGGCAGACCCCAACACTGTGTTGTTTTTAGTGCCTGCTGAAGATGACTTTGTTTCGGGAAGCCTTCCTTGCTGACCAGCCACGGTTTTAATGTCATCCTGTTTTTAAGGCATTGGTTTTATTCTTTTATCTGTTTTATATTTTTATTGTTCATCGCTCCGGAATCTGTCTATATATGGAGTGATATACAAATGCTATAAGTAAATAAATAATAAATAAATATTGTCTTGGGCAAAGAGAGGGCTTTGCCAACCCTGCTAACTGGGCATCGAACCTGGGCCATTCTGCATGCAAAGCATGTGCGCTGCTGCTGAGCTATAACGGCTCCCTCGGATGCTCTTCTCCCAACCACTGGCAATCCTGCTCAGTCTCCCCCTCTGGCTTCCATGAATCCAAGAATATTGGCATTAATTTTTTAAAAGAGCAACTTTGAATGGCAGCTGCCTTCCCACCTAGATACATCCACCCACCCACCCACCCCTTGTCTCTGAATGCACCAGCCAGCCAGGACTAGAGACAGACAAAACTGCCAAGTTCCATTCCGCTCAGTTTCTCCTTTTTTCTATGCTCATTCCGTCCTGCTTCAACATCAGCTTGCAAATTTCCTTTTTTTTAAAAAAAAAGTCTGCCCGAAATTCCATATGCATTTTTCATGCACATTTATCTAAATGTAAATATTTTTGGACACAAGTCTCCCAATATTCCCATTTTTTGCAGGGGAGGCTGGTGACTCCTATTTGTGGGGCGCCTTGTCCACTGCAGGTTTTGCAGCTTTTATTTGGAGCTTCATAGGAGCTATCCATGGTGCTCCAAGGTAGTGAATCTATCTTGGGGATAGAGCACAGCACCATGGATAGATGCTATATAAAGCTCCAAATAAAACCCTGCAAAACCTGCGATGGATAAGGAGCCCCACCGAAATAGGAGTCACCAGTCTCCGTTGCATTTTTGTATGCACTTCTATAAATATTTCCTATGCACTTCCCCGTAATATAATGTGTGTGTGTGTGTGTGTGTGTGTGTGTGTAGTTTTCCCTAACATATGCATTTTGGTCCAGTGTTTCTACTTTTGTATATATTTTGTGCATTTTTATATTATATACATTTTTTATTTGCAAACTGCAATGCCCAAATTCAGGAAAGTCCGAATATCGCCATGTCACTGCAGTCTGGTTTATGTGTATGTTTGGGAACTGTGGACGTGGTAGAACCAAATGAATCTCTCACTCATCCCTACGTCACTTCCCCAGCTTGCTGTTCTCCAGATGTGCAGGACTGCAACCCCCACAATTCCCAGCCACCATTGCCACATCTAGAGGGCACCAAGTCGGGGAAGGCTGCACTAGATAGCATTACGACAAGGTTTTGCTTCTATGTCACAGACCCTCATCTGCAACACGGGGATAATAATACTCAGCTGCCTTACAGGGCTGTTGTCGGGATTACCGAACTCATGAATATATAAATTATTGCTTATAATAATATACACTAATGTATCATTACTTGGGAATAAGCCCCCTTAAATTAGGAATGTAAGTAGGAACATAGGAAACTGCCTTAGACTGTCAGGCCCTTGGTCCATCTAGCCCAGTATTGTCGACACTGACGGGCAGCAGCAGTTCTCCAAGTTTTGGGGTAGGATTCCTTCCTAGTCCTATCTGGAGATGCCGGGGATCGAACCTGGGACCTTCCACATGCAAGGCATGTACTCTACCACTGAGCCACGGCCCCTTCAATTCAGTGGGGATAACCTCCGCGTAAACATTCATAGGGCCAGACTGTAAGAGACTGAGCTGGTCATGTTCCGTGAACATAGTAGGTGGCCTTATGACCAGCCACGCTCTACCAGCCTCAGTCTTCTCTCTGTAAAATGCAACAATAGTCATACCAGCTTATTTTACAGAGCCATTGTGGGGATTATTGACATAATAAGGCATGCATGAAGTGCTTTGGAGTTTGGACACTCTACGGATCTACAGAAAGCACCGTGGTCATTTGGTTTGCAGATCTTTGGGACGCAGCCAAGAGACCCTCAAAAACCGCCTCATGCGGGCAGTGTCCCGCAGAGGGTTATTTCGTGTGCAGGCGCTGAAATAACTGCGGGAAGCTGCCGTGGGGCTTCTTCCCATGCCCTCGTACGAGCCTGTTGATCTCCCACCCCCCTCGCCCACCTGCCAGCCACGGCCCCGATACACTCCACCCCCACCTCCCCAGGCAGCTGCAGTGGCTTCTCCCGATGTAATTAACAAGGAGCAAAGGCCTTTTGGGATGCATTAGCCCCGCTTCAGGCAGCAGAGAGCGGATGGGAAAATAAATGGGCTCAGGAACTCTGGGGACATTAGCAGGCCTGCAGACAGCGAGGAGGCAGCAAGTGGAAAAGAAATACTGCTAGCCAAAAGGGAGAAGGATACTTACGGCTATTCCTCTTTCCCACAGCACGCTAGAGAAAAGGGAGCAGAGCCGGCGGTGGGAGGGGCGGACGGAAGATGGGAGGGCAAGATGCTCCACACTTAGCACTGGCACAATGCCACGTTCAAAATGGATGGAGAGGGGGCAACGCTGAGCTCTCATGCGGGGCTCAAAACGGCTCTGGCCCAAGTACTGTCCCTTGGCCTCAAGTGTGCCATTGGTGCAAGTGTGTTGCTGACAATGGATTATCCGACACCAAACTGGGCTTCATTCATTCTCCTAGATCGGGGGTGCAGAAACTCAGACCCAGGGGGGCCAAATCCACATGGGGGCCCAATCCATCCCTACGGGGTTCCCCAGATAGCTCCCCTTTCCGGACCCCGCCCCCTTTCTCCCAACCGCCAATCATGTGGTGGCTACCTGGTTTTTGCGCTGCTTTCCCCCCATTCTAAAATGTTGAAATGCTTCTCCTAGGAGAGCTTTAAGGTACAATGGGCTGGTATTTTTTGTAGTTTTGGTCCCCGCCCCCTTTTGCCTTTGGTCCCACCCACCACTGGAATGCAGCCCCCAGTGCATGCAGATCTTCCCGCAGAAAATCAAACACCAAACTACTGCTTGTTAAAGTGTGGATGCATCCAACAGTAAAAACCAGTGTTAAAACTCTCAGTGTGAATGCACCAGAGTGACACTGATACAATGGCACCTAAGTGCACAGATTCAAAACAGTATTTTAATCTCTAAAATGAATGGGGAATGTTGGGTTGAAAACGGTGGTAGGGCTGATGCAGAGTGCAGTAGGGGATACTATGCAATGCGGGAGGCCTGCTCTACAAAAGGGAGCCAGGAAAATTAATCTGAGTTCCTTCCAGCATCACCCACAGAGAAGGGCCCCCTTCTGAAACCCCCTCCTCATGTGGACTAGCTGGATAATTAATGGTCTGGCAACTGAAACAATCTACAACATGAAGGGAAATCAGCCAGCCTGGAGAGAGAGAGAGAGAGAGAGAGAGAAGGTGAAATGTTAATTAAGGCCTGCAAAGCGCATTGAGATCATTGGAATAAGGTGCCAGAGGAGAGAATCCAGCCCTGGACAAAAGGAAAGTATAGCAAAGAAGGTGCAGTGGTTCACCAGCAGCAGGAAAAATTTAGCTTCCTCTGCAGCAGGAAGTTTCAGAATGTGTCACCACGAGCCTCTCCACTGGTCAAGGAAACAGCTTTTGTTGAATCTCCAGAGTGACAGATGGTTCATTTGAAACAGAAATGTGAATATATTTGCGTGCATGTGTGAAGATATATCGATATACATATTCCGCCAGTATATATAAATTCCCAGCTGCCACTGTGAATTCCCCCTCTCCGTGGCTTACGCTGGCTCAGCTTGTCTGAGTGTGGAAAGCTAAGCAGGGTCAGGCCTGGTTATTACTTGGATGGGAGACCCCTCCTATAGTTTCCTGCATTGAGCAGGGGGTTGGACTCGATGGCCTTGTAGGCCCCTTCCAACTCTATGATCTATGAAATCTATGGTCTGAGGTAGGGATGGATGAATCTGTCCGTTTCGCTTTCACCCACATTCAAATTTAATCTCAAATTCTTTCAGAGCTGGTGACCTTCCGCATCTGAAACTCACTATGTGGCTTTGGGCCAGCCACTGACTCTCAGCCTAACCTACCTCACAGGGTTGTTGTGAGGATAAAATGGAGAGGAGGAGGACCATGTAAGCTGCCTTGGGCTCCTTGGGGGAACAAAGGCAGCATAGAAATGTAACAAATAAATAAAATGCATAAATAATAAGTTAGTAAGGCATTCGGTAAACTGAGAGAAGGAAAATGGATGTCACTGCAATCATCATATATAATGCACACGCTAATAGCAAACTCATTCTCTGCATTTCCTTATGTAGAAAAGAAAGGCACTACCCACACACAAGAGGGGGGTAACCAGCAGCCTTGGGGGGGGGGCTCAAAGGTTTTCAGAAGTGAGGGCAGGGGCTTTAGAAAACAAAAACAAACCTAGGTGGGGACAACCCCCAAAGCAGCCCCATGAGGACTGAGTATGATTAGTGGGTGTAGAATGCTGCCTGCCTGTTGGGAATGGAAAACTGGTTGGAGGGTTAATGGAATGGAGTATCCTGGAAGAGGACATGGCTGGAACCATGAACAGCAGCACCCCACGCTGCAATATCTTGTTGCAGGTCCCTCGTATATTACCGTATTTAGAATTCCCTGGTGAAAAGTCTCACTGGCTCAAAATACACTGGATTTTTTTGTTTGTTTAAAGGCTTTTTCACTACACTTTTGGGACAACCCCTTCTGCTTTCTGTCACTGTGATACAGACTTTGTCTGCCTGTTGGAGTGTTTCGGTTGTTTGCCTCCACCTATGCTCAACCTGTATACTTGTAAATACACACAAATATTACAAAATGCCAATAAAGTTTCCAGCGAGCTCTTTCCAAAGAAACCAAATCCAGGTAAGCGCTATGCCGCTGGAACTTCTCACCAATTGGAGAAGCGGGGTAGACATAACACATATGATGCAATGTCTTGCTATGGCTGGATCAGGCTCAGCTTTAGGTCAAACTAAGGGGCAACCCAAAAGCGAGTCAGTAAATAGGCAATGGTCAAAGGCACAGTTTTACCAGGCAAGAGGGAGAGTTCCAAGAGAGAGGTCTGAGGAGCAGTCAAGGTCCAAACACAGATAAGCAGTCAGATACAACACGCAGTCCAAGAAGCAGGGTCAAGCAGGAGTCCAAGGTCAGTACCACAAAGGTTCAATCACGGAGCAAGGTCAGAGGAACAAGGGTAAAAGGTGGTGGAGCTGGTAAAAGATGTTTCCAGCAATGGCTGGACTGATAGTGAAGGCTTATATTGCCAAAACATCCTGAGCCCCATCCAGGGCTTAGGCCCTCTGGCAAAAGTTCTGCTTGTGAAGAGGGCCTTGCTCCCAAGGAGGCCTTTTCTGCAAGGGGGCACTGCTTCGCCTGGCCATGGTCTGAGCCAGTGACTGGGTTCAGACAACACAACAACCCACACTCAAGGGTTGAGTGTGGGTTGTCGCTGAAACGTGGGTTATCGTGTCGTCTGAACCCAGCTGCACAAACAAGCCACGAACAACCCATGAAGAGAACCCATGGTTTGTTGTTGGGTTGTGAACTGTGTAGGGTTTATCTCGGCTGGGTTCAGACCACACAATAACCCACGTGTCAACAGCAATCCACACTCAACCCTTAAGTGTGGGTTATCGTGTTGTCTGAACCCAGCCTGTACCTTCAGGCGCCGGCATTCTCGGGGGCTCAGTGGGGGCTCAGCATCCCCCTCTGACTCAGAAGCAGGGATCTGAAGTCCTCTCTCCTGAGGGCCCAGGACCTTTTTGGTCAGCCCCAGGATCCCCTGAAACGTCTTGTCCCCCAATGATATCTGCCTCAGGAGGCTCTGGAGAGGATTTCACCAGAGAGGGTGAGACACATGTGCACTCATGGACTGCAACACCGACTGAACATACGAAGAGCCCTGTTGGATTAGACTAAAGGTCTATGTCATATTTTGTTTACAGATGTCAAGGCCCACAAGCAGGGCTGGAAGTCAACGGCCTCCTCTCCCAGTTCCACAGCAACTAACTGGAACTCCAGGGACACGCTGCCTCTTAAACTGGAGGTTGCCACCATGACCAGTAGCCACTGTTGCGTAAGGATGAGCCAAATTATTACCTTAATCCATGCCCACCTTTATGCCTCTGATGAAATCTGCTGCTTGAGAGGTACAATCTACACTACCATATGAAAACTAGTTTCATAATTGATACCTTCCGCAGAGAATTCTGGGAACTGCTGTTCTGCGAGTGGGGCTTGGGATCTCCAATAGAGAATTCTCAGTGTCATTAGCAATGTATAGTTCCCAGGCTTCTTTGCGGGGAAGCCTGGACACTGAAGCTGGTATACAATTAATATGTTAAGTGTAGGTAAGAGCGATGGCTCAGGGCTCCCCAGCCCCTTGCACCATGTAAAAGATGGTGAGGGTGAACAGATTCTCTCAACTGTTCATGCCTTTACATTGCAGGGGGCGGGGGAGACCTTTTCTGTCAAAGGCAGCACTCCCTTGGGGGTAATCTGTTGGGGGGGGGGACATGCCGGTGGTGGGTAGGGTCAAAGCCCAAAGTGGCTCCCCCCCCGCTTTTCTCTCTCTCTCTCTCTCCCTCACCCCTTTCTGCCACCCCATTTATCTATTTATTACATTTATTCCCCACCTTTCTTCCATCATGGAACTCAAGGTGGGCTACGTTCGGTTCCCAGGCGGGTCTCCCCTCCAAGCACTGACCAGGCCCAGGCCTGCTTCGTTTCATCAAGGTGGCTGCCTCACCATGCCCTGGGCCCCTTGCTCGCTCTGGCCCTCTCACCCCTTTTCTCTTTCTGCCACCACTTCTCTGCCTCTCTTTCTGCCACTCCTTCCCCCTTTTCTCTCTCTACAACCCCTTTCACTCCCTTTTTTCTCTCTCTCTCTGTCACCCCTCTGTTCCCCCTTTTCTTTCTGCTACTCCTTCACCCTCTCTTTCTGCCACCTCCTCTCCCTCTTTCTGCCACTCCTTTCTCTCCCCTTCTTTTCTCTCTGTTCCCCTTTCTCTCACTCCCTTTTCTCTCTCTTTCTGCCACCCCCGCTCCACCCGCTTTTCTCTTTCTGCTACCCCTTTCTCCCTCTCTCTCTCTCATTCTGCCACCAGCAGTCAGTGATCTGGGGAGGTTCCAACCACTGGGGATTTCTTAGTCCAGATAAATCAGAAGCCTTCAATAAAATAAATAAGGTGACACTGCCCATCAGGGAAATTCTCCAGAACAGTCCTCATGGAAATGACCAAAAGTTGTGCAAGAGCATTACCATTCGAATGAGACATGCATGAAGAAGAAAAAATTCAGTGTCTTGCTTGTTTGTTAAATTTATATCCTGCTTTTCTCCCACAATGGAGCTCAAGCTGGCACAGGGTACAGGCACAGCTCCCAGCAGGTCCTCTTAGCTTCAGCAAGTTTGCTAGGTGGGCCTGTGGCTCACGCTGGCTCAGAAAGCTAAGCAGGGTCAGGCCTGGTGATGACTTGGATGGGAGACCCCCTCCTCTAGTTTCCTGCATTGAGCAGGGGGTTGGACTCGATGGCCTCGTAGGCCCCTTCCAACTCTGTGATCTATGAAATCTATGAAAAACCCCTTCAGACACTCTTCAGCCCATCCCCTGGCTCAGGTTCGCCCTTGGCTGCACCTCAAAATTGTTCCTCCCCAGGTAGCTTCTTGCACATGCTCAGAATATATATTTTTTTAATCTGCAAAGTTTCGACGTTGTTCTAACTTATCAGAAATGTAGAAGCAAATTGTAAAGCATGGAATGGCGGCATGGGGGAGAAGAAAAATATTAGTTGTGTGCTTCACAAGTGAATACATGGCTGTCTAACCCCCACCCACCCCGGCCCCATAAGACCCTGATGTCCAGGGTCTAAAATTACCAGCTTGCACCACTGCCAGGGGAGGCTGGTGACTCCTGTGTCAGTGGGGCTCTTCATCCATTGCAGCTGTTATCCTGAGCTTTATAGGAGCTCTCCATGGTGCTGAACTCCATCCGCAAAATAGATTCACTACCATGGATAGCTTCCATGAAGGTCAGAATAAAAGCTGCAGTGGATAAGGAGCAGCACTGACATAGGAGTCACCACCCTCCCTTGCTTGTGGGCTACCATCTTTCCTGTCGTGACAAGCAGAAATCCAGCAGGTGCAGCTCTCCTTCTAGTCTCTGTCCCTGAGGCTAAGCTTCACCCGTTGAATTCCTGCCTGCCAGGCAGTTGCTCCTGCCAGAAAGAAAGGAAGGAAGTGCCGAGTCGCTGACCCACTGCCCCTAGTACAAAGTCAAACTTTCCCGAGCTAGCAGGAGTGTCTTGAGCTGCAGAGAAGGCGTCGTTGCTCCGGATTCCCCTTGCGCGGGGTCCCCGCCGCCGCCGCCGCCGCCGCCGCCTGCTTGGCAGCCGCCCCGGAGCCGCAGCGTTGCCGCCGCCGCCGCCACCGCGGGAGAGAGGTAATAAATAACCCGGCGAGAGGAGCCGAGGAGCCCGGAGGGCGGCGTAGACCTGCTGTTGCTGCCGCTGCTGGAGACTCCTCCAGGCCTCCCGCCCCCGAGCGCCTGGAGCCGGCCGGGCCAGACGGAGGAAGGCAGGCAGGAAGGAGGCAGGCGCGCCCCAAAGCAGCCCGATCGCCTCCGGGCCGCGCGGCAGGAGGAGGTGGCGGCGGCGGCAACAGCAGCCCGGCCGCCGGCCTCGCTTGGCTGGTTAGGCAGGGGGCGGATCAGCTCTCGCCCTGCCGGGCAAAGGACGCCGCCTGCGCGCTCCTCCAGACAGACGCGCCTTCTTTGGAGAGGGGCGCGTGTGCGTCCTTGCGCGCCGGACTGCGGTGCGGCAGGCCAAAAAGGGCTCCCCACCCAGAGACGCGCAAGCGGAGCCGCAGCGTGGCCCCCGGGAGGCCAGGCTGGACCGTGCGCAGCTTCTGGCTTCGTCCCAACTGGGCTGACGCCGCCTGGATGGGATTGAAACTGGCCTGTGTAAATGCCTCCCCCACCCAAAACGACGCCGATTTCGGAGCACCCTAAGGTTACAGGCGCCCAGGCAGTGGTGCAGCTCGGGGCCAAAGTCTAGGGCCACCCCACAGCCCAAGGGCCCCCACAAATGACCACCCGGGAGAGCAGCAAGGGCAGAAGCAAACTCCCATTTTATTCCTCTAGTCGAGACGGTGCTATGATTTATGTGAGTTTAAAATTCAGAACTGTAACACGCTCAGAGAGTTTTGTTATGCTTTTAATCGGGGCTGGCAAACAAGTTTTGCTGCAGCTGCCAGCCGGTTTAACATATCAAGAATGCAGAAGCCGTTTTAAAGCATGGAATCGGAGTTGGAGTGTGTGTGGTGATGACTAATACATGGGCATCTAAAGGGGTCCTCCATAAGTCAGTCCAGGGCCTAAAATTACTTGGGGTGCAATCCTATCAGCATGTATAGACAGGGGGGAAAAAACTACAGTACCAGCATTCCCCAGCCAGCAGTGCCTTTCAATGCCCGCTTACAGCTCACCACCTTGTTCTGGCCCTGAGAAAATAATCTCTCTCCTCTTCCTTGTCCCTCCACTCCCTTCCCTTGTGTGGCTTGTCTTTTTAGTTTGTAAGCCTGAGGGCAGGGCCTGTTGCTCTCTTATTTTTTTTATTGGTGATTAAAAAGTAGGATAAAAATGCAGTAAATATGTCAATAAATCCAAGAGTAGCAAAATACCATGGGTTGGTTGCATATTCTGCCAAAAGTGGCTGTTAGAAACTGCTACCTGTCAGGATCTGCTGTCTGGATCCTACAGTAATAACTGAGATAGTCTGTTCGTACCTGACTGTCAACAACAGCTACTTGGAAGAAGAAAATGCAACACACACGCACACCTCCGACTGAACAGCACAAACTCACTTGGTTGACCTTTGTTGTCCTGGCAAAATAAGGTGGTTGTCGAGTGTCTGCTAAATACATTTCACTCAGAGCTTTAAGGAGGAGAGTATTGGAAAATTCAACAGTAGAAGAGTCTTGCCACAAGCCCCTTTAAAAATAAGAGAAAGTCACAGTGGCGGGGAAGCAGTTTTGGACGGCTCTTGTCTGTCTAACCCAGTCCCCTGTCCGGTTTTGCTTCCCTTGGAAAAGAGAAAACAGATCGTGGTCCAAGAAAAGAGTTCTGATCAATCTCAGTTTCTGGTAGTCTGGCATAAGCGAAGTGTGTCAGCTTTTGCTAGCCAGTGTGAGAAGGGTTTGCTGGTCAGGGCAGCAGAGTGGTCATTTAGTTGGCAGGAGAGGGAGAGGGGAGGGTGGATCATAGGATCATAGAGTTGGAAGGGGCCTGCAAGGCCATCGAGTCCAACCCCCTGCTCAATGCAGGAAACTAGAGGAGGGGTCTCCCATCCAAGTAATAACCAGGCCTGACCCTGCTTAGCTTTCCACACTCAGACAAGCACAGATGGAGCAAAAATGGAATCTTACCACCACTGCTGCCGCCGGTGCAAAGTGGTACAGTTCACTCTATCACCTCAGGACCTTACCATCTCGTTCTGCTGTACGTGTAAAACTGGTTCGTCTGTTTTCCACCCCCACACCTTCATTGTATGTCTTGTCCTTTCAGCATCCTGAATGGTTCAATATTTGTTCTTGTTTGAATCACAGAGGTTGACAGGTGCCCAAAGAAGAGCATCTAGCATGGCCTTCCCCAATCTGGCACGCTCCAGATGTGTTGAACTGCAACTCCCATCATCCACAGCTAGCATGGCCATTGCAGAAGATGGGAGTTGCAGTCCAACACATCTGTATGGCACTAGGTTGGAGAAGTCTGATCTAGTCTGAGCTCCTGCCAAAGGCAGGCCCTGCTACCCCCTCAACAGATCGACTTGCACTATCTGGACTAGAGTTTGCCACAAGCGGAGAGTAGGAACGCGCACAAAAAGGTACCAGCTGAGCACATATCTCTATGTGGCTTAAGCAAGTGAGCACAAGGGAAAGGGCTGTCTCAGTGATGGCCCTGCGCCTGGGGAATCCGCTTCCATCAGAGGTTCGTCAGGCCCACTCTTTGCAGGTCTTGAGGAAGGCTCTGAAGACCCGCTTGTTTTCACTTGGTTTTTATAATATGTGGGTTGTGGGTTTTACTTCCTGTTATTATCTGTTTTTATCGTGTTTTGTTGTATATTTATTTGTTGCCTATTTGTATTGGTAGATGTTTGTATTCTGTGTGTTTTCATCTTGTATGCTGCCTTGAGAGGGTTTTTCCCCTTAAAGGCAGCTTAAAAATTATTTAAAAAAACAAAACAAAAAACCCACCGTAGGCTAAGGGGAAGGTTATGAAAACAAAACAACCGGAAACACTAGTCAATTTTAGGAGGGAGGGGGAGAAATTCACAGCACCACCAAATATATTGACTTTACGCCGCTGAAAGCAGGGAACATCACCCAGCCTTCACATCCTCTGTTGTCCTTGGAAATGTTACAGAGAGCTGCTGCAGACAGTATCATATGTACCCAAGACCCCAGTCCTTTCAGGAAGCAGGCCCCTGTGCTTTATACCAACTGAGTGTGCAATCCTATGTATGTTTAGACAGAAAAAAAGTCCTATAATTTCCAGCACGCTTGTGTCAGCATGGCTGGCTGGAGGAATGCTGGGAGTTGTAGGACTTTTATCCTGTCTAAATATGCATAGGATTGTGCCCTGAATTTCACAACCACCACCTGCCCCTTAGAAGCAGCAAGCTAGACTTTCTACTTGGCAATCAAGCCGAGCATATGCTGCAATCTGCATACATGCGAAGGAAGTACATAATGTTGTACTGAATTTAAAAATAAACATTCATTTCTTCTGATTCTCAGTTTTCTCTCTGTGTGTTTTAAACAAGTTTCTAGTCCTTATGGCTGCAAAGACATGTATGAAAGAGTGTGAGCAATGTCTCAAAATTTCTAACAGACCAGGGCCTGTACAGTTAGCTTCAAGTTCCTGTGTAGTTTTCTTTACTCTTCCCCATACCTACCGAAACTGGGGCAAACAATGCAAAATAGTAAAAAAAATTGCAGAATCAATTTATGCAAATGAATAGAAGTTATGCACGCCTGCATAATTTATGCAGGTTGCAGAATCTGGCCTTTTCTTGCTGCAGAACTGAGGAGCCCGGGTGCAACATTTTAATTTTTCGGTTAGAGAGAATGTGCAACCCTGCTCTGCTCTGAGCCCCCTCTGCACCACAGTTGATGTGATGAATAAACATTGTGACTTACAGGGGATGAGCAACTAGCTGGAAAGCCAGTGGCATTTGGTGGTTTTAACCAGTTTTAACAAGCAAACGGGGTGGGTGAGTGTTGATGCTTCCCCCACTCCCAAATCCCAGGATTTATTAAACAGGGCTCCGGCTGCTCCCATCTCTAAAGCAATAAACCTCAAAGTGTTAAAGAAACAGGGTTCCTCTTTTTATCTCCTTTGTTCTGTGGCCCTTTTAAAAAAGAAAAAAGGGGGGGGGAATCTGGAGCTGTCAAATGCAGGGAGGAAGGTTCCGCCAGCGATCTGCAGTGTGGCAAGAGGCAGCTTACACGCTCGGCTTGGCTCTTCCCTTTTATCATGCCAGCCGCCCTGGGCGCGGAGAGAGGAACATGAGCCGCCTTCTCGGAAGAGGGGAATCCTGCACCCACGCTCAGCTCAGCACTCTCAGACACGCCCAGAAACCGACTCTCGCCTCCTCGCCCTGTGGTTTACCTTTTCTCCCCCACTTTTTCTTTTAAAAGCAGAGAAGGGGAGGATGAGTATGGCAAACATCTATAATTATAATCGTTTCAGGTTGGAGGCGGGTGAGGAAAAAGAACCTAGTTAAACTTGACAGTGGGGTGGGGCGGGGTGGGGGTGGGGAGAGGAAGGAGAGCAGACATGAAAGGAGAACCAGGCCGCTAGGCTTCCCATGCTACCTGTGACCGGGGCAACATGCCACAACCTGTTGGCATCCACATACATGCCCTGCAAGTAGATGCAGGTATGGCCATTCATGACTTAGTATGGCTGTTGGCATCCACATACATGTACAGGTATGGCCATGCGTGCCTTTAGTATGGCTGACGTCTGCTTTCTGCAAGCAAAGGACTGCCCCCCGCCCCCACAGGGCTAACTGACATCTACAGCCCTGTGGGGAAGAAGGAATGACGGAGGCTGGAGCAGGCCGAGGGAACATCGGGGCCTGCTCCAGTTGGACTGCCCCCCCCCCCAGGGCTAACTGACATCTACAGCCCTGTGGGGAAGAAGGAGACTGGAGCTTCTTGAGACACAGAGAATTACAGAAGTAATAATTAATATTCCCCCTTCTTCCCTCCCCATTCCTTTTTCCTTGTGTGTTGTGTCTTTTTAGATTGTAAGCCTGCGGGCAGGGACTGTATTGTTAATTGTTGTAAACCGCCCAGAGAGCTTCGGCTATTGGGCGGTATAAAAATGAAATAAATAAATAAATAAATTTGGGCACCTGCTGCTGGCAGTGCCGGCCCCAGGTTTTGGAGGGCCACTTGGGCAAGTCTCCCTTTGTAGGCCCCCTTCCCTCAGCGAGTCTGCCTTCTCACCACCATTGTCACCAGCAGGGCCGGTGCTACCATTAGGCCAACTAGGCAGCTGCCTAGGGCGCAGGGCTAAAGGGGCGCCAGAGGGTATAGGGCTGGAGGGAGGGCTCAAGTGGGAAGGGGGGGGGCGCTAAATATCTGATCTTGCCTAGGGCATCAAACTGCCTTGCACCAGCCCTGGTCACCAGCTGTTCTTGCTCCTCCTCCTCCTCGCTCCTACTTGCTTGTTTGGCAGGGAGAGAGCGAGGGAGCACTCACGCAGTGGCATCTCCTGCTCCTCCTCACCACCAAAGTTGCTTGGGCCAGAGAGAGAGGGAGATGAACAAGAAGATTGCAATGGCAAAGAGGAGGAGCAAGTCCAGGGGGCTTTTTACAGTGGGCCCCTGCTGGGGTGTGGGCCCTCAGCAGCTGCCCGACCATGCCTACCCTTGACACTGGCCCTGCCTGCTAGCTTGGCCAAATTGCCCTAACAAATTGCCCTAAATTGCCTTTAATGCTAATGTAAAAGTGAATGAACCAGACTGATGCAACCAGAGGCAGCATAAGAGGGTGGGTGTGATTATTAGAATAGCTTCCCTGAGCCTCAGGAGACAATGGCTCAACTCCTCCCTCTGTTACCGTCCCTCAAGTAACGCTTGGAAAGCCGCTCCCTCTGTCTGCTCCTTGTGAGTAAGAACTTTGGCTTTCCACGGGAAGAGGGAGGAAGCCCCGGTACATTAATGGACTCTCTGGATGATGGCCAACCCAGGTCGGTGCCATAACGGCACGTGTCTTGCCTGCACTTCAGCTTACAATGGATGGGCAGCAAAAGAGAATGACCAAAAGTTACAAGGGTCATCTATCTCCCTGGGTTAGTGTTATGTGTGCACTGCAGTGAAAAAATAAAATAAAATCCAAACCGTTAGTGTTTGCCAGGATGACAGGTTGGATCTTCCTTTCAAGTAGGAGTCTGTGGTAAGCCAGAGGCACGGCAGCAGATATCTGTACTTGCCGCTGGAAGTTGGAGGGTGGATCACAGGGCAGGGCTGTGAAAGGGCTAGACGGAGGCTTACTGCTAGTTGCCTGTAGCAGCTCTCGGAAGCAATACCTGCTACAGGAAACTGGAGGCTTCCTGCCATGTGGAGGCTCATTCACAGGCTCCGGCATAAACTGGTCCAATTAATTGCCCCAGCACAAGGTTTGTGTTGGCTTTGATTAGTGCTGGGAGATCATCTGCTTGCTTAGCCTAAATATCAGATGGGCTCAAGGCCAGCCCTAGCATTAGGCAGAGGGAGGCAGCAGACTTTGGGTGTCATCAAAAGGGCAGCAAATTGTTAGTTATTTAATTTGTTATTATTTTATTTCTACTGCCAGAGATGGAGAGAGGTGCTTCAAGGATTTTCTTCCTTACCTGCCAAATTAACTTGCCTGTCTTTGGATACTGTGCACCTTGAATTTGGGGGTGGGTGGGTGAGGGATGGCCTCAGGGCAGAATGTCTTGGGCTGGCTTGTCCTGGCTGGGCTGCTTGAGTGTTCAAATTGAACACTTGGTAAACCTTGATGGGGGCAGGGCCAGCCAACCTTAGTTAGTTCATACATTTCTGTACTACTTTTCTCCCAAGGTGGTTTACAATTTTTAAATACTGAAACACGTGTTAGCTCAAAAAAACTCACAAAAAAACTACCAGAATATTGTTCTCTCAAGCATGCTTGAAGGAGCTCCCTGACCGGGGCTATCTCACTTCTGCTTTCTCTCAGGGCACACAAGTCTCTTGAAATAACCTTGAAATCAATTCATTCAAGTTGAGGAGGGGGCTCGCATTTTTGAGGGGTCCTCCATTTCAAACACTCACGCCATCCCTATCTTTGATGCATGAGACCCTGGCCAGATTACCCTTGATACTCTCTCCCCAGAATGGCTACAACAAGCCTTCCCCAATCTTTCACCCTCCAGATGTATTGAACTGCAATTCCCATCTTCCCCAGCCAGCAGCTGGCTGGTGATGCTGCAGTACAACGCATTGGAGGGCACCAGATTGCGGAAGGCTGGGTTACCACAGCCCCACGTACACTGCCTTGAGCTTGGTGGAAGAAGGATGGAGTACAGATGTGACAGGTAACATTAATTCGGGTCTTATAACACAGACATATTCTGCCTGGGCAAGGGCTGCTGGCTTAGATTCATTCTTGGCCTCTGCAAATCCTTGTAACTAAACGTTTCTTTCTGTTGTAACTCTAAACCCCCAGAATGGGTGTGGCAGAGACTCTACACCAGGGGTGGGCAACTTCGGGAGGTCCAGGGGCTATTTTCACCCCCTACTCCCCGCTGGCTGCAACTCCCCCGCAGTGCTGAAAAAATGTAATTTATATTAAAAAGTTTAAAATGTTGTCTGGAACAGCATCAAAACGGTAAAAAAAGTTACCAAATGGCCATTCCGACACCATTTTGTTAAAAAAAAAAAATTTACAATTGGGGAGGGGCATGCAGCCCTTGGACCGCCTGTTGCCCACCCCTGCTCTATACATTCAGCCCTAGGCAAAGACCAAAGGCCTCATTCTGTGCCTTGACTCTCCTGCCTGCCTATTACACAAAAGAAGCCAATGACCCAGACGTAGGTGACCCGCACCCCCATTACAGAACCTAGATTCCACCTAAACATCAGGAAAAATTTCCTGACTGTCAGAGCAATAAGACAATGGAATCAACTACCTAGGGAGGTGGTGGGCTCTCCCAGTCTGGAGGCATTCAAGGTGCGGCTGGACAGACATCTGTCAGAGATGCTTTGACCTGGATTCCTGCATTGAGCAGGGGGTTGGACTCGATGGCCTTGTAGGCCCCTTCCAACTCTACTTTTCTATGATTCTATGATTAAAAACAACAGAAGCATCTCTGTCAGCAGTTTACACTGGTGGGGAAGGGGTTAAAGAGCCATTTCCCTGTGTTTTGGCTCTCTAGGGAGTGAGGCAACCTTTAGAAATTACTAGCTGCTGACCAGAGTCCCATCAGAAGTTTGCTCTCTGAAGGGATCTGAGTCAGGAGTGATAAGGCGGCAGCACAAACTTTGCTTACAATCTCCTAGAGAGCTGTCATAGCGCTGCCAGATTAGGATCTGTGCTTGGTGGTTGAGCTCTCTTCTCTTCTTTGCCAAAGCGGACTGTTGATCCTATCGGTTCTTGCTAGCTTCTGACCAAACCGGAAGTTCCGCTTCGCAGAACTCGGTGACCTGCGAAGCCTTTATATAAATAGCAACACTTTAATCACCTGCAGGGCCTTGGCTATCCCTGCGCTGGGCTAGGCATCCATACTCTGATCCCTACAACCTGTTTGGCAAAAACATTACCCCTTCCTCGCTGAAGAATGAATTGCATGCTACAGAATGGCTGGTTTGGTTCTAGAAGCGGCTGTGGGAAATGTCATGTGCCTGGTCAATTACTGGCAAGGGGTTTAAATCTCAAACTGGGAATTACTAACTGGCTAGACAGTGTGGAAGGTAGAAGGAAGACCAATTTGGCATGAAGCCAGAGGGGTTCCCTTCCCCTGCCTGACCAGCCCCAAGCTGGGGACAAACCAGGAGCATTTTAAGAGAGAGGAAGGATATGACAGGGAACTCTCTGGCTTTTTACTTTTTTCCTTGATCGTTTTATCCAATTTATTTATGTGCTGCTGTTATTTTAATATTTTAATGCTGTTATTGCTGCTTGTATAATCTTATAAAATTGTTTTACTGACTTACTGTAAACCGCCTTGGGAGGATAATTTATCCTGAAAGGCAGTTTTAAAATCCATTAAATAATAATGAAGTAATTGTAGTTTCCGGTGTGCAAACTCATCTCACATTGTTATCTCCGATAAACAAGGCTTCGCGGTTTCTGAAGCACTGTGTAAAAAAGGTCTGTTTCTGGACAGAATTCAAAGTGCTGGTTACAACCTATAAAGCCTTATACGGCTTGGGACCAGGCTACCTGAAAGACCACCTTCTCCCATATGAGCCTGCCCAGTCCTTAAGATCTTCTGGAGACGCCCTTCTTTCGAGACAGCCGGCATCAGAGATGCGTTTGGTGGTGATGCAAGAGAGGGCCTTTTCAGTGGCTGCTCCCAGGCTGTGGGGCTCCCTGCCAAGGGAGACTAGGTTTGCTCCCTCTCTGCTATCCTTCCGACAGCAAGCAAAGACCACTTTATTCAAGAAGGCCTTCGGCCTGGAAGTGGGTCTGTAGTTTGGGTGCTGTGTTTATTGTGTCACTGTTCTGTTTTTATTCTATGTTAACCTGTTTTATTGTTTTAATCTATTTCAAATTGTTTTTGTAAGCCTGGAGTGCCATTTTTTTGGTAGAAAGGTAGGGTATAAATCAAATAAATAAATAAATAATCATGACTAGTAGCCATTGATAGCCTTACCAAGATGGCTACATATTACCTCCAGTATTGGAGGAAGTATGCCTCTGGATACCACTTGCTGGGAAGACAAGCAGAAGGCCACTATTAAAACAAGCTCAGGATATGCTTCCAATAATATGTACAAACATACCTGTACGTATCCACCAGCATTGTAATACTAATAGTAGTCGTCGTCATCTTCATGGTGGTGGCGATAATAATGGCTGTTGGTGATCATTGCCTCCAAGCAAGAAGGTTTCTCCTCTTCTGGTTATGAGAACTAGCAGGGGCTACCACATTCCAGACCCACCCACCCCCACACACATTTCAGGCTGTAGCCAGAGACAGGGCTGCGGAGGAACCAGAGAGACTCGCTTCATTATCACATCACCTCTTGCAGGTTGGGAAGTCCCTACTTCGAAAGTCCCCTCTCAAAAACACACAGGGAGGCGAGGGTTGTGCTCAGTGCTTTTTTTCTGGAGAAAAGGGTACCGGAACTCTTGGATTACATTTCCTCGGGAGTAGATGGCGATTAAATTGTAATGCAATTAATAGAAGAAAAGGTGCTGGAACTCAGTTCCGGTGAGTTCCACCAGAAAAAAAGCCCTGGTTGTGCTGTATATTAATATGCAAAGTGTGCCTTCCTTCCTAATTAAATGGAAAATGCTATGATTAAAACTAGTCAGATAGTGCTGAACGTTGGGGCTTTATATGCTCCGCGTGGAAGCCCCACAGGAACGCACAAGGAGAGGGGAGAGCGGTGCCTGCCGGGGAGATTACAGACGGAACAACTGGAACAGAAATGAAAATCCGCTCGAGGAATCAGGAAGGAGAAGGAAAAGAGCACATTTATTTACGTGCAAAGTTTAGCTCACGGGAAATTTAGAAGATGCAGAGCAGAGTGGAAAATGACATCTCTTCGCAAAAATGAGAATCATATGTTGCTGCTCTCTGCAGTTTGGCTGGTTTCCACACCAGTTTCAAGCCCCTAGCCCTCATGTTTAACGCACTGCACCTCTCTTCCCTGACTACATTTCTCATTCTCTCCACTTCATGCACACTCATTGAGGGTTCTTTAATACAGTAGTTCCTCCAGCTGCAATAGAGGCCTACCTGGCGCCAACATTGTCCTCCTTTTGGCAGCAAGTTAAGACTTTCCTCTACTCCCAGGCATTTGGGTTCAGGCAACACGATAACCCACACTCAAGGGTTGAGTGTGGGTTGTCGTTGAACCGTGGGTTCTTGTTGAAACATGGGTTATTGTGTTGTCTGAACCCAGCCAAGATAACAAGCCATGGTGAACAACCCACAGTTCACAACCCAACAACAAACCATGGGTTCTCTTCATGGGTTGTTCGTGGTGAACAAGCCATGGCTTGTTAGCGCAGGTGGGTTCAGACAACGCGATAACCCACCTTTCAACCACAACCCATGGTTCAACGACAATCCACACTCAACCCTTGAGTGTGGGTTATCGTGTTTGTTTGTTGTTTGTTTATTATTTCATTTTTATACCGCCGAAGCTCTCTGGGCGGTTTACAGCAATTAACAAGACAGTCCCTGCCCGCAGGCTTACAATCTAAAAAGACACGACACACAAGGAAAAAGGAATGGGGAGGGACTGAATCCAGTCTTTAGGTAGGAAGTGATGGGAAGGATCCCTCCCTGAAATCCTGGAGTGCTGCTAATTTAGCTGTAGCTTTGTGGCGGAACACCTGCTTTGCATGCAGAAGGTCCCAGGTTCAATCCCCGGCATCTCCAGGTAGGGCTGGGGAAGACTCCTGTTTGAAACCCTGGGAAGCCAGTGCCTGTCACTGCATTAAAATATGTAGGCAGATGAGCCAGTGGTCTGACTTGTTATAAGACAGCTTCCTATGTTACTGACTGGGAGCAAGGTCCAGCTGTATACCCATTAAGTGACACCCAGTTCACTAAACCTTTGTTTAGTGATTGTTTGTACAGGGTTTCTGCCAAAGGACCGCAAGTTTGAAATTTCAGACCCAATGTTACGTTTCCCTGACCTCATTTTGAAAATGGGCATAAGAAGCGTTCAGGAGAGGGTAGAAGACATGCCTCATTGTGACGTCAGGCAGGAGTAGAAGACATGTGAACTGTGGCAAAGATCCTGGCTCCCTTGGCAAGATGTATGTGTCTCCTATAGTTTCCGTCTTGACAAAGATGCATGCCTTTATTTTCTGACCTCTTCTGGGAAGGGCCCCTCAAGAGACAGCTTCAGGAATCCTTCCATGTTCCCCCCCAAACTTTAACTCCAGCACATTCTTTTCTTCCACTTTATGTTGAGGGTGTGCCAACATTTTGTTGAGTTCGATCAGCACACAGGCTCTTTAGGACTATAGCACTGGACAAACCCATCGGGATCATAGGAAGCTGCTTTACAGTAGGACAGCCGATTTGTCCGTCCAGCCCAGAACTGCCTACTTTCGCTGGCAGTGGCTTTCCAGGGTCTCAGGCTGAGGTCTTTCCAAGCCTCCCCAAACCTGGTGCCCCTCAGATGTGTTGGACCACAACTCCCATCACCCCAAGCCAGTATGCTGGCTGGGGATGATGGGAGTTGTGGTCCAGAACATCTGGAGGGCACCAGGTTTGGGGAGTGGCTGGTCTTTCCCCTCAGCTGCTACCTGAGCCTTCTAAGTGGAGATGCTGGGGACTGAACCCAGGCCTTTCTGCTTGCAAAGCAGGTGCTCTACCACTAAGCTATGGTCCTTCCGTCCCGGAAATAAACTAAGTTTCCAGTCCTCCAGTCCTAGTGATTCTGAACAAAGGGTTGACTGACATAGGAATGCAGGAAGCAGCTTTATACCAGACCAGGCAATTGGTCCATTTAGCGCAGTATCATCTACTTTGACTGGCAGTGACCCCCTGGGGTCTCTGGTAGAGAAGGGTCTTTCTGATCACAAGGTACTTAAGATGCAGAATCCAGGCCACTTTGGGCCAAAGAACAACTGCCATCCCAGCCACGAGAGTCTAAAGCTGCTCTGGAGTTTACGGAGGCAATTTTTGTGTGCATATTTCCCCCTTGGGGTTCAGAACATAAGGACCCTAAGAAGCAATTGTTGGATTAGACCTAAAGTCCATCTATTCCTGTGTCCCATCATGGCCTATCAGATGCCTCCGGGAACTGCACAAGTCCTGTTGCTTGCACTGTTTTAATTATGATGATGATGATGTTAGAATAATCTTTAAAACAACAACCCGGGTTTCTTTAAACAGATATGTGCAGATAAGCCCCTCTTTGAAATGAGGGTGAGAAAATCAGCAAAGAAAATCAGGAGCAATGGATACCTCCCAATTAAAATGATAGGGGGGGGGGGAGAGAGAGAGAGAGAGAGAGAGAGAGAGAGAGAGAAGGCAGTGAATTAATAGCAGTCTGGAGGCCTCCCTCCTGCCTTCCAAAGGTGGGGGGGGGTCACCCTAAGCTCAACCTGAAGCCTCCTCGCCCCGCCTGCCACAGATCTCTGCTCTAGGTCATTAAACTGGACCCCACCCCCCAACACACACATCCCCAGCCACAGTGTCGCTGCAAACAGTAGTGCTCCGTCTCTGGGGCCATGCTGCCTGACTTGCATTTAATTAAGCAAGATGGCAAACCCAGGTACATATGGGGATTTCTAATCCTTGCATTTCCCTTTCTGTTGCCATGGGTTTCCTTCCAGAGTTTGCTCTTTTTCCCCTCCCCCTCCCTCACCTTGTCTGCAGAACTTGCACCAGCATTAAACACGTATGCTGCATGGGAGAACCAGGGATGCTCAAGCTCGCGGAGATTCTCCAAACTCCACTTTGAAGCTCGGTTTGCCTCATTCCTGTTTTCGTTTGCAACCTGTTTTTCCCTGAATGGGAAAAGTGAGCATTTTAAACAGGAAAAGTGTGCACTTCCATGCACATTTTTCAAAAGTGTGCAATTTCTCCCCGTTGACTACAACATGAAAGTGCCTATTTTTTTTTAAAAAAATGTGCATTTTAAAGTGCATGCTTCCCCCAAAATATGCATTTTTCTAACATGATTGCAAGTTCGGGGATGCACGGGCTTTTTCGGAAAAATGCGCTCTTGTTCGCATTCGGGGTTGAGAACGGGGCAAGTTCTGAGGATCTGCAAACTGAAATGAAATTCTCGTACAACCCTAGAGTAGACATCTTGCAGGAGAACCAGCAGTCATTCCAACCCAAAGAATCTCAGCTATGTGTGTGGATACCACAGCATTATCTGGCAGCGTACAAAGTTATGCGCCAGCTTCAGCATGGGGGATGCTTAGAGAGTAAACATATGGGATTACACAGACGCTACTGATGACTCAATGGAGAGCCCCCCTCCCCTTTCACACACCTGGTACAGCAAATCTGAATGCATTATACAGATTGCATTACAGGCGCTAGTAACCTCAAGACTGAACTACTGCAGTGCGCGCTATGTGGGGCTGCCCCTAAGGCTGGTCTGGAAGCTGGAGCTAGTGCAGAACGCAGCAGCTTGGCTGTTGTCCGGAGTTGCCCCTTCTCAGCATGCAACTCCTTTGCTGAGGGAACTGCACTGGCTGTCTTTTCGCTACTGGGCCAGGTTTAAGGTTCTGGTACTAGTGTACAAAGCCCAAAACAACTTGGGACCAGGATACCTGATACCATGCCAACCTGCCCAGTCACTGAGGTCATCAGATGGCATGTCCCTGGTGGTTCCACATGGACCTATGGCCCGACTGGAGTCCACCCAGAGAACGGCCTTCAATGTAGCAGCTCCATTTCTGTGGAACTCCCTGCCTGTGGAGGTTAGGCAGGCACCAAATTGTATTGCTTTCAGAGCCTCCTGAAAACTTTTATTTCAGCCATATTTTTAATGATTTTGTTTTTAACATACTGCTTCATTCTTTTCTCTGTTTTATTTTTTTTATTGTACACTGCTGCGAAATCTCCATACAGGAATATGGAGCAGTATATAAATTAAATAAATAAATAAATAAAACTATTTGGGCAGGATCATAAGAACTTGCCTTATACCAAGTTGGATCATTTGTCCATCCAGCTCAGTATTGCCTACACTGATTGGTAGCTGTTCTCCAAGTGTCCTTCCCAGCCCTACCTGGAGATGCTGGTGACCCTCTTCATGCACAGACTGGATTCTACAGCTGAACTATGGATCCCTTCTCCTTGGCTTGCAAATCTCTGAGAAACCGACAGCTCTATCTCCTTAAGCTTTCATCATCTAGTATTGTCACACGGAGCTACACATATACCCAGGCCCGAATTCGTCTACATCTTTTAAGGATGCTCATTATTAACAGCGAGCTTTTGAAATAAGGGCATAGCAAAACTAAACAACACACATGTATGCAGACCTCTTTTTTAGTATTTTCATCATGGCTCATTTTACTGTTACCTTACTTTCACAAAAACCCTGTAGCTCAGTGGTAGAGCATATGCTTTGCATGCAGAAGGTCCCAGGTTCTATCCCTGACATCTCCAGGTAGGGCTGGAAAACCTCCTGCCTGAAACCCTTGGAGAACCACTGCCAATCAGTGTCAACAGTACTGGGTTAGATGGACCAAGAAGAAGGAAGAGCAACTCCGGCGGGCTCCTGTCAGTGGGCCCCTGCTGGCATGTGGGCCCTTGGCGGGTGCCTGACCATGCCTACCCTTGACGCCAGCCATGACCACAGCTGAGCATTAAGTCTGACTCAGTATAAGGCAGCTCCACACAGCTTCCCACAGTGAGGACACAGGTTACCAGATGGAAGATGGTCTTGGCCTCCACAGTCACTTACGGACCCATTGCTAGAGTCTACACAGTCTTCTTTAGAATTTCCTCCTTTTATCCTGGAAGACAATCTTACTCAGTCACGAGTGATCGCCTGATGATGATAAGGCAGCTTCCTATGTTCCTGTGTTGGCATGGTGCTTTGAGTCCCACTTTATGGCGTTATTATTGCTACCATCTACGCAGAGCAACAACAGCAGAAGTAGAGGCAGCAGGAATACCTGGTGAACTGGGGTGGGGACTCAGAAGAGCATCGATCTGTGTCCCCCGTATCCCCCTTTGCCACTGGCTTTTAGGGATGCACAGCCAGGAAGCACATGATTCCACTGACAGCATGTTATCCATTGAGAGGGCAATGTTTTATGTTATTATTATTATTATTTTATTTATTATATTTATATCCCATCTTTTTTTTCCTGCAAGGAACCCAAGGCGGCTTACATAATCCTCCTCCTCCTCTCCCTTTTATCCTCACAACAACAACCTTGTGAGGTAGGTTAGGCTGAGAGTCAGTGACTGGCCCAAAGTCACCCAGTGAGTTTCATGGCCGAGAGGAGACTAGAACCTGGATCTCCCGAGTCTCAGTCCAATGCTCTAACCATTTGCATTTCTACCTCTGTCTCCATCTCAATCGATATATTGATATATACGGGATTTTATTATTTTGTGAACTGATTTGAGAACTCTTGTGGTTGAAAAGTGGTATGCTGCAGAATAAATATAGAGAAAGGAACTGAAGCATAAATTGCCCAATTGTGTTACTAAGTTACTCAGAGAACTCACAAATGAAAAAGGATAGAAGGATTTCCAGGCCAAATGAAGATATAGTGAAGATTGGTCCACCTAGCTCAGGACTGACTGGCAACAGCTTTCAAGGCTCTTAGGCAAAGGGATTTTCCCCCCCTCACCCTGGCAACTTTTGGGCTTTTCTGCACGAGGCTTTTAACCTGTCCACTTTACCAAGGCTTCTGCTTCCGGATTCTTTGTGGGATTAAGATCAGCTCCTTTACACATGTTTTTTTCCAGGGGTTTTCTTTCTGTGCCTTTCTATATGTTCCATTACACAACCACTAGGTGGCACTGCGGTATAGCAGAATTGTACATATGCACGAGGGTTTCATGCCACCATTCGCAGATAATACCAGACTTTCCTCGATCTAAAAAAAAAGCCGTGGAAATGGTTGCAAAGAATGGGAGATGCCCTGGAGGAAGACGACACTGTGTAAAGCACCTGCAAACTACCAAGAGCGAGTAATCACGAGTGCAGAATAAATGCCTCATGTAGAAAGCTCTTTAACTCAGCAGTGGGGAACATGTGGCCCTCCAGATGTTGTTGAACTGCAATTCCCAACAGCCCAGGTCAGAATGAAAACATAAGAAGAGCTGTGCTGGATCAGACCAAAGGCCCATCTAGTCCAGCATTCAGTTCACACAGTTGCCAAACAGATGTCTGTGGGAAGCCCACAAGTAGGACATGAGTGCAACAGCAGCTTCCCACTCATGTTATGCAGCAATAGAAGCATAATGTCCCTGTTTTGCATGCAGAATATCCCAGGTTCAAGCTCTGCCATCTCCATTTAAAAAGATCTTGGCTAGCAGAGCTACACAGGAACATAGGAAGCTACTACCTTATACTGAGTCAGACCCTGAGTCAGGTCCATCTAGCCCAGTTCTGTCGACACTGACTGGCAGGGCTCGACAGGGATTCAGGCAGGAGTTTTTCCAGCCTTACCTGGAGATGTCAGGGATCGAACTTGGGACCTTCTGCATGCAAAGCCTCTGCTCTACCACTGAGCTACAGCTCTTCCCCTACAAAAGTCTCAGGACTTGAGGAACTGCTGCCAGTCGAAGCATACAATGCTGATTCAGGTGGACCAATAGTTATAAAGCAGATTCATGTTCTCTATGAATATTTTTTTAAAAACTGAGATTAAAAATTGTTCCTTGGTCTAAGACTGAAGAGAAGACTACTGCCTGCTTCTGATGCCAGCCCACCTCTCCAACGCGCTTTCTCCCTGACTACATCCTCCAGTTTTCATAGGGTTCCAGATTTTCATATGACCTTCCACCCTTCTGATGCACACAAAGGAAAGATTCCAAATTCCCCTTTCATGGTTAATACAACTTAAGATGTTTCACCAGTTAAGAAATACTGTGCACCAGAATCCATTCGAAAACACGCTGCAGAATTTGTTAAAAGGCGCTTCCAGATGGAGGGCTCCCAGTGCTACCAAATCAAAAGGCACTGAGCAGCTATTCAGTCTTTTCTTCCTTAATGGATTTTCTGCGGTTAAAAAAGGGATGGAAGAAGCAGTGGGAAAACATGCAAGGGCTACAGATGAAAGTCGATGGCATCTGGATGCCCTCCGTAACATTTTGTGAACGAAGCAATGCGATTGCACAGTAAAAGCCTTGTCTGGAAGCACCTACAGCTTCCTGAGAGTTTTGACGGGTACAGAATAAATTAGGGAATTCAAAGCTGATCAACCAATGCGCCTTACTCCATTCCTATGGAAGCTTCCGTTTCTCTCGTTCGCTTTCCCCTGCCTCGTAATTTCTTCACTGTTGCAAGAGTGGGCGCCACTGCTACCATCGCCCCGCCAGCCCTAATTCAGAATTTCCCACGTTCTCGAAGTTTATGTTTGACATTAATGTTATTTAAACATCTCCTTATTTTCGCCCCCCTCCTCCTCCCCCTTACAAATTTCACGGCTGGGTTTCTCTGTCACACTTTCCTTCTCCTTTTTTTTTTTTTTAATGATAGTTTATTAAGAAAAGCTGACTCTACCTCCGCTTCGTCTCCTGGAACAGCTCCGGCAAATAAAAAACCCACCTCGTAGGAGACAGTTTTATTCTGTTGATCGGAAGACTGCCAGCCCGATTTATGATTGAACATAAGATCTCCAAATCTGAATTTATGCCTTGTAGCATAACGACAGGTCAACGAGATTAAAAGTATGTTCATGAGAGAGCTGTAAGGCAATTTGAGTTTCATGGTTCTGTAGTGATTGGGCATTCAGTCTGAAAAGGAAAAAATGGGAGGGGGGCAAGAAACCCCAACCAGCCTTAATAAAACACTTATAGTTCTCGGGAAATTGTCGCCTGGTAGTCTCCTTTACAAACACCCCCTCGCCATTAAGAGGGCCAGCCACCCTTTCCCCCCTCCCCTCCTAATTTCAGAAGGAGCCATCAAGGAAGATAACGGCAGTGGTAATAAATGGCCCGAATTAATGACAGAAATGCTGCCTTGTCAAACGGTCCTGACAGCGCCACTGAAAGGAGTGTGCGGGTGGGAGAGAGAGAGAGAGAGAGAGTTGGGAAGGAAGAGATCCATTCCTTGAAACCAAGGAAATCTGCTTGGAAATCTCGGCAAGCTCCAGTCTCTCCCATCTGCTTCACTGGTGAAAAATACGTAAGGCAAAATCATGACTGCACCAGAACAACCTAAATGGACTATTGTCAGTGGGGAGAAATTTGTGGCATGTTGACAACAGCCTTCTTCAAAAAGAAAAGCTAATCCAAGCAATCTAGAAGTATTTGCTTAACAAGACCACACAAAGTCTCATCACGGTGCACTTGTTCTCCTCTATTGGCATGGGAGGTTAGTGGTGGATGGCTAAGCCCTTCCTTGCCAAGTGCTACATGATCACCCTTGTGTTCCCATAACAGTTAGTCATGGTTAGTGTTCCTTACGTGTAGTTAAAAATATGGATAAATACCTAAATTACAGTTAAGGAAACCAGGATGTAAAGTCGTGTTTGGAAGAGAGTTCGCAAACCATGTTTTGTTAACCATGGTCAGTGCCAGCTCAAGGTTTTTGAAGGCCCTCGGCCAAGACACAGGCCTGTGGCTTACACTGGCTCAGCTTGTCTGAGCGTGGAAAGCTAAGCAGTGTCAGGCCTGGTTATTACTTGGATGGGAGACCCCTCTTCTAGTTTCCTGCATTGAGCAGGGGGTTGGACTCGATAGCCTTGTGTAGGCTCCTTCCAACTCTATGATCTATGAAATCTATGACACCCACAATGAGCCGCTCCCTCAGTGAGTCTACCACCTCACCACCATTGTCACCAGCTGCTATTGCTCCTCAACCTTTTCCCCAGCATTGCTACCACGTGCTTGCTTGACAGGTAGAAAGCCAGTGATCAAATAGGCAGGGGCAGCTCCTGCTCTTCCTTCCTACCCCACTGTTGTCTGGGCCAGAGTGGGAGGCAAGTTGAAATGGTGAAGAGGGAGGGCAACTCTGGGGGGCTCTTGTCAATGGGCCCCTGTTGGCGTGTGGGCCCTTGGCAGGTGCCTGACCATGCCTACCCTTGACACCAGCCATGACCACAGTTGAGAATTAAGTCTGTACCGAGCAAACTCCGTTTTTCCACCTCTGCTCTCCAGCCTTTCTGCTTGCAAGGTGATAAGGAAGTCTCTCTGTTGTCTCCTGACACATGCCCCTGGAGGAAGGGCTGAACTAAGAAAGCTACATTTCAATTTCACTCAACATTTGAGAACTTATCCAGGGTTAAGGCCACAAACCATAGCTACTGTTAACCATGCCTAAGCCGTATGTATGCAATGAGTGTGTGTGTGTGTGTGTGTGTGTGTGTGTGTGTGTGTGTATTTGATAGCCTTTTGATCTCATGTAACTTTTTAATTCTATGTGAAATTCAAACACTTTTGAATGTTTACCAAGACAAATGGGTCCCATAAATAGTTTCAACTTACTAGCGGGTTTTCTGTGCCTTTCAAACCTGTGACTGAGCCTGTCACTAGAGGAGACAGGAACTCCCTGGGCTTCAGAAATGCAGGTACCCAAAGGAACAGAGACCAGCAAATGTAAAACAATTAAATGCTGTGATCATGCAGACAAGCCCAGCCCCAGGGCCTTTTTCCGAAAAGACATGTAATTGACCACTAGCATGGTAGCCTAGCCTTTGGCAAGTAAGAATCGCCTTCAAGCAAAATTGGCCTTGTAAATCAAGGAAATCAGTGTTTTGTTATGCGGTCCCACCCCCTTTCAGGCTGTTGATGCACCACATGACTAGCAGGCCAATTTACCTGTAAAAATATTTGTGGGCTAATAACCTTTTGGTGCTTATTCACAAAGGTTGCAACTTTTGGCCTACCAGATGTCTTGGCCTACAACTCCCATCAGCCCCAGCCAGCATAGAGATGATGGGAATTGTAGGCCAAAACATCCAGAGGGCCACAAGTTGCCCACCACTGCAGTAAGAATGTGTGTCTCCACTCACAAGGACATGTAGAAGAATTTGAAAGAACTTAAAAGAGCTTATTTAAGCAGAGTTGTTGAAAAAAGTAATGGAGAGCACGTTGACAGGAAGGAAAATAAAGTAAAATATGAACGGGGGTTCTGAACAGTTAACCTGTCAATATGAAATGGGGGGGGGGGAATCACTTGTCTTGATATTCTCACCTCAGCATACTAAAATAACCTACGGTACTCTCATAGGTGTACAACACCCCCTAAATAGCATCCATCTGGATATTGAAATTTTACCTCAGGTTGACCAATTTATAGCTAGAGAAACAAATATCTAGATGAAGACCGGCCAGTCAGAAGAGTAGGCTGGGAATGTTGGGAGTCCAACACACCTGGGGGGCACCAGGTTGGGGGAGGCTGCTCTAACCACTACACTCACTGCACTGCACCAGTGTGGGTAACAGCCAAAAGGTCATGTTGGTCTCTTTTCAGGCCTGCCTGTTTAAAAAAAAAATCCAACAACAACCCTTGAGGAGATACTTTACCATCATTACCCTCCTAAAAGTGAACATCACAAACCTTTTATCTGCAGCCCAAGGCTGAAAGGATGTCTGTAGATGTTAATATAGTCCTGGAAGGCAAATTTCCTCAACCACACATTCCATGTTGTCTCTGGGTTCTCTCATGGTTTAATCTGAGGTGCATCATTTATCCAGCCTGAGCCGTACAACCTGTTTTTCCATGCCAGGACTCAGTCCAGATGAGTGCGATTCAACCTGTTCTGGAGGGGGTTGCATTCCCCCTGAAGGACCAGGTACGTAGCTCAGGGGCGCTCTTGGGTCCATCAGTGACATTAGTGGCCCAAGTGGTCTCTGGCACAGAGCGGCTTTTACCAGCTTAGGGTGGTAAGCCAGCTACGACCCTATCTGGATGTGGACAACCTGGCTGTAGTGATCCACATTATAGTAACCCCCTGGTTGGATTACTGTAACACTCTATGTGGGGCTGCCTTTGTAGACCATCCAGAAACATCCGCTGGTGCACAAAAACAGCTCAGTTAGAGTTGGGACCAGACATTATGAACGGATTATGCTGGGCCTTTCTCACCTACACTGGCTTCCAATCCATTTCCAAACCGCATTCAAAGCGCTGTTTTTGACCTACATGGCTTGGGATCTTGGGACCTTATGGAACGCATCTTCCCATATATGCCTGACCCGTCCCTTAAGGGTCATCTACAGAGGTCCTCCTCTGGGAACCCCCTCAATCTGAAGTTGAGAGCATGGCTGCCTGTGAGAGAAAGGCCCTTTTTGATGGTGGCTTCCCAGCTGTGGAATGATTTTTCCCAGGGAAGCTCACCTAGCACCCACATTGCTGTCCTTTCGGTAGTAAGCTAAGACTTTTATTTTGTTCTTCTAGACCTTTTAAGATCATGTTACTTTAGTCCCTTTGACATTATGCTCCTGTCTTTACTGGCTGTTTTAATCACCTGTGATTTGCATTGTATTTTATTGTGTTGGTATTTGTGTAGTTGGGTTTTATGCTGGGCTAAGGTTTACTGTTGGATTTTTACAATTGTATTATTGTTCAGTTTACTTATTTTAATACAAGAACTTACAGAAATGGTGGGTGGCAGGTACCGCCTAGAAGAGGCCATTCTCCATCTGGAACCTCTCCTCCACACTACAGGGTCATCTACCAGCAATTGCCCTGTGGGAAAGATCCTGATAAAAGGTTACATGTTGACTGTGTCGGTTTAGGGCGTCTGTTTTTTAATGCATTTTCTTGATGCTACTCGTAAGCTGTCTTAGAAGGATTTGTATCTTGCAAAGTTGGGATATAATTAATTGTAAAAAGTAAAATAAATTCCTCCCATCTCTCACTATGAGGGAAATGCTTTTTCTAAGAGTCAAACTACACACTGGGCGTGTTCGCACGTCATGACAACACACCCTGGTAATAAGCCACGGTGGGTGGGTTATCGTGCGAACAGCCCACAGTGCGCCCAACAGACGATTGGGCTCACTGTGGGTTATTGGCCTCCTCCCTCCTCCCTCCCCCCTCCCCCCACTTGGTCCTCCCACGGGTATCCCAGGGGACACTGTGGGAGGACTGAGTTCTCTCCCCGCTCCTATCGCAAGCCATTTCAGGCTCGTCGTGGCTTTTTTGCAGTGAAAACTCTCTTTTTTTCTGGAGATTGCGAAAGCCGGCTGTCCAGAGCTACTACACCCCCAAGCATTGCAGCTTCCTAGGATTTATTTATTTATTACATATCTATGCTTCCCAATAGCCGAAGCTCTCTGGGCAGTTCACAACAATTATACATATACCATGCATATATCTTGTATCCACATGTGCATGTCCTATCCACGAGGGGGGGGGGACTCATTATGCTTGTAGCTGGCTTTACATTGTTTTGTTTTTATGCTCAGGCTAGGGCTCTGATGGATCTCCAAAATGAACATAAATCCATCAGGAAATTTTATTAGTTGTTGGATTCCCATCATCTGTGCATTCTAGTTGCAGAAATTGAGGATCTGGCACATGCAACATGCTAAATAACCCTGCTGGTTTGAGATATTTAAGGATACTCGTTGTAGCTGGATGGTATTAGTGGAAAAAGGGAGGTTAACATGGCAGAAAGCCATTCCTGTTAACTTAGAAAGAGAATTCTAATATTCCGTCAAAACACAGCCGGCTCCCAAATCCAGGTTCGCTGCACAGCCTTGCTGCATGGCAGAAACTGGGCCATGGCTTGTTTATTGAGCAAACACGCCTCTGACAAGCAAAGAGATAACCAGGATGTGCCTGCTCTGTCTTTGTTTAATCTGCTCTGTTGTCAGGCAGGGCGGCAGGCCAGTAAAAGTTTCCCTCTTTTGCTTAGGCTCCAGAGGCGGACCAGCTTCAGAATTTATACAAATAAAAGAAGAAACTCAAAAGTGCCGGCAGCACCGATCTGATTACAGAGTCATTTATTTTCTGGTCGTTAATAATTTGTGCAATAAAAGATTGCGTGCCTTTCTGAGTTAGTAGGAGTTATTGGCACAAATTTCCCCTCCGTGCCGGTGTGAGGCTGTGCTTGGAACATAAATTATTAGTTTCTTATCGCTCTCCTCTTCATTTTTCATGCTGCCACGGCTGAATCGCCAGGAGCCAGCCCCCGAGTCTTGCTCTTATTTTATGCTGCAGGGGCGAAGCGGTAGAAGCGGTTATTCTGCCTTTTAATTATACAACTGTCTCGCACTCCAGCCCTCCCCCAGCCTTGGCAACTAAGGTGTGTGCACTGCGTTGTTGTTTGTGTGTACACAACCGCCTGCGGAGAGAGCCAGGTATTCCACCATACTAACGCCAGCTCCGCTTCTAACAAACACACCCTTGGATGACAGAAGCCGGGATGACAAAATGACAGCCTTCCACCACTCTTTCCAAGTTCTGACAAGATATCCATCTGGAATACTAGCAAGATGGGTGCATATGTTTCTCAGCAAGCCACCCTCGTGGATAGCTACGTGGGAAGGATGCCAGGGAAAGATTACAAACGCTGGCACGCAAGTTTTATGTATCTGTGGGCACTCAAACAATATGGCGCCAACCAAGAATGGGTTGACGGCAGCCAATTAGGTGACCGAGTCATGAAGGGCCAGAGTAAAGAGTTTAATCGAAACCATGGTTGCTTGGTTCTGTGCACAGAAATAGGTCCTGCAGCAACGGAGTTGTTCTGGCAAGCAGCCCACAGGCAAATGTAATGCCTGGATAAGGATCGCAAAAGAAGTCTTAACAGGTTTGAAAAATCGAACCCTGGTGGACCGGGGAAGATGCTCTACGTGCACAGAAGAATGAAGGCAGAGGGAGACATTGCTACCTTCACCGGGGTCAGACATAGGCACAGTCCTGCTGTATTTTGCTGGGGGACCACTGCTAGCCTCTCACTCCATCCATGGGCACCAAATGCAAGAGAGAGTTTATGGGCACCAAATGCAAGAGAGAGTCTCATACATTCTAGATAGCGGCTCCCTGTGTTGCTGTGTTGACATGCTTAGCTAGAAATGTGGGGAAGGGGTGAAAAGGTCCTTTAGTCGAGGGGCTCTCAGGGACTCCAGTGCTTGAATTGGGGACTTCCTGGCTTGAGGCCTGGTGAGCTGCCTGGGGCTGTGTGCACTCAGGGCTCCCTTTAGACAGAGAAGTGTGCAGGTAGGGCTGGAAAAACTCCCACCTGAAACCCTGGAGAGCAGATGCTGCCAGTCAGTGCTGACAATACTGGGCTGGATGGACCAATGCTGTGACTCAGTATAAGGCAGCTTCCTAGGTTCCAGGCAGGAAAAGCTATAAAAGGCTTTCCTGTTTGGACTGGTATTTTGCCTGAGCAATTTGCCTAGCTCTGGTGTGTTTCTTAGCTCTGACTCCTGGCTTCGTTCCTTGGCTCTGAATCCTGGCTCAACTCCCTAGCTTGACACACACACCCCACTTGGACCCCTTGTGTAACTCTTGCTCCTAGTTCCTAACTCTTGGCTCCCATTTGACAGTTGCCTATAGCTCCAGCCCGACACAGTGACCCATGGTCACAGCCCGGCCCCGAACCAGCTGCTCCTCAAAAGCGCAAGTAGCAAGAAAAGGGAGCTGCTTTGCCGTATTTCTCCACATTTGTGGCTTAGCATGCAAACTGCGGCCTGGGGAGCTGCCATCTGGACAAAACTAAAAAAAGAGGAAGGACAGTACTCTGTGAGGGATTTGCAGTGCAAAGCATACAAAACAAAACAAAAAACAGGAATTCTCATGGGAATTTTTACTCTGTTTTATAAAAGACACCAGTATGGGCTAGTACGAAGCAGACCCGGCGAGACCTGCTTCTCATCAATAAACAGAAGGAAGTGATGTGCTCAGAGCACCCCTGTGTGTGTTTATACGCCAGGCAAGAAGCACGTTCTCCTCTGTTACAAGGAGGAGGCATAATGGGAGGGGGAAAGTGGGAATGGTACACTCAGAAGAGCAATATGTCAATTCAAGATTGATGACTCAGCAGCACTTGATATGTTCTCCAACGATTATGCAACACGGTAGGTGAGTCACTGATCTTTTCAAACCGGCACTGACATCCACTACGCCGCATCTACTGTGCCCATGATTGGTTCCATGTGTCAAATATTCACAAGCTTCATCTCCGTGTTTTGTGCAGGAAAATATGTTTTGCACAGTGGCCATTTGCATCTGAGACCCACTAGGCTCTGTTTCTTGGGGCCAATCATTGTGGGATGATTTGGATGTAACCAGCGCCAGCTCCAGGTTTTTGAGGGCGCTTGGGCAAATCATCCTCAATGAGTCTACCTTTTCACCACCGTTGTCACCAGCTCCTCTTGCTCCCAAGTCCCAATCCAACGTTCTCACCATCTCACCACACTGGCTACATCACATTGTGCAGCTATTCTGTCTTTCCCTCCTTAATGGGATTTTTTTGTAGATAGATAAAAGATGGAAGAATCAGTGGGAAAACACCGGGTACACTGGGTTGTAACACTGGGTTACAAATGGAAGATATTGTCTGGACCTCCCATAAAATCCCATGAATGAAGCAGGGCAATTGCACAATAAATGCCTTCTCTAGAAGCACCTACAATCTCAAGCTAGACTTCTTCAGTGGACCCTCCCTCAAACGCATAATTTTACAGTGGGTCCAGATGTCGTCGTCATCCATTTGTAACCCTCCCGTGTTTTCCCACCACTTCTTCCGTCTTTTTTCTTACCACAAAAAATCAATTAATTACAAAAAGGTAGAATAAGTGCACAATGCCTTTTGATTTGTAGTGCTAGGAGTCCTCTATCTGGAAGTGTTCTTGGTTTCCTGGTAATTCCAGGTAGCTGCCATCCAAATACAAGGAGGAGGAGGAGCAGGAGGAGGAGCAGGAGGAGGAAGGAGAAGGAAGAGGAAGAAGAGGGAGAAGGAAGAGGAGTCTTTGTAGATCCCTGCACAACCTGTACAGAGACCCTCATCAGAGTTTGCTAAGAAGCAAAAGAGAAAACAGAGAGTGCCACATGCCTACATATATTTTTTTGCGCACACAATCCCAAGTGAGAAATTATACTTTAGGGATACTCTGCTGAGCAATAATCAAGTCGGGGGGGGGGGATAGGGAGTTTATGCTGCAAATGCCACCATCAGGTTAGGAAGAGCTTCAATAAGAGCTGAGAAACAAATGCATGCAAATATAGAGTAGGGGCAAAGGTGTCTGGTAAATGCAGTAGGGGCATTTCTGATCCTTTTTTCAGCACAAGAGGATGTGTTGAGGGGACAACGTAAGCACCCCTGCTCAGGCAATCATTCAAAGTAGCTTTCAACGCACAGCCCTTCTGGATGGTGTCTTAAGTACCCTTGGCAAGAGGCCAAGAGGAATCTGGCAATCTCCCCAGTGGTGGAAACTCTTGTAATTAGGCACACACACACATACACACTCATACACACAAACAACAAACATACACCCTTATTCATCCTTGGGACTTGCCCCACCAGACTGACCCAGCCTACATGCTTCTTGATAATATCACCCGTGAGTAAGATTGCCATCAGTCTTAGCCAGGCAGCAACTGATTGGTGGGTTTTTCATTTAAATGTATGCAAATTGTAAATTTGCCCTCTGCCTAGCATCAGGACTGAACTATGCATGCGGCCATGTGGCAGCCAGACCCAAAATGGGCAAGGGTCACGAAAAGTGAGCCGTGTCAAACCCACGTCAGTGGCAACTGGTTGTCCTATTCCGCAGGCACATGGCCACGGCCTCCTATTCCTTGTTGCTTAATATGGAATAACAAACTAACCTCTGTCCAGAGCAAAGATTCAGCTAAGTTCTCTGGCATCTGGAATGAGCAGAGGGAATGAGGGAAAGGTCTGTCCACTCTGTTATCCTGAGTCGGGGCTGCCCCACATTAGGTGGGAAGGGGAAGGCCTTTAACTCCCTCAGGCCAGAATCCTATGCATGTTTAGACAGAAAAAAGTCCTACAACTCCCAGCATGCCCCAGTCAGCCATGCTGGGAGCTGTAGGACTTTTTTCTGTCTAAACATGCATAAGATTCTGCCCTTAGTTAATTAATTGGTTAGAATTCAGTGTTCCACAACCTGGGTCCCTCAAGATGTTTTGGACTACAATTCCCATCATTCCTAACCAATGGCCTGTCTGAAATCTTGGAGAGCCACTGCCAGTCAGCGTAGACCAGGGGTGGGCAACACGCGCCCCCCTATACTCAAAAGTTGCCCACCTCTGGTCTAATGTCTGTTGGTGCTCCCAGGTCCTACAGTTCCTGGCATACCCCATCCAGCATGGCTGACTGGGGCATGCTGGGAGTTATAGGACTTTTTTCTGTCTAAACATGCATAGGATTGCATCCTCAGCCTACTAATTTCGTGTGGCTTCATGCTGTATTGACTGCAAAGCTATGTGCTGGCTAGAGAGATCTGCTCCTAGTGGCTGAAGATGCAACTGCAGGCTTCAACCACATGGATACATTTAAATTAATTTAAATTAATTAATGCAGTTTAAAAACAAAATAACCCAAAGGTGCACACCCCTTGGGTCCCCTTAGTACGCATGCCAAGTTTCACTTGTCTAGGTTTCACGGTCTTGGCACTACGGCACTGACAGATGGACGGACGGACACAGACAAGACACACATCCTCTTTTATTATTATAGATGAAAATGTATATCCTGCTTTTGTTTTTGTTGTTTTGTTTTTTTAGTCAACATGGTGGCTTACAATGCAACACTAAAATCAATCACCTATAAAAACAACAATGAGCTTTCCATAAGGGCAAGGACTCCGCAGCTAAAAATGTTTCACTATTTCAAGGAGCCTTAAAAAATGACCAGCAAGTTCAGGAATCCTAAAAGATAAAAACAAAAAACAACAACACCCCACCAAGCTAAAATGTTTGTAGAAACAAAAATGTTTTCAGGACAGGGAATTCCACGGGCTAGATGCAGCCACTGAGAAGGCCCTCTCTCGCATCCTGATAAAACAACGGACGCCAACATACGTAGCTCTTGTAGCAAGAGTCACAGGCTCCCAATAACTGTGTCCACTCTTCTGGGTGGCCTTTCGCACACTGAAGGGCGCATCCCAGGGGCTCTGAGAAGCACATGCTTGCTCAGCCTTTGATCTAAGCATTTCTGGAAATTTATCACGCCTTCCTCCATTTACTGGAGCCCTGTCTCTCTTCTTCCCCTTGCTCTCACTCGCTCTTGTCAAGGATCCATGCAGGATTTGTTTTCCTGCCACTAGCACCTGTCAAGGCCGTGCTTTCTATAAAATAAGATGGCAGGGAGCCAGCCGGGCGGGCTAGTTAAAATAATGCTACTCCAAAGATCCACTCCTGATAATTCCCCACCACAGTACGCCCCCTACCCGGCTGCAATCCATCTGTCTTCATGACCACATTCCTTGTTGGCTGAAAATCTTTCCCTCCACCCTGTGGAATGGGGAGGCTCAGTGAAGGGAGGGGGGGAGGCGGAATCGTCCCCACGTGAAAAAAAAAGGTGGGGGAGCTTTTTTTTTTTAAAAAAAACAACAACTCAGTGGGATGTTTGAGTGACTTCGCCAGGCAAGCTTAACAGCTGATGTGAGGAATTGGACCTTGGCCTGCGAGCGGAACAGGGAGTCTCTGACTGGGTGGTCTGTCCCTACAGCATTTTTCTAAACAGCCCCTGGAAACGTTGCCCGGATCCTTCACTCCAGCCTCGGCCGGGCAATCCTGTGCAGTGACAGAGAGGGTCCGCGCTCTATCAGCACAGCCCTGAACAGGAAGATAAATTAAACCAGGCGTGTGTGGCTGAGATTCACAGGGGAGGGGGGATAATTAAAATATCGCTAACATACATATATATATTTTGGTGCTTCCCTTGTAGGATCAGTTGTTTCTGCCATGCTGGAGAGAAGCAATATAGTTGCCCCCCCCCCCCTGCGGCACTTTCCTGTTAAGTGGCACGGAAGTGTCCCCACAGGCAGAAACAGAAGGCTACTTCCTTTGTACCCTGCTTGTGGGCTTCCCAGAAGCATCTGGCTGACCATCGTTGGCAACAAGATGTGGAGTAAATGGAACTTTGGTCTGCCGGTCAGGGCAGTTCTTATATTCCTGTTAGCAGTGGTGCGGTTACGTAATTTTAGACTCTGGAATTAATGGTCTTATTGCTGTGGGGGTGGCTGTTTTGATGGTCATGCGTATTTAACCTCCAAATGTGATAAGCCCGCCCTGCTGTGTTTGAGCTGCATAGCAGGGCCCTGGACATCTGCCCCAAAGTGCTGCCTTGATGGCACCATTGCTTATTAGCCATGATGGCTAGGAATAGAACCTCCATGTACAGAGGCAGTATACCTCTGGCACAAAGAATAGTGAAGGGCTGTTGCCTTCATGCCCCTACTTAGGAGCTTCCCAGAAGCATTGGGCTGGCCCCTTTGGCCATGTTACACTAGAGCCGGCGCTTCAAAACTTTCAATTTGAGCTCCGAATCTCTGGGAGGCCCTCTGCCACACCACCCTGCTGTGCATGGGTACTTGATGAAATAAAGGCACCGGGGCCCCTGATGATCTCTGTGGCATCTGTTCCCCCTGGATTAGCTGGCTTTTGGCCCACATGTGCTTTGTGACCTCCCCCCGCCCCTTAAATCTTTCTGCCTGGGTTTTCTTCTGAGCTCAAATGCCCTCCTCTCCCCTGTCCATATACCCCTTTTTACAAATAGGGGTGTCCTTAGGAGACAGGATCCTTTACAGACATACACAGAGAGACTTTAGAGCATATGTAAACTGGCATATGCAAATTTGTGCATTTTTTCTTGTCCTGTAGGCCTGAGCCCCAGATCTTCTCAGTACCTAGCACCCCCACCCCCGCAGCAGCTCCCTATTGCCTTTTGTCTCAGTTTAAGATGTTAGAGGCAACCTGCACTCTCTAATGGCTGAGGTCCAGCATACCTACAAGACTGCCTCCTCCACCCCTATCTTCCACTGCGACCAGGAATACTAGTTTAGCTACACTGTCTATGTCCCAAATCAGGACCCCAAGGGCACACAGAAAGGCTCTCCTCCTTCATTCATTCATTACATTTCTATACTGCCTAATAGCCAGAGCTCTCTGCTTTGTTTTACAAAGATTAAAACACCCTAAAAATACAATATACTAACATAATATGAAACAAGTTACATACAAAAATATAACAATTTTCAACAATCAACAATAAATCCCAGGACCCATTAAAACCTTATCATATGCTGTCAAATGCTTGGGAATAGAGGGAAGTCTTAACATAGCACCAAAAAGATGACAATGTTGGCGCCAGGTGAGCCTCACTGGGGAGAAGGTTCCATAATTGGGGGGGGGGGGACACACCACTGAAAAGGCCCTCTCCTGTGTTGCCATTCTCTGAGTCTCCCTCGGAGGAGGCACTTGGATGAGGGCCTCAGATGTTGGTCATAGTAGATCCATACTGGAAGAGGTGCTCTATCAGATCCTTTAAAGGGTCCTGAGCCATGTAAGGCTTTATAGGTCAAAACCTGCACCTTGAATTTGGCTTGGAAACGTACAGGCAGCCAGTGCAAAAGGGCCAGAATCTGTGTTATATGTTCAGACCTTCTGGTCCCTGCTATCAATCTGGCCACTGCATTTTGCTCTAGCTGCGGCTTCCAAACTATCTCCAAACTCCAAAGGCAGCCCCATGTAGACTGCATTGCAGTAATCTAACTTGGAGGTTACCACAGCATTGATTACTGAAGCCAGGCTATCCCAGTCCAGATAGGGGGATAACTGGGCCACCAACAGAAGTTGGTAGAAGGCACTCCATGCCTCTGAGGCCACCTGAGCCTCAAGTGACAATGATGATTCCAGGAGAACCCTCAACCTGCTCCTTCAGAGGGAGTGTAACTCCATCCAACACAGGTTGAACACCCTCAGTTAGGTCAGAAGAGCCACTCCCTAACAGAATCTCAGTCCCAAGGGCTAAGAGCCAGTGTGGCGTAGTGGTGAGAGTGTTGGACTGGGACTCGGGAGATCTGGGTTCAAATCCCCGCTCAGCCATGAAACTCACTGGGTGACTTTGGGCCAGTCACTGACTCTCAGCCTAACCTACCTCACAGGGTGGTTGTGAGGGTAAAATGGAGAGGAGGAGGAGGATTATGTAAGCCACCTTGGGTTCCTTTCAGGAAAAAAGGCAGGGTATAAATATAATAAATAAATAAATAAGGGAAGTTGTTAATTATACAACAGAGACGAGTTAGTGGATAAAGTGGCAGTTTCGGGAACTCTGGGGGAAAGTGACCATGTTATACTTGAGTTCTTGATTCTAACAGAAGCAAAAGCTGAGTGTAGCCAAACACGTACCCTGGATTTTAGGAAAGCCAATTTTAACAAACTCAGAACAATGATTAGTAAGATCCCATGGCATGTGACTCTCACGAGAAAGGGAGCCCAGGAGGGGTGGGAGTTTTTAAAAAAGGAAATTTTAAATGCACAATTGCAAACAATTCCCACAAGGAAAAAAGGCAGAGGGCAACAGAAGAAGCCAATGTGGCTTCACAATAAACTCAAAGATGACCTGAAAACAAAAAAGGACACGTATAGGAAGTGGAAGGAAGGACAGGCTACAAGGGAAGAGTACAGGCAGGTAGCACAGAACTGCAGGAATAGTGTCAGGAAGGCTAAAGCTGAGAATGAGCTAAGGTTAGCGAGGAATGCTAAAAGCAACAAAAAAGCTTTCTTCAGATACATGCACAGTAAAAGACAGAAGAAAGAACTGGTGGTTCAACTACGCAATGAGGATGGCAAATTGATAACAGAAGACAAAGAAAAGGCAGAAGTGTTCAATTCCTACTTCGGCTCGGTCTTCTCCCAAAAGAGGGTCTATGACCCCCCTGGCAAACCTGAAGTGCAGACTGAAGGGGCAGAATTGCAGCTTGAGATTGATAGGCAAATGGTCAAGGAGCACCTGATTACTCTGAACGAGTTTAAATCTCCAGGGCCTGATGAGCTGCATCCTAGAGTAATAAAGGAACTGGCAGAAGAACTCTCAGAACCACTGTCTATTATCTTTGAGAAATCATGGAGGACAGGTGAAGTGCCAGACGACTGGAGGAGGGCAAATGTTGTTCCCATCTTCAAAAAGGGCAAGAAGGAGGAACCTGGGAACTATAGGCCAGTCAGTCTGACATCAATCCCCGGGAAGATTTTTGAGCAGATTATAAAGAAGTCAGTCTGCAAGCACCTTGAAAACAATGCAGTGATTACTAGAAGCCAGCATGGATTTGTCAAGAACAAATCCTGTCAGACTAATCTGATCTCATTTTTTGATCGGGTAACCTCCCTTGTGGACTGTGGGAATGCTGTGGACATTATATACCTGGACTTCAGCAAAGCTTTCGACAAAGTGCCTCATGATATCCTGATTAGTAAGCTAGCTAAGAGTGGGCTAGATGGAACAACTATCAGGTGGATCCACAATTGGCTACAGAATCGGACTCAAAGAGTGCTTATCAATGGTTCCTTCTCAAACTGGGGAGAGGTAACGAGCGGGGTACCACAGGGCTCGGTCCTGGGCCCGGTGCTCTTCAACATTTTTATTAATGACTTGGATGAGGAGGTACAGGGAATGCTTATCAAATTTGCAGATGACACAAAGTTGGGTGGAACAGCTAATACTCTGGAAGACAGAAACAAAATCCAAAGTGACCTCGATAGGCTGGAGCGCTGGGCCGAAAACAACAGAATGAAATTTAATAGGGATAAATGCCAAGTGCTGCACCTAGGGAGAGGAAACCAAATGCAGAGTTACAGAATGGGGGACACTTGGCTCAACAATACTACAAGTGAGAAGGATCTTGGAATTGTGGTAGATCACAAACTGAATATGAGCCAGCAATGCGATGTGGCTGCAAAGAAGGCAAATGCAATTTTGGGCTGTATTAATAGAAGTATAGCTTCCAAATCGCGGGAAGTGATAATTCCCCTTTACTCGGCACTGGTTAGGCCTCATCTTGAGTACTGCGTCCAGTTCTGGGCACCTCACTTTAAGAAGGACATAGACAAACTGGAGAGGGTTCAGAGGAGGGCAACAAGGATGATAAAGGGACTGGAAACAAGGCCCTATGAGGAGAGACTGAAAGAACTGGGCATGTTTAGCCTTCAGAAGAGGAGACTGAGGGGAGATATGATCGCACTCTTCCAGTATTTGAAGGGATGTCACACAGAGGAGGGCAAAGATCTCTTCTCGTTCATCCCAGTTTTCATGACACGGCATAATGGCTCAAGCTTACAGGAACCTAGCATTCCACCTAAACATCAGGAGAAAATTTCCTGAACGTGTTCGAAGCAATAAGACAATGGAATCAACTACCTAGGGAGGTTGTGGCCTCTCCACTCTGGAGGCATTCAAGTGCAGCTGGACACAGACATCTGTCAGAGAATGCTTTGACCTAGATTCCTGCATTGAGCAGGGGGTTGGACTCGATGGCCTTGTAGGCCCCTTCCAACTCTACTTTTCTATGATTCTATGATTCTATGATTATACAGTAGAATAATTAACACCTTCCCTTAGCCCTTGGGCTGTTGGGGGTTGTGATGTTGAACCATAATAAATAAACAACAAAATAAATTACTGGGGTGCCCCTTCAGCCCCTTCCCTGGAGATAAGGCCATCTCCATGCAAATGGCGTCACTTTGCACTATCTATAGCAACCCTTATCCAAAGCTCTCCAGGCTTCTGACAGGCATTAATTGATTACGCTTCCCATCAATACTCCCAGGAGTTAAGTGACTAATGGCCAAGCAAATAGGGCGGGGGGGGGGGAAGGGGGGCACCAATCCCTCTCCTGGAATATTTATTTGGATAGCAAAAATGAAATCTTTGTAGTCAGGGTTGTAGAAGTAAATTTGACTAGGCTTCAGTTTAACAGAAAGGTCTAGAAAGGCAAGTCAGACCTTTCCTTGGCCTTCCAAGAACATGCCCTGACAAGTCAGACCTTCCATGAACAACCCTGAGGGCAAATCTCTCATGTGCCTAGCCCTAGCCTCTGCTCTGTTATGCTACTGAGTGAGCCATCTCCCCCTTGCAAAAGACTGCATTGAGCAGGGGGTTGGACTCGATAGCCTTGTAGGCTCCTTCCAACTCTATGATCTATGAAATCTATGACTGTACTGATTACCTTATGTAAAGCCATGATGGCTGGAAGATGGGCCTAGGTGTTTCCTTTTGGAATTGTCTTGTTTAGTTGTACTGACTCATTGTTACCTGATCTCCCTGTGATACAATTCAGTATAAATGAATTGTATAAGTGTCTCCCTTTCAATCTTGTGGGCATTCCTGACTGTGCTCTTCACTAATAAACTTTTCCTCTCTAAGCTCTCAAAAACACAAGAAAGTAGATCAATTTTTCCACAACAGGGTTGGCCCAAGACATTTTCATGTCTGATGTGGAGAATCCAGACACACACACACTGGCCATCATCCTTGCAGTGATGCAACAGGAGCAAAGCTTGTGCAGAAAAACTTCCCTATGGATTTTACCCCACATGGGTCTGATCTTGGTGTCCCACTCTAACCGCCACCCAAAAATCTGCAATTTTGAGGCAGCTGCCTTGCCTCATGTTAGGGCCAGGGATGGGGACTCGGACTCGAGGACTCGACTCATGAGTCGGACTGAATCCCCCCTCTGACTGGAGTCCCAATATTTTTAATGGGACTCAAGACTCGACTCGGGACTCGAGACCAAGGACTCGTGTTCCAAAACCGTGTTCCTCAAATGCAACATGGATAGGCTTTAGGAAGTACAGCAAGTTTATTTTTTAAAATCATTTTCCTAAAATGCAACCTTTCAGACATTTTGGGTTTGTCTGCCCGGTCTGTTCTTGCCAAAATCAGTTGCAGAGTTTTGAAATAAAAAGGCACACTTGTGCCTAGAATTTATTTAAGCCACACATCTGAAATAGCCTTATTTTGTTGGGGAAAAAAACTCATTGATTTTAATAGGGACTCGTGGAGTCAGCTTTGGGAGGGACTCGTGACTCGTGAGTCACCATTTAGGACCAAGGACTTGGACTCGAGACTCGGATCCAAAGACTCGTGACTCGACTCGTGACTCGAGACCAAGGAGTCTTCAACATCCCTGGTTAGGGCCACAACTATCTGGTCACATCTGCATCTCCCCCACGCCCTTCTGCCCCCATCACACTGTTTTGCGCGTGCTTGCTTGCTACCAGTCACACAAAGCAAATTAAATGCTGAGCAGGCTTGTTTGTCCTGCAGAATGCTGCTTCCGCCCCGACGAAGAACCCTGTCCATCTCCAAAGTCTGCATCTTCTTTACCAACATAAACTAATATAAAGAAGAGGTTTAGGTTCGCTTACTCAGGACGCAGGATGTTCTGAAAATGTATGTAGGACAGTTGCTGGCTATTTAAAGAGTGAACGCTAAGCATAAAATTGACCTCGCTTTCCTCTGCACAGAATGATACATGGCCTTACCCTAAAGTGCATTCTGTTGCGGGGGTGGGGGGGATTGCATTGCCTCTCATGCTCCCAAACCTGCCTCAGCAGACGTCACCCGCATCTCTCTTGGGAGAGAAACAGGCCATGATTCATGGCCAAGCGGTGCTGCTCTTAATAAGGCATTTCAGGTTCCACAAGGCCCTTTGTTTTTTCTGCTCTACTTTTGTGCTCTCCCCCTAACTGGCATTTTGCACACAGTTTCATCACAGTCTGGCATCTTCCTGCCACTGTATCTCTGCCATTCCCTTCCCATCCTGCTTGCCCAGAACACTGGTAGCATACTGTACCCTCCGACCTCACTTGCCAGTCCCTTTCTGCCACATTCAGCATGGAGCTCATCAGAAGGCAGCCTCAGCATTTTATCTATATCTATCTATATTTATATATGCATTTATAGACTTCTTCAGAGATTCAAAGCCTTCAAACTTGGGTACAAAATAAAAGAAACCAAATATAAAAACAAACAAGCAGAGAACATCACCATGAAACATTTAAAATATAAATAAAATACAAGGAGCCACAGAAGATCTCAAATAAACCAACAATTAAAGGCTAATCAGTAACACAGAGCTTGAACAGCAGCATCACTCAAGATCAAAAGCCTAGCAGAACAAACAAAAAGTGTTGATGGCTTAACAAAATCCTTGCATGGCAGGGGGGAATAGGGGAAAACATAGAAACCTCCATCTGGAGGAAGTCCCACAGCTTGGGTGCCACCACTGAAAAGGCCCTGTGCAAGTCTATGATTCTATGATTCTAAGTCATAGAATCATAGAATTCTACCATATCTCAAGGAGCGCCTCCAGCAACATCAAGTAGGCCGCTCAACAAGGTCTGCCACGGACGGCCTTCTCCTTATCCCATCAGCCAGAGCAGCCAGGCTGGTGGGTACTAGGAAGAGGGCCTTCTCTTGCGGCCCCCACATTATGGAACTCCCTCCCTAGTGACCTTCGCCATGCCCCCTCCGTGATGAGCTTCCGCCGTGCATTAAAACATGGCGTTCAGGCGGGAATATGGGGTGGGTTAGGTTTTAATTAGATTTTAATATTGTTTTAATTGTTATATTTTATTGTGTTGTTGCTGTATTTTAATTGTACATCGCCCAGGGTGGCCGGGTGACCGGCCAGATGGGCGATTGATAAATATAATAAATAAATAAGTCACAGCCAACTGAAACTCAGATGGAGGTGGGTTGCCTCAATAGGCAGGCAGGTTCATACAGGAGATGGCAGTACTTAACATCTCCTTTCACAAACTGTGTAGGGCTTTAAAGATGATAATTAGCACTTTGAATTGTGCCTAGAATTTCAGAAGCATGTTAGCGTGATGTTAGGGAACCTGGATTGTTGCTCCAAAACAAGCCAAGGTTCGTAAACCAAGAACAAATCATGGTTTGTGATCCTGGCTTGTAAGTGGTGCAATAAGCCAGGAATCCTTGTTCAGACAACACACTAAACAAACAATTCCTGGTTTGTTTAGCAGTCATGCTAGTGGGGAGGAACAAAGCAGGAATGAATGAGCTGTATGTATTAGCATGCAGCTTGTTCACACTAAGCCAGGACTCTCCGGAATCCTGGTTTACCCTCCCATGCTAAGGCAGTCATCTCAGTATACCTCAGTATACCATGCTAAGGTGGCAATCTTAGTAGACCTTGCAACAGCCTAGTAGGGTAGCCCAGTATTACCCCACATATTGAAGATGGTATGGAGGGGAAGCTGAGAGAATTGTGACTTGCCTAAGGCTACCTAGGAAGTTCATGGCTGATGGACAATTTGCACTGGAATCTTCCAGCTCATGGCTCACTCTCATAGCCCTTATAAACAGGGAGGGTGGAGAGATTGAGTGCGCTAGAACTTGGGGAGGGGGGGAGGTCACTGAACAGTAATGGGTTCAGGGCTGACAAAAGGAAGTATTTCTTCTCAAAATATGTAATCAACTTATGGAACTCCCAACCACAAGATATTGCAGTGGCCTCTAGCTTAGATGGCTTTCAAAAAGGTTTAGACAAATTCAGAGATGGGTGATTCTATTGATGGGTATTAGCATTATAATAACCAAATGGAACTTCCATGCTCAGAGGCAATCTACCTCTAGATATTGGGGGCAAACAATCAGGGAAGGCTGCTAGGGACAAAGCTGCTGGGAGCAAACAATCAGGGAAGGCTGCTGGGGACAAAGCTGCTGGGGGCAAACAATCAGGGAAGGCTGCCATTGCCATGTCCTACTTATGAGCTTCCTAAAAACTGGCTGTGGCTGGAAACTGAATTCTGAACTCCACAGACCTTTGCTCTGACCCAGCAAGGCAATTGTTATGTGCCCTTCCATGTACTGATATGCACAAAGTAAAGGACTAGAGGGGGAGGGGAGCGCCTGTTGTCCCCTTACCCCTGCCACCACTCCATGTTTTTTCTTGGCTACATGCCTGTCTCTAACCCACTGCCATGACCCCATCAGCTTTCTCAGCCGTAGCAGCCGCAGCTGGAGTCACTGGGGATGTAGAGCAGAGACTGTGATGAAGCCGGCGGCAGCACATTTCAATTAGCAAGGCCGCCCCAAAGCCGCCTCCTATGTGAGTCATTTGCCATTCCAGCAGCAGAGAGAGAGAGACAGAGAGAGAAACAGAGACAGAGCAGAAACAGCTGGATTAAAACCAGATTCCTCCATCACAGCTCCGTGGGGTTAAACCTTGCCTTTTTACATATCCAAATAACAGACACCCTGCAAAAATGCCAAGAAGACAGATTGCTGAAAATTCCTTGTGAGATGAACACAGGCCCAACAGGGCAGCTCCCACTCCCAAAACCAACCGTTTACTCAAGACTTAAATAGGACTTCCCACCCCCACCCCACCCAGCACAAAAGGTGATGGACATACCATAATCAGGGAAATCTATTTTCCAACTGGTTTGCAGTGGGGAGGGGGAAAGAATTGTTGTTGGTTCTTCCTTTGTGCAGTTGCACAATTACACCATTTTTAGTTTCTTCCAAGAAGGGTTTTTGCTTTTTGTTGTTTTTTCAAAGAGGAAAATCTAGGAGGGGGACACACAGGAGGTTCGCGCCCATACAACAGCATTGCCCTGAAGTGTTTGGATATTATGAAACATGGAAAGCCCAAGTTAGATTCCAATGAGTTAGACAGCCAATGTGGCATAGTGGCCTAACTATGCCTAACCTAACTCACAGGATTGTTGTGAAGATAAAATGGAGCGAGGACATCCACATACAACTCTTTGAGTTCCCTGGAAGAAAAGCAGGATATAAAAGTAATTAATGATCCATTCCAGAGTAGATGAAGGCCAACAGTGAATTCATTGTACATGCAGTCAACAGTGAGAACCAGTACAGAACCAGGATACGGTGCAGAAGGTATGCCCAAACCAGTACCAGCTCCAGGCTTTGGAGGGCCCTTGGGCAAGACACCGTCAATGGGCCCACTCCCTCATTGAGTCTACCTTCTCGCCACCATTGTCACCGGTTGCAATTGCTCCTCATTCTTTTTCCATTGCTACCACTTGTTTGCTTGACAGGCAGAGAACCAGGGAGCATGTAGGCAATGGCATCTCCGGTCCCTCCTGCTCACCACCTGAGATGTCTGGGCCAGAGCGAGAGGCAGGTGTACAAGCAAGTGTGCAAAGGTGAAGAGGAGGAGCAACTCTAGGGGGCTCTTCCTCTTGTCAGTGGGCCCCTGCTGGGGTGTGGGCCCTCGGCAGGTGCCCAACCATGCCTACCCTTGACACTGGCCCTGGCCCAAACAATCATTCTGTGAAGAAAAGAGCCTTTGGGGTATCTTGAGATCTCTGGGGGTCTTGGTTCCTTTTGGGTAGGAAAGGGTGGGGGTGTGGCGGGTCAGCCAGACCCCCCTTCCTCCACACATTCCAATACGGATTTATATCAGTTCAATTGTGGATGTCTGCAGCCTCTCAACTACAGTAATACCTTGGATTGCAAGTAACTTGGTTTGAGAGCGTTTTGCAAGACAAGCAAATTTTTAAATATTTATTTAATATTTTTTTTACTTTATATACAAGCGACATCTTGCAATACAAGTACTGTAGTACGGCTTAAATTAAAAATCTCTGTACAAATTTTTTTGGGGGGATTTCGTTTTGATATAAGAGTGATTTGGATTACAAGCACGTTTCCAGAACGAATTATGCTCTCAATCCAAGGCATGACTGTAATCTAGCACTGTGTCTGCTTTACTTCCCCCCCCCCCCCGAATTAAAATTGACAGCACACTTTACTCTTAATCCTGAAAAGGCTCTTTCACGAAGCATATAAGAAATACCGGTACCCACTCTCAGAGGAGCCTAACTACGTTGCCTCTGCATGAGTCGTCGTTTTGTGTGTGCCTTCTCTGAGGGCAGGAAATTCTACTGCCTTTCTGCAACAGGCCCAATTGTGAATGCTCTGGAGCACAGCGGTTAAACATGCAGAGATGAGGTGGTCAGCCTCCTCTATGAATGTTTGCTATAGTCTCACAGTTTCCATTATTTTATTAGTTTCATTTCTCATAGCACTCTAGCAGTTCTTCAGTGGCACACTGGCATGTCCAAGCACAGAATTGGAGAATTACTGGTCTCGCATCCTGCCCCAGGGAAAACGATTGGACCAAGCTTTCAACAATACATCAGTGTGATTCTACAGACCAGGAGAGAAGCTCTAATGATGGACAATCCTGTTGCTTTATTATTTATTTATTTATCTAAATAAATGTCTAGGTCTAGGCTGCCCTTTAATCCAGACTGATTCCAGGGCACTGTACAGGAGTAAGAAATGTATTATGGCGCCATGGTTACCATTTACTTCCTATGCTTAAGCCCTTCAAACTTCTGATCAAATTCCAACCAAATACAGTTGCCTATATTTTTTCTGAGGGGTAGTGCAATCCAATGAGGCTGCCCATAACCCTCTGAACTCGGAGGATTGGGTATCCTATCGAGGACAGAAGGAGCACGGACGCGAAGTTCGCCTCTGTGCTTCTCTCGCCCTGCAAAAGACTTAGACGGCCAATTTTGGCCATCTAAGTCTCTTGCATCTGCTCGCAAGGAGGACAGGCTGAAGCACTGCTAGGACGCATCGTATCCCAGTGGAGCCTCACTCCTCCCCTCCACCACCACCCCAGAATGCCCACCCAGCACCGGCGCTGAGGTCGGTCTTGCGAGCTCCGAGAATCATCCGGCGTGGTTCTTTCTGCACCAGCTTTGAGGGAGGAAGGGCGAATGCTCCGAATCGGAGTCCCAGCTCCGACCTCGGATCACGTTTCCAAGGTCAGAGCTGGGACTCCAAATTATCCTATGGCTGTATCTAGCAGCCATAGGATTGCACCCTAATACACACAAAATAACACACACTCACATATGCTCCTTTTATATGCTGTATAAATTGTATTTTTATTCTTTCATTAGGTATTATTATTATTATTGATGATGATGATGATGATGATGATGATGATGATGATGATGATGATAATAATAATAATAATAATAATAATAATAATAATGATGAATCACCCATCTGGCCAGACAACCGGCCACTCTGAGTGATGTACAATCTAATAAAATACCGGGGGACACACACACACACACAGTATAAAACACAATTAAAAACAGTACAAAACTTAAAAATCCTAACCCACCCCATATTCCCGCCTGAAAAGCCACATTTTTAATGCACGGCGGAAGCTAATCAAGGAAGGGGCATGGCGGAGGTCACTGGGGAGAGAGTTCCATAGATTGGGGGCTGCCACAGAAAAGGCCCTCCTCCTAGTCCCCACCAGCCTGGTTTCTCTGGCTGATGGGACAGGGAGAAGGCCGTCCGTGGCAGATCTTGTTGAGCGGCCTACTTGATGTTGCTGGAGGCGCTCCCTGAGATAAACTGGACCGGAGCCGTACAGGGTTTTAACGGTCAACGCCAACACCTTGAATTCGGCTCGGCAAACAACTGGTAGCCAGTGCAACTCTTTGAGCACTGGAGTGATGTGATCACGCAGTTCCTACTTACCGGTAGGCTGTTTTACTGTACATGTTCCATACGCGTATCGGTTATAGACTAAGAATGATAAACAATTAATTCCTTTGTTTATTTAGAGATCTTGATTTATTATTATGTATATTCTTCTTTTTGTTGCCTTTATTTTGTTAACTTTATTTTGAAATAAAATAAAATAGAATTATTTAAAAAAATCAACACAATATATCACATCAGCTTTCACGTAACAATAAGAGACAACAAAACCTTAAAACTTTAATCCAGACAGACAGAGGTAATAAAAACAATTTAAAATGCCTGGGCAAATGAAAATATCTTGGCCCTGCGCCAAAAGGATTGCAAAGTTGGTGCCAGTTGAACTTCCTTAGGGAGGGTGTTCCAAAGTTGGGGTGCCACCACTGAAAAGGCCAAAGTGGCAAATTTGCTTGCAAATACACACACACACTGTAACAGGAGGGGGAAATAAAATGTCCAAAACATCATTCGAAAAATCTCTTTGAAAAAGATATTTTAAAATTTTGGTCCTAGCATATCAAAGTTCAAGCAAAAAACAGCAGCAATTACTTTCAAAGCATAACAGAGGTCATGGGACATAACATCTATGGCACTGATTTCCAAACTGTGTTCTGGTAAACCCCGGAGTTCCCAGAAAGCCTATCAGGGTTTCCTTGAGGAGGAGATTAGTACAGCCAGACAAGCTTTCCAGAAAGACAGCTTGTCTACTGTTATCAGCCTTCAAGAGTCTGCTGTGGCAGGATAGTCTGGGTTGCAGGGTTGCCATCTTTTCAAAATTGGCCCTGTCACTTTATCTCCATGTTCCACCAAGTACGTTTTTGCCTATCAACTAAGTCTTAGGAGAGGCATTTCAACCTTTAAGAATGGGGGGGGGGGACTGCACAAAAGCTGGGAAACCACCCAATGATCAGGGGTTGGGGGAAAGGGGGGCAGGGGAAGGGGGCATGGCCAGCTGGAGAACCCTGGAAGGCTGGGTTGGGACCCCAAGAGGGCCCGATCTGCCCCCCAGGGCCCGATCTGCCCCCCAGGGCCCGAGGTTCCCATAATTTAAATAACAGCTTCTGGGGACAAACAAGGGAGGACTGTTGCCGCCATGTCCTGCTTGCGGGCTTCTCATTGGGATTTGTCCTGCTTGCGGGCTTCCCATCCCTTTGGCCACTGTAGGAAACTGGTTGCTGGACTTTGGTCTGACTCAGCAAGCCTCTTACGTTTCTTGACAGTAGGAAGCTTGAAAGCCAGGGGCCTACAGAACTGTCGCTCTCTCCTCAGGCCTCTCCTTTAAAAGGGAGACCTCTGTGGGAGGCTCCTTCTGGGAACAGGGTCTGGATTTGAAGGGGGGAAAAAAGCCCTATGTAACATAAGCCAGGTGACCTTACAGGAAAGCCAGGCGTGTCACCTGAAACGCTGGCACCATCCCACAAGGCAGAGGCCTCTAGCAGGGTCTGAGTCACCTCTGACTCACCTGTTAGGGGAAGGGTGGGCCTTCCCAATCGAGTTAAGGGGAGGACAGCAAGGAGGAGAAGGGTTTTGCCCTGCCAGATTTGTAAGATAAGAGATCCTTGGGTGGAGCAACTCTTTCTCAACTTATTTCTTAACTGCAAAGAGGTTCTGGAGCTCAAGCATGCCCAGCAGCCATATCCTCCTATGACAATTGCAGTGACAGACAGTGCATATTTTCAAACTACCCTGTTTTGCTAGGGATAGTCCTCCCTTTTCAGCCCCAGTTTTTGCTTTTGCGGGAATACCTACCGGTAGTTAAAATCTTGCAAGTGTTCGTTGCCGGTGTTATCATTCTTCGGGTTTGCCCCCCCCCTCTTTCTTCCTCAACCTGAGCCTCCTAGAAAATTACAATTTGAAGAGGTACATGCACATCAATGCATGTGCATGAACACTAAGGCTCAGGCACGCATGAACACTAAGGTGATTCCTAATGGCGAAGCTTTTTAGATCACTGCACTGCTTGATTCCTCTTATGATTTTAGCCTCTGCTTTGTTCTTGAATTGTTTTATTCTTGTGCATTTTAAAATTATTTTATGTATGGGGGTGGCGGTTGAATTTTATTCGTATACTTAACATTTTGAACATTGCCCATCATTGCAGGGGTGACTAACAAATTGACTGGAAGTGCAATCCTATGCAGGTTTAGACAGGAAAAAAGTCCTACCACTCCCAGCATGCCCCAGCCAGCCATGCTGGCTTATGCATGCTGGGAGTGGTAGGACTTTTTTCCTGTCTAAACATGCATAGGAGTGCATAAATAAATAAATATACATTAAGAGTAAGGCAGGGGTCAGCCTGCCATGTCCTGCACTGCAGATGCTGAGATATATTTGAACAGTTCGTAACATATTGTCAGACAATGATGGCTTGTGATCTGTCTCATTCACCCCACCACCACCACCAATAGATCTGTAACCAAAAGAACACACACAGTCTTGGCTAGTGCAGAAAAGTAAACGAGGAAACTGCTTACTGGAGGGAAGGGTGGCTAGGACAGTGATCTAGGGTATGAGAACAGGGGTGTTCCACAAGCGCGCCTATTTTAGACTGTGAAATGTTCCAGGCATCGGTGTGAAACGACATATGCAGTGGAGGAGAGAGGCGGCAGGCAGGAGAGCTGGGGTGCCTTATGCTCCCCCTTGTCCACTGCTTCTCTCCCGCACTGCACCCTCCCGTCAGCCGCTTCCCCCCCCCCCCGATAGACACAACAAACACACATTTTGGAATTCCAGCCGAGGAAAAACAGCTCCTTTCCTTCCAATAACGTTCCCCCTGCGCCTCAGACATCTCTTAGACCAGCCTCCCCCAACCTGGAGCCCTCTCAATGTGTTGGACAGCCAACTCCCATCATTCTCAGCCAGCATGGCCATTGGAGTTGCAGTCCAACACATCGGGAGGGCTCCGGGTTGGGGAACAGGCCAGCGCCAAGGGTCAGCATGGTCAGGCACCTGCCTAGGGCCCACACTCCAGTAGGGGCCCACTGACAAGAGCCCCCCCCCCTAGACTTGCTCCTTTTCTTCACCATCGCAACCTGCTTCTTTACCCACCTCTCGTTCTAATCCAGACAACAGTGATGGTGCAAAGGAGGAGCAGCAGATGGTTGCTGCCTACTTGCTCACTGGCTCTCTGCCTGGCAAGTAAGCAAGTAGTAGCAATCAGGGCCAGTGTCAAGGGAAGGCATGGTTGGGCATCTCTCAAGGGCCCACACTCCAGCCGTGGCGCACTGATACAAGTCCCCTGGACTTGCTCTTCCTCTTCACCATTGTAACCTGTATTGCTCACCTGCCTCTCACTCAGGCCCAGACAATGGTGGTAGCGAGGAGGAGGAGGAGGAGCAGGAGGAGCAGGAGCAGGAGGAGGAGGAGGCAGGAGCAGGAGGAGAGGCCACGGCCTACTTGCTCCCTGGCTCTCTGCCTGGCAAGCTAGCCAGTGGTAGCAAGGATGGGAGAGAGGAGCAAGAGAGCCAGTGGCAATGATGGCGAGAAGGTAGACTCACTGAGGGAGGGGGCCCACTGAGGGTGTCTGAAAACCCAGAGCCAGTACTGTTGGGGAAGGCTGTCTTAGTCGGCTCTGATATCCAGTTTGGTCCTCAGAGACGCTTTAAACAAGACACGAGACCCCTCGCTGAACGACACCCTGCAGGCCTGCATCAGGATGAGCACGAGAGAGGATTTTTCGGGAAAGGAGGTGGGTTTCCCGACTACACCTTACGTCCAGGTTCGACCGGAACGTTGATGCCTGCAAGCTGGGCAAACCCTCAGGACAGGAATCATGAAAACTCCCTCCTGGAGAGGTTGGCATGCACAGCTGGGCCGGGTGGAAGCCGCCTGCCCTGCCAAGCCTCCCAGCCTATTTACTAGACCAGAGCTCGCCTCAGAGAAGATTCCAGATGCTCAGCACGAGACCAACAGGGACGTTTATTCCCCCCCCCCCCCTCCTGGGATATTCCTCCTATGCTGCCATTATATGGCCCTACTGTTCCCACGTTTTTTTTCAGGAGAGAGGATGGGAGAGAGTATTCCCTGGAGTTCTCAATGTGCCCCCCCCAATCGTGGGAGTGATGGGGGCGTTGAGTGACAGTAAGCAGCCAGACTAGATTCAGCCGGCTACTCTCCCCTTGGAGACTTTGCTGGAGAACTTTGCCCTTTATTTGCCGGGGTTAATATCTTCCTGTAGAGCAACGGTAACTCCTCTATCCTGATTAATCCTTCTTCCTAACAACAGACAAACTTTGAAAGTATCACATCTTCACTCTCCGCCACATCTCCAGGTTGAAATGCAGCATTATAAAATGTGTGGTCTTCCCTGCGATCTTCTACTGTGCCTCACTAGGAAAGATAAGTGAATGCTCTTCGGATCTCTTTGGAATAGGGCTTGGCAGATCAAGCTGTTTCCCCGCTTCAAACCCAATTCCAAATATGGACCTGGTCACACTCCCAATGATGATGCTACTGGGAGATCAATGGGGTCCGTATACCTCTCCCCGCTCCCCTGCAAGCTCCTCACCTTCCTGTAAGCCCCTATATCAGGGGTGCAGAACGTCAGGCTCAGGGGCCAAATCTGGCTGGCTTGGGGTCCCAGTCTGGCCCCCTGGGGTTCCCTAGATGGCCACACCCCTTCCCCTGCCCTGCCCCCTTTCTCCCAACCACCAATCGATTGGTGGCTTCCCGGCTCTTGTGAAAATATTTCCCCCATTCTAAAAGGTTGACATGCCTCTCTTAAGGCTTAGTTACTGGCAGGGAGAGCATTAAGCTAAAAGAGGCTGGTATTTTTGGTAGGGATGTCATAGAAATCCACAACGAACTCAAACGAGTCCGAATTCCTCAAAGTCTGCCCTGCAGATTCTGCAATGGACCGGTTTTCCCAAGTCACGTGGAGTCCTTGGGACTTGCAGACCGATTTTTTTTTTTTTTACTTTATGTAATACCGGTAAGTGGCAGCAGCTTAGGCACCTGCGAGGGCCACAGTGAAAGCCTCGGAGGCTTACAAGCGTTTTAACGAGAGCTGCGGGGGGTGGGTGGGTGAACCTGGGACCTGAGCTTTGGCTCAGCTTCGTGACTCACCACCAAAGGTGTGAATCACCCCCACTGCAGATGAGTTGTCTGAGATGAAGGCTTTGTGGTGCATGACCTTTGATGGCAGCTTTGGATAAGCCAGGTCTTTACTTGGGTCATATTAACAGTCGCTGGGTGATGCTTTAAAAGTAAATAGCAGGAGTCTGGGCAGGGGGCGATTGGGACCAGGTGAGGGAGAGGGAGGGGTTCAGCTCTTTCCTCCTGGCTGTGGTCGGGATCAGGGACCCCGTGCTTACTATTTGTATTGGAGCAAATGGGAGCTTTTTTACACAATGCAAAGAGCAAGCGCAGAAGGCTCGATCCAGCTCAGGACCGCCATGCAGGGCCGGCGTCAAGGGTAAGCATGGTGGGGCACCTGCCGAGGGCCCACACCCCAGCAGGGGCCCACTTACAAGAGCCCCCTGGAGTTGCCGCTCCTCTTCTCCATTGCAAGCTGCTTGTTCACCTGCCTCTCGCTCTGCCCCAGCCAACGGTGGTGGCGAGGAGGAGGAGCAGGAGATGCCACTGCTTCCTTGATCACTGGCTCTCTGCCTGCCAAGCAGGCAAGTGGTGGCAATCAGGGCCGGTGCCAAGGGTAGCCACGGTTGGGCATATGCCAATGGCCCACACCCTAGCAGGGGCCTCCTGGCACCATTTCAATCTACTTGTTCGCCTGCCTCTTGCTCTGGCCCAGACCATGGTGGTGGTGAGGAGGAGGAGGAGGAGGAGGAGGAGCCACTGCCGACTTGCTCACCGGCTCCCTGCCAGTCGAGCAAGCAAATGGTTGCAATGATGAGGACGAGGATGAGGAGCAATAGCAGCTCCTCAATGGCAGCTGACAATGGCGGCGAGAAGGTCAACTCACTGAGAGAGGAGGCCCATGGAGGGTGTCTTCCCCACCAGCCGTCAAAAACCTGGAACTGGCACTGCCACCACTCTGGGACATTTTTAATTCCCCTTTCCATCTGCCCTGCTAAAGATGCTCCACATCCAAGGTGAGCTTAAGGCCATAGAAACCCAGTTGTCCTTTACTTTTTACTCAAGACCTGCCTGACCTTTCCCTCCTGGTCAAAAGTATTTCCAATATGGGACTGAGATATGTTCCATCCCATGCGGCTAGTTCTGGTTAATAATCCAGCCGCCCTTTATTTTGTAATAATGTTTCCAGCAGCTAGCCTTCAAATGCAGCCCCACATGGGACACACTGCAGTAGTCTAGTCTGGATAGTCCAGGGGTAGATCACCTTTTGGGGCCTGGGGGGCACATTTGGCAGTTTGAGAAACCATCCAGGGCACCTTCACAAAACAGCTGCCGTGGGAGGCGTGGCTAGTCACAAAGGGCAAGTAACCTGCGCAGAAGACTGAGTTCGAGGCAGAGATGGCTCCCAGATGGCTCCCCAAGCCCCTGCAGATTTCCTGGTGCTTCCCCTCTGCACTGGCTTCTTAGAGCCCCCAAGCTGGCTTCCCAACGGCTCTCTTTAGCCCACCACCACCCTGCCCAGCTTCCCAGACAAAAGTGACCTTTTCTCCCCTTCTTTTTATCTATGGTTGGGAGTGCTGCAGAGGAAAGCATCAGCCGACAGACACCCGCCATCTTCACTTCCTAATAATGCCCATCTTCATTTCCTAAGAATGCCTCTGAGCTCCACGTGTGGCCCAGAGGCATTCATGGGAAATGAAGATGGCAGCTGCTGGAGGCCCTCACATGGCTTTGAGGCGATCCCTGCAGCTAGTAAGAAAATTTGTTACTTTAAAAAAAAAAAAAAAGTGGGAGAGGTGGGGTAACCAAGAAAAGTGTCCGGGGCTGCCTAACCCTAGAATAGTCTATATCACAGGTGAAGGTAGACCGGGACCTACAGATAGATCTCTGGACACTTCACAGTAGATTAGCAAGGATGCCTGGTTCCCAATTGTTTCATGGTAGAAGCAACAAAATTATCCTCCCACCCTCAATTACGCTGCTGAAATTTAGGAAAGCTTTGGGTAACCAGCAGTGGATTTTTGTGTGGAAGGATTGTGAGCTCAGTTCACTTCTGGTTATCAAAACAAATTCCTGGGCTCAGATTTCTTTAATTCTAAGCATATTTCTCATGCATCAGGCTCGAGGTGGTGGATCTCAGAGTTCTATTAAAAAGCAATGTAGATCCTGCAAGCCTGACGTCTGCCCACCAATAGTTTATATAGGTCTTTTGAGTCTTGGAAGTGCTCGACATCCCTTATCGTAGCATCCTTACAACAACCCTATAAGGTAAGTCAGTATTATCACCCCTGAATTGGAGGGTGATGCTGAGAGAAGGGGAATGGCTTGGTAAGTTCATGGCATATTTTTATAAGGGGTTTCCTGGTTCGCAACCAGGGACAGTCCACTAGGGCTGAAGCCTCAAATTTTTCATTTGGAGCCCCAAATCTCTGGGAGGCCATCTGCCCCACCACCCTGCTGTCCATGGGCACTTGCTGAAATAAAGGGACAGGGGCCCTGATCCCCCTGGATTAGCTGGCATCCCTTTTTACAAATAGGGTTGTCCTTAGGGGACAGAGTCTTTTAAAGACACATAGAGAGAGAGAGAGAGACTTTAGAGCATATGTAAATCAGCATATGCAAATTTGTGCATCTTTTTTGTCCTGAGGGCATGAGCCCAGGTCTTTTAGGTACCTAGTACTGCTTCTGTTCGTAACACAGTTAAAGAACGTTTTGCTATCTTTCTGGTGCCCTTACCAGACTACGAATGGTGTGATCATATCGCTCTTCTATTACTTATACTCCCCACTGCCCTGTTGTTACCACGTAGCTCTTTCCACAACCTCTACAACTTTCCCCCACTTCCTAAGTTCCCAGGCATTTCCCCCTCTTTCACTGGGACACAGTGTTGACCGGGTTTACGAAGGGTAGGGCAGGGCAAGATGGTGGGGCAAAGGCAGCGCCACTGTTTGGGCCTGTGTGCCTAGAGTGCTCCCCCACCCTCCGCAGTATCACTATTTGAGGATCAGACAAATTAATGTAGTATATTTAATTATTTATTTATTGCATTCATAACCTGCCTTTTTTCCTTTTGCAAGGAGCCCAACCAGGTGGCTTACATAATCCTCCTCCTTCTTTCCATTTTATCCTCACAACAACCCTGTGTGGTAGGTTAAGCTGAGAGTCAGTGACTGGCCCAAAGTCACCCAGTGAGCTTCACGGCCGAGTGGGGACTAGAACCCAGATCTTCTGAGGCCCAGCCCAGCACTCTAACCACTATGCCACACTGGCTCTAGACAGGTGTATCTCAACTCTTAGCAATGATAGCTAAGCAGAACCGACATGTCCAGAAGCATCTACCTGAAATTTTCAAGAGCAGGCCAGCAAAACTTGCTGATTGCAGTCTGTCTCGTGCTTGGCAACCTGCCTGGTTTTGTTGCCTGCCTGCACGGTGGGACTGCAAGATCAGGAGATATACTGAGCTCCTGGTGGGCTGTATTCTGTCTGGTTAGGTCACAGGTTGTACAGGCCTATTCTAGAGACATCTGCTAGGCTGTTGCTCAAATAGCCACGCCGCTGGCCTATCGACAGACCCTTGGCGATATCCAGCAAGGCAAGTCCTTATGTGCTAAAATCTTCGAGGCTGGAGCCTTTCCTTGCCCCTGAAAGGACCAGGAGAAACCTTTTCTTTTTTCCAAAGGCCTTTTCGGAAGCCGAGCAGCTACTGAAAAGGAAGCCAGGAGGGAAAAGGGGGGCCCCTTCTCCTCCATAATCCCCATTACAACCAGAGCCACTAAAATTGGAGTCTCCTGTCTGAAGGAATACATTAGCTGCCCCCACCACCCCGCCAACCCAGTGAGGCTTCGCAGCGGAAAATGACTGGCAGCTGAAAGCCAGAGGGGGAGGCCGCACACAAAAGCCCTTAATTAGGAAACTGAAAGTGGTGGCGGCAGCGGTGGCGGCGGCGGCAACAGCGGGGGAGGAAGAGGTGGGGGTGGGGAGATAGGCCAGACCTGAACCTGGGGGTCAACACTGCTTGAGTAGTTCTCCCAGGCACCAGCAGCTAAGTGACCTCCCTAATCATCCACTCGAGGACAAATGCAGGGAGGAGGAGGAGGAGGAGGAACACAGAAGCAGCCCCCTTCACCATATGTGCACCCCAACTTCTCCCCCTGGCTCACATCCCTACGTTTATCAAGCTTGATCATCATCATCATCATCATCATCATCATCATCATCATCATCATCATCAATCTCCACAAGCTGTCTCTGATGAATGAAGAATCACACCCATCAAAACATTATTCTGCCCAAAAACATTATTCTGCCCAACAAATCTCACAAGGAAAAGAACCGAACCAGCTGACGGCTTTTTTCCAACAACAGGAATTATTTCAGGGAAATTATTTCAGGGAAGGAATAAACAAGGATGATACACAATGTGGATTTTTTTGGGGGGGGGAAGCGATGAGCGGGCAATGTGAAAGATTCCAGTATTACCTTGATAGATTTCCTCCCCCACCCCCCATAAATCAATCCCAACACTGCTTTCCATGTGTTTATCTCTGCAGGAATCTTTTGGGCAAAAAGCCTTCCACGCAAAAACGCAGCTCCTACAGATATCCCTCATCCTTTCCTCCTGTTTTCTGTATACAGGGTTGAGGGGGGGGGGCAAAATTCAATGCCCAGAAAAGCCAAAATTTTCAGGATACTCAATTCTGCACCCAATAACAATGTCTGCATTTGTGCAGTGAAATCACAAGACAACACACATTTGTGAGGGGAACTCTCCATGCTTTTTTGTTTGCCATTTATAGAGTTTTATGCAGGGGAAGGGGGGGGAGGCTAAATGCTTTGCATCCATAACTCACAATTTCCCTACAAGGAAATTACATTGTCAGAACCCACTCATATCCATTTTGCAGAAATGGCAATGGCGAGCCAGACCAGGCCAAACTATCACATGAAACAGCAGCAGGATCCCTTGTTGTTTAGACTAGTGTGAGCAAGTCTGACCCAGAAACTTAACCAGGGGGCAGATTTTACCACATGGCCTGTTCTGTCCTGTCATCGTTCAGTTTTCCTCAATGTTGCCCGACGACAACCAATGTGTTGGCCCATAAGGAAACCCCCCCCCATCAGACAATATCCTTATTAAGACCAACCAAACTGCACAACAATGTGAGCAAACGCTCGGTTCGAGTTCCGCAAAGCTGGCGGGGTGGAGGTGAGATGAAGAGAAAACAGATGTTAAAAGCTGGCAGGTTTTGCTCAGAGTTAACTGTCCCTGTTTAACAGGGGCAAACCCTGTCATTGGTAAATCACCATCCCTATTTTTGCTTTTTGGGGGTGCCTCACTGAAGGAGCCACCGTTCTTTGCAGTTCCGCTCTCCACATTAAGGTCTCCAGAAAAACCTCTTGAGTGAAGGGGTAAACGCATCTCATCTCCCGTGCACAAATGCACACACATGAACACTAAGGCATGGACAGAGTAGCTATGTTTGTTTTCCCCAACAATGTATCTAACACGAAAAGAACAAACACCATCCTGGCTGCAAGAGATGCACTTGCAGAATAAATAAATGCAAGATACAGGCAGGGAAGGGTCTTTCCAAGCCTCCCCCAATGTGGTGCCCTTCACATGTGTTGGACCACAACTCCCATCACCCCCAGCCAGTATGCTGGCTCGGGATGATGGCAGTTGTGGTCCAGAACATCTGGAGGGCACCAGATTAAGGGAAGCTGGTCTTTCCCCTCAGCTGCTACCTGAGCCTTCTAAGTAGAGATGCCGGGAACTGAACCCAGGACTTTCTGCTTGCAAAGCAGGTGCTCTGCCACTGAGCTATGGTCCTTCCATCCCCCCACCAATAAACTAAGTTTCCAGTCCTCATGATTCTGAACAAAGTGGGAACACAGGAAGCTGCTTTATACCAGACCAGGCTATTGGTCCATTTAGTGTAGTATGATCTACTTTGACTGGCAGTGTCCCTCCAGGGTCTCAGGTAGGGAAGGGTCTTTCCCATCACTTACTACCTGAGATGCCAGAGTTTAAACCGGAACCTACTGCATGCAAAGCCAGTGCTCTACCACTCAGCCCTTCATAGGAAGCAGCTTTATACCAAGTCAGTCTTTTTGTCCATCTAACCCAGCATTGTCCACACCACCAGACAACAGCTCTTCAGAGCTTCAGACAGCAGTCTTTCCAAGCGCCAGCTGGGACCTTTGCATGTTTTGCATGCAAAAGGTCCCAGGTTCAATCGCTGGCAGGGCCGGCCCACCCAAGAAGCGGGGCAAGGTACCTGCATGAGGTGGCGGAGCTGGAAAAGCAGCAAATTGCACTGCTCATCCGCCCCCATCCTGGAGAGCCCACTGCCACCTCCAGCAGGTGCGAGTGGCATATTGTGTTGCTCCCCTTCCCTCAGAACGACTCCTAGCCTGGAGACTCCTAGCCTGGTGTTGCTGATCAGAGCAGCCACCAGCCCTCTGTTGCTGCGGGACTCCGGGGTTCTCATGAGATCTCGGCACATGGCCGACACCTCGCGATATCTCGGCCATGTGCCAAGATCTCAAGGGAGCCTGGAGCCACCAAAATCACAACCATTACTGCTGCCGGGAAATTGAGTGGAAAAGCTAATATTCTGGAAGACAGAAACAAAGTAAGTGATCTCGACAGGCTGGAGCGCTGGGCTGAAACCAACAGAATGAAATTTAATAGGGACAATTGGCAAGTCCTGCACCTAAGAAAAAGAAACCAAATGTACAGTTACAGTATGGGGGATACTTGGCTCAACAATACTACAAGTGAGAAGGATCTTGGAATTGTTGTAGATCACAAGCTGAATATGAGCCAGCAATGTGATGTGGCTGCAAAAAAGGCAAATGCTATTTTGGGCTGCATTAACAGAAGTATAGCTTCCAAATGGCGTGAAGTACTAGTTCCCCTCTACTCAGCACTGGTTAGGCCTCTGGGGAGTCCCAGAAGACCAGATTGGGACCCCCAGCAGGCTGGAGTTTACTCCCAGGCCTGCGGTTCTACACCCCTGGTGTAGATGCACCAATAATCTGTTTTGGTATAAGGCAGCTTCCTATGTTCACAGCATGCTGCAAAACTAGGTCCCCAAGCCTGACAGCTTCCTTGGGTGACCTCCCTGTGGTTGTCTTCTTTGGCCAGTTGATGGCAATGGCACACCCTACCAAACATCCCTCAGGTCCCGAGTTCAGGAACCACAGCGTGCTCACGTCTCACTCAGATCCTCACTCAGGATCTCTGTCTCTTGAAATGACCCTCATGCTCACCCTGACCGTGCAAGCCCTGGCTGACCCTATCGTTGACCGTGTGTCAATCAACGGGGACCAGCAGAGGCCAAACCACTCTAAGCATAGCACTTCATTCCCAGGTGATTTGTGCACACGGTTGTGTGCCGTTTATACTGCCACGCTTTTCTGTCTCCTTTCGCGCTCTCCAGCAGGGTTTGCTTTCCAAAGTATAATGTGAAGCCAGCTTCCATCTGTCTGTCTGTCTCTCCCTCCTTGACTGTCTCTCACTTTTGGAAGCCTCCTTTGTAGCTCCTGCACCGTTCAATGGCTCCCCAGTTGATGCCAATATGGAAAATCTATCACAAATAACAACCAAGAAAAAAGGAAGAAGCGGGGGAGACAGATTTGCTCCCTAGCTGGTGTCTGCCCCCCGCCCACCCCCTTGGACACCATATCTACACCCAGCTCTCTTCTAGGAGCAGACGAGTGTCTGCGTTTAGGGGGAGGGGAGTGGAAAGCAGAGGGTTTTTCAGGAGAACTGAAAACCACTTGTTCCCCCGGGAGGTAGCACATCCAAGCAGCCAGGGTTCTTTTATCCCCTTTCTCTCCCTTCAGTAAAAGCCTCAATTAACTCTGCATTCATTATTAAATCAGAACAATGCATCTCTGGGTCCCACGCAGCCCAGATTGGGTTACCGGCGCTACTTGGGAGAAATTTTGGCTAGGCTTACAGTTTGAGACATAAATATCATACTTCAGGAGGCTTTGGAATTGCTGGCTTGGAATGCCTTCTTTCTTCAAACCTCCTCCTCCTTCTTTAATTGTTGCCTCTAGAAATTTTAATTAATGGATCTCCGGTCTCCATTCAAAGTCACACAGCAAAGCAGGGAAAAAGGCATCAAGGTCTATCTGGGCTGAACTATGCATGCAAGGGTTGCAAAGGTTCAAAACCTCCTTTTTATCGAAAGCATTCTTCTCTCAGGGTTGTTACAGAATCTGATGGGAGGGTGGTTTTCAAACTGTGTTTTGTGGGGCACCACGGTTCTTCAAAGGCTTATCAGGGGTTCCTCATTTGAGGAGCTCAGTAATGGCAGAGAAGTATCCCTAAAAGACAGCTTAGCAACATAGGAAGCTGCCTTATACTGAGTCAGATCCTTGGTCCACCTAGCCCAGTATTGCTGACTGGCACCAATGGCTCTCCAGGGTTTCAAGCAGGATTCTTTCTACGCCCTACCTGGAGATGCCAGGGACTGAACATAAGAACATCACGTAAGAACATCAGAAGAGCCCTGCTAGATCAGGCCAAGGGTCCATCTAGTCCAGCATTCTGTTCACACAGTGGCCAACCAGCTGCCCATGGGAAATCCACAAGCAGGACATGAGTGCAACAGCACCCTCCCGCCCATGTTCCCCAGCAACTGGTGTACACAGGCATACTGCCTCTGATCCTGGAGGAAGCATATAGCCATCAGGACTAGTAGCCATTGATAGCCTTCTCCTCCATGAATTTGTCCAGTCCCCTTTTAAAGCCATCCAGATTGATGGCCATCACTACATCTTGTGGAAGTGAATTCCATAGCTTAATCTACGCTGTGTGAAGGAGGACCTCCTTCTATCTGTCCTGAATCTCCCACCCGTCAGCTTCATGGGGTGACCCCAATGGGGTTATAATATTATGAGGGAGAAAAAATGTCTCCCTATCCACTTTCTCCAGAGCACGTACCATTTTGTACCTCTATGGTGTCTCTCCCCTTACCTGGGCTCCCCCACTGAGCTATGGCGCATCTCCTTGCACACCCACTACACATTTCCCTTTAAAAGGCTAAGCCATAACGGATAGTTGGGTGTATTCTAGAGCAGGGATGGGCAGAAAGTAGATCTCCAGAAGTTTTGGACTTCAACTCCCAGCATTCCTAACTATTGGCCATGCTGGCAGGGGCTTCTGGGAGCTGAAGCCAAAAACACCTTCCACCCAGCCCTGATCTAGCAACAGTGAGGCCCAGAAGGCCTGTGTGACATGTGGGTACACCCAAGAACATGTCCCAGAATCCTTTGCAACATGCAGGAATCACATAGCAGATGCCCAGCAAAGGGTTCCCTGAAGGCAGAAAGGTTGGAAACCACATATGTCCTCTAAACCAGCCACCGCTGCAGGGCAGAATAATTCAGCTGGTCAATAGTGGCTGTAAGAGTATGATCTGCAAGTTGGGAACACCCTGGGTCACGTTAAATCTCACTTCAGCCACAAACTCAGCCAGGTGCCACTTGAGCAAGCCACTGGTCTCTCAGCCTCAGCCCTACATCTGCAATACGGGGATAATAATGCTCGCCTACCTTACAGGGGTGTTGTAAGATTTAAGTGGACAGTGTCCATGGAAGCTTGCCCCAGAATAAATAAATACATTTGTTAGTCTTTGAGGTGCCACAAGACTTTCTGTTATTTTTGCTGCAACAGACTAACATGGTTACCTATCCGGAAACTGAGATCATGTATGAAGACCGAGATCATGTATGTGAGCACTATAAAGACCAAGATCATATACATGAAGCACTTTGAACACTTGAAACAACAGCATTATTAAACAATGTACACAATCCAGATGACAATGGGGGCACCACTGCTCTCTTCCCATGCCAAACGTCAGCCTCCAAGAGGTTCTTGCGATGGGGATTGTGGGCCTATTTCCATTGCACGGAAAAGCCCAACATTCCTTTGAAAACAGTTGTCTGAACCTCTTATAAGAGAAGCACGCAGTAACGATACCAAGTGGCGACCCAGCCCTGATGCCGCCACCGCAGAGCGTGACACGTGGTTTGTTCCACCTCCCTCTTGAAGGTGATCAGGCTCCTCCATCAACCCTCATGTGACAGCATCAACTTCATCCATCTCTTGGCAAGCCAACTTCCAAAAAGGCCAAATAAGCCAGGACTAGGAGGCTGTGGTTAGGAGAATAAACAAGCAAGCAAGCAAACATATTCATGCCAAGGAGCCACTTCCTTGTTGCTCTCGATTTTCTTTCCCCTCCAAAAGCGCTTCAGGGCAGCAGAGAAGGAGAGGAGAACTGTAAATAAATATTTCATATCCCGTCCCTTCCCTTTCACAGCAAACACCCAAAGCCTGCATTTCTTTGAGTCAGTGCACGGGAAGAAAGAGCAAGAGGAGGGGAGGGGACTGCAACAGTGGCTTGTGCACCCACCATCAGGGAGCCTCACACTCCAGCGGACTGACAACCGATTTTACGATCTTCAGGTGCAAGGTGATGTGCCGGGGCCACCCTCTGGGGGCAAGTGAGGTGCTCAGACGGTGTGCTAGGAAGAGTGAGAGGCCTCATATGCCTTGGTTGGAGCACCTGTCATGTGGAGAGAGTGCAGTCAGGGCCTTGGGTCATATGGAAGCCGAAAGCAGGCAGAGAGACACAGCAACGCAAAGGTGATGATAGTGGGGAAACACAACGGAGACTGATCTCTCTCAATCTCTCTCTCTCTCTCTCTCTCTCTCTCTCTCTCTCTCTCTCTCAAGCCTGTAAATGTGATGGGGAGAGCAAACTAGCATTTTTGCTGGGGAGGGGGGTGGGAAGCAGGCTACAGACTCACACTTTCCAATATTAGTCAGATAAAAGGGGTTCTCTACATTTATCAAACCGAAGAAAACCCCATGGATCCCTGCCATATCAGGAACTTGGAGTGACACTTTGGGAGAAAGGGCGTTCGGGGCCACTGATTGCATGAGCATGCTAAGCATTTCATTTTTTACTCTGCCAGCATCCAAAAGCTGGTGTGTTTTAAAACCACATTTCCCCAAACTTTTTTTTTTTAAAGGGGGGGGGGTTTACAGAATGTGAAAGGGTAAGAATTATCCACCATCGGAGGAGCCCATCACTCTGTTGTTTCTGAGTCCCTGTTCTGAGCACATACATACCTTGATTTGGAAAGAGGAAATACCAGATCAAACTCACCCAGAGACACAACGGGCAGCCTCCTCTGAGGATAGTTAACTCTGCTGCCTCCCAGGTGACCGATCAACCCAATCACGAGTGATGTGCAGAGAGACACAGCAGAATGACCTACCCGTAGCCTAGGCTGAAGGGAAAGGAACCAATGCCAGAGCAGACGATCGATTGGAGACGCAGCGGTGGCCTCTATGGATCCTTCCAGTGGGCTCCTAGAGCTTACAGGAGCCTTTAAATATTTACTTAAAGAGTAAATGAGAGCCAGTGTGGTGTAGTGGTTAGAGTGTTGGACTAGGACTCGGGAGATCCGGGTTCTAGTCCCCGCTTGGCCATGAAACTCACTGGGTGACTTTGGGCCAGTCACTGCCTCTCAGCCTAACCTACCTCACAGGGTTGTTGTGAGGATAAAATGGAGAGGAGGAGGAGGAGGAGGATTATGTAAGCCGCCTTGAGTTCCTTGTAGGAAAAAAGGCGGGGTATAAATGTAATAAAATAAATAAATACTTTATTTCTTGTGGCACACGATTTGGGCACTACTAGTTTAAAACTGTGCTCAAAGAATGTCAGCTGACTGGGAAAAAGAAACACCGTGCTCGGTGCAAAGGATTATGGGATAGCCCCTACAAGGGATTATGGGATAGCTCCTACTTCCTAACATGGGTGGCCAAGCAAAGATGAGCAGCAGGAGCTTAATCCCCTCTAAAGAGGCTGCGCAAACAGCGCAGAAGTGAAGTACTTCATTGGCCAAGTTAATATAGGAATGAACCAGGGGGGTGCTCCTGTCTTTCTGGTTGCCCCCAAGACTCAAGCATGAAAACGACAGAGGGAAATATCTCAGCCGGAGGTTTCTTTGAAGTTTCCACCACACGCTGAAGAGACAACCCACTTTTCAGTTTAACTTTTAAAGTTTAGACTTAGAAAACAGCTAGTGGCTGCTGCAGGAAAGACTTCAAAGGAAGGCCTGGCTGTGTGCGTACGCCTTCCTTGGATTGCAGCCACAGAGGACAAACACTGCAGTTTAGTTTCAATCCAGAAGCCTTCCAAGCATTCTCCCACAAGCCAACCTTACGGTAGGGTAAGAAATTACAGAGGCCTGCAAAGGACAGTCAAGCCAGGTCTCCTGTTTGCAAAGGAACTGGTGCAAATGAAAATTTCGGTTTCTGCCCCCCCCCCCCCGGGGCTCTGCTCAGAGCAATTTCCATCCTGAAATTAATAAGTGCTTTGTTTTGCAATTTAACTTGTCTAAACGTTCACCTTTCCCTTTGATGACTCAAGAGGGTGTGGTCAACTTTGCCTAGAGAAGCGGCCCGCCAAATATGCCGAGGTCAGAAATACCCAGTTACGAGGAATTTTCAAAAATGGAAGGCTTGCTTTTAATGCCTTCCAAAAGGAGCGGCTTCTTTTTTTTAAAGCAGCTTCCCCCAACCCAGCATCCTCCAGATATGCTGGACTACAACTCCCACCATCCCCAGCCAACATACCCATGCTGGCTTAGGATGATGGGTGCTGCAGTCCTATACATCTGGAGGGCACAAATTGGGGGAGGCTGTTTTAAAATGTTCCCTTTCCATGACAAGAATGACGTGGCAATCGAGTGCTTACTACAGGAAGTACAACTCAACCCCACTGTAGTTTACTTCTGAGTAAACGTATTTAGGACTGGAACTGGCAGTTTTTGTTTTTTTAAAAATGTATGTCCCTTAAACGGGAGTAGCACATTCTCTATTTCAGAATCTTCCCATTCAAAATGGATAAATATATATTGGGCAGACACACAAATGCATTAAAATGAAAGAATCACAGCTGTTGCTGTTTTAATTACCTTCTTCCTGCAACAGCACTGCTCTCATTGAAGGAACCCCATCAGCCTGCAAAAATGCCGAAAGATGACGCTTTAGATAAAAACTTTAGAACAACAAATCTTCATCAATATTATTTATCCTGTATTGTACACTTTGGACAGAACAGGAGATACCTTGATATAAATGGCCCAACCTATAGCTCACCGCAGATACAACCCTATCAGGCCACTTCACCATAGCAAATTTTAGGTGGGTTACCAAAAAGCTTTAGAAGTATACTTACAATTGTGAAGTGTGAATAAGACAAGCAAGTGTTTGAAAACACATCATATAGCTACCCTTGTCAAGCAGGTAAGATTGTCTGCAGCGCCGTGAATATAGACTTGTTGCCGTTTCATGCATGGGACAGCCTTAACATCTTCCTTACTAAGCACAAACACACCGGTCCTCATTGATGGCTTTGGCTACAATCAGGGTAGACTAGAGTATGTTTTGCAGTTGTGACATACAAGCAGGGGCAGTGCTATGTGCCGAAAAGGGCTCAGGCCCACAGGACAAAAAATAAAATAAAAATAAAAAGGTCTCTCTCTGTATGTGTCTTTAAAGGACACTGTCCCTAAGGACACCCCTATTTGTAAAGAGGGGTGTATGGACAGGGGAGAGGAGAGCATCTCATTTCAGGAAAAAGCCTCAGACAGAAAGATTCAAGGAGTGGAGCAGCAGGAGGTGAAGCACATGTGGGCCAAAAGCCAGCTCATCCAGGGGGATCCGATGCAACAGCGCTTCTCAGGGTCTCTGTGCCTTTATTTCAGCAAGTGCCCATGGACAGCAGGGTGGTGGGGCAGATGGCCTCCCTGAGATTTGGGGCTCCAGCTACCTAGTGGGTAGCCCCCATACACCGCCTCTGCATACCACCCCCATCAGGCCCCTACTTCCCTCCCTCAGCTGTCACCTGGAAGGTGTAGGGTGCAGCAAAGGGAGAAAAGAGAAGCTCTGCCGAGAAGACATCTGCCAGGCTCCTCTTTCTTTCCCTCCATCAACTGTCGCATGGCAGCAGCCATTCCATCCGGCTGTAGCAGGAGGAGAGATGGGACGCAAATCCACTCCATCCACTCTGCTGGGAGACCATTCTACACCGCAGTTCCTGCACCAAGCAGCAGGTTGGACTAGATGACTTCCAGGGTCCCTTCCAGCTCTAACATTTGAGGAAGGTGACAAGAAGATCTTGGGGGAGCCTTGGCCGTGAGCACCTCTTGTGTATCTGCTCCGTACTGTAAACACACAATGTAAATTGACTTGTACTAAGAGCGGGCTTGTGGCGTGGACATGGGCTTATTCATCGGAGGTGAGTCTATTCACCTTAGATATTCAGCAGAGACCTGAATATCCAGTTTGGTCCAACACATCTGGAGGGTGCCTGCCAGTTTGGGGAAGCCTGCTATAAGACGACTGCTGTGAGTTGATGGGCTGAAAAATTCTGCACAGAGGTAGGGTAGGTGATTAGAGATGAGGGGAAGGCACTATGAAAGAGCCATTTCTTTCTCAGTTGAGAAGATGAGAGGAAGCCAGAGCTCCCACGGCTTTGCAGCAATGGACACTGATTTCATTAGGAGCTATGATCTCCAGAGCATCTGGAAAATCAGCTAACAAGGATCACAGAATTATTAGGCTTCCAGAGTCCCTGGTTTCCAGTGCCGTGCCAGGCATTATCACCTTAAGACCCATCAAAGGAAGGCTACCCATGAGTCAGCTTGCAGGGGAGTGGGAAGGACACTGCCAATAGCCCTAAGTTAATCATGGGGTGTTTTTTAATCCAGTGTTATTCTTTTATTTTTTAGTGCACACAGGGCCTACTGAAGGCCACACCAGCTGAGATGCAGGAGAAACTATTTCTCTGTCCAGCCTTTTATTGTCTACTCTGACTGGCAGGGTTCTCGAGGGCTGGGCTCTCAAATGTGGTGTCCGTGGGCACCAATATTCTCGCAGACATTTTATTTGGCAGCCGCCAGGCTCTTTCCCCCTCCTGATTTTTATTTTATTTCTTAAGATTTTTTTTAAAATATTATTTTTTAACTGGGAAGCGAAAGTGCTGTCGTCCAGCTCCATCCTGATTTGGGTTCCAAAGAGTGGTTTTGTGCTTTGGAGCTCAAACCCCACTTCTGCCTCGTACTTCGGTTCTTGGGCAAGTTCACTTTTCTTTCTGCCACCCTACCCCACGGCAGCTATTTTGTGAGAGGGCCCACGGCGCTCTCAAAATGCCAAATGTGCCCACCAACCCTGAAAGGTTATTTTCATAGGATAGAGTTGGAAGGAGCCTACCGGACCCCTGCTCTATTGGGCAGAGAAGGGTTTTCCAATCACCTGCTACCTGGTGGCTACTTTAACTGGAGATGCTGGAGACCAAATTTATTTATTTATTTATTTCATTTTTATACCGCCCAATAGCTGAAGCTCTCTGGGCGGTTTACAGCAATTAACAAGACAGTCCCTGCGCTCAGGCTTACAATCTAAAAAACCTTGTGTGGGGCCTTTTGTGTCCAGAGCCTGCATTCTACAATATCACGGAACGCAGGACTTGACTATAAATTCTCTCTCCCCCTGCACTCCACATGCTCCCAGCAACCAGGCAAGAGGATAAGATTCTACTCAGTCAGGCCAGCGACATCCTGGCTGGGTTGGAACCCTGCTAAAGCAGGGCATCTCTAAAATTATGCATAGTGCCTTCCCCTCATCTCTAACACCTACCCTCAACTTCCAGAGGGGTAGCTGTGTTCTGGCTGTTATCGTTGCAGGAAAGAAAGGGAGGGGGGGGAACCAAGGAAAAGTCTTGTGGCACCAGATTTGCAGCTCAATTCTACGCGTGTTTATTCAGAATTCAGCCCCACTGTGTCCAATGGGGCATACTCCCAGGTGAGTGTGCAGAGGTCCTGCAAGCTATTGCAGCCCTGCAAGACCCAGGTTCAAATCCCCACTCAGCCACGAAGCTCACTGGCCAATCTTGGGCCAGTCACGCTCTCTTAGCCCAACCTACCTCACAAGGTTGTGAGGACAAAATGGGAAGGGGAGAACTATACTGCTCCTCGAGAAGCTTCTTGGAGGAGGGCTGGGATAAAAAATGAAAACAAGCAACTATTATCTATGAAAGCTTACACAATAAATCTGGCTGGCTTTCAGATTCTGCAAGGCTCTTTGTTGGTTGTGTGCCCTTTTCCTGTGTAAACACAGAGGCTTACATACCTAGCTAGGTTTTTCCAGGCATGCTTGGCCTCATTTTAACATGACAGATGAATAAGCGATCCCCCTTCCGCACCAGTGGTGCAGCAGGGCTGGATTTGGGGCCTATAGTCCAGGGCCCAAGACATCCCCCCCCCCCATGACCACCCACTGAGCAGCAGGTGATGAAGGCATCAGAAGCAAACTCCATTTTATTCCTGTAGTCAAGATGGTGCCATGATTTAAGCAGTTTAACATGCAAAACTACACACGCTAAGAGAATTTTTTTTTTTTAAATCAGGGTTGGCAAAAGGTTTTGTTATTATTCTAACATATCAGGAATGTAAAGGCAATTGTAAAGCATGAAATGGGGGGGGGGGAGAAGAGAAATGTGACTTTCGTGCTTCCCAACCGAAGCGATACACGCGGCCATTTAAAGCCCCCCCCCCCCAAGAAGGCCGTTATATCCAGGGTCTAACATGACCTCGCTGCACACCGGGGAGGGCACGCAAGCGGCTTGCCCCGGGCGCACGGTAGGCAGCGGCTGCTTGCTTGCTTGCGTTCCTCCCTCTCCGCTTCCCACGAGGCCTCGATTGGGGGGACGCTGCGCCTTTGCTCCGGGGTCAGGTCACCTCTTGGCCGCTCGGCTCCGCTCTGGCCTGCCACTTGCGGCCGGCAGTCGCGGGCCTCCCACGTGGAGGAGCCGCCGCAGCCGCCGCTTCTCCTCCTCCTCCTCCAACCGCTCCAGACGGCGCAGCGCAGCGAGACTCCCCCGCTGGCAGATCGATGCCGCTCGCCTTTCATCTGACCGGCGGCGCTCTGGGGAGGAGGAGACGAGGAGGAGGAATCCAAGCTTCCCGGAATCAGCCGCCGCCGCCGCCGCCGCCGCCGAGAGCGAAAGAGGCGAGGCGGGAGCCGGCGTTGTTTACTGGCCGAGTGCACTGACAGGCGAGGCCGGGGAGGGGGAGAAAGAGAGCCCGCTGGAGGGAGGGAGGGAGGGAGGGAGGAGAGAGAGAGAGAGAACCTCTCTGCCGGCTTCTCTCTCTCTCCCTTGCGAAAGGATCGGTGCTGGAGGAGGAGGAGGAGGAGGAGGAGTGTGAACAGAATGCTGTAGATGGAGCCTTGGTCTGATCCAGCACGGCTCTTCTTATGTGATTGATTGATTGATTGATTGATTGATTGATTGACTTCCAGTATTCGTATATTTCGGAGCAGTGAACAATTAAATGATAAAAACAGATAAAGAATAAAGACAATGTGTCGAAAACAAGGTATCATTAAAACTGTGGCTGGTCAGTAAGGAAGGCTCCAGTGGGAACAAGGAGAGGTCTTCAGCAGGTGGCAAAAGCAATACAGTATGGGAGCCTGCCTGACCTGCAGAGACAAGGAGTTCCACAGAAATGGAGCTGCCACACTGAGGGCTCTTCTCTTCCCTGGGTGGACTCTAACCAGGCCATCGGTCCATGTGGAACCACTAGGAGAAGGTCCTCTGATGACCTCAGTGACCGGGCAGGTTGGTAAGGGAGAAGGCGCTCTCTCAGGTATCCTGGTCCCAAGTTGTTTCGGGCTTTGAGCACTAGTACCAGAACCTTAAACTCTTAACCTGGCCCAGTAGTGCATAAGCAGCCAGTGCAGTTCCTGCGTGCTGAGAAGGGGCAGCTCCGGCCGAGCTGCTGCGTCCTGCACTAGCTCCAGCTTCCAGACCAGCCTTAAGGGCAGCCCCACATAGCGTGCATTGCAGTAATCCAGTGCTGAGATTACTGGCGCCTGTGCTTGGAGACGATTCGGCATAATACCCAAACTACCTTTTGCGTGCAGCCCCAACCTATTTTGCCACGCCAAGGGCTTGGCACCTTTTGGCACGGGTGATGATGGTTTAACGTGTTGCCGAGCACATGCAGACTGCCATGACAAAAATAAAAAAATAAAAACCACGCACATCAGCCTCAACCAAAGTTTAAAACAAGCCTCCACCAACCTGGTGCCCTCCAGATGTTTTGGACGCCAACTCCCATATGCCCCAGGCAGCATGACCAATGGTCAGGGATGCTAGGGATTGTAGTCCAAAAAATTTGGAGGTTAGGGAAGGCTAGTTTAAAAACAAACTAGGGAATGATTGCATGGTGTGCGGTTATTGCTGCTTTGCAGCTGTGGTATTTTTTATTATTTACTGAAATATTTATTCCCCATTGTGTGTGTTGTTGTTGTTGTTGTTGTTTTAAAAAAAAAATCCTCCTCAAACAAACAACATTATGTGGTGAAGGCTGGCAGTCCCCATCCTTATGCGCGTTTACTCAGAATAACTAAGGGCACAATCCTATGTGTGTTTAGATAGGGAAAAGGTCCTACAACTCCTCAGCATGACGAATGCTGGGAGTTGTGGGACATTTTTCTGTCCAAACATGCACAGGATTGCAGCCTAAGTCTCCTTTCTTTTCAAGGGACCTTACTCCTAAGGAAGTGCATGGAGGACTTCAGCTTTAAGAGGTTCTTTTAAATGTACATATGCATAGCAGAAAAGTTTGAATGCAGCAAATACGTGTTTGCAAACGCCTATCATGGGGTTATGGTAATCAATGAGATGGGATTGGCTGCTGCTACTCCCAGCTGAGCAAGTGAAGACAGATGTGGGCTTCTTGCCACGGTAATGTGTGAAAAAGCACATCACGTGATCCTTCTCTCTTTAAGGCCAATTCTCTGCTTTAGATTTTGTACTCTAATGTGGATGGGCAAGGAAAAAAAATGGTATGCCCCCTTCACAACATCATTCCTACCTTTTTAGGGGGAACTTCTACCAAAGATCCAATGTGGAGCTCACGATAATAATAAACATAAGCTCTCAAACAGGGAACAAGTGGCTTACAGCGCAATCCTGTGCATGTTTACTTGGAAGCCCACTGTGTTAAATAGAGCTTACCCCCCAGTAAGTGTGCATAGGTGCCTCCCAAGATACTTTGCTACCTGGGACAGAGTAGCAAAAGGTGCCCACACACTCCCTAAATCAAGGCGCACAGTACCACTCAATGCTGGTCAAGTTCTTTTGGCATCTGAAGCAGAAAATCCCACAAGGACCTCTCCCCCTTCCCTGGCAGTAAAAATACAACAAGAATACATGAAATAGTTAACCGTTTGCTGTCTTTTCGTGGAATCTAAAATCAGCTGCCTGAGGTGGCCGCTACACCCTGCCTAGTGGTAGGGCCAGCCTGTGTGAAAATGCCATATGGGCAAGAATGTAGTCAGAAATTCTGCCTTTTCATGTACGTGCGCCGCCACCTCCAACCACCACATGGATGCAGGACAGCCTTCCTGTTTCCTCAGAGGCAGTACACCTCTGATACCAGGGGCTGGGGGTGGAAGATCAGTAGAAGGCTGATGCCTTCATGCCCTGCTCGTGAGTAGGATCCAGAAAGCTGAGCTGGGCTAGAGGAGGGACTGCTTTGGTTTGATCCAGCAAAGCAATTATTGCAGAATTTGAAAGCCTGCAAAAATGTTTAAGGGTGCAATCCTATCATGTTTAGACAGGGGGAAAAGGCCTACAACTCCCAGCATGCCCCAGCTAGCCATGCTGGCTGGGGCATGCTAGGAGTTGTAGGCCTTTTTAAAAAAAATGTCTAAACATGCATAGGATTATGCCCTAAGGAGAATCAGCAGGCTCAATTAAATATATTCTTTTGCCTACTCCATGAATTTTTTGTATTAGAAAAAGTCACTGACGCGTCTCCTGCATTTGGTCTTTGGAGGATTGGTTTTGTGACAAAAAGGAACCCCGCCTGAAAATTTAATGGCAGGAAGGAGCAGAGCTTAAACTGGAAAACAGAAACATATACCATCCTTTGTGGAGAAGTGATCAACACCACTTCTCTGGGCTGGGCAACAAATTATGTTTTTATATTTAAAATGTTGAAACGTTTCTGTTTTGTTTTTAAATATGTGAAAGGTCAGCAACTGACAGCCCCGGGCCAAATCCACCCCCACCTCCCAGAAAGGATGCTAAGTGGTCCTTCAGTTGCCTATTTTTGAGGGTGAAGGTTGGAGCTCTAGCCCTCTAGCTCGCTCTTATTTCTCATAGTGGCCCTACACAAAAACTAGTTGCCTTCCAGGGCTTTAAAGCAGAGGCTCTCAAACTGTGCTTTGCAAGCCCCATTAAGGAAGTCCACAGAAAGGTTGCAAAACAGTCAAGAATATTTGTGCTTTTCTGAGCATGGTGATCAAGGCTGTTTTGACCAGGTCCAGATTATTGAACAGGCTAAGAAAGCTCTGGCCTAGAGCCTATGATTTTCATAATCCAGTATTGCTGCAGTCTAATAATTTTCCCTAAACATTTACCAGCCAACTTCACAGCACTTTGCTCATGAAAACAGGCACATCCATTGCAATAGAAAGGCAAGACTACGATTATTAAAATGTGAATTATGTTTGTGCTTTCATTTGCAGAACAAACAAAATTTTCTTAAGTGGCCTGCTGAGACCTCCAGCAGTTTTCAACTGGTCTGTGATGGGAGGGAAAGGTTGATAACTGCTGGTTTAAGGTGATCCAGCACATCTGTGTACTCAGCCACTACCCGCATGCAAAACAAGGCTCCTTTGCAGAGAAATTCCACATATTCCCATAAAGACAGGATGGAAAGACAGGGAAGGAGAAAGGAATAAGAAGCGGCTGTGTGACAGAGCCTTTTGGGTGCTTTCTGAAAGCAGGAGATATGCTCAACAAAGAAAACGGTCTACCCTCCTGGCTATGATGATAGGAAACGGGAAACATTTAAGGCCTCTTTCTGATGTTCCAGTGCATGCAACTAGCACATTCTGAAACTTTTTACTATCCAAAAGTCTGTGCTTGTTTTGACATTCGAAGATGAGCTGCTCCCTTCCCGGTTGAGTTTAACTCTACTCCATGCTGGCTGGGCATGATGGGAGTTGTAGTCTAACACACCTGGAGGGCCCCAGGTTGGGGAAGCCTCCTCCACTCTCTCACAGAGCAGAGTTCCTATCTTCACAGGGCTTTCTCCAGGATGCCACCCCCATCTCCCCAGGGCCGGCCCTTCCACTGGGCGGAGTGAGATGGTTCTGCTGATGGACGCAGATGCTGGGGAAGCAGGGAGCTGCAACAAGGTGATGGGGGGGGCGGGGGGCAGAGCTGTTTCTGCCCTGCAACCTGCCCTGCACCCCCTGAGCGAGCCTGCTGCCCGTAGGCATTGTGGGGGGTGCCTCCCTATCTCTAGTGTTGAAGATTCAGCTGCAGTTCTGGTCAGCTTTTGTACATGGTCACCATCGTATCCTTCCCCTCGGACAGCAAAATGTCTTGGGCCAGCCCTGCTTCCAGTTCCTCCCACCCTGGAATCAGAAACATCAGTTCACCACAGCTAGCCTCAGCACCTCCAGATCCTGAACTGAATGCATGCCAAAGATTTCATAGATCATAGAAGCGGAGTAGTACAACAACAAGTGCTGCAAGGGAAAGGCGTGGCCTGAGAGCTCATTCTGTTGAGCAGAAGCTCCTGCTGACTGCAACCACCTGGGGCTGATTGCAGCTGATTGATTGCAGGAAGTGGGGCTGATTGCAGGGCGTGGCCTGGGAGCTCATTCTGTTCCTGACTCCCAGCTGAGCAGGAGCACAACAGGAGAGAGGCTCCAGCTGTTTTTGGGACTGTGAAAAGGCAAGCAGGCTCCCAGAGAGCGAGCGAACAGAGCGAGCGAACAGGGAGAGCAAACAGGAGTTTGGCAGCGGAGTAGTACAACAACAAGTGCTGCAAGGGAAAGGCGTGGCCTGAGAGCTCATTCTGTTGAGCAGAAGCTCCTGCTGACTGCAACCACCTGGGGCTGATTGCAGCTGATTGATTGCAGGAAGTGGGGCTGATTGCAGGGCGTGGCCTGGGAGCTCATTCTGTTCCTGACTCCCAGCTGAGCAGGAGCACAACAGGAGAGAGGCTCCAGCTGTTTTTGGGACTGTGAAAAGGCAAGCAGGCTCCCAGAGAGCGAGCGAACAGAGCGAGCGAACAGGGAGAGCAAACAGGAGTTTGGCAGCGGAGTAGTACAACAACAAGTGCTGCAAGGGAAAGGCGTGGCCTGAGAGCTCATTCTGTTGAGCAGAAGCTCCTGCTGACTGCAACCACCTGGGGCTGATTGCAGCTGATTGATTGCAGGAAGTGGGGCTGATTGCAGGGCGTGGCCTGGGAGCTCATTCTGTTCCTGACTCCCAGCTGAGCAGGAGCACAACAGGAGAGAGGCTCCAGCTGTTTTTGGGACTGTGAAAAGGCAAGCAGGCTCCCAGAGAGCGAGCGAACAGAGCGAGCGAACAGGGAGAGCAAACAGGAGTTTGGCAGCGGAGTAGTACAACAACAAGTGCTGCAAGGGAAAGGCGTGGCCTGAGAGCTCATTCTGTTGAGCAGAAGCTCCTGCTGACTGCAACCACCTGGGGCTGATTGCAGCTGATTGATTGCAGGAAGTGGGGCTGATTGCAGGGCGTGGCCTGGGAGCTCATTCTGTTCCTGACTCCCAGCTGAGCAGGAGCACAACAGGAGAGAGGCTCCAGCTGTTTTTGGGACTGTGAAAAGGAAGACAGAAACAGAGCACTATGGAAGGAAAGGACTCAGCAGTGGTGGTGACCTGCAAGGGGTGTGCAATGTTTGTTTTCCTGCCGGAGATCGACATGGCCTACACGTGCAACAAGTGCAAGCTGGTCACGCTGTTGGAAGAAAAGGTCAGAGGACTGGAGCAGCAAGTGTCAACCCTCAGGAGCATAAGAGAAAGTGAGGAGTTCTTAGACAGAACGGTGGATCTACAGCACCAAAGCACAGTACAGGAGCCAGAAGGGCAACGGCAGGAAGAGGCGGAGTCGGAGACTGCGGAGGCAAGGGAAAATAACGCAGGGGGAACCCCCTGGAAAAGGGTGACTGTTAGGAGCAGAAGAACTACAAGACACTCTGCGCCTGTGGAAGCAGTGGAGCTATGGAACCGCTTCCATGTACTTGAGGACGAGAGCAGAGGACAGCCTGCAGAGGACGGATTATCGGGCACCCAACGTGACAGCGAGCAAGAGGCTGAGGGTCAGTCAAGTGGAGGCAATCAAACCAAGGCCTACAGCAAGAGGAAGAGAAGAGTACTCGTAGTGGGAGACTCCCTCCTGCGGGGGATCGAAGCCAAAGTATGTCGCGAAGACCCATGGACTCGCCAGGTGTGCTGTCTCCCTGGGGCACGGATTAAGGATGTGACAGAGCAGCTGCCGAGGCTCATGCAGCCCACCGACACATACCCCTTTCTTCTCTTCCACGTGGGTACAATGATACTGCCAAGCGGAGTTACAAAGAAATCACGGCAGACTTTGAAGAGCTGGGAAGGGAACTCAAGAACTTCGGGGCCCAGATAGTTTTCTCATCCATCCTTCCAGTACTTGGAAGAGGCATAGAAAGGGAAAGAAAAATACTCCGAGTGAATGACTGGCTACGAAGGTGGAGCCGACGTGAGGGATTTGGATTCTGGGACCACGGGCTACACTTCCTGGAAGATGGACTGCTGGCAAAGGATGGGTTGCACCTCACAAGGACTGGGAAGAATGTGTTTGGCCACAGCATGAGGAACTTAATCAGGAGGGCTTTAAACTGAATCCAACAGGGGAGGGAGACATAAACTCGGGGGTACCAATGGAAGAAGGCCTCTATGCCACAATGGAGAGAACAGCTCCAGCGGTGCCCATTGATAGTCTACCACAAAATGTAGGGGGAAAGTCGGACTATAAAGCACATAATCTTCAATGTCTCTATACTAATGCCAGGAGTATGGGCAATAAACAAGACGAACTTGAACTCTTGATACATGAGGGCAAGTACGACTTGATAGGGATAACTGAAACCTGGTGGGATGACTCCCATGACTGGAATACAGCAATTGAAGGGTATAACTTGTTCAAAAGGAACAGAAGCAACAGAAAGGGAGGTGGAGTTGCACTGTATGTTAAAAATACGTATCTCTGCACAGAGATACAGGAAGAGGAGCTTGGCAGCCCCATTGAGAGCATCTGGGTTAAAATAAAGGGGGCAAAGAATAAAGCGAACATGGCGGTTGGAGTCTACTACCGACCACCCAATCAAGGAGAAGACGAGGATGGAACTTTTGAAAAGCAAATTGCCATTGTTTCAAGGAGGCACGATGTGGTAGTAATGGGGGACTTCAATTTCCCTGATATCTGTTGGGAGACTTATTCAGCCAAACATGGCCCCTCCAAGAAATTCCTGAGCTGTGCTGCTGATAACTTCCTCCTACAGAAAGTGGAGGAAGGAACTAGAGGATCGGCTATCCTTGACCTGATTCTAACCAACAGAGACGAGTTAGTGGATAAAGTGGCAGTTTCGGGAACTCTGGGGGAAAGTGACCATGTTATACTTGAGTTCTTGATTCTAACAGAAGCAAAAGCTGAGTGTAGCCAAACACGTACCCTGGATTTTAGGAAAGCCAATTTTAACAAACTCAGAACAATGATTAGTAAGATCCCATGGCAAGTGACTCTCACGAGAAAGGGAGCCCAGGAGGGGTGGGAGTTTTTAAAAAAGGAAATTTTAAAGGCACAATTGCAAACAATTCCCACAAGGAGAAAAGGCAGAGGGCAACAGAAGAAGCCAATGTGGCTTCACAATAAACTCAAAGATGACCTGAAAACAAAAAAGGACACGTATAGGAAGTGGAAGGAAGGACAGGCTACAGGGGAAGAGTACAGGCAGGTAGCACAGAACTGCAGGAATAGTGTCAGGAAGGCTAAAGCTGAGAATGAGCTAAGGTTAGCGAGGAATGCTAAAAGCAACAAAAAAGCTTTCTTCAGATACATGCACAGTAAAAGACAGAAGAAAGAACTGGTGGTTCAACTACGCAATGAGGATGGCAAATTGATAACAGAAGACAAAGAAAAGGCAGAAGTGTTCAATTCCTACTTCGGCTCGGTCTTCTCCCAAAAGAGGGTCTATGACCCCCCTGGCAAACCTGAAGTGCAGACTGAAGGGGCAGAATTGCAGCTTGAGATTGATAGGCAAATGGTCAAGGAGCACCTGATTACTCTGAACGAGTTTAAATCTCCAGGGCCTGATGAGCTGCATCCTAGAGTAATAAAGGAACTGGCAGAAGAACTCTCAGAACCACTGTCTATTATCTTTGAGAAATCATGGAGGACAGGTGAAGTGCCAGACGACTGGAGGAGGGCAAATGTTGTTCCCATCTTCAAAAAGGGCAAGAAGGAGGAACCTGGGAACTATAGGCCAGTCAGTCTGACATCAATCCCCGGGAAGATTTTTGAGCAGATTATAAAGAAGTCAGTCTGCAAGCACCTTGAAAACAATGCAGTGATTACTAGAAGCCAGCATGGATTTGTCAAGAACAAATCCTGTCAGACTAATCTGATCTCATTTTTTGATCGGGTAACCTCCCTTGTGGACTGTGGGAATGCTGTGGACATTATATACCTGGACTTCAGCAAAGCTTTCGACAAAGTGCCTCATGATATCCTGATTAGTAAGCTAGCTAAGAGTGGGCTAGATGGAACAACTATCAGGTGGATCCACAATTGGCTAAAGAATCGGACTCAAAGAGTGCTTATCAATGGTTCCTTCTCAAACTGGGGAGAGGTAACGAGCGGGGTACCACAGGGCTCGGTCCTGGGCCCGGTGCTCTTCAACATTTTTATTAATGACTTGGATCAGGAGGTACAGGGAATGCTTATCAAATTTGCAGATGACACAAAGTTGGGTGGAACAGCTAATACTCTGGAAGACAGAAACAAAATTCAAAGTGACCTCGATAGGCTGGAGCGCTGGGCCGAAAACAACAGAATGAAATTTAATAGGGATAAATGCCAAGTGCTGCACCTAGGGAGAGGAAACCAAATGCAGAGTTACAGAATGGGGGACACTTGGCTCAACAATACTACAAGTGAGAAGGATCTTGGAATTGTGGTAGATCACAAACTGAATATGAGCCAGCAATGCGACGTGGCTGCAAAGAAGGCAAATGCAATTTTGGGCTGTATTAATAGAAGTATAGCTTCCAAATCGCGGGAAGTGATAATTCCCCTTTACTCGGCACTGGTTAGGCCTCATCTTGAGTACTGCGTCCAGTTCTGGGCACCTCACTTTAAGAAGGACATAGACAAACTGGAGAGGGTTCAGAGGAGGGCAACAAGGATGATAAAGGGACTGGAAACAAGGCCCTATGAGGAGAGACTGAAAGAACTGGGCATGTTTAGCCTTCAGAAGAGGAGACTGAGGGGAGATATGATCGCACTCTTCCAGTATTTGAAGGGATGTCACACAGAGGAGGGCAAAGATCTCTTCTCGGTCATCCCAGTTTGCAGGACACGGAATAATGGGCTCAAGTTACAGGAACCTAGATTCCACCTAAACATCAGGAAAAATTTCCTGACTGTCAGAGCAATAAGACAATGGAATCAACTACCTAGGGAGGTGGTGGGCTCTCCCACTCTGGAGGCATTCAAGGTGCAGCTGGACAGACATCTGTCAGAGATGCTTTGACCTAGATTCCTGCATTGAGCAGGGGGTTGGACTCGATGGCCTTGTGGGCCCCTTCCAACTCTACTTTTCTATGATTCTATGATTCTAATAGAGGAGGGGTCTCCCATCCAAGTAATAACCAGGGCTGACCCTGCTTAGCTTTCCACGCTCAGACAAGCTGAGCCAGCGTAAGCCACAGGCCTGATAGCTACCTGGGCCATCCTAGTTTCTACTGTTTGCATAATCAGATGTCCCCCCATACTATATCATTTCGAGGGTGTGTGTGTGTGGGGGGGGAGGACAGTTATTTCTAAGAATGGGGAAGAATTCCGTTCAGTTCCCATTTTGATAAGAACTTAATAAATGTGCACTTCCTGAATCAATATGCGAACCAGAATGCTGTTTTCCAACAGTATTCACATTTCTCAGAATTTTGTGACTCAGATCTCCAAAAAAAAAATGCATACAAAGATGCATGTGTTGGGGAAAAGTGCACACAAAAATGTGTATATTAGTGTGGTTGGGGGGGTAGGGGACCATACAGAAAGCATTATATAAATATTATATACTTGCAAAAATGCATATATTAGGCACAAGGGCATAGAAAATGATTATATTAGGAGCCTGTGGCTCAGCTTGTCTGAGCGTGGAAAGCTAAGCAGGGTCAGGCCTGGTTATGACTTGGATGGGAGACCCCTCCTCTAGTTTCCTGCATTGAGCAGGGGGTTGGACTCGATAGCCTTGTAGGCTCCTTCCAACTCTATGATCTATGAAATCTATGAAATTTCCACAAAAATGCATAGTTTTTTCCCCCTTCATAGTTGCAAACTGATGGGGAAATGGGATAGAATGGGCGGGGGGAGTGAGAATCAGTGAAACAAAAATTGACAGATTTGTGCATCCCTAGATTTTCATACTTTCAGTTTAGCATTTAAGCATTGTACTGGGAGACATTCCAATGAAAATGGAATGTTTGGCATTAACTATGGATATGCTGAAGAACATGATGTATCTATCTTTGTAAGTAAATTAGTCCGGCCTTTGGTGGAAACTCAACTGAGGAATTAAGCCCATGTTTAATGGATAGAGGAGGCAGATTTCTGATTCGGGAATACGGAGGTGAAAGGCAGCCAAGTCACTCCAGATAAACAAAATGGACAGGGGGGGGGGAAGAGTGGAGGAACAGGACAACAGAAGGTGGTGGGTGCAGTTTTCTAATGGGGAAAAGCTCCCCTAAGTGCTTCGGGATGTACAGAAAGTTCCAGGTTTGATCTAGTTAAAAGGATGAGGTAGCGGAAGATAGGAAAGACCTCTTCACTTGAGACCCTGGAGACAGTGCTGGCTCCAGGTTTCGGAGGCCCCTTGGACAAGCCACCCTCAGTGGTGACTCCCTCAGGGAGTTCACCTCCTCACCCCCATTGTCACCAGCTGCTGTTGCTCCTCCTCCTCATCATCATCATTTCTACCACTTGATGGCTTGACAAGCAGAGAGCCAGGGAGCAAGTTGGCCGTGGCATCTCCTGCTCCTCCTCACAGCCACCGTTGCCTGGGCCAGGGTGAGAGGCAGGTGAACAAGCCAGTTGCAATGGGGAAGGGTAGGAGGAACTCCAGGGAGCTCTTGTCAGTGGACCCCTGCTGGGATGTGGGCCCTTGGCAGGTGCCTGACCATGCCCACCCCTGACGCCAGCCCACCCTGGAGAATACTGCCAGTCAAGGAGACAATCCTGGGCTGGATAGGCAAATAAATCTGACCGGATATAAGGCAGTTTCCTATGTTCCTACACTGTTTATATGATTTAACCGATCTAAGAAAGATATTTTACTAAGCCCTTTTAAATACATAGCAGGCTTAGCAACTCTTCTTACAAGAGTGGTGTGCTATGGTTGAATCAGAAGGACCACATGCATAGATACCTATCTCCTTCGCCCCTTCCCTACAGGGGCAGAACTAGGTACTGAAAAGATCCGGGGCTCAGGCCCACAGGACCATTTTTTAAAATCAAATTTGCATATGCTCTAAAGTCTCTGTGTCTTTAAAGGACCCTGTCTCCTAAGGACACCCCTATTTGTAAAAAGGGATGTATGGACAGGGGAGAGGAGGGCATTTGATTTCAGAAAAAAAATCCAGGCAGAAAGATTCAAGGGGGGGCAGCAGGAGGTGAAGCACATGTGGGCCAAAAGCCAGCTCATCCAGGGGGATCAGATGCAACAGATATCATCAGGACCCCTGTCCCTTTCTTTCAGAAAGTGTCCCTGGACAGCAGGGTGGTGGGGCAGGTGGCCTCCCAGAGATTCGGGGCTCCAAATGAAAGATTGGGGCTCTAGCCCTAGTGGGCCATCCCCCTAACACCAGCTCTGCTTCCCTACCTTTAAAAATTGCACGTACATACCGTACTAGCCAGCACACCCTGGCCTCCCTCAAGCTTGCTCCGTCTTAAGCAGCATTTAAAAAGTTCAAAGTGTGACACAGAACAGAAAGTGGTTCGTTTAGTATCTCTTGGGTGTCAAGGAGTCTGCAGGCTCCTTGCTGTGGGATACCGCAGCCTTTTGAGCGTGCATGAGTGGGTGGGTGGGTGGATGGAACTGGTAGGAAAGGAGAATGATTACAATAAATGTGAAGCAGAAGACGAGAGGCAAAACCCAAGTTGAGGCTTCCTCCTTGCTGAGCCAAACACCAGAAATGCAAAGCAAAGGAAGTTAAAGTGGCTTTTTATCTCCGCAACCCAAGTGCGGGGAGGCAGGAACAGAAGGGGGTGGAAGCTGGGGGTGCTCCTCAGATGGTTTTATTTTTTGCCCGGGCCTTTATCTTGCATGCAATTTCCTTTAAAAAGGCTTTATAAACAACCCTGCTGCTTAGGCACTTGGGGCAGCCCTAGATCCCTTTTTCTCCCCCGCCGTGTTTTGAGGCTGTTTTTAGTGGAGCTGCCTGTGTTGCACAGATTACATCTGCAGTGTGTGTGTGTGCATCTGTGTGTGTGTGTGTTTTTCCTGTGGCACTGGGCAGGAGACGAAGAGGAAGTTAAGAAGTAGCGTTTCTTGTGTGCAGAGACACCTTACACAAACATACCCAAGGCTACATCCTTCATCAGTGCCATGAGAACAGTTAAAAGGTTCAGCTCAGCTAAAAGAGGGAGTGACTGTCATAAAAGTTTTTGCCAACACGGAAAGGCCTCCCCCTATCTCTTTTGGCAATTTCTGCAAAAGGGAATGAAAGTTTTCACCTATTTATTTATTTATTTTATTATATTTATACCCCACCTTTTTTCCTGCAAGGAATGCAAGGCGGCTTACATAATCCTCCTCCTTCTCTCCGTTTTATCCTCACAACAACCCTGTGAGGTAGGTTAGGCTGAGAGTCAGTGACTGGCCCAAAGTCACCCAGTGAGTTTCATGGCCGAGTGGGGACTAGAACCCGGATCTCCCGAGTCCCAGTCCAACACTCTCACCACTACGCCACACTGAATAGGTCTTGGCTGCCCTTAGTGACATCACCTCATTCACTGTGTGATCCCAGATTGCCTAGGACCATCTTTGTGACCAAAGGCAATACAGAAGCACTACAAACACTCTATGTTAGTTTTGCCATAGCAAGTAGGCAAATTTGATTGTCTACATAGCATTGTGACATCAGCACATTCAATACATGATCCATGATAGGCTACATCACTAAAGGAAAGAGAAAGAAGCCCTAACCAGGGGGGGGGGGGATGGTGCCTAATCAGCAGCGGCAGGTAGGGGAAACAACTAAGGTATTTCTACTGGCAGTAAGAGCTTTAAGCTAAAATATGCATGTGTTTTTGCCCCTGCCTGCCTTGCCTTTGGTCCCATCCACCACCGGAATGTGGGCCCGAGAGCTTCTCCATAATGTAATTCAGTCCTTGGGCTGAAAGAGGTCCTGGCCTAAATGGAGGGACGAGAAGAACTAACACATTTCTAATTTACATTCTATTGTCTGGCCACCTAGAAGAAATTCTTCCTTGCCACAGGCGATCAGGTGAGTGACTACTTAGAAACCTGCACTTATTTTAAAAGCAGCCCCAAAGAGGAGGAGGAAGGAAATGACAGGAGGAGGTTCCCATTAAAAGACAGTGAGACACAACATCCCGATAAGGGAAGCACTTCCGGGGTATCCTGGTGGGGGTGCACACATACAGATGGTGGGAGGACCAAGGTGAAAAGGGGAGCTTGCCTTGAGGACTGGGGCAAACAATGCAAGAGAGACCTGAAGCGTGGACATGAAATATGGTACTCTAACAGCTGTTTAGCACATTAGTCTGTTGGTGTGCGGGCGTCAGGCCAAGGACTGCGAAGCTTGAACGGCTGCCCGGCTTGAGCAGAGAGACAGATGCTAGCAGATTGGGAGTCGGCCCTGGCTCTTCTTCAATGGGATGCAGAGGCTGCTGGGGGTGGGCTGCGGGGGGGGGGGGGAGAGACACACGGGAGAGATCCAAAGGGGACTGAGCGAGGGGGAGGAAGTGTGAAATCTGAAAGATGCTGGAGCAGAACAAGGCAGGAGGAAGGGGAGGGGGATAGCCTCTCCAGTTTGCCTCCAGCCCGCGTGTGTCCTCAAAGGCGGCTGCTATGTTCCGGGAAGCTCCTGGCAAGAATACAGCTCATGCTTGCTGGCTTGGCTCAGTCCTCCGGTGCCAGAGGCTGAAGGGAAAGGAAGAGACACCTGCAAGGAGGCACGAGGCTGGGGAAAGGGGACCTGCTTGTAGCTGCAAGATACTTTACGCCAGGGGTGCAGAACGTCTTTCAGTCCGAGGATCAAATTCCATTTCGGAGAAGCTCTCGGAGGCCGCATTCCAGTGGGGGTGGGGCCGAAGGCAAAAGGGGCAGGACCCAAATACCAAAAATACCAGCATATTGTAGCTTAAAGCTATTTTTGCCAGTAACTAAGCCTTGAGTGGAGAAGCGTTTCAACCTTTTAGCATGGGAAAAAAACTGCACAAAAGCTGGTAAACCATCAAAGATCAGTGTCCGAGGAACCTGGGGAAGGGGGCATGGCCTTCTGGGGAACCCGGGGGAGGGGAGGGCGAATTGGGACCTCCTGAAGGCTGGATTCAGCCCCTGGGCCTGAGGTTTGTCACTCTGTATTTAGGAGATTAGGCCAGGGGATTGGCCGGCCACCTCCTCCTCAAAACAGCCCCTGGAAAAAGTAATGGATGAGCCAACTCCACCACTCACTGGCCCTCACCTGCAAACAAAATACCTACAAGCTTCAGCCAACGTCACAACATACTTTTGTGCATGCATGGATACAGTTCAGAGCTGGCATCAGTGGTCAGCCTAGTCAGTCACGTGCCGAGGCTCACATTCCAGCAGGGGCCCCACTGTGGAAGCCCCCCCCCCCCCCAGCCTTGTCCTTTCCCTTACTGGTGCCACCTGTTTACCCGTCCTCTCCAACATTGTGAGAGTCGGAGGAAGAGGAGGGAGGGAGTCTGCACTTGCCTTTCCTTTTCCCTCTGGGCAGAGGCGTGGTCTGGGCCCAGATAAAGAAGGTGAACAAATGGGTCATGGGAATTGTGGGAAGGCAGGCAGGCAGGGAAGCCGCTGAGAGCATCTTACCAAAGAGCTGTTCCAAGTGGTTCGGAGCCTGGTCGGTCCAGTTGCTCCGGATCCGATGGAACAATCCAAAGCCTCCTGTGAGGCTTTAGCGAAGCACTTTGCAGATAAAATTGATCGGATTAGGAGTGGGATTTCGCGCGTCGTGGATACAGGAAGTGAGCGGGAGGAGGCCAATGGTAGACCGGTCTTGTGGGATCGGTTCCAGCCTCTTCCTTCTGATGAAGTGGGCAAGGTGCTTTCATCTGTGAAGCCAACCACCTGCTTGCTTGATCCTTGCCCGTCCTGGCTCCATATGAGCTACAGGGAGAGACTGAGTGAGGGGATCAGGGCGGTGGTGAATGCCTCCCTCGATGAGGGAGTGGTCCCATCAGCCCTTAAGGAGGCTGCAGTAAGACCACTTTTAAAGAAGCCCTCCTTGGATCCCCAAGACCTGAACAACTTTCGCCCAGTCTCCAATTTGCCATTTCTGGGCAAGGTGATTGAGCGAGTGGTGGGGGCTCAGTTGAAGGCACACTTGGATGAAGCCGATTACTTAGATCCATCAGTCGGGCTTCAGGCCTGGACATGGGACGGAAACGGCCTTGGTCACCTTGGTGGATGATATGAGGAGGGCCTTGGATAGGGGTGAATGCTCCTTCCTAGTCCTCCTTGATCTCTCAGCGGCTTTTGATACCGTGGAGCACGGTATCCTCCAGTCCTCCTAGACCGCCTGGAGGGGTTGGGTATCGGAGGCACTGTATTACAGTGGTTCTGGTCCTTCCACTCTGGAAGGTACCAGAGGGTAGTTCTTGGAGGAGGCTTCGGACCCTCGGCTGCTCACTTGTGGGGTGCCGCAGGGTTCCATCCTCTCCCCGATGCTATTCAACATCTACCTAAAGCCACTGGGGGCTATCATCAGGAGGTTTGGGGTGCGGTGTCATCAATATGTGGATGACACGCAGCTCTACCTCTCTTTCAAGTCCTCACCAAGGTTGGCCGTTGAGACCCTGTCCAAGTGCCTGGAGGCAGTGGGTGGCTGGATGGGAAGGAACATGTTGAAACTGAACCCCGACAAGACCGAGGTACTTCTGGTGGGAGACAAGGGAAGGTATGGGGATGTTGACCTGGTGCTGAATGGGGTACATCTCCCCCTGAAGGACCAGGTCCGCAGCTTGGGGGTCATTCTAGACTCCCAGCTGTCCATGGAGGCTCAGGTGTCAGCTGTGAGCCGGGCAGCGCTGTATCAACTCCATCTGATACGGCAGCTGCGCCCCTACCTTCTTAATCATCTGCTCCCATCAGTGGTTCATGCCTTGGTCTCCTCTCGCCTAGACTACTGTAATGTGCTCTACGTGGGGTTACCCTGGAAGACGGTTCGGAAGCTTCAGTTGGTACAGAACGCGGCGGCTCACCTGATTAAGGGCAGCCGCCGGCATGATCACATCACGCCAGTGCTTAATGAGTTGCACTGGCTACCAGTTGCTTGCCGAGCCAAATTCAAGGTGTTGGTTTTGACCTTTAAAACCCTACATGGCTCCGGTCCAGCTTATCTCAAGGAGTGCCTCCAGCAACATCAAGTCGGCCGCTCAACAAGATCTGCCACGGACGGCCTTATCCTTATCCCATCAGCCAGAGCAGCCAGGCTGGTGGGGACTAGGAAGAGGGCTTTCTCTGTGGCACCCCCCACATTATGGAACTCCCTCCCTAGTGACCTTCGCCATGCCCCCTCCGTGATGAGCTTCCGCCGCTCATTAAAAACATGGCTGTTCAGGCGGGAATATGGGGTGGGTTAGGATTTTAAAAGAATTTTTTAATACTGTTTTAATTATCATATTGTATTGTTTTATTGTATCATTTTAATTGTACATCGCCCAGGGTGGCCGGGTGACCGGCCAGATGGGCGATTAATAAAAATAAGAAATAAATAAATAAAAGGGCACTCCAAAACCAGAAGCCAGCACTGATAGAGCCAAATGTATAAAATATTCCCACTAAGATGACTGGAAGCTCTGGAACCTGTTGCCAATACCATCCCACCAGGGGTACTGTGAGGTACTGAAACGATTTGGGGCCCAGGCCCATAGGGCACAAATTTGCATACGCTAAGAGATATCTATATATGCAAATGTCAAGATAATTACCAGATTTAAATTTCACAGAAGGCAAAGCCAGCCAATTAATTTCTGTGGAGAGGAAGCCGGAGCACACTGCTGAACCCTGACATATTCAACCCTGACATGTTTTCCCCTTTCCGCTGTCACCCCTCTATCTGCATAATCCTCACCCAGGGCACAGGAGACACAGTTCTGGGCAGATACATAAGCCACATCTGCATACCTTCAATGGGGCAGATTTACACTCACCCTCAAGGAAGCGCATAACATTCCGGAGGTGGGGGGGCGCACCCAAGAGATGCCAGCACCCGAAAGGCGCCACCACCCCGCGGGGTGGGACCAGCCCACCTGATCATCAAGGGCGGGGAGGGGGCGAGGGAGGGTAGAAAAGATACGTGCCGAAGGACAAAGGGTTGTTGGGAACACGGTGCAGGCTTGCACGGATCAGGTTGCTAGCTCTGGCTAGGGCCAAGCAACTTCCAACCCCGGGCAGGGCGCCCGGCGCCCGGCCAAGCAAACTGCTATGCTAGATCTTAGAGTCAGATTCTCTGCATTCGAGCTAAGCCTACCTAGAAGGCAAATTGAATACTTCGGTTCCTCTATCTGTATCGACTGCTATGTTTATACTGTGAAATTCCTGTAGTCTACTCGTTCTGCTCCATTAAACTCTTTGAAATTGACCAGATTGTGGCTTCCCTGTGTTTTGGAAGGGATTCTGTGTCAACACGACTTTGGTGCCGGTTAACCCTTATGGTGCCGAACCCGTGCAACGGACCAGGTTCGGTCCGCCACAATTTCTCATCCGAGTCACCTCAAATAAATGTCTTTAATTTGCGCCCCACCCCAGATCAACTCAAATCATAGGAAGCTGTCTTATCCTGAGTCAGACCATTTGGTCCATCTAGCCTAGTATTGTTGACACTGACTGGCAGCAGCTCTCCAGGATTTCGGGCAGGAGTTTTTGCTGCCCGACCTGGAGATGCTGAGGAGCAGGGCTGGCCCAAGACATTTTGCTGCCTGGGGCAAAGGAGAAGCCGATGAACCTGCCCATCAAATCAAAGTGCATATTACCCAAGAACAGCCAAGTTATGTTGGCGCTTGGGGCAGAAAATCTCACATGCCATGCACAGCTCCCCTTCCCTGGCAGTAAAAAAAAAAAAAAAAGCAAAAATAATAACGACATTAAATTAATAATAAATTAAATAACTAACAAGAAAAGGCTGGGGTTTTGAGGAGGGATTTGAAGGAAGTAAGAGAGGCGGCACCACACAGATACTCTGGGAGGCCGTTCCAGGTATAAGCAGCAGCAAGGCAGAAAGGGCAGAGCCGTCTGAGACAGTGAGGCAAAATGGGGGAGAGGAGACAGTTTGATATGAGATTGTCAAGTGTGAGGTGTGAAGTGCCAGGACTGTAAAGCACAGGATCTGGTTTTAGCTCGGGTGCGGTGGAAAAAGAAAAAGGGAAACCCCATTACTCCAGAACTGACCTACATTTACGTAAGTCTGCTCTAATTCAACTAACCACACAGAGGAGACGTGAGGCCCTTTTATCCGAGACCCTCTGCAGCCTCAAGATTTACTGCGTGGGTCACTCAGAACTTGTGGCCATCCAGGCAGCAGCTCTGAGGCAGGGCGTTAGGAAGCCAGGCACGCTGCGGTACTCAGGAAACGACAGCGTACTTCTGTTTAAAGCAAGTCTGAAGTGTTTCCCTTCTGCGGTGCTCACAGAAACTGACTTTTTTGTTTTGTTTTTCCAATGAATCAAGGGGTGCCCCAATCACACTGCACAGTAGAAATTAGTAACCACCTACTCAGGGGGGAGTTTACTGGAACCACCCAAAACCGACAGATGTTTCCCTTTGAGACACTTGCAGGCCCATGAATGGAGAGGCGGGAGGTGGCCGCTGCTGCTGGGGCTGGCCGGCCCACACTTTGTGGCTAAGGGGTAGCCCCTATTCTCAGGCTTCCCCTTTTGGAACTTCCTTCGGTTCCACGGGGTGAATAGGGAGGAAGCTGATTTAGGCCAGGGGCAGGCCTTGAAGAAAAGGTAGTGAAGCCTGTTTTTTCTTGGTCTCCTCCACCTCTGCTCAGTGGCAGAGAATGGAAACAGCCCTTTGTCTCTCATACATATGGCAGATGGAGTTAGTGGAGGGAGAGAGAGAAATTATTATGAGCAGGGCCGATGTCAAAGGTAGGCATGTTTGGGCACTTGCTGAGGGCCCACCCAGCAGGGGCCAATTGACAAGAGCCCCCTAGAGTTGCTCCTCCTCTGCTCCATTGCAACCTGCTTGTTCACCTGCCTCTCGCTCTGGCCCAGACAATGGTGGTGATGAGAAGGAGGAGCAGGAGATGCCACAACCTACCTGCTTCCTGGGTCTCTGCCTGCCAAGCTAGCAAGTGGTAGCAGTGATTTGGAAAGAGCAATAGCAGCTGGTGACAATGGCAGTGAGAAGTCAGACTCACTGAGGGAGGGGGCCCATGGGGGGGGGGCTCTTGCTCAGGGGCCCTCAAAAACCTGGAGCCAGCACCAGGGGCAGTGCTAGGTACCAAAAAGATCAGGGGCTCTGGCCCACAGGACAAAAAGAAAAGAATTCACAAATTTGCATATGCTAACTTACACATGCTCTAAAGCAGGGCTCTCCAACCTTGGGTCCCCAGATGCTTTTGGCCTACAACTCCCAGCATGCCCCAGCCAGTTGTAGGCCAAAAACATCTGGGGACCCAAGGTTGGAGAGCCCTGCTCTAAAGTCTGTGTGTGTGTGTGTGTGTGTGTGTGTGTGTGTGTGTCTTTAAAGGGCACTGTCTCCTAAGGACACCCCTCTTTGCAAAAAGGGGTGTATGGATAGGGGAGAAGAGGGCACTTGATTTCAGAAAAAACCTCAGGCAGAAAGATTCAAGTCGGGGGAGGCAGCAGGAGGTGAAGCACATTTAGGTAAAAATCCAGCTAATCCTGGGGGCTCAGATGCAACAGAGATCATCAGGGCCCCTGTCCCTTCCTTTCAGCAAGTGCCCATGGAGAGCAGGGTAGTGGAACAGATGGCCTCCCAGAGATCCTGGGATCCAAATGAAAGATTTGGGGCTCCAGTCCTAGTGGGCTGCCCCCTAACACCGCCTCTGGCCTGCACTGAGCATTAGGATTCCCACAACTGTCTATGTGAACTGCTGAACCTTCACTGTATTCAGACGCCACACTGATATTAAAACAGAGTTCTATGTAGCTCCCTGGCATGGCAGGGTTCTTAAGGCAGGCCTATAATAGCAGGGGAGTTCCTGGTCCAAGGGAAGAAATAGAAAGTGGGGGCTGGGGGAGTCTAGGCTGCATTTGAGGGCACGCCACACAGGTAATTCATAGGGCTTGAATCTGACGCAGGGCACATGCGACTTCACCCACCAGGTCCCCCCAACTTAAGACGGCATTTGTGTGGCCACGGCAAGAAGAGACAATTCCACAGCATTCTTGCAAACCCCAGCCCGACCTTCCAATGCTAAAGGCGCAGTCATTTCATGCACAGTGACCCTCACGGTCGACCTGTCTGACGCGCTGCCACATAATGCTTAATCCACTAGAGCAGGGGTGCAGAACTTCAGGCTCGGGGGCCAAATCTAGCCCTCTGGTGGTCCCAATCCAGGATCCTTCGGTCCTTCATAAGGCCACGCTCCCTTCCCCCACCCAGTGATCGTTTGGTGGTTTCTCCACTTTTATGCCGTTTTTGCCCCATTCTAAAGGGCTGAGATGCCTCTCCTAAGGCTTAGTTACTGTTAGTAAGAGCTTCAAGCTAAAACATGCTGGTATTTTGGGCCCCACCCCTTTTGCCTTCAGCCCCGCCCACTGATAGGATGTGGCCCCTGAGAGATTTTCCAAAATGGAATTTGGCCCTCAGGCTGAAAGATGTTTAACACCCCTGCACTAGGGGGAGAAAGATTAGACACAGAGATTGGCTGCTCTGTACATCGGGCATAAGAGACATCAGAGTAGCCCCAGCTGCATCAAAACTAGTCCATCTAGTCCAGCACCCTCCCTCCCTCAGTGGCCAAGCAGATGCCATGGGCAAAGTGGCACATAGTCAAAATTTGCCTTTCTTGATATAGAAACTGGGACCTTTTGTATATTTGTCACATTCATTTGCCCTCAAAACATTGCTACAAGAGATCCACGTTTCTTCTCTAAACTGAGGCAGTTGCAACATGTGTTGCAGCACCTGAGTTCCAAAAGACTTGCTCTTCTGTCATGTGAGTGGCACATGGCCCAGGTGAAGATTATCCATATAGGCCCAACCTGAAGCCTCTCAGTGGCTGGGTTCACACAACATGATAAGCCACACTCAAAGTTGATTATGGGTTGAGTGTGGGTTGTCATTGAACAGTCGGTTACTGCTGAAATGTGGGTTGTCGTGTTGTGTGAACCCAGCCACGCTGACAAACCATGTTTTGTTGACCATGAACAATCCATGAAGAGAACCCATGCTTTGTTGTAGGGTTGTGATCTGTGGGTTGTTCATGAGTAACAAACCATGGTTTGTTAGCACAGCTGGGTTCACGCAACACAGCAACCCACATTTCAACAACCTACAGTTGAACTACAATCTACAATCAACCCTGAGTGGGATTGATGTGTTGTGTGAACCCAAGCCAGCATGTCTCACTGCTGGCCACAGTCATGCCAAGCTTATCAAGAAGTTCCGTTCAATCCTCCTGGCTGCCAAGATAGGTGGGGCAGGGTCTGGACAAGGGGAAGAGACGGTATGTTTGTTTGTTTGCCTTTTATTTTTCCGCGCTTTCATCTTATTGCTTGCAGCCATGCTTGAGCACGTTTTAATTAGGTTATTACTTTTTATCTGAAAAGACACGAGCCGGGGAAATAAAAACGGCTCCAGAAACGTTCGCGGCTTTCCCTACATCTCTGGTGATTACACCGCGCCGCTCCAGCGCAGTGAATTTTATCGCAGCTTTATTTCCTTGAGAATCATAGTCCTCGTAGTTGATTTGATTAATTCTCCGCCCGCCTGGTCCTCCCTCCCTCCCCCTTCTGAATATTCAGTGGATATGCTGATTGTGTTTGGCTGCGATCGCTTATCATTCCACCAGGCGGGGGAAGGAGGAGGACTGTCCACACAGGTCAGCTTAGGAACAGAGATGCTGCTGGGGACTGAACCTGGGCCCTCCTCCATGCAAAGCAGGGGCTCTGCCACTGAGCGAAGGCCCCTCTCGTTTGCACGCTGTGCAGGATTTTGTCGATCCTTAGTGAACCTTCCCCGCAACACACACAGACATACGCACAGCCTGGGAGAAGGGGGGCGGGGAAGAGATATGAAGCTACTCAGTGGTGTAGCAGAGGCAGGACTTGCAGGGTTGAAGCACCAGGACTTTTTGATTAGCAGGGGTGCTGATGTGATCGCCCACCCCACCCCCCCTGTTCCTTCTGAGCTTAGCTGTAATCCTCAGAGTAGCTGGGGGTGGGGGGGAGGAGGCAAATGAATTATCCCAGCAGCAATATATTCTTCCTTGTTGTAATGTAAAGTATTTTGGGGTGTCTTCTTGGGGCTTCTCTACACGAGGCATTTATGGTGCACTCATGATCCCGCACTCACAGAAATTTGTGGGTCCATGACATGACATCGTCATCCTCCAGGGCCTCTCCTGCTTTTTCCAGCCATTTCCCTGGCTTTTTTTTTAGAGCGTGGAAAGTCAGCTATTAAATTTCAAATATGGAACAAACCGGAATGAGAGTCTCCTGTATTATCGCAATTCCGCTATACTGCAACTATACCACAGCGCCACCTTGTGGTTGGGTGATGGAATATATAGAAAGGCAGAGAAAGACAAACCCCAGGGAAAAAGAAACCGGGTAAAGAACGCACCCTTCCTCCTGCAAAGAAAATGGAAGAAGAAGCCTCAGTAAAGCAGCAGGTTCAACACCTCATGTAGAGAAGCCCTTTGCCTAGAATGGGCAATTAAGACCCGCTAGCTTTATAAAAGACCTGCCGCTGGTGGAGATGAAAACTGCTAGTACAGGTTTTATATATATGGATCAACACAGCTGCCTGTAATTTTGGACTCTCCTTGGGGTGTGTGGCTACGGGGACTGTCATGATGAGCGCCTGCGCTTCAACGTTTCCCACCACACCACTGGAGCTGCTTCCTACCAAGTTAGACCACTGGAGAAGCTCAGTGCAATTTACAAGTTAAGCACCATTGAGTTCAATGGCACTTACTCCCAGGTAATTATGTGCAGGATTGCACGCATGCTGATCCTAATAAATTGGATGTTATGCTATGTACTGATGCAGTGTGTGTGTGTGTGTGTGTGTGTGTGTGCGTGTGTGCGCGGGCAGGTCCAAAGTGATTCGTTTTGGTGGTTTGGTACCTTACCACCAATCTGACCCAGAGTTCCAGTACTTATTTATTAGTTATATTTATATCCTGCCTTTTTTCCTGCAAGGAGCCCAAGGCAGTTTACATAATCCCCTTCCTCCTCTCCCTTTCATCCTCACAACAACCCTGCAAGGTAGGTTAGGCTGAGAGTCAGTGACCGGCCCAAAGCCACCCAGGGAGCTTCATGGCCGAGTGGGGACTAGAACCCGGATCTCCTGAGTCCCAGTCCAACACTCTCACCACTACGCCACGCTGGCTCTCCGCCACAATATGGAAAATATTATGCCTCTTGCTCTGTGGGTTCAACAGAGTCGCAAACAACCTGACTTAGTGACAATGGAAGAAAACTGGGATCTACCCAAAGTGGGAAGAATGACAGAGAAGATGCTGAGGATGGGGAAGAACTACTGAGTCAGGTCGTAGAGAGAGGGAACAATTCTGAAGGAGAAAAGGGAAATGCGCAAATTCTGTCACCAGATATTTGGCAAGGTAGTGGAAAACACCCATCTATCTCTTCTGTCAAAGCCCTAATACTGATGGATGGAGGAATCTGCACCACCAATTATGTGACAGACTGATGGACACTGAAAGACCTCAAACGTAGATTAGGAATTAAGTGAATGTGTTAGTTTAAGAGTGTAGATCTATAACTGTATTAGTTAGAAAATTTTGAAATTTTGGTGGCAAATTTGTAATGCGTTTTCGTGACGGGTTGTAAATAATATTGTTTTTAGTAGTATGATTTATTTATATTAAAAATCTATTCCTGATACTGATGAGTGAGGTCATGAGGCAAATTAATGAACCACTCCCTGATGCCACAGCTGGGACGTTAAATAGATAGTTACTCCACCCCTTGACTAAAACCACCCAACTGGGATTGATTATTTCCTTGGTGTTTTCTCTATAGGCCCACCTCCCCAACAGAGTTTTTCTTCTCTTTTCTTAGTATTCTTTTTAGTCTTTCTCCAAGTTTCAGCTACAACCAAAAGAAGCTGGGGAGAGGGCTAAGCGGCAACAGCGGGAGGCAGGAGCTGTGTTTGAACTCCACTGGTGGTATGAGCTCACATTTTCAAGGTCCTTAAGTGTAGGACCTGGTTCCAGGGGCGAGAGACCATCTGCAACTCCGCTTTGTTGGGATCACTTCCATGCAGAAGGCTGCTCGAGGGGAAAGCGGAGATGAATTTAATTAGGCCCAGTGTCTTCCGCAAAACACACACACATACACACCCCACCCCTCCACCCCCATTCTTAGGACTTAGCAAGATCCTTTGGAGCGAGCACATGTGTGTTTGTTTTAAAAAGAGAGGGGTGGGTGGAGAGAACCATAACTTTGTTTTAGCAGCAGGAAGATGCTGGGGATGAGTGAAGAATGCATTCCATCATCAGCATCCAAATTTTTAACACCTTCCCTGCCCATACAATGTGGGGAAAATAGCAAGGACCATAGGTCAATTGCTGGCCCTCTGTCACAGGTCTAGAGGCTGACCCAGAGGAGCTAATGCCCTGGGGTGATGTTGAACAGGCAAGAACAGAAGTAGGCCAACCAGCCCTCCCACTGGCATCTCTCTCTGGTTAGGGTGCCTGCCACCAAATAAGCAAAGGTAGTTGGTTAAAACAAAGAGCAGAGGTAGTGTGAGGGAGTGGCCCACTAGGGCTGGAGCCCTGAATTTATAATCTGGAGCCCCGAATCTCTGGGAGGTCGTCTGCCCCACCACCTGTGCTGTCCATGGGCGCTTGCTGAAATAAAGGGACTGGGGCCCTGATGATCTCTGTAGTGTTGAATCCCCCTGGATGAGCTGGCTTTTTTGCCCACAAGTGCTTCACTTCCTGCTGCCCCCCCCCTTGAATCTTTCTGCCTGAGTTTCAAATGCCCTCCTCTCCCATCCATGCATCCCTGTTTACAAAGAGGGGTGTCCTTGGGAGACAGGGTCCTTTAAAGACATACACACAGAGACTTTAGAGCATATGTAAATTAGCATATGCAAATTAGTGCATTCTCCCCCCCCTTTTTTTTGTCCTGTGGGCCTGAGCCCCTGATCTTTTCAGTACCTAGCACTTCCCCTGACAAAGAGAAGCCAAACTGATGTGAACTATTTGCAGCACTTTCTCTCACACCAGGGACAGACAATCGTTTCTTTTTCAGTGGCCGTAGCTCGGCCGTAGAGCACATGCTTTGAATGCAAGAGGTCCCAAATTCAATTCCTGGTATCTCCCTTTACAAGGAATTCACATAGCAAGTGATGGCTAGTAAGTCTCTCTGCATTGAGCTAGATAGACAAATAGTCTGATGTGATATAAGGCATCACTTCAAATTATATTGGTTTGGAGGAGCATAACTTATTGTGAACACTTATTTTGTCTCACTGTTCCCTCTGGTCAAACAGGTTGAACAGGTGGTTTTTTGTTTTGTTTTAAAGAGCAGAGAAATAAAATCCTGCACAACCTGTTTACCCAAAGTGAAAGTGGGATTACTGTGTGTCATTTCAAACCACTTTCCTGACTCTTTGTATCTGCCTTTTAGCTTTATTTAACTCAGGGGGCTTTCCAACCTAACAGTCAACGTTCCCAAAATAATATTAACTACACATGATGGGCCAAGTGTGTTGAGATTTAGATGGGTCTAGGCCAGAGTGCATGTCTTTAAAAGGGGATCAGAGAAATTCTTGGAGGATGTCAGCTATTAGATAACAAAATAAAACCTCCAAGTCCAGAGGCAATGTACCTGTGAGCATCAGTTACAGGGGATCAACCACAGGGAAGGGGTTTTGCCCTCATTTTTTATTTATTTCTTATTACATTTATATCCTGTCTTTTTCCTTTTTCAAGGAGCTCAGGGTGGCTTACATGGTTATCCTCCTCTCCATGTTATCCTCACAATAACCCTGCGAGGTAGGTTAGGCTGAGAGTCAGTGACTGGCCCAAAGTCACCCAGTGAGCTCCATGGTTGAGTGGGGACTAGAACCCGGATCTCCCGAGTCCCAGTTCAACACTCTAACCACTACGCCATGCTGGGTCTTTCTCATGCCCTGCTTGTTTGGGTTTCTCGGAGGCATCTAAACGGCCTCTGTATGAAACAGGATGCTACACTAGATACACCTTTGGTCTGATCGAGCAAGGCTCTAAGGTTTTCCTTACGACTTAGAAAGCACAATGGGATCCATCTCCCTACCTATCTGGTACAAAGAGGAAGGGCTTCCACATCGAAGGGTGAGAAAATATATTCTGTCCATTCTCAGAGACACTGCCTTCTTTGTTATTACTTTATGTCCCCTTTAGGTTTGTTTTTGTTTTATTAAATGTTATATTAAATGTTTTGTACTTCCACATATCTCTGGCTTTACCCAAGCATGATGATACCTCCCCTTGTTCCTCAGTGGCCCCATTTTGTCTCCTGTCTTGTTGGCACTCAGCCACCTGAGTTTGCTATTAGACGGAATGATATCCCAAATCTGAGGTCTGGTATCCAAAAAGAGCAGATTGTGGAGCTGAACTGCAGAGAACCCTGGCAAACGGCAAGTCCTGTTCATGCTGGCCTTACCATGTGAAAACGATTCCACCCTCTGTTCATATATACTGCTTGTCAAGTTGGCTTCGCTCCCAAGTTTACAGAGGGAGAAATTTAGGTGCTGAGCCTACTGGAAGGCTAGGGAGTATGGCAGCGTGGATATGGAAATGAGATAATCAGAGTTCCTCCTGTGGCCTGCTGTTGTTCAAACAAGCTAGCAACAACACCCAGGGCGCCACTCTTACTTGCCCCTGAAGAAGGGGCAGCTGCATTGGCTATAAGACAGTCATCACATTCAGAAGGATTAAGAGCTTTTTGCAAGACATGATGTGCCATAATCCAGAGGCTGGCAGAACGCCGCCCCGATAGCTATGCGAGAGCAGTCGTTCAAGTAAAGACTTGGGTCACGGGTACCGGGGGGGGGGGCGGGGGAGTGGGGAGGAAAGCACCAAATGTCTGGCCAATACTGGCTCCTGCACCAGGGTTTTGGGAGTAGTGGGGAACTCTGTTGTGCTGCGAGGGGAGGGGGAGCAACTCAGCACAAAGCACAGTATGAGCCAGGCTTCGTCAGTGTGTAAGGGAAGGGCCCTAGCTGAGTGGAAGATCATCTGCTTTGCCTGCAGAATGTCCCAGGTTCGATCCCCAGCATCTCCTGTTGAAAGAATTAGGGAGCAGCCAATGGGAAAGGTTCTCTCTGATTGAGACCCTGGAGAGCAGCTGCCAATCAGAGTAGATAATATTGATCCAGATGAGAGAAAGAATCTGACCTGCTCTAAGGCAGTTTCTTCTCTGTGGACTTGCTAGAAGTTAGCCAACGAGGGTAGATAGGCAGCTCCTAAAATCTGGATTTCCTTGTCAAGTGGGGAACCAACTCATTTCTTTATTTTGCTCCCCATTCCCTTTTTATTCCATCTAGGGCAGTGCCTCCCCCTTCCCCACAAACATCAGAGGAAACGCTCTGGCAACTTTCTTCCAGAAGACTCTGTGGGCAGAATGTGCATACCTTCTGTCTACCCAAGGGGCAAAGCAACGAACCCACACGCCACAATCTGGAGCTGCATTAGCCGCACAGGCAGGACAGGGCTCCCAGCGCCACTAACAAACAAGTAAAGCAAATGGCTCTGGAGGATCAGGGACAACAGGATGGATCTCGGACTGTACAAAGACCTGGCATAGCATGGTGAAGGTGTCTTCCAGTAGCGCAAAGTCATTTGTTCCAAAGTACCTGATGGAGCCCCTCTCCTGGTATGAACCTACCTGTATACTACGCTCATCATCTGAGGCACTCCTCCAAGCGCCTCCTCCGAGGGAGGCTCAGACGATGGCAACAAGGGTGGCCCCCCAATTCTGGAACCGTCTCCCTAGTGAGGTCCGCCTGGCACCAACATTGTCATCTTTTCAGTGCCAGGTTAAGACTGTCCTCTACTCCCATCCATTTGACAGCATGTGATAAAGTTTTTAATGGGTCCTGGGATATATTGTTGATTGTTTAAAGTTGTTATATTTTTGTATGTTGATTTTATATTATATTGGATTTTTTGGGTTTTGGCTACTGCACAGTATAGAAATGTAATAAATAAAATGAAAAGTTCCAACTGACCTATTCACTAGGGACAACCTGCCACACACACCCCAAATTGCCTTTAAAACAAGAACAACTTCTCATTGATTTAATTAATTACATCTAGATTCCATCTTTCTTCCACGTGGAAAATGTAGACAGGGTCTCTCCTATCGAGGCACTGAAGACAATCCAAGCCTGCTTAGCTTTTTAAATTTTAATTATGTGAAGAATTAAAATCCCACTTTATCTTGTCTGGAGACAACCCAAGATGGCTACCAACATGCAAACTTTAAAAGCAAACCATGTGACAAATCAAAACTACTAAATGCAGGTAGGGATGCAGAAATCTATCAGTTTTGCTCACTCTCACATTTGGATTTTTTTTTTTTTAAATCTCAAGTTCTTTCTATCCTGTTTATGAAGAAATTTGTGAAGTTTGGTAAGTTCTTATCAAAAAGCAAACCACATGAAATTCTCACCATCTCCATAGGCCAAATTCAACAGGTACAGCTTTTCCCAGCATGAAGAGGACCACGTTGTACCTGCCTGCCATGTAGCTGTTAAAGATGAGGCGGCGGCCAGGAAAAAGAAGTGGCGACCCCAATTCAACACCACAAACATGGCTGAATAAACAGGGAGTCAAATGTAGACTTTGAAGTACTCAAAGCCCTCTGCCTCAATGGATTAATTAGTTTCGCTTTCTCCCACATTCAAATTATTTACATCTCAAGATCTTTCCGTCCCATTTCTGAAGAAATCTGCTAATTTTGGTACGTTCGTATTAAAAAATAAAAGAACCAAATTAAATTCTCATTTCTCACCCATCCCTGCAGAAAGAACTTCAGGTGGGGGAGGGGAGAGATTAGCAGAACTAAGAAATCCAGACAACTAACGAACAACAGAGTTAAAAAAACAACAACACACCAACTCCTCCTTAGCCTCAGCAAAGTTGCTGCGTCATGTACCTTCAGATGCAGACCATCCCCCAGGACAAGCCATGATCTGTATTAGTATTAATTACTATTAGGTAATTCAGGCAATGCACCTGATGCAGTGACTTTGCTGGAGTTAAGCAGGTATTGTTCTCATCAGGGCCTGGATGAGAGACTGCCAGGGAACCATATGTACACCGCCTTGAGTTCCCCCATGGAAGAAAAGGAGGATATAGTTATAATAAATCAAATGGATAACTAATAATAATAATTTTGCACCTTCAGCTATCCTGAACCACTCTCTTTGATTAGGGAAGAAATACAATTCAAGCTGCTTCAATTATTTATGTCCAATTTGGTTAATTCCCCAAGCAAGCTCTCTTGACGCAAAACTACCAAGTCAGTTTAAAAAAAGAAAATCAGGAAAAGTAGAAAGCATGCGGTGCAGAATGCCTGCTTCCCACCCACCTGCCTGCCCCCTTGAATAAGTGTGCTTCTTTCACCACATCCAAAATCTGAGGACTCAAGTCAAGCCTCAATAAGAGCTCAGAAGTGCTTTGTTATTACTTAATATGTTCCAGGATTGATTGCTGATGGCAGGGACAGCAGTGTAGGTGGTGCTTTATGGAATAATGTAAAGAGAATGGTCCCTCCCCACACAAGCTTATAATTTCGATTTCTCTACAGAAGGAAAAGTGAGTAGCATATGTCTTAGGGAAAGGCTGCAATATGTGGGCCTTTTTTTAGTTCATTATAAAAAACGAGTAAGGGGAGCATGAGAAGTGTTTATAAAATGATGCATGACGTGGAGGAAGTGGAGAGAGAGAGAGAGAGAGAGAGGTTTCCTTCCCTCTCTCATAATACTAGAACCCCAAAGGGGTCATCCAATGAAGCAGATTAGTGGGAGATTCAGGACAGACAAGAGGAAGGACTTCTTCACACGATGAAATTCGCTGCCTCAAGATGTAGTGATGGCTGCAAACTTGGATGGCTTTAAAATGGGATTAGATGAATTCATGGAGGAGAAGGCTATCAATGGCTACTACGTAGTTGCGATGACTATGCTTCCTCCAGGATCAGAGGCAGTAGGATTCCCAATACCAGTTGCTGGGAAACATGAGCAGGAGGGTGCTATTGCACTCACGTGTCCTGTTTGTGGGCTTCTCATTTGGGCATTTGGTTGACCACTGTGGGAAGAGAATACTGGACTAGACAGTCCTTTGGTCTGATCCAGCATAGCTCTTCTTATGATGTTGTTGTTGTTGACGTCATCATCATCTTCTCCTCCTCCCTATTTTTTGGTACCTGTCCTTGTTTTGCCTTTGGGGAGAACACTGGGAATGCCTTTTTAAAAACCATCAGTTTATGCACTAGCTGGTATGTCACACATGTGTGAGAGTTCTTTAAGGTTTAGCTCCCATCCCCAGATATCTAGAGGCATCAGTGGGGGAGTGGGAAGAGATGTATCTTGACAAGCATGGATTGAGTGCACATACATGCAAACACACACAGATGGACACAAAATGCCAGCCTAAGCCTTCGTTTCCTGTTTAGGGATGGGTGTATCTATCAGTTTCCTTTTCTACTGCATTCGAATTTTTAAAATCTCAAGTTCTTTCCCTCTCAAATATGAAGAACTTTGCAAATTTTGGTAAATTGGTATAAAAAAATGGACTGGGATGAAATTCTCACCCATCTGCACCAGCCAAGTTCAATAGGTAGAGTTATTCCCAGCATGGAGATGATAATGATGTACCTGCCCGCCCGCAATGTGGCTATTAAAGATAAAGAGGCAGCCAGGAAGCAGAGGTGGCAACCCTAATTAAGCACCAGAGATGTGGTTGAGTACAAAGCGAATCAAAACCAGACTTTTAAGAGCCAAACACTCAAAGCCCTGGGCCTGGATGAACAAATCTGTCAGTTTCGCTTTCTTCCACATTTAATTTTTAAAAAAAATCTCAATCACAAGTTCTTTCCATCCCATTTATGAAGAAAGTTGTAAATATCGGTAAGTTCTTATAAAAAAAACCCCAAACCAAATGAAATTCTCCCTACTTGAAACCAGATGTCTGCTTGCCAATCAGCAGTGGCAAGAGGGACATGGAAGCAGATGTAACAGACCTTGTCCTCCTCTACCTAGCCGGCTGGGCTTCTAATCACAGAAGGCGAAAGCATTCGTGTAAAAACTCCCAAAATACATACAGGTCCATTAGCTAATTTCTTTACTTTTTTTTTTTTTTTTTAAGTGTTAACAGGATGTGGGGAAGCGAGGTGTCTTTGTTATAAAGGAAAAAATGAAACAACTTACATTAAAAAAAACTACTGTTATTATTAATATACCTGACACCACAGAGCCATAGAAGGAGGCAGGAGCAGGCTGAGAGAACATCAGGGCCTGCTCCAGTTGGACTGCCCCCCCCCCCAGGGCTAACTTCTTGAGACTTCTACACGGAGAATTACTGCCAGAAGTAGCAATTAATATTCCCCCTTCTTCCCTCCCCATTCCTTTTTCCTTGTGTGTCGTGTCTTTTTAGATTGTAAGCCTGCGGGCAGGGACTGTCTTGTTAATTGTTGTGAACCACCCAGAGAGCTTCGGCTATTGGGCGGTATAAAAATGAAATAAATAAAATAAAATAAAATAAAATAAATAAATAATAGACCTGTACCGGTGCTCCGGGTTGCTTAAAAAGGCATTGCTATAAGAACGGCAACGTTTAAATTAGCTGCTAAGGATTTTGCTATGGTTCTTCTGCCAGCTGAAAAGTCTACACTGAACAGTGCAAGAGCAGAAATACAAACTGGTCATCAGCTCCGTTAATATTAACCCTTTCACACTGGGAACCAGAAGTCCAGGGGGCTCTTGTCAGTGGGCCCCTACCGGGCTGTGGGCCCTAGACAGGTGCCCAACCATGCTTACTCTTGACGCCGGCCCTGCCAGCATCTCTCTCTGTCTAATCTTTCTCTCCCTAGTGGAATAAGCACTGACTGAGTTCAGACAACACAATAACCCACACTCAAACGCTGAGTATGGGTGGGTGTGGGTTGTCATTGAACCGTGGGGTTGTTGTTGAAACGTGGGTTATTGTGTTGTCTGAACCCAGCCGAAATAACAAACCATGGTGAACAACCCACAGTTCACAACCCAATAACAAACCATGGGTTCTCTTCATGGGTTGTTCATGGTGAACAAGCCATGGCTTGTTAGCGCAGGTGGGTTCAGACAACGTGATAACCCACGTTTCAACGGCAACCCACAGTTGAACAATAACCCACACTCAACCCTTGAGTGTGGGTTATCGTGTTGTCTGAACCCAGTCCCTGTGTGGCAAGTCGTGGTCCCAAACCAGACTGCTCAACCGTGTGGATCACTGTGCATAAAATGACTGTGCCTTTAGCATCACAGAGAGTTGGGCAGGGTTTGTAAGAGTGCTGTGGAATTTCTCTTCTTGCTGTGGCTGCAGAAATGCTGTCAAGTTGGGGGACTTGGTGGGTAAAGTCATGTTACAAAGGTACATGCCCTGTGTCAGATTCGAGCACAGTGACTCTGACCTTTGTGGCGTGCTCTCAAATACAGCTTAGACTCCCTGCGCCCTTCTGCCACTCTCTCCCTCTTTGCCATCCCTGTTAGACATCAACTCACTAGGGAGCCTCATTGGAACTTGTTTATATTTATTACAAGGTTCCCCCCCTCCCGCCTTTCAGCAACGAGAGCACCCAAAGCAGCTCATGATGAAGAAGGTAAAACAGATAATAAATACCGAGGAATGTAACAGACAATAAGAAAATAAAACAGGAAATAAAAAGCAGCAGTTTAAAAGCATTCATAAGGGAGGTAAATGTTAAATTAAAAGCATATTGGAATAAGACCGGCTTCACTGCCTGCTTAGCCATTCTTCCCAGAGCTTCAGACCTCACTGACTGGGAAATAGCTAGGGATGATAATGCTGACTTGCCTTTATTTTATTCTTTTTTTAAAAAATCAACTATTTATTTTTTAAAAAAATTACCATTACAGGTAATAATTACTTTTGCAGGTTTGTTCTAAGGATCAGCAGAATACTGTATGTGAAGCATGCTCTGAATACCCTAAACAACCCATATAAATTAAACCACTAGATTATTCCTTTTTATAATTTCCCACATTCTGAGAACAAGCCGCAGTGCCAAAAACAGGGCCAGAGGAGGTTGAGCCCTGAGTGGAACCGAAAGAGAGTTTTAAGGCAGAGGTTAACCTTTACCCCAGCAAGCCAAGCAGAAATGTTAAGCTGCCAGAACGGAGAAGGGGAAAGCAAGATGGTTGGCTGCCGCGAGGCTGTAACGAAAAGAACCTGCGCGTCTTGCCCAGGGGCAAGAACCGCGACTGCCAGGCTCACGTAATGAACAATCTACCGCTCAGCTGAATCAGGCCTGGCAGTTTTGTCAATTCCCCCGAAGTGCTGCCAAATCAAGCAGCCACGTCCCCCCCCACCCCCACGGGAGCGCAGGAAAGGGAAGCAGCAAGGAGAAATTTATTTCCCGTGACGAAAAAGCTACGGCCAGCAGTGGCGGGGAGGGGAGAAGAGAAACGAGAATCACCTGACAGATCCCACCCACCCACCGTGCCCCTTGTCTTGCTGCCACCACGGTCTAAAAACTAAAAGTAGAATTGGCCTACTTTCAGGATGCATGTGTTTGGTGCCTGCCAGAGGTAGAAACAAAACCACATGGTTTCCCCACATTAACACATACAATCTATTAGGATGTTCTTCTGCTGCAGAAGGCTCAGCAACAGGACTGGCGTCAAGGGTAGGCATCAGGGCCGGCCCTACCATTAGGCAGAGTGAGGCAGTCGCCTCAGGTGGCAGCTGCTGGGAGGTGGTGGCAGCAAGCTTCTGGAGGAGAGAGCTGTGGGCCACATCCCCTAAACTAGCCTGCTACCTTCCGGTGTGGTGGAGGCTGCTGCCCCATCGGCAGTGTTGAGGAAGGATTCAACTGCCAGGCTAGTCAGCCTCTGTACATAGAATGAGAGGGGGCGCCATCTTGTCCGCCTCAGGCAGCAAAGTGTCTTAGGCCGGCTCCGGTAGGCATAGTTAGGCACCTGCGAGGGCCCACGCCCACGGAGGAGCCCACTAACAAGAGCACCCTGGAATTGCTCCTCCTCTTCACCATTGCAACCTGCTTGTTCACCTGCCTCTTGCGACGGCCAGACAACAGTGGCGGTGAGAAGGAGGAGCAGCAGATGCCACAGCCTCCTTGATCCCTGGCTCTCTGCCTGTCATGCAAGCAAGTGGTAGCCATGATGAGAGGATGAGCAGGAAGAGCAGCTGGTGGCAATAGTGATGAGAAAGAAGACTCATCACTGAGGGAGGGTGCCCATGGAGGGGGTCTTGCCTAAGGGCCCTCAAAAACCTGATGCTGGCATTGCTTAGCAAAAGCTGATGGGAAGATGCAGAAGAGTCAGTCTGATGGGGTTTTGAGCAGAAGAACTTACTGGTAGATTGTGATGTGTGAGTCCAACCTACCGGTCTCCCCTTTCTTCTCACCAGTGGAGGCTGGTGACTCCCACGTCAGTGGGGCTCTGTATCCATTGCATCTTTTTGTTTGAGCTTTATAGGAGCTATCCGTGGTACTCCATGGTGGTGAACCTATTGAGGAGATGGAGTACAGCACCATGGATAGCTTCTATAAAGCTCAAACAAAAAGATGCGATGGATAAGGAGCCACACGGACACAGGAGTCACCAGCCTCCCCTGCTTCCCACTAATTGTGGCCAACATCTGTCACCTCAGCAGGCTGCCCTACAGAGAATCACAGAATAGTACAGTTGGAAGGGGCCTATAAGGCCATCGAGTCCAACCCCCTGCTCAATGCAGGAATCCAAGTCAAAGCATCCCTGACAGTGAGGCAGCCTCTTATTTCAAAATTTGTTTTCAGGGCCTAACTGGATCTAAGGGCAGCAGACCCACCTGCAGACTCTGCTACTTGCTCTCCATGAAGATACTTAATCCCCCCTCCTTTTCCCTCTCCATTCCCTTTTCCTTGTGTGTTGTATCTTTTTAAATTGTAACCCTGTGGTTAGGGACTGTCTGATTTTATTGATTAATTGTAAGCTGCTCCGGGAGCCTTTTTCTTTTTTTTGGCAGAGGAGAGGGGTAAAAATACTGTAAATAAATAAAGAGGTGGGGGCAGCTAGGGTGGCCACGTGCCCTCTTTTACAGAGAACTGTCCTGTATTTGAATGAATGTCCAGTCCAAGTCCAGTTTAAAGATAAAGAACCTGTCAGAAGAGAGCACAGCAGAGGCCTTGGAGTTGCCCACCAGCAAGTCAGTCCTTGAACAGCAGACTGAACAGGCAGGCACACTGGTCACCTGGTCGCAGTCTTCCACACTTCAGTGAGATGTGCTCTGTTTCTATTTAAATTACAATAATTTGTAGATTTTCATTGATACATTAAAAAAAATAGCAAATACAAATTTTATGCAAATAAAATTTGCATATGCTATTTCATTTGCAAAAAATAGCATATGCAAATATTCTCTCTTTTGGTGATCTTAAGTGGCCACCCTAGGGGCATTTAAAAGCACAACATGGAGAGATTACAAGCGCAAAGCAGGAGGGCAACAGATCTTGAACATTTTCCTCCCAAACTGGTTTTTTGCTGTTGTTCTTTAAAGCTGTTTTTATCATGGTGGAACCCAGAAGTAATCCGCTCCAAGTGAAAAATAGCTTCAAGGGGTGTGCGCATGCGTGAGAGAGAGAGTGAGGTTCGGTTTCCCACTACCCACACGTGCAGCACTTGAAACCCAATACAGTTTATAGGGAATCAGCAGGAACTTGGTTGGGTCTTATCACTGTCATATCTAGTAGTCACACCTTCTGAAGTGGGTGTGAGATATTATTATTATTACTACCACTACCACTACTACTGTACAAACAATTTTCCTTGTCCAAGAATCCAAATCAAAATGCTCTGGGAATAATAGATGCCAACATTCCCTTCCTGTTTCTTAGTTCAGCAGTCATTGCAGCAGATTCTGGGAACTCCTGCGGATGTCTCCACAAAGCAGTGGGCTGGTTTGCATGACTGCCACTTCACATGACTGCCGGTGGTGCATTCAAGCCATGGTGGGTGGTCGCCACAGCTTATTGTGACTGTGCGAACCTGAGCAGAGTGGCTTGTTGCCATGGTTAACAAGCCACCCCAGCACCCTACAACGGCCCATGGGTTCTGGGTGGCTCAGTTACCCACGGTGACAAGCTACCCTGCTCAGGTTCACACGTCACGATAAGCCATGGCAACCACCTGCTGGGGCTTGAATATTCATAATGGCGGCTGGCACACACCAAAAAATCCTGTGGTGCCATGATGGGCCATGATGTGGCACCATGATGGGCGCCACCATCAATGATCATGTGAACTGGGTCAAAGGCTTGCATTTCCAGTTTGTTGCTGGAGCAGGCTGCCAGAAACCAAGAAGGGAGTTCCCCCCCCGGGGGGGGGAATACAATGGAGTTAGTTTATCCTCCCCTCCACCCTACTTTCTATAATTCAGGGTTCACCCCCCCCCAAATCCCCCTTACATTTGATTTTAGGGTTCAGGTCCTGAAACATTTGAAGCAATTAATCATCAAGAAGAGAGTGCCTCTCACAGATATCTGCCTAATCACAACCCCAAGTCTACACAACCCAGATTACAAGTTGGGGTAGGGTAACATCCATATTCGAAGCCCTTCAAGAATCACCCTTCAGTTTCGTTCTGCCAGTTCCCAACCAGCTGCCCTCAAGACCAGCTTCCACTGAAGGAACCCTGGGGGAACCCACTAAGCCAAACAAAAGATCTCTTTGATTGCCGCCTCTCCTTTTTGACAAACATGTTCCGTTTGGAGAATTCCCCCCCCCCCAACCCCTTTCCTCCCACACCCTAACCATCTGGTTATAGTTTGCACCGTGACATGTTTCCTCTTGTGGTCTATTTGCCTTTTTTTAAAAAAAAAACCAAGCCCAAACCCAAGAGACGTATAGAGAATTTCCCCCTAGCTGCTGCTGTGAGCTTGTGTGCATTCATGTACCCCTTCTTTCCCCAGACATTCGATTTATTTATCAGACTGGAGGGGGGTAGTGAGTGGGAGGGAGGGTTTGGGGTTTTATTTTTCCACCCTCTAGGATAGCCGCAAGATTAATTATCGGTCTCTCTCCCCTCCCTCTCTCGGCATCTGTTCCAGGTTACAAGGGCTTCACGGGGCTGTTGGCGTTGGAAAAACTTCATCAGGTGATCGTAAATCTAGCGGTGAGAGGAGGCGATTGGAACGAGGATTCCCGCCCCCGCACGCGTGGTTTCGGGGATGCCCGATTTCTGCAAAAACCTGCCTATGTTCTTTTGAAAGTGCCCTCAGTTATGTACATCGTTTCCACAACATCATTTCCTCACCTACAACTTGCTTCGGGTCCCCCGTTTGAAATACAGTGGGGTAGGGTTTCCCAGGACGTGGCCTTTTTGACAGTGGCACCGAGGCTTCAGCACTTCCCTCCACCACCTCGTTGGTGTTACCCTTTCAGAAAGGCTTCTGAGTGTAGGAGGTCATTCCTTTCTACTTTGCCATTTTCGTGTGTGTGTGGTTATTGCTTCTTTTTCTGCTTACTCCTGTTTTAATGAATTTGTTTGGGCTGATTATTTTGCATATTTTGATTGTTCTTTTAATATTGTTTTTCCTGTTAGCCTCCTTGCAGAACTCCCCGCCCCCCACTCAAAAAGGCAGGCTACAAGGTTTTTAATAAGTAAGAAATAAGAAGATTTATTTATTTATTTTATTGTACTTCTAGATCGCCCATCTAGCCGGAACCCAGCTACTCTGGGCGATGTACAATGTGAAATAAAACAAGCAGAATAAAATACATTTAAAACATTATAACATTTTAAAATCCTAGCCCACCCCACAATATAAAATGAAACAGAGCGGAATAAAATACAGTATAAAATTTTAAAGTTCTAGCCCACCCCATATTCCCACCTGAAAAGCCATGTTTTTAATAAACGGCGGAATCTAATCAAGGAGGGGGCATGGCGGAGGTCACTGGGGAGTGAGTTCCACAAATGTCCTTGTCTATATAACAGGAACACCAGAGGGGCCTACTTCATGGGGTTGTTGTGAGGACAGATGAGATAGAGCATTTCCCAAACTTTTGATAGCCTGAGGGATGGTTTTATGGAGTTAAAATGGGAGCCACAAGTTCAGTCTCACATCTCAAAAGCTTTACATGTAAAGTGTGAAGATTAAATGTTTCTAGTCCTCAGAGGAGCCCATGATGCCATCTGCATCCGTGTTCTGGGCATGCCTCCTAAATGGAAGGATGCAGGGCACACACCAGTGACTTCTGCAGAGAAAAAACACAAGCAAAGTTAGTTCTGCTGTGCATCTGCATCAGGAATGATTGAGTGATCTAAAGTGGCTGAATCACTAGAAGCAGACAGCCCCAGAGCAGTGAATCATGCAGAGACACAGCAGGTAGCCTCATCCAGTGGCAGATACTTCTGCAGTGAATCATGCAGAGGCGCAGTGGGCAGCCTCCTCCAATAGTGTGTAATTCTCTAATGGATCATGCAGAGATGCTGCAGGCAGCCTTTTCCAAACACAGGTAATTCTGTAGCATATTACACAGAGATGCAGCAATTAACCTCCTCTGATATTAGGTGGTTCTCTAGAAAAGCATGCAGAAGCACAGTGGGCATCCTCCTCCAAGGGTGAGTAATTATGTAGTCATCCAGCAGGAAGCCTCCTCAGATGCCAGGTACTTCTCCAGGGAAACACGCAGAGATGCAATGGAAAGGCTCCTCCAAGGGCAGGTAATTCTATAGCAAACCATTTGGAGACACATAGCAGGCAGCAGATATATTGTAGTAAATCAGGCAAAGGTGAGAAAGCAGCCCCCTCTGCTGGAGGGGACTTTCGTCTCACAGGAACTTTGAAGGATTTATTTATTTCTTGTGGCACACAGTTTTGAAGTTGCTGGAGACTGTTCAGGCCCTTTTTCACACTACAAAAAGTCCTGTATATAACATGATAAATGATAAGCCCCCACCCTTGTGGAGGAAACACAATCCCCCCCCCAACACTTTCTGCAGCTCCCAAAGGAGGCCCTGCCTGCCTGCTTCAGGAAGCAGGAATATCTCCGTCCGGCGATTGGCTTTATTGTTTTTAATGAGCATTTAAAACCCCTCACAGACTGAGCCGCTGTGGCCACCTCTCCGTGCGCATGCATGCACGCACACACAACCATTAATCCTCTTTATTCCAGACCTGATTTAATTTATCATTAGGCTCGGATGAGTAATTTTATCCTGCAACACAATTCAAGGTGATAGATGAGACTGTGCAAGATTTCTTGAGCCTGGCTCCCCCTCCCTACTCTTCTTCCTGCCCCAGCCTGGGGGGTGGTTGAGTATGGGTGTGTGGCATGGAGCAGTATCGGATGTTGTTAAGATACTAGGAGATATTTACAATCCTTGAAAAGCAGAGAATTGTCCTTACATGCGTCTGTAGGAAACACTAATCTCAATTCAGGAAAGAGTGTTGAGTTGATGTTGCTACTTTGGACATAAGAAAGAGTCCCCAAACCCCCTTGCGCCACAGAGCACAAATTTCCCGTCTTAGGGATTCGTGAATCTGTCAGTTTTGCATTCTCCTTCATTTGAATTTTTAACATCTCATGTTCTTTACTTCCTGAATATGAAGAACTTTGCAAGCTTTGATAAATTCTTATCAGAAATTAATTGAAATGAAATTCTCACCCATCTGCACCAACCAAATTCAAGAGGTACAGCTATTCCCAGCATGGGAAAGACCATGATGTACCTGCCTGCTACGTAGCTGTTGCTGGTCAAAAAATGGAGGCAGCAACCCCTAATTCAGCACTAACATGGTTAAATACACAGAGATGCAAGGCCAGAATTTTAAGAGTAAAGCACTGGAAGCCCTGGGTCTGGCTGGACAAATCTGTCAACTTTACTTTCTTCCACATTCAATCTTTTTATATTGCTTATTTTTCTTTTTTGGTCCCGAATATGGAACACTTCGTAAATTTTGGTATGTTCTTATCAGAACTGAAACAAAACAAAATTCTCACACATCCGTACCCTATCTTTTTTTGTACTGGAATAAAGTGTGTGTGTTTGTTTGTTTCTGAGGATCTATGAACGTGTCTTACAATGAGCCAGCCCACTGGTTGATCTAACCCAGGGCCAGTCTTTCTGGATTTGAGAAACTGTTCTGGGCACCACCACAAAATGGCTGCTATGGGAGGTGTGGCTAGTCACAAAGGACAAATAGACTTTGCCCAAAAGACTGAGTTCAAGGCAGAGGTGGGAGGAGTAGAGTACCTTGGTGTGTGCCCAGAAAGGGGTCCGAGGGTGCACTGATGCCCACGGGTGACACGTTGCCTACCCCCCTCATCAAGCCCAGTCTTGCCTGCTCTGACTGGCAGCAGCAATTCTGGGTCTCAGGCAGAGATGTTCCTTTCCTATCACCTGCTGAGATCTTTAAAAACAAGCAAACTGGAAATACCAAGGATTGAAACTGGAGCTTTTCACAGGCAAATCATGTGCTTGAAAATTGCTCCCTCAGGTGCTATTCCTCCCTACCCCGAAGATACCCTTTGCAGTAAAAACTGAACCTTTGGGGAAAATAGCAGCCAGAGAGGGGAATTGTCTGTGGGTAATACAGCACTGGGAGGAAAGAGTTAACACTCCCCTTCTAGAGCCTGTCTCTGTGTGTGTCTTTAAAGGACCCTGTCTCCTAGGGACATCCGTTTTTGTAAAAAGGGATGTATGGACAGGGGAGAGGAGGGCATTTGATTTCAGGAAAAAACAACAACCCTCAGACAGAAAGATTCGGGGGGGGGGGCAGCAGGAGGTGAAGCACATATGGGCAAAAACTAAAGCCAGCTAATGCAGGGAGATCAGATGGACTCCCTGAGATTTGGGGCTCCAGCCCTAGTGGGCAGCCCCCTGGAACAGTAGATGGACAAGCAGCCTGACCTGGTATAAGGCAGCATCCCTTATCCTGGTGCATGCGGCTCATTCTTATAGACAGATTGGAAAAGCCTCTGCAGGAGCCACCCACACAAACCCTGGCTGAATCTTCCATTGGGTCTCATTTACTTCCCTTCCTCCTGCGGCCCTGACTTCTGACCTGAAAGGGACTTTTCCAGCCCAGCAAGCCCAAATATTAAAAGAGAGAGAGAGAGAGAGAGAGAGAGAGAGAGAGCGCACCGGCACATCCAAAGCGAGCTGTTATTTCCACCACCCCCACATGCCGCTGCCGCCACACAGCCTCCCCCTTTCCCATGTGCATAGCCGGCGCAGATTGGAGAGGCTGCTCCATTAACCCAGCATTGATCTCTCATCGCACTTGGGAGGAAGTGATTAAAAACCTGCAGCCTGAGCTCCAAATTTGTATTTGGAAGAGGGGGTGGGGGAAAGCAGGAGGGGTGGGGTGGGTGGGGTGGGGGAGAGAAAGGTTTTTGGCAAAGCACAGGAGCCAGCAGGGAGGGGGAACAGCCTAAGCGCCAGGTTCCCGGCTTGATATTCGGTAAACACATTCATTCCCCCCACCCATCCCCGCCAAAATATTCGCTCCTCCTGTGGCAATACCCCCCCCCGAATATGAAGAGCGTAAATGATGGCCCTGACAAAATGATGAAGCGATTGCCCCCAAACAATGAGGCTGCGATGGGAGAGCGAATGCGGACCTGGACTTGGCAACCGCTCTGCTGACTGGAAGTTATCAGACGCAGGAAGGAAGCTAGCTGCGCTCCAGCCCTCCGGCACTCTGCACATCCCTCGAGCAACCTCGCGGTCCCAAGCCATCAATATCAAAAGCTGTTGCGGGGGTGCCAGCCCCAGGTGCACCAGGCAAATTATTTCCCCTTCTCTCTCAGTTTGTCTGGCTTGGATAGGATTGCTCTAGCCACACTGGAGAAAGCAAACAGGGGTGTGTTCAGGGCTTCATACTGTAGCCAAGGTTCACGAGAGCTTCGCTCCTGCACCTGTCTTCAAGGCCAGGGCTCAGCTTCACATGCCAGAGCATGTGAGGTAGGAGAGAACAACCACAACCTTCCTCCCCACGTATCTGGGATAAGAAAACGGTTGCAGGTGAGAGAGCGTGTGACCTATAAGTAGGCCCGAGGCGTCGAGCACTCAGTTATGAGGGCTGGGAAGGACCCAGCGCAGGGGGTAAGCAACCTGGTGCCCTCTAGATGTTTCCTGGCCAGGATGGCCAATTGCCAGGGATTATGGGACTTGTAGTTTATTTATTTATTTATTATATTTATGAATCGCCCATCTGGCCAGACATTCGGCGACTCTGAGCGATGTACAATCCAATAAAATACAAGGGGGGGGGGAACACGCACACACACACACAGTATAAAACACAATTAAAAACAGTACAAAACTTTAAAATCCTAACCCACCCCATATTCCCGCCTGAAAAGCCGGGAATCCTAGTTCAAAAGATCTGGAGGGCACCAGGTTGCCTATCTCTGATCAGGCTGGTGGTGCCAGGCAGGCAGCACAGAGGGTTAGCCTAGTATTTATTAATTAATGTACTTATCATTTACAGTATGTTTACCCCGCTCTTCAGCCCCAAAAAAAGGCTCCCACAGCCACTTACAGAGATTGACAATGAGACAGTCCCTGCCCTCAATCTTACAATCTAAAAGATATGACACAAAAGAAAAAGGGATGGTGGGGGGGGAGAAGAGGCAAAACTCAGGCACCTTCCACAATAGGTTGTCAAGGAAGAGTGGAGCCAATCTGGGAGATTTACAGCAATTCACCCTGTGACATCAGCTGTCCCCCAGCACCAGGAAGATTCAGGCCTGAGGAGCTTTTGCTTCCCAACCTGACAAAGTTTGCAGTTCCCAGCTCCTATGAGCATCCCTGAGGGCATTGAAGCCAGACTCCCCAGGGCTCCTGGTTTAAGTCCAATCACACCCCACAATGTGGAGGTGAAGCACTGAACCACTGCAGCCTTCCCAGGACTTAAGAGGGGTGTGGGTTGGAGAAAGACCCGTCCAGTGTTTGCAGCCACTATTGTCCCACAGAATAAGCAATAATAGGTATCAGTAACTTGCACCTGCCTCTGTAAAAGACATTGCAGCAGCTAGATAAGGGTGCTTCCAGATGGAGTGCTCCTAACGCTTACAATTAAAAGGCCTTGCACAGTGATCCCACCTTTGTTCTGACAGATTTTTTTCGGGTTAGAAAAAAAGACAGAAGCAGCGGCTGGAAAACATGGGAGGGCTATGAGTGGAAGAGGACATTGTCTGGAAACACCCCCACCTGCAAGCTCCATGAATGAGGCAGTGTGATGGCATCATAAAAGCCTCATCTGGAAGCACCCCTAAAATGCAAGACCAACAGGCCTTGGCAGCACTGTATACGGTATATTGAATTGAGTGGTGCCACCTATTCTAAGTGGGGTGGGGAAATCCAGCCAACAGTTGCTGGCACGACTGTGTTAATTTATTTCAACTGATGTGGATTTTTTAAGACATGTGACTAGACTGGCTTGTGTGTGCGTATCTGTGTGCATATGTGTGCAAGATACTACAGAAAAGGGTTCAAGCTGTCAACAATACAGTTTATGCTACATCCAGTCACTCTTTGGTGTTCTACTTCTTGGTTTTCTACTTCTTGGTTTTCTTAAAGCGGGTAACAGCTTTCAGATCATGCTTACCAACAAGCTTCCAGTATCAGCTTCCAGTATCAAAGTTTCCAGTATCAAAGGCAGTATGCCTATGTACTCCAGGTGCTGGGGAACACGGATGGGAGGGTGCTGTTGCACTCATGTCCTGCTTGTGGGATCCCGTGGGCAGCTAGTTGGCCACTGTGTGAACAGAATACTGGACTAGATGGACCCTTGGTCTGATCCAGCAGGGCTCTTATGTTCTTAACAAGGGAACTGTGGTGCCATGTTCAGTAGAAGGGGCCAGTGGCAGTGTTGCCTCTCCTCTGCCTTGGAAAGAGCTGGGGCCAAGTCAATACCCATGCATAGACCTGTCGTCCATGTTCATTATATGTCCAGCTGTGACCATGTGACAGGAAGAGGAAGCACAAAACATCCAGGCCGTGACATGTCAAAAGGCCTTCTAGTCTGCATAATGTATTCCAATCACAGAATCCGGGTTAACTGTGGTTGCAGAATTTGGGATTCTGCTGAAGCACACTTTTCCAGACAATCCGTTAAAGAAGACTTCCTCTGCTTTGCATTTCAGACACTGCCGGCATACCCAGTAGTTTATAAACTAAGTGTGGATTAGGCAGGCTGGTTCTTTATTCACACTCTTAATCGGATTGCTTTTAACAATTAATTACAGACAGGGAGTTTCAAAACCCTGCTTGTTAATGCGTGCGCCCCACATAGGTGCCTTGAAAGAGGCCCATTTTTTTTTTTCTTCCAAAGGAGAAAACAAAACAAGAGACTGAACTAGAGAATGCTAGCTTGGTACCATGGCAAACCCAGGCCTAGTTCTCAATGCGGTGGCGAGCAGGGATGGATGAGAAATACGTTCCATCCAAGTTTTTACGCGAATTTACCAAATTCGCACCAATGAGTGAAACAGAACAGACACAAAAATCCATATGGTATGGAAGGCGTTGGGGCAAGCTCACTTTTCAGTTCTCTGCCTTGGTCTCCCCTACACATAGAATGTAAGAACAGCTCAATCAGAGGCAGTGTTAGGCGGTGGCACACTAGGGCTAGAGCCCCAATCTTTCATTTGGAGCCCCGAATCTCTGGGAGGCCACCGGCCCCACCACCCTGCTGTCCAGGGACACTTTCTGAAAGAAAGGGACAGGGGCCCTGATGATATCTGTTGCATCTGATCCCCCTGGATGAGCTGGCTTTTGGCCCACATGTGCTTCACCTCCTGTTGCCCCCCCCCCTTGAATCTTTCTGCCTGGATTTTTTTTCTGAAATCAAATGCCCTCCTCTCCCCTGTCCATACATCCCTTTTTACAAATAGGGGTGTCCTTAGGAGACAGGGTCCTTTAAAGACACGCACAGAGAGAATTTAGAGCCTATGCAGATTAGCATATGCAACTGTGTGCTTTGTTGTTGTTGTTGTTGTTCTGTGGGCCTGAGCCCCGGAAATTTTCAGTACTTAGCACCGCCCATGAGCTCAATTTTTCAAATTAGTATTTTTACAAATATAATACAACTATTACTGAGTGTGCTATCCCCTTCCAAAATCGAAGAACAGAGAACTCTCCTCATGTCCTTAAAGGATGGATGTGTTTGTGTGTGGGGTGGAGATAAAGAAATGAACAGATAGACAGACAGACAGACAGACAGAGCATGTATAAGCAAGTGGAGAAATTCTGTTTCTAACAAAATCACTCTGCCAAGGTACAGAAAGCCTCCCTGTTGGCTCCCAAGCCCAATTTTAAAGGCACACAGTTGCCTCAGTATTAAGCAATCTCAAACTGGGTTTGTGACATCCAGCCACACGTCGGCCGGGCATCATAGGGTTTCCACTTGCAAACGTCCTCCGCTGTGGCAGATAACAAACACCTTCCCGCCGTGCCCGTGCAGAGACTAATAAATCAATCGTTCCAGAGCACAAGCTAGGACACAAGTCAAATTGTCTCATGATCTATTACCACAACATGCACACACAAAGGGTACGGAAGAGGAAGAGGAGGATGCCGCCAGAACCTGTATGACTAAGCAACTTTTGAAACAAGGGCTAACTCAATTGTAGCTGCAGCTCGCTCCAAAGGGCTGTGCAAGGAACATCACGTACAACTGAGCAACAGCAAAGGTTACTAGCCTGACTCTGCTGGAATGAATGTGTGAAGGAAAGTCTAGAGCAGCCTTACACAACCTGATGCTTGGTATGAAGCAGCTTCCTATGCTCCATGGGCAGGAGATCACCAAAAGTGGCTACACTGGACCTGTCCGTTAGTGTGCATGAACCAACTAAAGCAGGGGTGAATCAGAGTTGGAATGGGCCATTTGTGGCCTTCCAGATGTTTTGGCCTACAACTTCCATGATTCCTCACCATTGGCTATGCTGGCTAGGGCCAACGGGAGTTTTGGGCCAAAACGTCTGGAGGGCCGCTGAATAAGTTGTAGCCTAGCCCAGGGGAAGTGGCGCCAAATTTCTAGGAAGAAAAGGCTACGGTTCTAGCCTTGGCAATCTAGAATTGCAACTGTACTCCAGTGACTCCAAAGAGAAGTGAGAGGAGAGAGGCACATCTGAAAATATATTTGAAGGAAGCCTGCACAGTTACACAGCGAGAGGTGAAGGTGCTGAGGGGAGTTAATTAAATTTGTCTCCTCTCTGGGGAGATTGTTATTTGAAGGACCCTCTTTCTGAGAGAGGGGGAAAAAAGAACCCAAAGTGAAGCCTTTACAGACATTGAAATCTCAAAGTGAAAGGCATTATAGACCAACTCAGGGAGAACTCGAGTGCCATAAATCACCAAGGCCAGATGAGATTCATCTGCAGGTTGTGAAGTGAAATAAAACCTGCCAAGCATGGAAGCTCTGCCAAGATGAGGACCCGCACAGCAACCATTTCTGAAGAAGCGGAAAGTCAATTACATGACCACCACCAGCACCACTGCCAGTGCCCTTCTTTCTGCAACACAATACAAGGAAGGAAAAAGCAAATGGCGGGTGAGGCTAGCTTTGGTTCCAAGAAAATGGATGTAAAATCCGACAATGAGCAGAGTGGACAGCACAAGTTCTTCCACACTGTGCTGCCGTCTGATGCAGAGGGCTTTGCAATAGTCCTTTACTTGAATAGAATCGCCAACTTTTGATAGGGTCCATAACCAGACAGGGTCAGAGTCACGGTATCTGTCTAAGTGGGGCATGTCAGAAGCAAATGGAGCATAGAGGAGAAGGCCACACTGGCTGCTCAAACTACCCCAATGCCCAGGCAAAGACCAAGGCATGACCTGGAAGTATTATAGCCAATTCAAGGAGAATCTGTAGGTTCTTTGGAGGTGGAAGCTAAGGTGGAATGGAAAATGCTTCTTCCTCTCTTCTCACTATTCTGCAAGCTGGAGGGGCCCTTCTGGATCAGGCCGAAGATCCATCTAACCCAGAACCCTATTTTCAACAGTGACCACGGCATGAAGACCACATATGCCCCCGACATCTAGTATAGTCTAGCACAGGGCTCTCCAACCTTGGGTCCCCAGATGTTGCTGGACTACAGCTCCCAGAATCCCTTGCCATTAGCCATGCTGGCTGGGTATGCTGGAAGCTGTAGGCCAGCAACATCTGGGGACTCAAGGTTGGAGAGCCCTGGTCTAGCATAATCATAGACAATTTATTTGTGTGTTGCATTTTCCACAAATAGATTGTGCTCTCAAAGCAGTTCTCAGAACAGACAATTTAAATACAATAACCATAATTATAACGCACTACAATATAACATGAACAACTCAGCAAATACAGTTAATCTAAAACAGGGTAGGCAACTGTGGGGGGTCCAGGGGCCATTTTCGCATGTTTCCTCCCCTCCCCGATCTAAAATATATCAAACATTTAAATGAGCATAAGAAATACCAATAGGTCACTTAATATCCAGTAGCAATAATATGAACATTATACTACTCACATTAAGCATTTCATTAAACAGTTCATGTTAAGAGGCCTAATAACAGAGCCATAAAGGATAATTGCAGTTGATAGACCTACCCTCCCTGAAACAGTCCAACCCTCTGTTTAAAGCAGAGGTGAGCAACTTGTGGCCCTCTAGATGTTTTGGCATATCACTCCCATCATCCCTAGCCAACATATTTGGAGAGGGCTGATGGGAGTTGTAGGCCAAAACATTATGGAGGGCCACAAGTTGCCCACCCCGCTGCTTTAAAGTCATTTAAGCCGATGGCCATCTCCAGATCTTGTGATTAAGCATCATGTGAAGAAGTAATGATAGGTGGGCGTACTCTGTCATGATTTGTAATTAGCGCACCATGTTACAAATCCAACATTACAAGCTCAGACAAAAGTTCTCCATTAATTCAATACCTTAAAAAAAAACAACTGTGTATTCTTGCCCATGTGCATGACTGAAGTACGTCTTGGGAACGTACCATGCATAATACAGTGGCTTTCCTCCCCGCAAAGTCATGTGTCACGATGTACCCTTCTCTGACTGGCTGTTTTCGTGTGTGCTGTGTTCACTATCCTGAGTGACATGGAGCCACTGGAGGGGATGGAGGAGGAGGCAGTGACACAGCATGACTATTTCTTTAAACATGATTGGTTGTTGTATGCTTTCAGTTTCAAAATGATTGGTTTGGGCAAGGAGTAATTAAAGAGTCATGGTAAAATCCTTCTATGTGCATTGCAAAAAGGATGTTTATATTTCCTTCAGAAATAAGAGACAGCAACAAAGATCAGAGCAAGTGCAAAATGGCAGACTTTGTATGCTTAGGGAATGATCCTATGGCCCTTAGACATTGTCTGAGGGGCCACAGGATAGTTTGGACAGCGCTCCGACCTTGGACCTGGGAATAGGAGCTCCACCCCACTGCCCCCTCGCAGCCAGTGCGGAAAGAACCACGCCGGTTGCTCTCTGAGGTTGGGAAAGTGAGCTCGGAGAGGGGTAAAAGAGGGCATTTTGCAGGGGTGGGGAGGGGAGGAGACTGGAGAGGTCAGGATACGAGGGATCTTGAAGCCGCTCAGGCCTCCTTCCCTCCCACTCTGAAACGCTGTTGTAGACATTAAAAAACGGCTGCCTAGCAAAAATGCAGAGCAGGAGGGCAGGGAAGGTGAAGATTGCCTTCGCTGCTCCTCCCACTCTGCATTGGATGAGTGTGAACCTCTCAGTTCAGAGGCTTACACTCATCTTCACAGGACTGCACCCCTAGTCAGGCAAACCACACAGGCACAGAAAATATAAAGTAACTCATAATCAATCTTGGTTTGAATTACAAAAATAATACAGTTTGTTAGATCAAAGTCCAGGCTTGTTACGCATTTGGGAATTATGAACAGAATGGATTCAACCTCTAAACCATCCAATTTAGAGTTTCGGTGGTATCTCTAAAAAGTCTGGAATGTACTACCTGTTGGTTTTGCTGGGTATCCCCTAGGAATGGATGATACAGGCGATAGTAACTTCAAGATTGGATTGCTGTAATATACTGTATGTGGGGCTGGCCCTAAGGTTGCTTCTGAAGCTGGAACCAGTGCAGAATGCAGCAGCTCGGCTGTTATCAGGAGCTGCCCCTTTTCAGCACACAACTCCTTTGCTGAAGGAACTGCACTGGCTGCCTATTTGCTACTGGGCCAGGTTTAAGGTTCTGGTACTGGTGTACAAAGCCCGAAACAACTTGGGACCAGGATACCTGAGAGAGCGCCTTCTCCCTTACCGACCTATCTGGTCACTGTGGTCATTGGAGGGCATGCTCCTGGCAGTTCTACTTGGATCTATGACCCAATTGGAGTCCACCCGCAGAAGAGCTGTAGCAACGATGAGAAAGATGGTGAGGAGCAATAGCAGTGAGACGGTAGATTCACTGAGGGAGGGGCCCCATTGAGAGTGTTTTGCCCAAGGGGCCTCCAAACCCGGAGCCGGCACAAAGCTGAATACAAGTTTAAGCAGTTGGAAGCAGGGCCGGTTCTAGGCTTGAGGGGGGGTTCTGGGCCACATGCCCTCTGGTGGTTCCCCTCAGGCTTGTCTGGCAGTAGAACTCCAAGGGCGGCTTGTTTTGTGCCATTTTAATTTCGTACGAAGCCTCACATGCCCTAGGATGCCAGGTACTGATGCCAGACCCAGCTGGAGGCCTTTTAGCGGGGGGGGGGGGGATGAGAGGTGCTGGGGGTGGAACATGACAGACAACTATACAATTACCGTATGAACAGCGGTAAACGAGTGAAAATAAATCATTCATTCTCTCTCTCAAAACATAACAACTCTGCAGTAAAATTGTGAGAAGTTTCTAGATGAATAAATAGAAACACTTCTTCGAACAATGTATCATTAGCTTATGGAAATTCACCAGCAGAAGACCTACCCACATCTGGCAGAATGGCTGTGGCACTGCTTTTTAATAGGGGTCAGTTCAGCTGGCGATCAAGCAATACATGTGCAGCCCTGCTTCTTGTCTCCAAATGATTAGCTAAACACAGAGCTGTGAATACTCTGGTTCATTTACACACACAATTCTATAGGTTCCCACTGCTTCCTCTTTAAGAGGGGATAGTCCTTATTCTATCCCTATTCTTGTCATTTGGAGATGCCTTGTTAAAATTTTGTTCTTTAAAAAGAACAGCTTAAGTTGCTAGAGAAGTAATTGCTCTTCCCTCTTCCAGTCATTAAACCTAGGTGCTGAATGTCTGTGAGAGAGAATATGACTGGCTTAGGACAACACAATAACCCATACTCAAGGGCGGAGTGTGGGTTGTTGTTGAACTGTGGGTTATTGTGTTGTCTGAACCCAGCTGCACTAACAAGCCATGGCTTGTTAACCATGAACAAGCCATGATGAGAACCCATGATTTGCTGTTGTGTTGTGAACTGTGGGTTGTTCACCATGGTTTGTTATCTTGGCTGGGTTCAGACAACCCAATAACCCACATTTCAACAACAACCCACAGTTTAACAACAACCCACACTCAACCCTTGTGTGTGGATTATTGTGTTTGAACCCAGTCAGTGTGTGTGTGAGAGAAAGAGTGTGTGTGCATCCATCTTGTCACTAGTGTGCATGCACATAAATGTATTCACATGAACACTAAGTCATCTTATAGCGCACAGCCTGCCATCTCACTAATTGCTGCTGGCGAGGTTCATTTCGAACCGTGAATAACATATAGTAGGACAAATTGTGTGTCTTCATCCCCAGATCTCTTTGGGGATATACTTCTAGAGGGAAAGGTTGACGTTCAGTGGTAGCGACCCTACTTTGTATGTAGAAGATCCCTGGAATATCCAGATCAGGCTGAGAAAGACCCACATTTGAAATCATGGAGAGCTACTGTCAGTCAGTGTATATAGTATGAAGCTAGATGGACCAAAAGTCTAACTTAATATAAAGTGACTTCCTATGTTTCTATGTCTTAAGGGAAGGGCCGTAGCTTACTGGCAGAGCACAGGGTTAGCATGCAGAAGCTCACAGGTTCAATCCCTGGCATCTCCAGGTAGGGCTGGGAAAGGCCCCATCTGAAACCCTGGAAAGCACTCCCAATCAGTGTAGTCAGTACCAAACTCAATGTACCAAAGGCCTGACTTGGTATAAGGCTGCGTCCTATGTTCCTTAAGCCCAAAGGATCAACACAGTGTGGTGTGGTGGTTAGAGTGTTGGACTGGGACTCAGGAGACCTGGGTTCTAGTTTCTACTCAGCGGTGAAGCTCATTGAGTGACTTTGGGCCAGTTGCTGACTTTCAGCCTAACCTACTCTACAGGGTTGTTGTGACGATAACATGGGGTGGAGGAGGCTCGTGTATGCCGCCTTGTGCTCCTTGGAGGAAAAAAGGTGGGATATAAATGCAACACATAAATAAACAAACACTCCCTTGACATTGAAATCAACGGAGAGCAGGGTATTGTAGAGTCGATGAAAGCAGGGTAGAACCTTCTGCAGAGTTAAGTTGTGCCAAGAGGAGGTATTGGGCAATGATCCTATGGTATACAAATTGGAACATTAGAAGAGAGTCCCCGTTTTCATCTGTGAAGTGTTGGATTGTCTGAAGAAAAGGCGAGTTCTGTGGCCTATAGAAATTATGGGGCACACTGCTACAAACCCACTTGGGAGCATGGGTAACTGCCACGCATAGCACACTCTGTACCCAAGCCCAGCTGCTCAGGACGCCTTGCCTTCAAGGCACCCTCAATGGTGGCACTCCATCCTGAGTGCACATACGGGACCAATTTCTCTGTCATGTCAGCGCCGGGAGGGAGGACCACCTGGGAAGTATTTCGCCACGGTTCCCTCTTATCCGCCCACCCTTCCAACTCCCCTCCAACTCCTGTCCAGTCCAGGGTTGATGGATGGCTATTGGTTTTGGCTTCACGCAATGCAGAAATCTGTCACTTCATGCCAGGGAGAGGTGACAGCAAATCCATCAGTGCGGAGACAGCCGTCGCTTGCGGATCACATTCAAGGCCGCTGGGGGCTGAGGTCCTCTGATTTCTCTTCCCCCCCCCCAGCTCCCACCCCCGCTTTTCAGGAAAGGCACAGTAAATCAGAGTTTGAATACACCCAGTTGGCCCTGTATTGCACATATCCCAACTCCCTGGCAAACAAAAAAGGACTCTACAGAGACCAGAACCTATTACTGCACATTATTTTCTCCATATACTGGCCAACCAAGGAGAAATCTTTGGTGTAACTAGTCTGCTTATCATTTCGTTTGATAACTTTTTCTATTGCTTCGGGATGATCTGGATCAGGGTGCAAATTAATTGAAGAATTTATTTTATTTGAGATGATTTGCCTTCTGTGAAATTTAAATAAACCCTAGTAATTATTTCTAAATTTGCATATATAGATATAAATTAGCATATGCAGACTTTACACAGATTTGTGTTCTGGGTGGTAGCCACATTTAGAACACCATGTTGACATTTCAAGCTGTAATTGGTATGCACATTCAAGCTCTAGTAGCGAACTCCAGTGGTGATTGGCAACACGATTGGAGCCAAAATGGGGCCACTGAGAAACAAGAGGGAGATATCCATATGCTTGGGGGAACCCTGAAATTTGGAAAAGTATGGGGGGGAAATTAAAAATATAAAACCTAAGGGGGCAGGCCCCCTGCAAAAAAAAAAAAACCCAACACCCATACCAATGAGAATTGAGCATGATCAGTAGCCATGGAATGTGAAATGTCAGCTGGAAAATAAAAAAATGGAGATAGGGATTGGAATGGAGAATGGAAGAGGGTATGCCTGACAGGCTGGCTGGCACCCTGAACAGGAGCGCTCTTGTTATAAGGTGAGGACAACTGCAACCTTTTATTTCAGGTCCAACTTGGAAGAACAAAGCAGCAGCAATGATGGATCAGACCAAATGCCCCTCTATCATCCTTGCTTTCCACAGTGGCCAATTAGATGCCTCTGGGAAGCCCATTAACAGGACATGAGCTATGAAGGCAATTGTCCTCTCCTGTCATTGCTCTTCAACAACTGATGTTCAAGTCCAGGGCAGGTGTCAAGGGTCGGCATGGCTGGGCACCTACCAAGGCCCACACTCCAGCAGGGGCCCACTGACAAGAGCCCCACTGGAGTTCTTCCTCCTCTTCACCATGGCAACCTGCTTGTTCACCTGCCTCTCGCTCTGGTGGTCGTGAGCAGATGCTATTGCATTTGCATGGTTGCTTACTGGCTGTCTGCCTGTCAAGCAAGCAAGTGGTGACAATCAGGGCTGGCGGCAAGGGTAGGCATGGTTGGGTCTGAAAAGGGACCCCTGGACTTGTTCCTCTTCACCACTGCAACCTGCTTGCTCACTCTGCCTGTCAAGCAAGCAAGTGGTAGCCAGGAGGAGGAGGAGGAGGAGGAGGAGCAAGAGCAGCTGGTGACCATGGCAGCAAGAAAGTCAGCTCACTGAGGGAGAGGGCCCATTGAGGGTATCTTGTTTAAGTGCCCTGAGAAGACTGGAGTTGGTACTGTTCAAATGGCAAAGTGCTTCTGAACCTGGACACTCCATATAGCCATCATCATGCCTATTAGCCACCGAAAGATTCATCCCTCCATGAATTTGTCCAGTCTCCTATTAGGAAGCTGTCCCAGGATCATCAGCTCATATTCTGGCAGCCCCCGTTTTCAAAAGTGGGAGGAAAATGCAAAATACATTGTAATGCGACGTCTGGCCTGAAGATTGATATATGGGAATGAAATTTGCTAGCCATGTTCAGGATACAATTCTATGTTACAAGTATGAGCAGCAGCTCAACTTCTGCACCCATTTTTCAATGGGACCAGAAAAGATGTAAAACACAGCATAATGCGGTAATGTTCTTGAGTACTTAAGAGATTACTCTGAAACTTGGCATGTAAGTCACCAGTTCTAGTCTATACCTTTTTATTTTTAAGGGGAAGGTAACAGTGCAAAATATATTGCAAGGATCTCCCTGAAGAGGCAGTATCTGAAATAAGACCTCTGGGGAAAAAATTGTGATTTCTATCTTTTTTGAAGATGCGTAAGTGGACACCCTACGGTGAGGTATTGGAGGAGGACAAAGCTATGCAGGCCAAACAATGTGCCCTGCCCAACCCCTAAGCTAACCTGCTGCCCTCAGGAGGATGCTGTCAGTTCAGCAGTGCTGAGGTAAGATTAAACTGCTAGTCTGGTGCATGAGGAGGGGGGGGGGATCTTGCCCTTCGCTTCAGGCAGCAAAATGTCTTGGGCCATAAGAGGCAGGACCTGGTGATAGCACAGGGCTGCCAAATCGCAAGAAATGAGTTGGGCCTGGGAATATGGACCTAGCAGGAAAGGGGAAGGAGCTAGAGATGAGACTCCCAAAATAGAAAGAAGGAGGAAAAAAAACCAGGGAGAAAAATGGGTTGTTTATTTTGGAGAAAACTTGAAAAACCTTATCAGGTATGAGAGATACTTTTAAAAGCATTCCCCCCCCCCCCCAGCTCTACAGGGCTTCTCCTGTCCAGTGTTAGCAAAAAGCAAATAAATAAAAAATGCAGCAAAGGAAATCCACTACTCCTGACACTGCTTATTTATATAACTGTTGCGGCAGCATGTGCAATTTACATGTGCAATTGGGATCACAGGCAGGCCTGTGTTAACTGGCCTAGCACACTTGGGAGAAGCCCATGACGTGCCCAGCATTCTGGATTAGCTCTGACAGTGCTGCACGCTAACTTGCTGCCATGAGAATGAACCCCCAAAACCCGAGTCTCAGGGAGCAAAGTCTTGGCCAAGAGGGAGAAGGCAAGGAAAGAAACTTAACACTGGCTGCCGCAGAGCGAGCACGGCACAGCCTCCCAGGCTGACAGCGAGTTTCCTGGCCCCGGTTCCCATCGCCTCGTGGGATGCAGCTGGATCAGTCGGGGAGTATATCTGGAAATCTGCCCAGGGGAGCGCCGGCTGGCTAGCCTGGCTTCGTTTGAGGAGAAATGCCCCGCAGGTTCCAGTCGAGAAAGCCTGGATGCACGGAGGCCTTACTGGACTGCAGGCAGTGGAATGCAAAGATGATTTATGGATCTCTGCAGATGGCATGTTCCAGGCAGAAGGGCTCTGGCTCCGGACCAGAAAAACAAGGGAGCGGCCTGATGCTGCCTTAAGGTGCCAGCACCAACATATACAGTATGCTCAAGTCTCACCAACTGCCTTGGTTCAACGTTTGTAGGGCCCTTGACCCCTTACTGATCGCCTTCAGCTTTTTAAATCTTAATTCACTTATTTGGGTTTTTCTTTTTTAAACTCACCTGAAACTGCAGCTCATTAAAAATCTCCTTAGCAGGCACCCAGAGCCAATTCTCTAGGTCTTATGCACCATCGTAGAGCAGACCTCCTGCAAGTTCTGTGGCTGGTGTTGCCCGACCCTACCTCCCTGGCTTTATGAGGTGTTCCATATTTTGGAAGTCAACTGTCACGCCCTCCCTGCCCATCTCCAAAGGGTATGTGTGTATGTTTTAAGTGCTTCCCCATTTCAACTTTGCAGAAAACTCTGGAGCCACTGTTAGTGCATCGAAGAGGCGCACCAATTTATAGCAGCAGATCAAGAAGGTAAAAGCGTTTACAGAACCTCAAGAGCTCTGAGCAGTGTTGGGGCCATGCCAAATAAACAAACTTCTCTATCACCGTTCCCATTTCCATACCTTCGCAATTACCCCCAGATTAGTCCTGAAAACTTTGAAGCACAGTCAATGAAAAAACATTGAATGGGTATATTTTCAACCATTATGATCGGCAAGGGGTTATTGGCAGTCTAGTTCTGCTAATACATGCCGTAGAAATTCCACGCTGGAGTCATTCAGGGAGGGTGGAAGTGACTGGGAGAAAAGGGGTTGAGTGAAGCAGTGTCCCAGCCTGCGGTTGGAAAAGGACACATTCCCACGGATTGCTAATGCTTTGTGTTCCTTTATTTCCAATGCATCTAAGTAATCCTCCCACACGGTTCCCAAAAGGCTCAGGGGCCGATAACATTTTCCATACAGCAGAAATTGTACGTGTCTGTATGTGTATATGTACACATGTTGTCAATTAAAAATACATATAACCCTTTGCTCGCTTGGCCTTGGCCGCCAAATGGCAAACCACCCACACAAGCAAAATGGGCTGGATTCACACAACCCATTCTTGTCATGGACAAGTCACCACGTCCTTCAGAGGGCTATTGGCACACAGACCGATCTTGTGAATGCTCTTGAACAGCGCTATTCAAACCACTCAGCTGAAATACTGTGAACTACCCCCAGCTGAAAAGCACTGCTCATGCCGTGAAATATCTTTGAAAAGGGGGTTGGATGATACAATAGTGAGTCACAACCTGTATACGTACATATCAGAGCACTGTGTGATGTGAAGTCCAGTTCAACATGCCAAAATAACTGAAGAAGCCTATTGCCCCTATATTTACCAGGGATATTTTGAAGTGTTGATAACTTATTGTAGGGGAATTAGATTTTTCTAGCTGTATCTTTAACCAAAAGAACAAACACTGTCTTGGCTTTTAAACTGCTGGAAGATGAGCTGTTACAGAATATTATTACAGCATAAACCAGCCTCCACTGGAAAAGTGTGTGAGTGTGTGCGTGTGCGTGTGTGTGAGCGCCACGTCCATATTTTTTGTTTGTGGAATCTTGGATGGTGTCCGTGCTTGCCTGATGCAAAAGGGAAGAAGAGGGCAAAACTGCAGACTGATCCATGTCCAACTAGCTGGAACCTTGCAGTATGTGTTGCAAGGCAAGCTGTGAAATTAAGTTCACATCATTTATTTATTTACTTTATTTAAAGTATTTTTATCCCACTCTTTGGCCAAAAAAGCTCCTGGAGCGGCTGAACCAATCTATCTGCAAAAAGGACAGATTTTGCAAAAGGAACATAGGAACCTCAAGCTGGTGGGCCAAATCCAGCCCTCTTGGAGTCCCAGTCTAGCCCTCTGGGGTTCCCACACACCCTTTCGCCTGACCACTAACCATTCAGTGGTTTTCCAGCTTTTGCATGTTTTCCCCCATTCTAAAAGGCTGAAATGCCTGTCCTAAGGCTTAGTTACTGGCCGTAAGAGCTTGAAGCTAAAGTCTGCTTGGTTTCCCCCCCCTTATTTTGGCCACGTGCCCTTTTGCCTTTGGCCCTGCCCACCACTGGAATGTGGCCCCCAAGAGCTTCTCCTAAATTGAATCCAGCCCTTGGGCTGAAAGAGGTTCCCCAGCCATGATCTAGCCCAATATTCTCTACTCTGATGGGCAGCAGCAGCTCTCTAGGGTGTGAGGCAGGGCTGCTTAACAGCCGTGCTACCCAAAATCGCTTTCACTGGATTGAACCTGGGACTTTCTGCACGCAAAGCAGGTGCTGTACCACTGAGCTCCAGTCCCTGCCCCAATGAAGGGTATCATGTGACCACTCTACATGCTCTCTTCACCCTTCAACAGCCCCAAGGCAGCACAGGCCATTACTGGGGGAGGTATAGCACAGCACATTTCCCCTGTCTGATCCCACCCCACCTCCCAAACACAGTACGAGGACAGATCATGGTGGGGACAGAGTGTCACCTCGCCCCATTCACTGCTGACACAGAAAGCTGCATACAAACACACATATTCCAGTCTCATTATCAGTGCTTGGGGTTATTTCATAGCAGACCAAACAGCATCTTTTGAAATTTTGTATGGGTTCCCAAGGGTCCCTGTCGGTGGGTTTAAAACAACAGCAGCAACATGAAAGCAGAAGCTCCCTCTGCCAGCATGGCCCTTCCATTCCCTGCTACAGAAGGCACGCAGAGAAGTGGCATCGGCAGAGGCCCATGTGGAAAGTAGAGCGCACGGCAGCCCCTCCGGCTCCTTCCTTCCCCTCCTTCCTCCGCAACCATCTGGCTGCTACTCTGCCTTCCAACAAACCCACTGGCTCGCTTCCCCGCCTGGGGAGGCTCCTGTTTTTAGCTCAAGATGTGGGTCCAGAGATGCTTCGTACATAGGTCTGTGCCATAAAGTTTAAAAAGGAAGCCCACGATTACAGAGGAGTGGTTTGAGTGTGTCTGAAGTAGCTTACACACACACATACAGAGAGGGGAGAGAGAGAGCGCTCCCAATCAGTTGGCAGCTGCAGGCAAGAATGGAAGCCCATCTGTGAGAGGAAAGCAGAGCTGACTCGCTTCCTGCTACCCTCAGCTTTGGCCGGCAGACATGGCAGGAGGGCAAACCAGAACTAGACGGGAGTGCGGCTGGCCGGGCAGCTTGTGCATTTGGCAGAGCTTTGGCCATTGGGGCGTTTTGTTTTACAAGGCCAGAAACCACCTCTGGTTGGCAGGGTGGTGGTGGTGGTGGTGGGGTTTGCATTCCCACAGAGTGGGAACTGGGGAGAATTTGAAAACACTTCACCTTTAGTTACTTTCACCACCACCACCACCACCACCACATGCAGCCAAAGTTAGCAAACATAACCAAGGAATGCAGTGTGACAAAGCTCTCCATTAAAATGTCCATCTCCTCCTCCGATCAGTAGCATACAAACAAATCACAGGCTAATTGCCTCCATTCAGCAGCACTGCAAACAAAGTGCTATCTTCATCATTCAACAGGGTGAAAACACAAAACAACAACACCCTCCTACCAATAGCCCTACATAGGGTTCTTACAAATGAAGTTTTTAATGAGCCACGCCTCGTTTACATAGTTTCATGGAGTTTCAAGGTAACATGGTCATCCAGTTGTGATTTTCCATTGTATTCCCACCGGTCCTTCTGTAATTTTTCTTACCATATAAAATCCATCAAAGAAGGAAAGAGCAGAACAACAGTGCAATCTCTTTACAGGTGTGGATGGGGCAGTGCGAGGTACCAAAACCATCCTAGGGCTCAGGCCCACAGGACAAAAAAAAGAAAGAAAAAAAGCACAAATTTGCATATGCTAGTTTACATATGATCTAAAGTTTCTCTCTGTGTGTGCGTCTTTAAAGGACCCTGTCTTCTAAGGACATCCCTATTTGTAAAAAGGGATGTATGGACAGAGGAGAGGAAGGCATTTGATTTCAGAAAAAAATCTCAGGCAGAAAAATTCAAAGGAGGGGGGCAGCAGGAGGGGAAGCACATGTAGGCAAAAAGCCAGCTAACCCAGGGGGATCCGATGCAACAGAGATCATCAGGGCCCCTGGACCTTTATTTCAGCAAGTGCCCATAGACAAAGGGTGGTGGGGCAAATGGCCTCCCAGAGATTTGGGGCTCCAGCCCTAGTGGGCTACCCCCTAACACTGCCTTTGGGTGTGGATAGGAAAATGCATGATTGAGGCACATTAGGAGGAGTTGTCCCTGGAGAAGGTAGATGACATGTTTGGGATTCCCCTTTTTCTCTAGTGCTTGCCATATGTTTCTGGTTTCAGAGCCAACTAACAAGCATGGAAAATTGAGCTGGCAAGTTTTATTGCAGGGTTGTGAAACTGACTAGATTGGGTTGTCTGATTAGATCTAGTTGTGAAATTGATTAAGACTAGAGATGATAAGGCATTTTCAAGTGAAATCAATGGGAGTTGTAACCATGTTTACTCGGAAGTAAGCTTAGCTACACTCCTTTTGCCCAGTGCTGCAGGAACTCTTTTTAAAAACAACATTGTTTTGCAACTGTGCTGCTTCAAAACTTCAACACACGCACACATACACGCACAACAGGGTGCTAAAATGATGCCAAGAAGCACCTGCTTCGAAAAGTTGGGAGAAGGGTGTGTGTGGTCAGAGCAGCCATCAAGGGCAGGCATGGTTGGGCACTTGCCAAGGGCCCACACCTCAGTAGGAGCCCGCTGACAAGAGCCCTGTGGACTTGCTCCTCCTCTTCCCCATTGCAACCTTCTTCTTCACCTGCCCCTCTCTCTGACCCAGACAAAGGTGGTGGTGAGAAGGAGCAGCAGGAGATGCCACGGTCTGCTTGCTCCCTGCCTGTCAAGCAGGCAAGTGGTAGCAATGATGAGAAAGAAAATGAGGAGCCCGTGGCAGTTGGTGACAATGGTGGTGAGAAGGTAGACTCCCTGAGTGAGGGAGCCCACTGAAGGTGCCTTGCCTAAGGGCCCTCCAAAACCTGGAGCCGGCACTGTGTGTGGTAACCAGTGAGGGTGGGGGGAAAGAGAGAACACTACCCACATTGGCCGGGTCATGCACTCCATGTGAACAGATCACAGTGAGACGCACGCACCAAAAAAAGTGCTCGACCTCTGAAGTTTGAACGGTCAATTGCAATTCCGCTTGCAGCTTACAGCAGATGACCACGATTGGTAGCACTGGGTGCCCTCCATCTGGAAGCACCCATAGCGCAAAACAAACTCCACCAACAAAAGCCCCACATCATGCAAATCGAACACCAGCAACAAAAGCTGACACGAACAAAAAGAAAGAAGGCCTATGAACATAGTATAAATTACTTTTAAACGTGAAATCATTCTGTGACTTTCATTACAGGCAGGCTTCTGATTTTGTGATCTCCTCCCCATCCTGCCAGCCCTGCCAAAAGGCATTCACAGCTGCTATAGAGAATGAAAATTGGTCATAAGCATCGGCCCACCACAAGCACATACCCCCGTGCTCACCATGACCCATATAGGTTTTCTTACTCATTTATTTCTAGCCCGATGCATAAGATCAGTATGGATACATGTTTGCTGGTGGCAGCGGCAAAGGGGAGCCTATACAGATAGAAAAAAATAAACCCAGAAAAGTGAGCATTTGGATCAATCCTCCCTCCCTGCCAGAGGGAAGCCTTGTGGTGAGGCTGGAGACTCGACCCATCATCTCTCTGCCTTAGGAAGTGCTTGTAAGTTTAAAAAACAATCTTGGCAGGGGAGAAGGCAGAGTATCGAGGGACAGGAGTGGGAGAATGAGGGATGTTTCTGCACTGCAGCGTCTTGACTCTAGCAACGGAAAACCGCCAGCCTAACCTCCACCAACACAATCCCCAGCCCTTCTGCGCCTCCCTGGAGCTGCCCAATTATTCTTGGCTCAAGCATGCAGAACACAAAGCCCAAGGGGTCCCCCCCCCCAATAAGGGAGTAGACGCAGCAGCCTGAAGGACTGTATGGAGAACACAGAGAGAATCAGCAGTGTGTGTGTGTGTGTGTGTGTGTGTGTGTCTGTCTGTCTGTCTGTCTGTTTTTTTTTAAAAAGGAATAGGCCACATTTGCATTTCTGTAGCCTTTTCCATCTTAATCTGCCCCATTAAAACCTGTTCTCATATTGGTTTGGAGTCTTGAGTGCTGCTCCCATTTTAGAAAAGGAGAACTGAGGCCCCAGAGAGAGGGGGGGGGAGAGCGAGAGCGAGAATAGCATGTACACCCAGGAGGATTTCATAGGATCAGCGTATTCAAAACATTCTATCTTTAGGGAATACTTTCCACATAGTCCCCCCAAAAAACCATAGCATCTGCCATGGATTTTCCATGCATTGCATGGAATGTCTGGTACATCATGCTTCTGTACGCATGTTCAGTTTGATAGAGCATTCCTCACCCTTGCTTTGCATGAACTGAGAATAATATGCCTTGGAATACACTCAGTATTCCTGTGGTTGCACATTGCAGGGGAACAGCAGCGGAGATAGTGGGCCGTCTTTCAGGGACATTCGTCCACCATATTACCAATCTTCTAATTGAGGAACATGTAATAAATTTCCGAGGAACCCCAGGGTTCCCAGAAAACAATTTCAAAACTGCAGAGAATCTTTCACTTAAGTAGAGCACCAACGCTGGAACAATCTGGCGCATAAATATCTGAAGCTGGAGCACAAACATTTTTATACGGGTGCCTATGAATCTGAAATATTTCTTCCAGCTATGCATGTGTGTGAGGGCACTTTGCTAACCTCCTAATGGCCCAGGGGGAAGGCTCAGTGATGGAAAGTTGATAAGTAGTGCAGCTCCAGTGAGCTTAGTGAAAGGTCACAGTTTAACTGGAAAGGGGGGAACTTGTACAGGAGGGCTTGTAGGTGGGGAGACTATAGGGCAGAAATTCCAAGAAGCACTTGGTAGGCTGAATTTCCCATCCTGATTTGAACCAACCAGCCAAATCTTTGGCTGCAGATCTTGGATCTGGCCTTGGACTGGCATGGAACAAGTTTAAAATGGAGAGGAGGAGGAGGATTATGTAAGCCGCCTTGGGTTCCTTGCAGGAAGAAAGGCGGGGTATAAATATAATAAATAAATAAATAATAATAATTTAAAAATCTAGCCCATCTATGAAGCACATTGGGAAGGCTTAGGCCTTTCCAAACCTTTTTTTTTTTAATCATCTGAAGTATTGCAGAGTTACTATGGTTGGGCAGGATCTGGATATCTTTCAAGGAAGCTCTTCTGTTGCAGGGAATGTGCATCTTCCCCAGCATTCAATTCACAATGTTTGTGAAGTGCTCCACACATCCTCAAGTGCCAAGAACTTCTAGAGAGACAGTGTGGTGTAATGGTTAGAGTGCTGGACTAGCAGACACAGGTTCAAACTCCCACTCAGACATGAAGCTCACTGGGTGACTTTGGGCCAGTCACTTCCTCTCTCACAGCATCACCTATCAAACAGGGTTGTTGTGAGGATAAAATGGAGAGGATAGAACCACGTATACTGCCGTAAACTCCATGGAGGAAAGGTGGGATATAAAGGTAATAAGTGAGTAAATACATTCTAGGGACAGTGCTATCCATTTGAAATCCTTTGCAAGGAAGAGCTCTGGAGACTTACAGCATTCTTGTAATATTTGTTTTTAGGGCCAGCATCAAGGTTAGGCATGGTTGGGCACCTGCTGAGGGGCCCATACCACATCAGAGGCCCCTGGACTTGCTCCTCCTCTTCCCCACTGCAACCTGCTTTTTCACCTGCCTCTTGCTCTGGCCCAGACAGTGGTGGTGGTGGTGAGGAGGAGCAGGAGATGCCACTGCCTGTTTGATCACCGGCTCCCTGCCGGTCAAGCAAGCAAATGGTAGCAATTATGAGAAAGAGGATGAGGAGCAAGGGCAGCTGGTGACAATGGTGGTGAGAAGGTCAACTCACTGAGGGAGGGGGGCCATTGAGGGTGTCTTGCACACGGGCCCTCAAAAACCTGGAACCACACAGTTTGCTTTATAAGCAAATATATAAACAGAGCATAAGTGGGAGCAAGCAGCAGTCACTTCTATAAGGCCACCAATCAGCTACCCCACAAATCCAAGGGAGAAGCTCTGAAAACTCCACATTGCCTTCAGCTAATTCTGCTTGTCTCACTCACTCTCTTCTACCCTGCCACAAAAAAGAAGAAGCTGTTCCTTCACACACAATCTGCAGAAGGTCATCCTAGACCACACTTCTGCCCATTCAGGGGACCATCCAGACCACAGCCATTACGAAATATTAACTTTTTTCCTTTCCTTTCACCAAATCCCAGCCTCTCATCAGGGCCTGGTTTTCTAAGCAAAGCCAGAGTGGTAAGCCAATTCACAGTAATCAGATCAGCAAAACCACCACAATATATCACACGCCTCTCCTTAACTTAACTCTAGGCCCCAAAAGGATGGCGCAGTTTAGTGGTGGGAGATGTGCGCTTTGCATATGCTCAGGGTCACTCTTACATATTGCTGCTTCTGGGTTTAAACCCATCGCTCAGAGTTTAACCCCCAAATCAAAATATCACCCGGCTACCCTCCTTCCATTTTTTCAGGGGAGGCTAGTGACTTCTGTGTCAGTGGGGCTCCTCATCCATTGCAGCTTTTATTCTGAGCTTTATAGGGGCTATCCATGGTGCTACTCCACACCCCAAATAGGCTCACCACCATGGATAGCTCCTATAAAGCTCAGAATGAAAGCTGCAACAGATAAGGAGCCCCACTGACATAGGTGTCACCAACTGTCCCCCACTATCTTTCTTCCTTGTTTCCCTTTGCCGAGCCGAGGAATTCCTCCGTTGCTCTCCTCGTACACCAGCCTCGCCCAGCCAGGTGCTCTTCAGATGTGTTGCACTCCAACTTCCATTATCCTTGACTATTCTACCATGCTAGCTGGGGAGGGTGTATAGTCTGGAGGGTGCCGGGTTGGGGACGTGGGCTGTCCTGCGCCGCTGCAGCCATCGGCCTCTGGCTCAGAAGCCGCAACGCTCCTTTTCTCAAGCTAATCAGAAGCACATGAGAAGCGGTGGAGCCAGGCACCGAGAGCTGCAGGGAATGACTCATTTGGGATGCAAACAGAAACGGAGAGTTCGCCAGCTTCTTCCTGAGGCACACCCCCTCCGGAGTGCTTGGCCCTTCCAGGGGGCGGCTGAGAAACTCTGGAGCATCCCCCCACGGCCTCCTTTCCAGCCTTCCTCCCAGCACTGACTCACTTCCTCTAAGCTTGGCAAGAGATCTCTTGGCGGGAGGGAGATTTGGGGAGGAGGCCAGGGAGAGAGGTCAACCTCTGTGGGGGCCGCAAGAGCCCGGAAGGCATCCACCGCTCTCGACTCTGACCCCTGCGGCAACAGGCTATTCATGGATGACCCGTGGCAAGATCCTGGAGAAGAGGAGAGGCCTCACAAAAGATCTGTATGCGGGGGCAGGTTTTGGAAGGAGGTGGAGAGAATGGCACGCATTGTAAGACGTTCTGCAAGTGACAATGCAAAGCTCCCCCCACCCTCAAGTGTAGCGACTGTCATAATTTAGAGGGAAAAGAGGACTGTGTGTGTCAGGTGACCTGGGTTGAATGCTCACAAGCGTTCAAAGCCATGGAGAGTGACGGCTGCCGCCAAAACTTCTCCCTCAATGCAGGATCGCAGGGCTAGAGAGAACCTCAACATCAATTCGTCCAGCTTCTTCTCACAGTTCATCCCATGGGAGCTTCCCACATCAAGGAAACAACAGCCCAAGCTTCCCAGGCCAGATGCAAGACCTGCCGGAGAATTCGGCTTGCTGCACTGTGAACTCTCAAATCCAGGGATGAAAGCATGCTTTGATTCCACAAAGGAGCAAAGTGTGTGTGTGTGTGTGTGTGTAGCACAGAAAGCAGTATTTTGGGCACAGAATGCAGCTTCCTTAGAATCCTTTTTTTTTTTTTTAAGAGATCAAGTTCCTAGTCCTTATGGCTGCAAATATATGTTTGGAAGGCTGTGGGCAATGTTTGTTAGAATCTCAGGAGCAGGAGCAGGGGAACTGAATAGTTGTCCCGGTGTGATTGGAAGGGGTGGACCCTCAGTGCCTACCCACATGGCCAGGAGAAGGAGCAAGAAGCTCACCAAACCAGAACAAATGGTGCAAATACAATTTTAAAATAGGACCAATAGGCTAACTCAATATAAAGACAGCTTCCTATATTCCTATAGGTTGTGCTTAAGGAGACAGGACTGTGTTTGAAGGAAACACATGAACCACATCAGAGTCAGGCTGCAGTCTATTTATTATTACAATTTATATACTGCCTTATCTGCTAAGAAAGAAAGCCATCAAGGCGCAGTAGAACAACGAGTTGGGACCCACAAGTAGGCTCGTGGGTCCCAACCCATCAGTTGAAGACCGATGTTTTGGAATGTTCAAAGCACATCATGTATGTTACCTCGGTCATCCTTTCCTTACAACAACCATGCAAGTTAGGCTGGTATTATTATCCCCATATTACAGATTGGGGTGAGGTGGAGAAAACAGTGGCATGTCTAAGGCCATCTTAGTGCATCCAAGGGGGTGGAGGGTTGAACCCGAACTGCTTCCCAGCTCACAGCAAGCACTCTCAGCCACTATGCTAAAGCGATGCTGCCACCAATTTGGAGGGCTTTAAAAGGGGACAGGACAAATTCATGGAGGAGGAGAAGGCTATCAATGACTACTAGTCCCAATGGCTATATGCTCTAGTATCAGAAAGTGTGCCTATGTACACCAGTTGCTGGGGAACATGCGTGGGAGGGTGCTGCTGCACTCCTGTCCTGCTTGTGGGTTTCCCGTGGGCAGCTGGTCGGCCACTGTGTGAACAGAATGCTGGACTAGATGGACCCTTGGTCTGATCCAACATGGCTGTTCTTATGTTAACCTATGAAGCGCCTTGATATCAGACACCAATTCTGGAGGATTGTTTGGCTGGGCCCCTACAGACACTCCCCCACCGCCGACTGAGTCATCGCTCAAGCTGTCCTGTCTCATTCACAACAGCCCTCTGCACCCACGCTGCCCTTGGCAGGTGGGCTGTCGCCGCCTGAGTTCACGCAATATGGCACCGCTGAGAACCATTTGGGGCTTTTTAAAGAAAGGAGGAAGGGAGGGGAAGGGAGCCTGCATTCCTGTCTCTGCCTCTGGGGCTGCCTGGATACCTCAAGTCAGCTGTCAGGGGATAATAGGCGTTGAGTCCTAATTAGAAACCACCCCGGCTCGATCTGGAAGGGTGGGCTTGGCGGCTCCATCTGGCGAGATGGCTTTTCCTCCTGCGGCAGCAGGGAAAAGCAGGGCGGGGTGGGGAGGGAGGGAGAGAAAGAGAAGACACGACAGGAAAGCTCAGCGATACTTCCAGGCGCTCAGCCTGGGAGCCAGAGACAAAAATAACCAGCCAGCTCCAGGAGGCATCAGACTGGGGGTGCGAAGACGGAGGAGTTTCCTCCACAGCACTGAACGACGAAGCCAATGCAAAGATAGAAACAGAAAAAAGGATGGGCCAGAGGCAGGTTCTTGCCCCCTTACCAGAACGCCATCTGAGAGTGTTGCATCAACACCAGCTCCCCCCTAGATTTTCCAGAGAAGATAATCCAGTTCTGTGTACAGAGGCATTTCCCCAAAAGTTCTGACTGCGGAGGTATGCTTGGGTGTTTTGGCTTTGTTCACTCTTGCATCCTCAAAAGATTTTCTATTTGACAGTTTGAGAGTCATGACTACGGTACTAGCTGACACTGGAGCAGCCCAGCCTCTTGCAGGCCTGCAGTCTCACTGTTCTGGATGTGCTTCCTAAGTGAAGGGAGGACAAGGCTAGAGCAGTGACTGACGCAGAGATGCAATGGGCACCCTCCTCTAAGGGCACAGAATCCTGCATAGCCTCAGCCTAGGGAGCAACCAGGCAACCCAAATTCCACCCAGTGTAGAAAGGCAGCAGAATGGCTCACCTCCAGCAAAAGCAATGGCAGAACAGTGAATCATACCGAGATGTGGCAAGCCAAGAAGCCTCTCTGTTCTGAGTCTGTACTTGGGACTCATAGGAGTCCTTGATAGTTAATTAGTTTATTTCTCATGGCACAGTTTGAGGATTACTCATGGACGAGCTACCATCATGGCACCAAAGAGAAAGCAGGCCCCACACAGCTTTTGTGAGCTCTAAACAGATTCTTTTAACATTCAATTTTATTTATTTATTTATTTATTATATTTATATCCTGCTTTTTTTCCTGCAAGGAACCCATGGAAGCTTACATAATCATCCTCCTCTCCATTTTATCCTCACAACCCTGTGAGGTAGGTTAGGCTGAGAGTCAGTGACTGGCCCAATGTCACCCAGTGAGCTTCATGGATGAGCAGGGACTAGAACCCGGATCTCCCGAGTCCCAGTCCAACACCCTAACCCAGGGGTCTTCAAACTAAGGCCTGCGGGACACATCCGGCCCGCCTTGCCTTTTTATCCGGCCCAGGGGCCGCTCACGTGAAAAAGGCAAAGCCCCTCTCCGCTCAAGTCAGCTGCAAAAGGCTGGAGGGGAGGCTGCTAAGAAGATAGAGGCAAGGCTCCTCTCTAGACAGAGGTGGATCATGGGAAATGAAGTCTCCACATTCCTTCGCTGTTCATTTTTTTCCCTGGCAAGGAGCTGCTAAAGGACTACAAGTCCCAGAGAGCACCGGGACATTTAGCACCTCCCCGTGGGAGCTGCGCCCAGCGGGCCATGTGTCTGGCGAAGGAAAAGAGGTGGGGATGCTTCTGGTCAGAGGAGTAAAAAGTCTCCGCAGCTGGGGCGGCTTGTCGTTTTGCAGCCCTGCTTCATACGCAGGTGTTGAACGTTCAGAGCCAGGGACAGCTTGTTGCATGTTTCCTTTCCAGGTAATCAGAGCCAGGGATAAAGATATCGTGCGAGTTTAAGATCTCCCTTAATCCTGGCAGCGGTTTTGTGTGTTAGGTCGATATGCGCAGGACTCTGGTAGGGAGCCTCTTGCTTGCTTTGCGAGAGCCTGGGGCAGATTGTCTCAGTCCCTGTGTGATTCCCCCCCCCCTCGCGCTCTGGGCAGTCCATAAAGCAGGGAAATCCTCCTCTCCCTTGCACTGTTTCCCCCTTGGGATCCTCAATTTCTTCCTTCCATTGAAAAGCTAAAGCGTAGCTACATATTCTCACGGTGGGTAAAAATCAATACTGAGAGCCAGTGTGGCGTAGTGGTGAGAGTGCTGGACTGGGACTCGGGAGATCCGTGTTCTAGCCCCCGCTCGGCCATGAAACTCACTGGGTGACTTTGGGCCAGTCACTGACTCTCAGCTTAACCTACCTCACAGGAGGAGGAATATGTAAGCCGCCTTGGGTTCCTTAATAATAATAAATAAAAATAAAACACAGCTCACCGAACACACTCAGCCCACAAACACCTGCAGTTTACCCCACACAAAGCACTCACACAGAGCAGCCAGACAAAAGCAAAACACTCCTATTTCTTATAATTTGTATGTAGCCTTTTATAATGTATTTCAATTTTAGATAGCAAGAAAGGTAGTACATTCTTATTTTTTAAAACCCACTTTTGCCATCGAAATAAAATTCCATCCTCCATTTAATCACTTATTAACATTATAATCATTAATTTATACCCACTTTTACCATCGAAATAAAATTCCATCCTCCATTTAATCACTTATTAACATTATAATCATTAATTTATAATAACTTTCCATTTAAGAAAAAAAAAATTCACCCCTATCAAGTAAAAAAAAAGGACCTGGGTCCTTTTTTTTTACTTGATCCATTCGTTCATATTTTTTTCAAACCATAGTCCGGCCCCCCAACAGTCTGAGGGACAGTGATCTGGCCCCCCTGTTTAAAAAGTTTGAGGACCCCTGCCCTAACCACTATGCCACACTGACTCTCAATGCCTCCCTCCTGCAAGGTCATCTCCAATGGCGGGGTGTGGCAGGCTTGAGAAGTTAGAGTAGTATTGGGGCTCTCTTCCTGCAGCTGTGGTCTCCATCGCAGTAGAAAGAGGCGGAGCATTCTTAAAGACAAGAAAACGCTATCATCTGAACATGCTTATGCTGGTGAGCTGCTCTGATGTCTTTGTGCAAATGCAGGAAAATACATATAATTTGTCCCTAAGCACTTCCGGGGGAAGAGGTCCAACAGGTTTGGCACTGGCTGTGAAGCATTCCTTGGTCAAAGAACAGCTCTCTACTGAACATACTCACTGCATAACCACTGCAGCCCAGTTCAGATGCTCTAAAAAAAACCCCTGGGTCTTCAACTAGTCAGTGGGTTGGGACCCACTACAGAGGTCGCAGCCTGAACTAAGGCAGGTTACAACAGCAGCACTACCACCATACAACTATAATGTTACAACAACAACAAAAAGGTCTCCAAATGCATATTTGAGCTAAAGCACTGATCTTCAGTTAGCACAGCCTTCTGTTCAGATCTGTTGGACCAGGGCCAGTGACAAGGGTAGGTATGGCTGGGCACCTGCCGAGGGTCCACACCCCAGCAGGGGCCCACTGACAAGAGCCCCCTGGAGTTTCTGCTACTCTTCACCACTGTAACCTGCTTGTTGACCTTGCTCTTGCCCACCTAACGGTGGCGGTGAGGAGGAGGAGCAAGAGATGCCACGGCCGCCTTGCTCCCTGGCTGCCAAGCAAGCAAGTGGGAGCCATGATGGGAAAGAGGATGAGGAGCAAGTGCAGCCGATGACAACGGCAGTGAGAAGGTGGACTCAGTGAGGGAAAGGGCCCACTGAGGTGTCTTGCCCAAGCAGCCCTCAAAAACCCAGAGCTATGCTGGCTGGGGATGATGGGCATGATAGTCCAATACATCTGGAGGGCACCAGGTTCGGGGAGCCTGAGTTAGTAGGTTGGGCCCCATACCAGTGGCACCACGACATTTGCATTAAAAAAAAAACACTGTGGGAAGAGGGAGAAGCAGAAAGAGAGAAAAGATACATCTACACTACACATTCATGCTGGTTATACTACTTTAATTGTCATAGCTTCCCTCCAAATGTCTTGGGAATTGTAGCTTGGTGTGGTACTAACCATCTCTAACATCCCCACCCAGACAGAACTACAATTTCCAGAGTTCCCTAGGGGAAAAGAATGGCTGTTTAACTAATATGTTCTAGTTACCCCCCTTAGAAAGATATAGGAAGAAAGAGAAGAAGGGGTTGGGGTGGGAGAAAAGGGGAAACAGGGACATATACCTTAAAAATTAAAACTGGACCACCTTGTGCAAGTTAGGGCTAAAACTGCTCATGGGTATGAAGAGATTGAAGAGTCTTGCTCTAAGCCTAGGCATTCTTGCTGACAAGACCACATGATGGAAGTTACACCTGGCCTCATGTGAGCGTGCTTATAGGCACCACTTTCCAGCAACGTTTCATGCGATTGCCATGGACCCCCTTTTTTTTTTTTTACCTGCTGCAGAGAAGTGGCACCTATGAATGTGGTCTAGCCTGGACAATATGCTGCATCCACAGCGATTTCAAACATAAAAGAGTTGAGCGAGTCTGACCCAGGACTGTGAAAATATGTAAAACTCGAGTTCATTGAGGTTCTCCAATTTCCAGGTTGCAGCTCATCCCAATTTATGTGCAAATCATATTGTGAGCTCCCCCCACACCAATCTTGTTTGCACAAAAATGTGTGCGCTATTTCAGTGCGCAGTTTTATAAAGGTATGCATTTTTGGTGCACATTTTAAAAATGTACACAGTTTTCTACGATTGATTAAAGCGCGTTGGTGCACATTAAAAAAAACAACGATGCACTTTTTCATACATACTTTTCTTTTGTCCACAAATCACATCACAAGCTCGGAAGTGTGCAGACTTCGACCGCAGAGTGCGTTCGAGTCCGCGATTGAGTTCGGGAGGTGCGAACTGGGTAAATTCTGGTCTAAGTTGAACTGAAACAAATTTCTCATGCATCCCTAGTCTGACCAGGCCTGGGTCATTGTTCAGCAGAGCCTCAAAAAGCCCGAAGCACAAAATCCACGCGTACATCACAAGCATGCGGAGGCTGGGGGGGTGTTGGTGTTGGTTATACTCTGGTTTGTCTATGATGCTAACCTACATGAGCAGTTGGCTTCTCTCCCCCCCCCCACCGCTCCCTCTCCCCTCTCTTTTCTCCAAAGCTTTTGCACCCTGCCTGGCAGTTATTTGAGGCTGGGGGTGCCGCGGTGGCCACCGCTCTCTGCTTCTCTTCCGTCGAGTTTAACCCAAGGTCAAGTAACAGCCTCGTGAGCTCTTGAGAGATTTAATTCTCAAAGCGCTCCCAACATCCCCTGCCTGACCCTCCACCGCCACTACCCTTCCCCGCCCCCTCCAGGGACAAGTCTTGGCTGACGTCCAAGGACCATGAATGCTGCAAGGATTTTGCTCTGGGCCATACCGACAATCAATAAGGGTCGGCTTTCTCTTATTTCCACGGAGAAGGAGGGAAGAAAAGAAGCGACACACTGGGCGGCGGCGGGGGGGGGGGATAGAAGAGGGGGCAAGGGACCCCGGGACACCTCTTGGCCTTTCGCAGGCTTAGCTGCGCCTACAGCAAAGCGTAACCTACAGTTGACACAATAATAAAGCTCACCAGGACGATATGTGTCTCAACAGGGCCTTGTGTCCCCACACCGAGGCAGCTGCTACTGCCCAGTGGCAAGGCAAGGCGGGGGGGGGGGGAAGAACTGTAGAGGGGAAAGGAAGAGGAAACAGAGCAGGAGAGTAAACTCTCCCTTTTTCCTATTTAAGACACTGATCTGGGGAGAGGAGAGACTAGGGTGGCTACTCACAAACAGCCCCCCAAACAAGGAAATGTATCACCAAAAGAGGATACACATTTGCATATGCTAAGTTATATGTATAGACACACATTTAGAAATGATGATTATAATTTAAATAGAAGTACAGTAAATCTCACTATAGTGCGGGAGACTACGACCAGGTGACCTGTGTACCTGCTGCCCAGGTGCTAATGCAAGGGTGGGCAATTCGCAGCCCTCCAGATGTTTTGGCTGACAATTCCCATCAGCCCTAGCCAACATAGCCAATGGTGAGGGATTATGGAGGCTGTAGGTCACAACAGTTGGAGGGAGACAACAAGTTGCCCACTCCTCTGCTAAGGGTTGATGGGCAACAGTTCCTAGGGTTATCTTTAAATTGGAATTGGGCAGGACAGCCCTTCAAATAGAGGACACTTCAAATAGAGGACTGTCCTCTGTAAACGAGGGCCTACAGCCACCCTTGCTCAGACCGTTACAATATGCCACAGGAAGTCTTGCGCTGTGCTCTGGACATCCCAAGGATCGGTGTTGAACTGGAAGCAGCCACTCTTCCACTGGCGGACGGATCCAGGATCAGAGTGGGGGTTCTTGAGCAAGGCATTCTTCACAAGCCCACTGAACCTGGAAGAGGCAGGATGTGTGAACTGAGCATTCCTCTGGTGCTGCCTCCGATTTCTCAACTGCTGCGCGCAAACAAAATGAGAATGGAACTGCCATTGGCCCTTTAAGATGGGGGCTCCAGGAGATGCCTGACTTCGCCACCCTTTGAAGCCCACCTGGCCCCTTTCCCACATCCAGAGAGAGCTGGTGTGGAGTAGTGGTCAGCGCATTGGTGACCCAGGTTTCAGTCCCCACTCGGCTGTGAAGCTCACTGGGTGACACCGCCTTGGGTTCCTTGCAAGAGGAAAAGGGAGGGATCTAAATGTAATAATAAATAAATAAATACTGATCTCAGCGCTCTGTGAACAGACACTGACCCTTGCAGGGCAAGCCCAAAACATTTTGCTGCCTGAGGTGGAGCAGCAAATACTGGTAGCCAAGGTGCATAGTACCCAAACCTAGCCATGTTCCCCCTAACCACCAGCCATAGGAAAAATACAACAATAATAAATTAAATTGGGAAGCTTGGACCCGCCAAAGGGACTGCTGTTGACATTCTCTAGAATCCTTGTCCCGTATAATCTCGGGGCTCTCTTCTGACAAACCGTTGCTTTCCTACTCCTTTGTGACAGGACTTTATCCTTCCTGTCAGAATGCTCCCTGCCAGCCATCCCCAAAGCTTGGCCCGTGTCATGCCGCAGGGCCACGCAAAGAGGAACTGTGCACACGTCTCTCTCATCTCCGCTGCACCGACCTCTCCTTCTGCCGCCTCTTCCTTCACTGCTTCCACTTTTTTTCTGATCCAATTGCCTGCAGGGTGGTGAGGGAGGGGTGGGGTGGGGTCAGGATGCCAGGAGCAGCGGGGGGAAACCTCCAGCAGACTCCCAGCAGCTCCGGGCTAATTGATGCGCGCCGCTCAGGCGTGGTTGGAGCCAGGAATCAAACCGCCATCCCCGGGGGAGCTGCAGTGGCGGCAGCAGGAGCAGAAACAAACGGCTCCTCTTCTTTGCAGCAGCAGCAGCAGCAGCAGAGTTTAGACTCTCATAGCATTTAGACCCACGCATCTCTCCGCCACGGCCTCCCTGCCACCCCCCCAAACAAATGTCTCTGGCTGCAAGCTTCTAGAGAGGCCCAGCTGCCTCAGCAGGTATGGCCTCCTTAATGAGCAATTAGCTCCCAGCCTAATTGGGCAGTGGAATGGCTAATGAGCCCAGCCTCGGCTGTCTGTGCCCTCATTATCCAGAGGCTCAGCCAGTGGTAATATTGAACTTCTGTCCCACTTCCGTCAGGCCAACCATAGGAGAGCCCGCTGGCTGGCTGGCGGGCAGGCGGACAGGTCAGACACTCCAGGGCTGCCGTTGTCCTCCCTCCAAACAGGGCGGCTTCTTTGCTCATCTCCTTCCCGGCTTAAACCTTAGTATGATAGCTGAGACATCCTTCCTTTTAAAAAAAAACAAACGAACATAAAACTGGCAGAATGATTCACTCCATTTATGTTTATGTCCTGCATGTGTCAACAAAGCCAATTTTAGCATTTCCAAACCTTGTAGGGAGCAGATCAGGGGTGGTGGTTGTGGTGAAGAAATGGTGCTTCTCTTTGCAAGTCTCTTCTGTGGCTTCCCACTCCACTCCTTTTTATTTAATTTTTTTTTAAAGGATGCCTTCTGAGAGTTCCTGCTTTGGCCTCCCCTATGCCTCACACCTCCTCTTTGTAATATTTTATTTATTACTTCCTGATCCTTAATGAGCAGGCTCCTTCCGCCATCATCGCTAATTAGATTGCGTGTCCCTTCATGAGCGCAGATGCGCAAATGTGGCGGCCCCACACCGCATGCATGTCCAAGCAAGGCCCTTCAGGAAATCGATGCTTGCGTTGCCCAAAGGTCATGTCATTCATACAGACATGAATTAAGCTCACAAGTCCAGCCACCCCAGGTGGGATTAATACCGCATTCCATGGAGGAGGCAGACGACATCCAACACTGTTACCTTAAAGAGAGCAGCTACTCTTGGTTTTATATATATTTCTCTCTCTCTCTCTCTCTCTCTTCCCACCTCCTTGACATGCTCAAAGGCACTGGATACAGGCTTCAGGTTGCACCTTGTTGATTTCAAAGTCACATCTCAGCCTTTGATATTGTCAAGATGTTTTCCGAGCCAGAAAGATGGCCTTTGAATTTTTCTTCTTCTTCCCCAGGGCGAATCTCCACTGATGGCCCCCACCAAAGAGAAGCGGCTGAAGACTGGTGAATTTGTATGGGGGGGGGGAGGAATGAGAACTGAGGGAGGGGGAGGCAGGTGCTTTGACGGGTCACACCAAGAGAATGCAAGAGTACTACACAACCCAAAGAGAAATGAGCATCTCATGTGTGGATCTGTCATAGACCTTGTCCTTTCTATAGAACGACAGCAGCATACTGGTATGCTCACCCCACTTTTCTGAGCAGTGAGGCATTCAGGGCTGTGATGCTTACCTGAGTTGGTTGCCCTTGGAAGGAAGTCAACTGGAGGCTTATTGGCATGCTATATTTGCATTTATTTAAGAATATACGAGATGAGCATCATGGAGGCAAACAACTTAAGCATTCCATTCTGACAGCCAAAGTCCACTAATCCCACATCAGAATCCAAAGAGACACTCAGTGCCCCAAGATGCTTTCAGACTCCAAACTCGGCTCTCCCTGTGTCAAATCACAGCCTATTGGTCTTTTCACACAGACAGACATCTTGCCCCCACATTCCCCCTGACTAAGAAGGGAGGTGCTATGTACCGAAAAGATCCAGGGCTCAGGCCCACAGCGCCCCCCCCACAAATTTGCATATGCTAATTTACATATGCTCTAAAGTGTGTGTGTGTTTGTGTGTCTTTAAAGGACCCTGTCTCCTAAGGATGTCCCTATTGTAAAAAGGCTTGTATGTATAGGGCAGAGGAGGGCATTTGATTTCAGGAAAAAAACCTCAGGCAGAAAGTTTCGGGGGGGGGGCAGCAGGAGGTGAAGCACATGTGGGCAAAAGCCAGCTAATCCAGGGGGGATCAGATGCCACAGAAATCCTCAGGGCCCCTGTCCCTTTATTTCAGCAAATGCCCCTGGACAGCAGGGTGGTGGGGCAGATGGCCTCCCAGAGATTCGGGGCTGCAAATGAAAGACTCGGGGCTCCAGCCCTAGCGGGCCACCCACTAATACCTGCTCAGCTCTCTCTGTCTTTCTTAGTCTTTGTCTCAGACCACAGCTTATTGGTCTTTTCACACAGACAGACATCTTGCCCTCACCCTCCCCGTGGCTAGAGAGATGGATAATCTGGATGAGTCATCTCTTCTGAGCATTACCTAGCTTTCTTAACTCCCACGGAGACACATAACTGGAACATCACAGGCTATCAACACTCTCTTGTCAAGTCCAAGATGCTGGCCAGGTATTGCCTTGGAGCAACCCACACTGATAGTCCTACTCACAGGAATCTAAGGGTCAACCTATAACAATATAGTAGCAAGGACAGTTCTTTACATTGTACATGCATCCGCAGAAGAGGTCTTCCCGCTGTCTTTCTGCATGATGTACTGCTTTGGCTTTGCTTCTTTCCAACAATCCCCCACTGGGGCTGCATTAGTTGTGATTTGAATGATCCAATCACCCCTGATGCAGAAACACTGCAGAAGTTTACAGGCTTTTTCAGAGGAGGCTGCCCGTTGTATCCCTGTATGGAACCACTGCCTCCTTCCAATGAGGTGGCAAACCCACACTCTAATATGAGACAGAACAATCTAGCCCCCAGCCTCCAATGAACCTACACTTTCTAGCACACAGAGTACCAGCAAGGAGTATAGAGGCAGTCCCCAAGTTAAGAACGTCCAAATTACAGACAACCCATACTTCAGAACGGACTTCTGGGTTCCCCTGCACTACATCATTGTAATTTACGCAATTTGTGTAAATGCCAATTCTAACGTATAGAACGCTTCCACTTACATACAAATTCGACTTAAAGACATTCTTAAGAATGGAACACGTTTGTAACCTGGGGACTGCCTGCATAGGAAAAACAGCCAATGTACCATAAACATTATATGGTGCAAGCAGCATTATGTGTGTACACACACACACACACCTCAGTTCCAAGATTCAGTCACACTTGCTTGACCATGAAAAAGAACCAGGATGTGGTTCTCTCTCCCTCTCTCTCTCTGTACATTGAGTCAGACTCCATTCTAAATGGCTTCCATTAAGCTCGCTGAGACAGAATAATGTGAGACGTTGTTTATTTATAAGGAAACTCATATCCTGTTTTTCCTAAATTAAAATCAGAGGGTTACGTTTGTATTTTATGTTAACTGGCTTATTTTTAAACTGTTTAAATTTAAAGAGCTTTTATAATTTGATACTGAATTTTACTGTTTTATATTCAGTGGGGTAATGGAACCAGGGCTCACAGGAACGCAGAGCTGTTGCTTTTTGATTAGTAGGGATGCTGACGTCATCAGCCACCCCCCTCGGACTTCCCTGTTCCTGTCTGAGTTTAGCTGCAATCTTCATAATAGCTGAGGGGGAATGATTTCTCCCATCAACAATATATTGTTCCCTGTTGTAATGCAAAGTATTTTTCTGGTGGCTTGGTTTTTAGCAGGAAATTAAGACCCAAGAAATTAAGCTCGTCCCTCTGCTTGCGTCCTGGCAAGCATTTTTGGAAAACCAGAAGAGACGCGTCGCGTCACTTCCTGGTTCTCTGGCGCTGCTCTTTTTACATAAATACCATGGTAAAGTACCTTAAAATGGCCTCGAATAGCAAATCGTGGCCGTTTTAAGGTACTTTACCATGGTATTTACGTAAAAAGAGCAGCACCGAAGAACTAGGAAGTGACACGCCGGGGACCTCGTAGGTCCTTTCCCTGGTGCGTTTGGGTCAAGCGGCAGCAGGTAAGTCACCGAGAGTCTCGGGGGGGGGGTCGAGTGGGGTGAGTTCGACTCGTTTCAGCCCCCTGGAGACTCTCGGATACATCCCTGTTGGCTGCACAGCAGGAGGTGAGTGGTGGGCAACCCCCCCCCCCCGGTCCGTGGAAAAATTGTCTTCCACAAAACTCGGTCCCTGGTGCCAAAAAGGTTGGAGACTGCTGGTTTATAGCGTTTATATTGTAAGCTGCCTTCAGAAGACCGTGGTCTTGAAGGAGGCTAAGAAATATATTTAAGGAAGGAGGAGGATAAATTATTCCCTGCCCTGATGAATGAGTCACTGGTCTTGGCATGTCTCCTGATTAGAAGGAGCAAAGATGCAATGGACACCCTCCTCTTGAAAGGGGGTATTTCTGCTGTATTGGGAGTGACTGAATGATCCAAGCACACTTAATGCGGAGACATGGCAAGATTATTCACCCCCTTCCCCGGAAGATGCTTACTGGAAAGAGGCAAGGCCAGAGCAGTGACTCAAACAGAGACATGTGGCTGTTTGCTTTGGGCTCACCATAGCCTTTACATGTGTTACACATTCATTTCTTGCAGTGTACCAATCAGTGCCTTCACAGTTCAGGAAATGGGTGGCCTTGGAGCATCCTCCCCCCACAACTCCTTTTTAGACAGAGTCTGTACATGTTTCTAAGAAAGAGAACTTTCATCCAACAGAGAATGACATGGCACACTCGATGCTAGAAAAGGCGGGGTGTGACACAAATTCTATGGCCCACATTACACAGAAGGTCAGACTGTAATGGTCAGAAAAGGCGCCTTCCCAGTTTTTGAAATCTACATGTCTGCAACCGGGGTTAGTGGGTGGGGATAAGAAAATTTTTGTGGCATTAAATAAATATATCAAGAAGAGACAGGCGGTGTCTGCACAGGCCAAAGAAAAATAGCCTAATTGCTGACCGTACATTACAAATGATTTTATGGGAGATTTTAAATGGTAAAGTGGCTTTTGCTGTGCCATCCCCTTGGCCTCATGGCAGTTTCCATGGAAATAAATGGGAGCACTCTCACTCTCTCTTGTGTTGTTGTTTTTGGATTTTGTTTTTTAAAAAAACTGATTACAATCACTTTGGGAGGGTGGGGGGAACACAGATTTCAGGGAAATTCCTCTAAGATTTTCATTACTGAAGATGGAAAGGATGACCCAGGCGCCATCTTTTCAGAGAATAGCATAACCAACTGAATCTGGAATATTGTTATGGGATTTTCTACGAGGTACGCATAACCTTATACAGGGCTGTTTGTATGCTGCAGTTCTTCGGAAGAACAGAAAAAAGCCAATAAATTAGGGATTCAGTATAGAATCCAACTCTGTAAGAACCTCCATTTTAATTTTTTACCCCTTAAAAATGAAAAGAATGTTTCTAGCCCTTATGAACTTCAAGCCTGGGGGCCAATTCCAGCCCACCTGGGTAATCAATCTGGCCCTCTAGTGTTCCCCAGGTGGCCACACACCCCCATCACCTGCTTCCCCTCCCACCACACTGGCTGAATATTGTTTGGTGAATTCCCAGCTTTTGTGTGATTTCTTCCACATCCTGAAAGGTTGAAATGCCTCTCCTAAGGCTTATCTACTGGCAGTAAGAGCTTGAAGGAAAATATGCTACTGTTTCTGGTACTTGGGCTTCGGCCCTGCCCACCACTGTAATGCAGCCCCTGAGAGCTTCTCCAAAATAGAATTCAGCTTTCGGGCTGAAAGAGGTTTAACACCCTTGCCTTATGGACTGGCAAAGATGTCCCTGAACGTGTGTGGGAAATTTCATTCATTCACTAGATTTCTGTCCTGCTTTTGACAGTGTCGCCAAAGTGCCTCACAATGTTATAAAAACACAATATAAAACAGCAATTGAAAAAAACATGGGTGCACAATACAATATAGACAGGAATTTAAAGAAAATTCTCCTCCAAGAAAAACAGGAGACAAAAAAGTACCTCACTTCTTTAAAACCAGAGGAGGTGTTAGGGGGTGGCCCACTAGGGCTGGAGCCCTGAATCTTTCATTTGCAGCCCCGAATCTCTGGGGGCCCCTCTGCCCCACCCCTCAGGGGCACTTGCTGAAATAAAGGGACAGGGGCCCTGATGATCTCTGTTGCATCTGATCTCCCTGGATTAGCTGGCTTTTGGCCTACATGTACATACCTTACCTCCTGTTGCCCTCCCCCCAATCTTTCTGCCTGAGGTTTTTTTCTGAGATCAAATGCCCTCCTCTGCCCTGTCCATGCATCCCTTTTTACAAATAGGGGTGTCCTTAGGAGACAGGGTCCTTTAAAGACACACACACACACACACACACACACACACACACACACACACTATATGGTATATATAAATTAGCTGCCTGCGTCGTCTTCTTCCTCTTCCTATTATTATTATTATTATTATTATTATTATTATTATTATTTCAATTTATATCCCGCCTATATACAAATACCCTAGGCAGCATACAAGATTATAACCGATTTACACCAAACAAATATACAATAAAAACATGACCAATATCAATAAGCATAAAAACAAGATGAACATTCCATAAAAATTAATAAAATTCCAAAAGTGTGATAAAACATATACAAATTTGTGCATTTTTTTGGTCCTGTGGGCCTGAGCCCCGGATCTTTTCAGTACCTAGAACCGCCCCTGTGTAAAGCACTGCAAGATAGCATGATTGGGGGTGGGGGTGAAGCAGGATAAGAATAAATCTATGTAAATAAATAAAATGGGCTTGTTTGGCCCATGGGCTGCTGGGTGCCTAAAGGACTTCACTGAGTACACTTAGTTTTGCCATGAGATACATCACTTGCCTGCCAAATGAAGGCAACTGTTGACACCTAGCCAAGAGTCCAAGGTAAGGCCATGAGAGGTCTGATTTTAATGACAGCCTTGGAAACGAAATGAAACCAACATGGGCTGCTTGAAGGCTCTGGGAACTAGTCGAGAGCAGGAGTTAAACTTGCGACCTTGCATCCCTGCAAGAGACAGACTCCCTAAATCAAAGTTAAACCATTTGCGCTCTGTGGCATTTCTCACGGCCACCATTCCTGTGCCAGCTCTGGATGGGTCAGAAATGTTAATGGTTCTTCAGGGGTTTTATTTTTGCAGGACTGCTTTCGTTGCTAGGATGTCTCAACACAGGGCTTCCACAGAAGACGGGAGGAAAACCTTTTGCTGAGGGAGCAAGGTGCAACAGGATTTAGGGGAGAGCATCAGGATTTGAGCAAGCTGCAAGGGCTGTGGCTTCTGAAACTGTGGGACCCCCAGTCACAGAGGAACTGCAGGGAGCTCAGCCAGAGGACTTAAACAGTTGTAGACAGCCTGGTCTCCTCCAGATGTTTTGGACTACAACTTCCATAAGCCCCAGACAGCACAGAAAATAGCCAGGGGTTATTGGAATTGTAGTCCCAAATAACTGTAGGACACCGGGTTGCCTAGCCCTGCCCTTAAGAATAGGCCAGCATGAATCATGTGACACACCCTTTAAAACAGGGGTCCCAAATCAACACTTTGGAATCCCCCAGGTGGCCACACCCCTTTCCCCAAGCTGCCAATCCTGGCTTTTACACAGTTTTTCTCCCATTCTCAAAGGCTGAAATGCCTCTCCTATGGCTTAGTAACTGGCAGTAAGAGTGTTAAATTAAAATATGCTGGCACTTTGGCCCTGCCCCTTCCCTGTTGTCTCCTCCCCTTTGCCTTTGGCCCCCTCCCACCACTGGAATGCAGCCCCCAAGGACTTCTCTGAAAATGAATTCAGCCCTCGGGCTAAAAGAGGCTCAACACCCTTGCTTGAAAAGCTTCACGGTTACACACCAGTTTGAGCAGCCAGGAGGCGCTATCGCTGCTGCTCCTGATCAGGGGCGGGCAATCTGGGGACCTGCAGTTGTTTTGGGACTACAACTCCCACAATCCCTGACCACCGGTCATCCTGGTGGGGGCCGATGGGAGTTGCAGTCCAGAACATCTGGCGGGCACTAGGTTGCCCACTCCTGTTATAGTGGGGTCATTGCCTCAGCCTTCTCTTCACCATGCAAAAATTAAGAAAGGGAGATTCTGCCAACCACTTCCCCCCTTTTGTAGAGACTCTCCTATTCCTAGCTTCCACAGAGCAGTCAATTAAAAATAGACAACCAGGAATCATCAGCCCGTGGTTGGGATGCATTCTGAAAAGAGGCCCTGCAGCCTCGTCCCTTCTCATCTTACCAGCACAGCCACAAATGGCAGAGGAGTTAAAGTTTCAAAGTGGCAGCAGCACTCAAAGCATCTCAGATTATTCTTGCTATAGGGTTGGCGGAAAGGAGCCTGCGGTCCTGGCTTTCGTTCAGGCCTTGGGTTTGATGAGGGCACCAGCCAAACCCTGACCAATGGGGGAGCCTTTGCTGACATGTGCGGATTTGCACCTGTGTAAGCCGAGCTAGGATTCTGAAGGCGGTGGGCTGCAAGGCTGGGCGTTCAAGCTGCCAAGTACCAACTATCACATGAGGTTGTCAAAGCCACCTGGGAGAGAATCCGCATTCACCCCGCCCTCCACTTCCTTGAGACTGGCAAATTGTTTTTATATCTTTGGTGCCAACCAAGCATCATTTTGCTAGCTTTTGGTTTGTAAATATCCTTACTGCTGTCTTTTCTAATGGTTTTTAAAAGAGGGTGTGTGTTGTTGTTTTTGTATTTTGCTGTTTTTGTGGGTTCCTTTTTCCATTTCTTGGAGCTTTGGAAAGGTGGACTATACTTTCTTCTTTTTTTAATCAGTCAAATAAATTCACCCAGCTCTGGTCAACACATTTTAAGGAGGAAACTACAGAAGATTTAGGGAAATGCAGTGAAAATAATTTATTGGGAGACACTACAGACATGATGTCTTTTAGGTGAGCACTTTCGATTTTTTAAGTGCCTACCTGAAAATGTAATTCTGTGAATCCAGCAGACTTACTTTTGCAAATATGCTTATCATACAAGGAAGCGTGTCCGGTGGGCATTTACCCGATTAGGGGAAACTTAGCTGAATAATCATAGGGAGTATTAGGCAATCAGAGGCAGTGTTAGCAGGCAGCCCACTAGGGCTGGAGCCCCAAATCTTTCATTTTGAAGTCCTGAATCTCTGGGAGCCCATCTGCCCCACCACCCTGCTGTCCAGGGGCGCTTGCTGAAATTAAGGGACGGGCCCCGAGGATCTCTATCGCATCAGATCCCCCTGGATTACTGGCTTTTGGCCCACATGTGCTTTCCCTCCTGCTGCCCCCCCCCCCATCTTTCTGCCTGAGGTTTTCTTCTGAAATCAAATGCCCTCCCCTCCCGTCAATCCATCCCTTTTTACAAATAGGGGTGTCCTTAGGAGACAGGGTCCTTTAAAGACACACACGCGCATGCACACACAGACTTTAGCACATATGTAAGTTAGCATGTGCAAATGCATTTTTTTTGTCCTGTGGGCCTGAGCCCCGGGCACCTAGCACCGCCCTGGCAATCATTTATATTTGCATATCAGGAAAAAAAATCACTCTGAAGTAAATAGAACAAATTCTTAAGAACATAAGAAGAGCCATGCTGGATCAGACCAAGGGTCCATCTAGTCCAGCATTCTGTTCACACAGTCGCCAACCAGCTGCTCCTGGGATCCCACAAGCAGGACATGAGCGCAACCGCACCCTCCCATCCATGTTCCCCAGCAACTGGGTATACATAGGCACACTGCCTCTGATACTGGTTTTTAGGTGTCTTGTAGCAAACATAATCTTAGAAGAGGCATTCTGTTCTGTGCATGTGTGAGAGAGAGGGTGGAATGTTGCTTTTAAAATAGTGGCAGTCTCTATACGTGGACATATATTGTTGCATTATACAGAGTCAGCCTATTGCTCCATATACAGTAGCCCAATATTGCCTACTTTGACGGGCAGCAGTTCTTCAAGGTCTCTGCCAGAAGTCTCAGCCATCTGCTACTTGACCATTTAACTGAAGATGCCAGAGACTGAAATCGGGGCCAGATGCTACAAGACACCTAAAAACCAAGAGAATATGCTCTATTCTGCTTCAGAGAAAGCCTGCTGCATTCACAGGTTTACATTTTCAGATAGGCACTTAAAAACTGAAAGTGCTCACCTAGAAGACGTCATGTCTGAAGTGTCTCCCAATAAATTATTTTCACTGCATTTCTCTACATCTTCTCCAGTTTCCTCCTTAAAATGTGTTAGCCAAAGCTGGGTGAATTTATTTGATTAAAAAAAAAAAAAGTATAGTCCACCTTTCCAAAGCTCCAGAAAACGGAAAAAAGAACCCACAAAAACAACAAAATATAAAAATAACATATTAACACACACCCTCTTTGAAAGCACAAAGCATGTGCTCTACCGCTGAGATGATGATGATGATGAATTAATGTATTTGTTTACTGTATTTTTATCCCGCTTGTCAGTTATAGTCTCCCAAAGCGGCTCACATCAGTGAAAAGAGAGAGACAGGCCCTGCTATCAGGCTAACAAACTAAAAAACACAAGACACACAAGGGAAGGGAGAGTGGAGGGAAAGGAGGAGGAGGAGGAGGAGGAGCAGTTTTTCAAGGCCAGAACAAGGTAGGGAGCTACAAGCAGGCGTTTGGATGCACTTCGGGCCAGGCTGATCTTCCCTTGCTGGTGTTCTTGCTTGAATGAGACTCCTGTTCCTTAGCCCAATCGATGGGGCCAGAGCATTCTTTCTCCGTACTTCTGCAGTCCCAGGGCAACTGTCAGTTGGAGGTGAGTGTTCTTCCTGGCAGGGAGGAGGAAGCAAGCTCCCTGCAACTGCTCCTTCTCTGGCTGATGGATGGGCCAGGCTGGTCTTCCCTTTGGCTTGATGTTATTCCTAGGAAGCAGATGGGTACAGACTCTCAGTTGGCCTTGGTATCCTGGCTGATGGCAGAAGCCGGCGGAGAGTGCTTCTTTTTTTTGCTCTCCAGTCACAGGGAAACTGTTAGTATGAGCAGGGTGTTTTTTTCTGGCATGGAGTTTGGCCCTTTCCCCTTTCCAAGTACATTGCATTTTTAAAAAACACATTAAAAGAAATTGAGAAGCAAGCCAGGACCAGAGGACAAACTAGGAAGCAGGGGTGAAAAGCAAGCCAAAAGTCGGGACTGAAAGATAAGCAAAGATGCAGGAACGCATCAGAGTGCAGGAAGAACTTGTTGCTCAAGCACAGCTCAACTGCAACAGGAAGCCCTTTTATACTCCTTCCTGTCCATAAGTATCTAATAGCCAGCCTAGGTAGGCGGAGGCAATCTCGGGCCTGAAGGTACGGTGCTTCATTGGTGAGAAGCTGCCACCTGCAGTTCGGTGGTCCGCCACATGGGGCAGCTGCACAGCGGTCCAGGAGCTCCTAACACAGTGTTCTCCAACCTTGGATCCCCAGATGTTTTTGGCCTACAACTCCCAGCTGGCTGGGGCATGCTAGGAGTTGTAGGCCAAAAACATCTGGGGACCCAATCCAACTCTGTTAGGTATACACAGTGGCACAGAGAAGTTTGCTTCTGTATACCGTAATTAATTTCTTTAAACTTATTCCATTGTTAGCCACCTTCAGCGCCATTTTTTGGGTGGAAAGGCAGGATATGCATCAATTAAATAAATAATTAACCTTTTTTCATTTATTGATACCCCACTTTTGTGCCCCAGTGGGACACACAAGGTGGCTAATCTGTCGAATATTGTGGGGGGCGGGAATATGCGTCGGATGATAGGATCGTATCTCAGCCTTAGGGTTGCAAAGATACACTGGAAAGAGTACAGGCAAAGCCTACCACAAGGTCAACAAACTGCAAACGTTTCCGAATAAAGTTTCCGGCAGTCAGGGATGGGTTTCAGTGCCTTACATAACTAGATACGATTATGCAAAACAGGAAACAAATAGTAATGAGGAATAAGTTGTGCCAAATAAGAAAGACTCTTAATTTACACAGCTGAATCCTTCAGTATTTACAACAACAACAACAACAACAATCCTTTATTACGGTCATAGACCAGCACATATTAAAACATTCTCTGCATACAAGGAGCCCACAGAGAAAACAATATATAAAGTGCAATTGTACAAGTAAATGTATTGGAGCTCACTAAGCGAGAACAAAAAACTAAGGTAGTAAAACCATTGTACAACCAATGCAACCATTGTATTTACTGCTTTGCAAAAACTGGTTTAATAATGTCCATAACGGACGCCAGTCGCGGAATTCCTCTCTTCTTGGTGCAGAATGTGAGATTGTTGGCACATAATTTTTATGCCACTCAGAGAACATGACTTCAGCCCCAGCAGACGATACAGCGAAAGCAAGGCTTGCCAACAGAGTACGTGCGGCACGGATAATTCCATGGTCTTCGCAACACAAATGGATCGTCGGTTTGCTCGGCTGCTGGCACAGTCCGCCTTGGCAAAGGGGGTAAGGGCGGCAGCACACAGACGTCAGATGTGTAATCTTATGCACATACTTAGAACCGTGAAATCCAGCTCCTGTTGACAGCCAGAACCGATCGGACAACTTTAGCTCATCACTTGAAGGAGGAGTGTGGGGAGATGTATTGCAGGCAAGCGAGAATCCTGCTCTGATCAACACCCGACTTGGAATTTCCCTGTCTCTTTTGACTTGGCTGTTTCCTTGGCTTCTGCTCACCAGCCGTGCCTGGAAACTGTGAAGCAAACACAGCTGGGCCTTGAACTCCATCCCTAGCAGCCACCTAAATTGTGTAAGTCCACATCAGAACCAAACCAAGCAGAGGTTTGTGTTTTCTTAACTGCTTTTCAAATGGAAAAGAGAGAGAGAGAGAAAGATTGGTGCTAGACAGGTCTGGCTGAATGCAGGGTGCCTTGAGCAGAAGACAAGTCACTGATGAGTTCAGGGTGAGGAAAAGCATTCCTGAAGAACCACAAATGTGCTGACACATACAGAACAGGCTCAAGAAAGATGTGGAGGCTAGTACCTGATAGGTCATACACAGATCAATTTGCCCCTTAGTCGCCTTTTTTCTAAGTGAAGAAGTCCTAATTGCCGCAGCTCTTCCTGTATTGATATTGCACTGGAAAGGCAGCGTCAGACCAAGGTTGGTGACTTGAGTCAAGCAGATGGAAGCAAAGCTACTGCAGAAGAAAACCCCTTTATAGGATCATAGAGTTGGAAGGGGCCTACAAGGCCATCGAGTCCAACTCCCGGCCTGCACAATGCAGGAAACTAGAGGAGGGGTCTCCCATCCAAGTAATAACCAGGCCTGACCCTGCTTAGCTTTCCATGCTCAGACAAGCTGAGCCAGCGTGAGCCACAGGCATGTATCCCACCTTCTGCCTGGACACAGCACACTCACCCTTTGGGAGGGGCTCTACCTCCGTAGCAGGGTTGGTCCCGGCCCAAGACATTTCCTGCCTGAGCTGGAACAGCACATGGCTCCCAGCTACCTCAAGTCAAATAAAATAAATTATTTATTCTGCACCCCATCCAAGACCACCCCAAATCAGTAGTTTCCTCTTCAGTTACGGTACAATTGGCCATCTCTCCTGTCCCATCCCCACTTCTCTCTCTTTCACTCCTGTAGGAAAATTGCCCCCACCCCCATGCAATTAAGCTTAAAAGAAAATCTTCGAATGGCATCAATAGGCACTTGGGGCTCTGGGGAATAGTTCTGGGGCTAGTTACAAGGTGCAAAGGCAGCCAAGGTACTTTGACACCCGAGGGAGAAAATTCCACCAGCAATTCTCCCACTCCCTGGAAGTAGAAAATTTAGGGATGAACGAATCCATCAATTTTGGTTTCTCTCAGTTTCTCATTTTCCCCAATGTTAAGCTCGGTTTGCCCCAAACTTTAAGATATATTTTTTTTAAGTTTGCATGAAAATTCATAAGCATTTTTGTGCGTATTTCTCCTAATAGATGCATATATTTGGCCTAATATACACATTTTTTACAAGCAAGTTTCCTCATATAATGCATTTTTAACATTATTTTCCCTAATATGCACATTTTTGTATGCATTCTTTATTGGAGAACTCCCACTGCAAAATTCGGAGAAGTGAGAATTCCAAAGGATAAATTGATTACGGTTTGCATAATGGTTCAAAATTGTGAAATTAGGTAAACTTGCATTAAAATGCAAACTGAACAAATTTCTCCCCCCATCCCTAGCAGGGATGGGGACTTGGACTCCAGGACTCGACTTGTGAGTCAGACTGAGTCCCCCCTCTGACTCGAGTCCCAATATTTTTAATGGGACTCGAGACTCGACTCGGGACTCGAGACCAAGGACTCTTCAAACATCCCTGGGCTGTGCCAGAAGGAGTGGAGAGGAGTGTGATCGCCGGCGAAGATTTTATTTTTTAAAATCATTTTCCTAAAATGCAACCTTTCAGACATTTTGGGTTTGGCTGCCTCTGCCTGCCTGTTTGGGGTTCCCTGCCTCATGCCTCCTCTGCCTGCCTGCCCGGTCTCTTCTTAACCAGTTCCACAGTTTGAATTGTCCAAGACAAAGGCCTCTGCCTGCCTGCTTTGGGGTTCCCTGCCTCCTCTGCCTGCCTGGTTATTTTGGGTTTGTCTGCCTGGTCTGTTCTTGTCAAAATCAGTGGCAGAGTTTTGAAATAAAAAGGCACACTTGTGCCTAGAATTTATTTAAGCCACACATCTGAAGTAGCCTTATTTTGTTGTGGAAACCCCCCATTGATTTTAATAGGGACTCGTGAGTCACCATTTTGGACCAAGGACTCGGACTCAGACTTGAGACTCGGGTCCAAAGACTCGTGACTCGAGTCGTGACCAAGGACTCTTCAACATCCCTGCGAAAAGATCAAGGACACAGGCCCAGAGGACCAAAAAATGCACAAATTTGCATATGCTAATTTACATACACTCTAAAGTCTGTCTCTGGGTGTGTCTTTAAAGGACCCTGTCTCCTAAGGGATAAAAGGGATGTATGGACAGGGGAGAGGAAGGCATTTGATTTCAGAGAAAAACCTCAGGCAGCAATTCAATTGGGGGGGGCAGCAGGAGGTGAAGCACATGTGGGCAACAAGTAGCCTAATCCAAGAGGATCAGATGCCACAGAGATCATCAGGGACCCTGTCCCTTCATTTCAGCAAGTGCCCCTGGACAGCAGGGTGGTGGGGCAGATGGCCTCCCAGAGATTTGGGGCTCCAAATGAAAGAGTCAGGGCTCCAGCCCTAGCGGGTCGCCCCCTAACACCGCCTCTGCTGGGCATGCTGATGGTCTCAGGTTTGATCTGCTTCAGTGAAAAAGTGATCAGGTACTAGCAGATGATGGAAAACACCTTCATCAGTAAACAATACAGGGCTAGATGGACCAATGGTCTGTTGTGATATATATCACTTCACCAGCTGTAGCACACTGTTTACACATGGAAAGAACAGAATGGCTGTAAACAAGTTTGTTATGTCTTTCTGGGTTCTCGTGTTTTTCGCATGGGAAGCCTAGACCGTGGGAGCATTATGAGCTAGTCACATGGTTTGTATGTTCTGATGACGTGCTAACTTGTTTTCTGTCTGAAGCCATCTTAGAGAGAGGCAGGGCTACTTTCTCTCTTCTCCTTTGTTCTTCTTGCTGGACTTTTGTCACTGCAACAATGTAACTTCTTTGCTGAGGTGGAGTGAAGCTCAACTTACTCCACTGGATGTAATGCTTGCTATGCATTTATACTCTGCACATGGACTGTAACTAGGAAATGCATACTCTGTAGAACTTTACTTGCTAAGTGAATAAACAGGTAGAATTAGACCTGTGGTGTTACAGAGTGTTTCCTGACACCATGGATTAATCTGCAAACGGGGAAACTGGAAGCAAGTTGGATTACAGGCAGGCTGGGCTGGCATCTTCACAACATGCTGCACGCTGCGAAAAGGGGGGAGCTGAGATCTGGAAGATCTGTGTGTGGCATAACAGGCCTCTGCTAGCACACAGAAAGGATTTTAAATCTCCCATGCGCACACGCACTCTGCTGCTCACGCACACGCGCACCAACATGGTCCAGTTCAGTATAAGGTAGTTTCCCATGTTATTTTCCATAGATATATATTTTTTAAAACTGAAAGCAGCTCCATAGCAGGCAAGACCGTAATAGGAGCCAGGATGTTTCTACTCTTGGCACCGGTACCTTTGAAGTTGCACCCCTATTAAAGTTCAGCATGATTTTTTGTTTAGTGAAGTGCACTATCGAGACCAGAGGTGTGCTGGCAGTGCCCCCTGCTGTCCAAATGAAAGAACAGGCTTCTTTCATGCATCAGACTGGCCAGGTGCCCATCAATTTGATGGGCGGCATTGGAGGAACTAGGTGGCCTGGGGTTGAGGTAGGCCACCTTGGCAGATTCCTTAACAGTTGCTGTTGCAAATCTGCTGACCAGTGGTGCAGCTGGGTAACTTTAGCTTCTGGAGCCTCTTTCAGTTCAAGGGCCAAATTCAGTTTCGGAGAAGCACTCAAGGGCTACATTCCACTGGGGGCAGGGATGGGTGGGTCCAAAGGCAAAAGGGTGGGGCCGAAAAATACAAAAACTGCCCGCACATTTTTCGGCAACAAGGGAGAGGGCCTTCTCGGTGGTGGCCCCCCAATTTTTGGAATGATCTCCCCGACGAGACCCACCTGGCACTAACAGTGTTATCCTTTCAGTACCAGGTTAAGACCTTCCTCCTCTATCAGGGATTTGGCAGCATACGATGAGGTTTTAACCAGGTCTTGAATTTTTCTTGCTGTGGATTGTTTAAAATTGTTTTTAGATACATGTGTGTCTCTCTGTGTGTTGTATGTTTATATGTTTGTATGTATATGGTTTTTATAATGTATTTTTAAGCTTTTAAGCTTTGTAAACTGCCCACAGGGCTTTGGCTACTGGGTAGTATAGAAATCTAATAAATGAATAATAAATGAATGAATGCACCTTGTAGCTTAAAGCTCCTACTGCCAGTAATGAAGCCTTAGGAGAGGCATTTCAACCATTTAGAATGGGGGCGGGGGGAACTGCACAAAAGCCAGTGAAACCACCGAACAATCAGTGGTTGAGGGAAAGGGGAAGGGGGTGTGGCCACCTGGGAAACCTCGGAGGGCCAGATTGGGACCCTAGGAGAGCTGGATTTGGCCTCCAGGCCTGAGGTTCCTTATCCCTGGTTTAGTCTCTCAATCTGTTAGATTGACTGAAAATGATTTTGATCAACTAAAATGGTGCCCCCCAATTAAATCAGGCAGCAGATCCTTATTGTTTTATTTTATTTTATTTATTATATTTATACCCCACCTTTTTCCCCGCAAGGAACCCAAGGCGGCTTACATAATCCTCCTCCTCCTCTCCATGTTATCCTCACAACAACCCTGTGAGGTAGGTTAGGCTGAGAGTCAGTGACTGGCCCAAAGTCACCCAGTGAGTTTCATTGCTGTTTTAATACGAGCGCTTATAAGAAGTGCAGGTGGGAAGCACCATCTTAAAAGAGGCAAGCTGGAGAGGAGAGACCTCACTGTTCTCAGTGGCTCCCCCACAGAGTTCTATGGGACAAACGGAAGAAGCTGCAGTTGATGCTTTGAGGGGAAGCAAAGAGCAAGCATTTAAACAGAAGTTTTGATTATTGGTTTACAACTTTCTGCTCCCCCCCCACCCTTGACCCAAAGGTTCAAAGCAAGGAGCTCACATATGAACGCATCCGTGATGTGGAATGACATGGCAGATGTTGTACTGAAATGGCACAACCAGGGGATACAGTGGAAGCAAAAGACTAGTTTTTCTGCTGAATCAATGCTTGCTGCTCACTCAGATGACCATATTGTCAGGGCCCCGGAGTCCCATAAGATGCAGGATGGGAAGGCTTTTTTTATTGTGGTGGTGGGGGTAGGAAGAAGGGATGCAATTGCCCCCAAACATTAAATACCTCAGGACTGGAGGAGCACAATCACCCCATAAGATTCCCTGTCCACAGCAGACTGGAAACTGCAGGTTGGAAATTCTTCTGCACACAATTGCTTTGGAGCAGTGAGGAAAGAGTTGCTCCTTCTACACGACTAATTGCTCATTATTCGCCCAGAAAACCCCAAATTTTACTTTGAGAACCAAAGATTTAACAACTCCCAAATAGTACCTCCAGCAGACCAAAACATAGGCAGCAGTGCCATCTTGTGGTTAGAGCAGGGGATTGCATTTCACAAGTAAGGATGCTTTCACCCAACACAAAACATCTATTTCAGACTCCTTTGCGCACTGTTTGCATGCAGATACTCAATGCACAAAGCCAAGAAGAGCTGTTTTCAACTGAATGCACATTCTCAGCCAGTTCAAACATTGCACCGGAATTACAGATGTGTGAGAAATTGAAAAAAGAATGGGTATACTATTTTAACACTGCTGGTGAGAATGGTCTAAACTTTTCCCTGGGCAAGGTGGTCTTGCACAATTGGGTCAACATTTTTTGCAGACTTAAACATGAGTACCACTGTCCCCAACGCCATTCATTATTCCACAAGCTCTGACTGGATTCCAGGTGGCCAACTGATTGGCTGGTAGACCAACCTTCCTGAATCTGGGAAAGAGCCTAACTTCTCATCAGTCAGTCAGGCGATCACTCGTGACCGAGTAAGATTGTCTTCCGGGATAAAAGGAGGAAATTCTAAAGAAGATTGTGTAGACTCTAGCGATGGGTCCGTAAGTGACTGTGGAGGCCAATTCTAGATCCACACAGCTTCCCACAGTGAGGACACAGGTTACCAGGTAGAAGATGGTCCTGTAAAGGATTCATTTGACGTGCTTTTCGCTTAGCACGTTTCTCCCTTTCACCTTGCACTTGGGCTTCTTCAAAGTCCATGGAACCTTTGTGAAAGGCCAGCCTCCATTTAGATCGTTCATGGGCCAGAGCTTCCCAGTTTTCGATGTTTATATTGCATTTTTTTAGATTAGCCTTATGAACATCTTTAAACCTCTTATATTGACCACCGATATTCCGCTTTCCATCCTTGAGTTGGGAGTAAAGTAACTGCTTTGGGAGACGGCAGTCAGGCATTCGAACAACATGACCGGTCCACTGAAGTTGGCGTTGAAGGATCATTTTTTCAATGCTAGTAGTCTTTGCTTCTTCCAGTACACTGACATTTGTTCGTCTATCTTCCCAAGTAATTCGCAGGATTTTCCGGAGGCAACGTTGATGAAACCTTTCAAGGAGGTGGAAGTGACGTTTATAGATAGTCCATGTTTCGCAGGCATACAATAAAGTTGGTAATACAATGGCTTCATAAACCAGTGTTTTGGTCTTCTTACAAATATCCCGATCCTCGAACACTCTATGTTTCATTCGAGAAAATGCGGCACTTGCGGAGCTCAAACGATGCTGGATTTCACTGTCGATGTTAGCTGTAACAGAAAGATAGCTGCCAAGATAGAGAAAATGATCGACATTTTCCAGTATTGTCCCGCCAAGCTGGATAGATGGCATCACCAAAGGGTTAGCTTGCACTTGCTGATGAAGCACTTTGGTCTTTTTGATGTTAAGTGAGAGACCAAGTTTTTCGTATGCTTCTGCAAAAGCATTTAGGATAGTTTGGAGATCATCCTCTGAATGTGCGGAGACCACATTATCATCAGCATACTGAAGTTCCACAATGGAGGTTGTAATTACCTTACTTTTTGCTTTCAGCCTGCTGAGATTAAAAAGCTTTCCATCTGTTCGATATATAATTCCCACACCAGTGGGAAGTTTCCCCTTGACAAGATGTAAAACCATGGTGATGAAAATGGCAAATAATGTTGGGGCGATAACACATCCCTGTTTAACACCTGATCCCACTTTAAATGGAGCACCATGAGAGCCGTTGTTGTCCAAAACTGTTGCCGTCATGTTGTCATGGAGAAGTCGCAAGATATTCACAAATTTATTGGGGCATCCAATTTTCATAAGGATAGTCCAGAGAGCTGTACGGTCTACAGTATCAAAGGCCTTAGCCAAATCGATAAATGCCATATAAAGGGGTTGATTTTGCTCCCGGCATTTTTCTTGGAGCTGACGTGCAGTAAAAATCATGTCTACTGTCCCTCTAGAGGGGCGGAAACCATATTGAGTTTCAGGGAGGATCTCTTCTGAAATAGATAGAAGACGGTTTGCGAGAATCCTAGCAAATATTTTACCTGCGGTTGCTAAGAGAGAAATGCCCCGATAGTTTCCACAGTCTGTTCTATCACCCTTCTTAAAGAGGGTGATAATTATGGCATCCCTGAAGTCTTCTGGGATCTCTTCTCTTATCCAGATTTTTTCAATGAGTTTATGAAGATGTTGTACAAGTTCGGGGCCCCCTTCTTTAAAGATTTCAGCAGGAATCCCATCTGGTCCACTAGCTTTGTTGTTCTTCATTTGATTAATGGCTTTTTTTACTTCATCCAAAGTGGGGAGTATTGCAAGTTCCTCTTTAATTTGTTTTTGTGGGATTTGCGAAAAAATCTCATTATCCACCTTAGATTTACGATTTAAAAGGTCATAATAATGCTCTTTCCAACGCAGTGCAATAGACTCTTTGTCTTTTAAGAGTTTGGTGCCATCTTTTGATTGTAAAGGGTTTGTACCATAGGTTTTTGGTCCATAAATGGCCCTTGTGGCCTTAAAAAAGCCCCGTGCATCATGAGATTCTGCAAGTTGTTGAATTTCCTCAGATTTCTTTTTCCACCAAGCGTTCTTAAGTTCTCTTGTTCTTCTTTGGACCTCAGCCTTTGCGCTAGCGTAGGTTTTTTTCTTGGCAGCGCAGTTAATATCATTTTGCCATATTTGGAAGGCTTTCCTTTTCTGGTCAATTATATATTTAATCTCATTATCATTTTCATCAAACCAATCCTGATGTTTCTTAGTTTCATATCCAATAGTTTGTTCACAAGCTGCAGTAATGGAGGTTTTCAGCTTAGACCAATGGTCCTCAATGTTGTCAGGAGGTTCCGTAGGTAGATGTTCCTTAAGAAGTGATTGAAGACGAGTTTGCTTAATAGGATCTTGAAGGACTTGGATGTTCATTTTACGCCTTGGTTTCCTTCCTTGAAGCCTACGTTGGGAAGCAATGCTGATAACCATTGTGGACCGGATTAGTCGGTGGTCTGTCCAGCAGTCGTCGGCACTCACCATGGCCCTAGTAAGAAGTACATCGCGGCGATCTCTAACACGGACAATTACATAATCCAGAAGATGCCAGTGCTTTGACCGTGGGTGCTGCCATGATGTTTTAAGCTTATTCTTTTGTCGAAAGAGCGTGTTTGTAATAGTGAGATTATGCTCTGCACATATAGACAAAAGTAAGAGTCCGTTCGGGTTGCTATTACCAACTCCGTCTTTTCCAATAGTTTCTGGCCATAAATCAGAGTCACGCCCGACTCTTGCGTTAAAATCGCCCAGGAGGATAATTTTATCCTCCTTAGGTATCTCTGACAGGAGAGTGTCCAACTGGCTATAAAAACTTTCCTTGATGTCATCATCAGCATCTAATGTTGGTGCATAAGCGCTCAAAATAGTTACCTGTTGGTTATTGGCGAGCTTTAATCGAAGAGTTATCAGGCGTTCGTTAATGCCAGTAGGAACTTCTGACAAAGAGTTCACTAGTTCATTTTTGATGGCAAAGCCTACTCCATGTATTCGTCGGTCCTGCTCAGGTAGTCCTTTCCAGAAGAAGGTATAACCTCCTTTTTCTTCTTTCAACTGTCCCTCTCCTGCCCTTCGAGTTTCTTGAAGTGCTGCTATGTCAATTTTAAACCGTCTCAGCTCCCTTGCAATAATAGCAGTCCTACGCTCAGGGCGTTCACTATCTATGTTATCCAGCAATGTCCGTATATTCCATGTTCCAAAATTCAAATGTCTTTTTCGACCGCTAAAATGGTGACCCCACTGGATGCGGTAATCCAGTCAGGGGAGAAAGAGGTAGACTATGTTTAGGGCACCTTTTCTAGCCCCCTCCCCATACGGGGTGAGCAGAGTGGATCCTAAATAGGGCTGCTCAGTCATGGATACAGCTGCCGAGCTGCTCGACTACCTCGTTCCTTGAACAGGGCGACTGAGTCTGCATCCACCGCCCATGTGCTGGTCCATGGCTAGGGGCTTCCAGATTCACAGTCCTGCCCCCGTTGCCGTTCGCCAGTCGCCATGGGACTTTTTTTATGTTTGTTTGGTTGGGTTGGGTTGGATGGGTTGGGTTGGAAGACGCCTGTGCGTGAAACTGTTTTATGTGGGGAGATCGGTGCACAACGAATCACCACACAAACTTGACAAGAGTACGGCAGAGATCCAATGGCACGGTTACCCTGACGATTGGAAAACCATTCTCTGCTGCAGCCTTCATCCGCCTTCACAGCCGTTGTAATTTAGGTTTAATTATCTTCCGCCTGTTCTGCCGTTGAGGACTTTATGTTTTGGATCGTTCTTTGTCTGGTTCCTCTCCCCGGACCTTACCGCCATGGGTGACCCTACTGGGAGTACATAGCTCCCGACGGCATTGCTCACAGGATTCATCGGAACACGCAAGCCCACTCACCACTTCAAGGTGACGATCCGGCAAGGGGGACTTCTCACCAAACCATATTCATTGCCCTTGTGGAGCAAAAAGCAAACAAAACAACAACACCGCACATGCACGAGAACAATAATTCATGCAGTCCTTTAGACTACAGAACCCATGATGCTGTGGGACTGCAAGTGCTACACATACAGAAAAGTAAACCGAGGATCGTAATGGAAATGAGCAATTGACAATATTAAAGGCATGGTCCTGCAAGTGAAACACACTGAAAACAGGGATGCTGAAGTCCCCATGCTTATTGCTATTAAAAGAGAACTGAAAACTAAATTCCTCTTGTGGTTTTTTTGTACCTACTTCATTTCTGACTTTTGGCCAGGCCAGACATATTTGGGTATAGGTCTGGTAGACAAACTAGCTCTTACTTATAGCAGCTTTAATCAGCGTTGTGCTTGCTTGTTTGAAATGAAAGGAGCCAGAGCCCAGGTCCTTTCCTCTGGGAGCCCTTTCCCCATAATCCCAGATGTGCAGAGGCTTCTTGTGCATATTGAAATGACACGATATGGTGAATAGGCACTGTGCAGCTGACCCTCTCTTTCTTTCCTACTCTAAAGTAAGAATGCTGGGTCCCCGATCTGGATCAGGACCACCATGTCGCCATGTGCAGGAGGGGGAAGTTTAAACCTTCTCCCCAGCCACTTGTTTGTGTGGTTTCCTCCTCCCTTCCCACACCTAGGGATGGAAAAAAGAAAAGAGCCTCCCCCCACTTTTAGCCCCTACATTGGGCGGGGGTTGGTGGTGGCAAATTTTAGCAAAGTGTGTGTGTGGAGGGGGAAGAGGTTTAAATCTGTCCTGCCAGAATGGGTCCCTGCATGCTTACTTTAGAGTAAGAAAGAGAGCCTATAGTTTGTATACTGACACTCATCATTGGCAGGCTCCTTTGTAAGCCAATGCTGCCACCTACTGGGCAAATTGCTGCAGTGTCTTTCAGGGGATAGGCAACAAAATTCGACTCTATCCAAGGATGCTATGCTAGGACCATTTAAAAAAGACTGATGACTGCTGTTCACTCATCGCTCAAGCATACCACATTACAATTCCACACCCTCCAGTCAGGGCTGGATCCAGGTTTGTGGGGGGCTTTGGCTAGGAGCTTTCTTGTGAGTTTATCAGGCAACCAAAAGCCAGGATTTCAGATTTCCCACGATGCTCCCGATGTAGTGCAACTCCAGGACATTGTGGGAAATTTAAAACCGCCACTTGGTGTGGGGGCCCAGAACAGGCATCCGTGCTGGTAGCCCCACACCAGGGAACTGATGCCCCACCACCTGCCTGAAGGTCCCATTTGACGTTCCTGGGCCTACCTCCAGTGATATCAACCTGCCATCTTGCTACACCTGTCTTCAGTGTAGCAAATTTTTAAAGAAGTGTGTCTGTGAGGGGGTTGGGGTGGCAGCTACCTTGAGTTTGACATACCAGTGTGAAATCTGATTGGGCTGTTATGATTTGTGAATGGCATTGGCACCCACCCTGTGTGGAACACTTGCATGTGTGGTTCGAGGGGCAGACACTGTGATAAGTTTCCAAGTCCTCTTGAAAACATACTTCTTCACACAGGTATTGTATTCCCTGACTTGTAATGGGTTATGTCACTGCCCTGATTTATTATCATTCTTGCTGTGAAGTTTTTATTTATATTGTTTTTATATTGCATTATATATACATTCTAATGGGAACTCACTTAGGGATGTTTAAAATATTAAGGGGTATTGAAAGATTATTATTATTATTATTATTATTATTATTATTATTATTGACGCTGAAGGGTTGGGGTAAGGTAATGTTATGCCTTCTTTCTTTTCCTCCCTAAGCCACTGTTTCACACTTGTACCCGCAGCCTCTCAGATTTCTTCACACCCTGTCTTGAATGTGACAAAACAAATGCAGCTTCTATCATCCCAGAACAATACATTTCAAATAAGCATTAGGACAAGGCTTTTCTTTGACATGAATAAAAATTGATTTGGGGGTGGTGCGGCATTACCTTGTATCCATTTCCCAAAGGGGGGGGACCGAAGTGCCAGCCAGAGGCAGAGAAGTAGCATTTACATTTAGATGAAGGTCTTTGCTGCGGTGGATGGATTCTTTGAAATCATCTTCATTGCTGAAAAGTGAGGACAGGTGGAGGGAGAACACAAGAGAACAAAAGAGAATCAGACACAAGTACACGCAGAGGCTAGCCCATGAGGTTTTGGCACTCAAGGCTGAAAATCCTAACACACTGACCATACTAATAAGATACAATTTATTATTACATTTATGACCTGCTGGTCAGCCCCACCAATAGGCACAGCAACATGGATGCCTGAAGGCAGCTGATTTTGGGTGTCATGAAAGGGCAGAAAATTAGGAGCTATTTAATTTTTTTTATTATTGTATTTGTATTGCCATGGAGGAGGAGAGGCACGTGTGGGGTTTTCTGTTTCATCAGGTGCCAAAATAACTTGATTGACCTTCGCTACTAAGCAGAGGGGAGCAGAAACTAGATCGGGATCCACTGGTAGCTCTCTGGGCAATTTGCAGTTGATTGGCAAGGATTTCAAACTCCCAATTGTGTAACAAAAGCAGCAACAAAATGACTTAATGCACCCTAAATATATGGGGGGTGCGAAGAAAAAGAGAGAGAAAACTTGGGAGTAACCAGGAGTGGATTTTTGTGTGGAAAGACCGTGAGCTCCCTTCAGTTCTGGTACTCAAAGCAAATCCCTGGGCTCAGCATTCCTTAATTCAAACCGTATGCATTTTTTTTTTGCATTGGGCTCCACAAGACTGAAGTCTGCCTCCCCCTTGCTCCAATAGGTATCGGAGGAGCATCTCCAAAGGAAGCTAGTCTCATGTCTCAGAGGTCTGTTTTGCACTGTGAATATCAGCACACTCCACTTTTGTTTTCTCTGCCACCGACTTTGAAGAGCTTTCCATTTGTGACGCTTGCCCAGAAGAGTTCCTTGAAGAAGAACCACAACTGTCAAGAAATCTTGATTAACTGTAGGAGTTTTGGTCACTTAAGGCGCAATCCTCTGCATCCTTTGGACTTCAGGTCCCATCAGCCCCATCCAGCATGGTCAATGGTCAAGGATTCTGGGACTTGTAGTCTAAAAAAAATCTGGATGGCACCAGGTTGTTAAAGACTGGGCTAAATGCTGCAGCCCTAATTAGCACTTCACCACCTTACTTGGCAGCTACATAGCCAAGGGTCTCAGAAAGGGAACCCGTTTCCTACCTCAGTGCCCCCACCCCCCCAGCCTGACTGGAGGCTTAAGTCTGGCTTGCAAGGATTAGAACTTCTCCCTGGTCCAAGATTACTTTCATAAATGAATTCCTCTTTGTCTGGCTCCGTCCTGAACTATATGCAAAGCTACCTGCTAGGGCAGTGGCAGCACTGCTAAGTGCGCATGAATTCTTGTACATCGATGAACACCGTGGGCCTCTGGTTTGAAGAATGAGAGCACTTGCATTCTTGCGTGCAAAGATATGAGAATCAAAGGGTTACTCAGAGTGTTTAGAGGGGCATAACTCAGGGGCAGAGCAAATGTTTTGCATGCAGAAGACCCCAGGTTCAATCCCCGGCATCTCCAGGTAGGGCTAGGAAAGAATTCTGCCTAAAACCCTGGAATGCCATTGCTGCCAGTCGGGGTTGACAATACTGGGCTGGATGGACGGATGGACTGATGGTCTGACTCAATAGAAGGCAGCATCCTATGTACCCATCATTAACTCAAATAGCACCACAGCAGTTCCTATGGCCAGCAAGGATTAATGGCAACAAAATGACTGGGTTCAGACAACATGATAACCCATGCTCAAGGGTTGCCTATAGGTTGTGTGTGGGTTTGTTTGTTTGTTTGTTTATTTATTTATTTTATTTTTGAATCGCCCATCTGGCCAGTCATCCGGCCACTGTGGGCCTAAAACCCTGGAATGCCATTGCTGCCAGTTGGGGTTGACAATACTGGGCTGGATGGACTGATGGTCTGACTCAATAGAAGGCAGCATCCTATGTACCCATCATTAACTCAAATAGCACCACAGCAGTTCCTATGGCCAGCAAGGATTAATGGCAACAAAATGACTGGGTTCAGACAACATGATAACCCACGCTCAAGGGTTGCCTATAGGTTGTGTGTGTGTTTGTTTGTTTGTTTGTTTATTTATTTTATTTTTGAATCGCCCATCTGGCCAGTCATCCGGCCACTGTGGGCCTAAAACCCTGGAATGCCATTGCTGCCAGTCGGGGTTGACAATACTGGGCTGGATGGACTGATGGTCTGACTCAATAGAAGGCAGCATCCTATGTACCCATCATTAACTCAAATAGCACCACAGCAGTTCCTATGGCCAGCAAGGATTAATGGCAACAAAATGACTGGGTTCAGACAACATGATAACCCACGCTCAAGGGTTGCCTATAGGTTGTGTGTGGGTTTGTTTGTTTGTTTGTTTGTTTATTTATTTTATTTTTGAATCGCCCATCTGGCCAGTCATCCGGCCACTGTGGGCGATGTACAGTCCAATAAAATACAAGAACAAAACAGAGTGTAATACACAATTTAAAACAGTACAAAATTTAAAAATCCTAACCCACCCCATATTCCTGCCTGAAAAACCAAATTTTTAATGCATGGGTTGTCATTGAAATGTGGGTTCTCGTGTTGTCTGAACCCAGGCACAACAACAAACCACGGTTAACCAGGAACAAACCATGAAGGGAACCCATGGTTTGTTGCTGGGTTGTGAACTGTGGGTTGTTCATCATGGCTTGTTATCACGGCTGGGTTCAGACAACACAATAATCTACATTTCAACAACCCACATTTAACCCATATTCAACTCTTTAGTGTGGGTTATCGTGTTGCCTGAACCCAGGATGGGTCAAAGATTGCACAGGATAGCTGGAAGGAGCTGCCTTTTTTCTGCTTTACTGCCCAATCCAGGGGTGGTTTATTATACAAAGGGGAATTACAGCAGCACCATTAAACAGCAGAGTGTGCTCCATTTCTTCTATTCCACTTCTCAGTTTGTTACGATGGATTGAGGGCTGTTTCTTGGCAGTGCTGCTGGGGAAGTAATGCTGAGGGGGTTTGGCATGTTCCCCCCCTTCTTGTTTTGCAAAAGGGCACAAAAAGGAGGACCCTGCACCACGGTCAAGGAACAGGTGCTCATAATGACAGCCCCCATAGCCACAGTCCCAAGGAGAGTAAAAATAAATAAATACAGACAGCTGTGTTGATCCATATCTATGTGTGTGACTTTCTATTATCTATTTTTCCTAGGTCTTTTGTAAAGCTAAGGGTTTTTAATTACCCATTCCAAAACCAACCCACCCCAAAATACTTTGCATTACAACAGGGATAACTCCCAATACTATATAGTTGCTGGGAAAATCCATTTCCCCCCCATCAACTATGAGGATTACAGCTAAAGTCAAAGGGAACAGGGAATCCTGAGGGTGAGGTGGGGGTGGAGGCGCTGACTCCATTGACCCTGCTAGGAGGGTTGCTGGGGGGGGGGGGGCAGCACTGGAACTATTGCCCAGAGCCCCAAGTGCCTACTGATGTCAATGGACGATTTTCTGTTAAGCTTAATTGCATGGGGTGGGGGCAATTTTCCTTCAGGAGTGAGAGAGAAGTGGGGACGGGCCAGGAGAGACTGCAAATTGTAACTGAGGAAACTACTGGTTTTGGATGATCTTGGATGGGGTGCAGATTAAAGACTTTATTTTGAGATGATTTGGGTGAGAAACTAATTGACTGGCATTGCCCTCCGTGAAATTTTAATAAATCCTAGTAATTATTTATAAATTCCCATATATATGTTAGCATATGTAAATTTTATGCAGATTTCCTACTGGGCATGGCCCCCACATTCTTTTAAGTGCCTAGCAATGCCCCTGGTTCTTGCTAATCAAAAAGTCTTTGACCCTGTGGGCCCTGGCTCCACTATATCATTGCCCGCACCGCTTTATACTAGATTTAAGTCTTAGGAGAGCCAGTGTGGCGTAGTGGTGAGAGTGCTGGACTGGTACTCGGGAGATCCGGGTTCTATTCCTCGCTCGGCCATGAAACTCACTGGGTGACTTTGGGCCAGACACTGACTCTCAGCCTAACCTACCTCACAAGATTGTTGTGAGGATAAAATGGAGAGGAGGATGATTATGTAAGCCGCCATGGGTTCCTTGCAGGAAAAAAGGCGGGATATAAATATAATAAATAAAATAAAAATTGGAAGGGGTTATAGCTCAGTCATGGGGCATCTTGCTTTGCATGCAGAATGCCCCAAGTTTAAATCCTCAGCAGCCCCCATATGTACCTATCGATCTATAGAGGAATAGGTAGCAAGTGTGGTGGAAGACCCTCTGCCCAAGACCCTGGAGTGCCACTGCCCATCAGAATAGACAAGACAGATGGGATGAATAGTCTGATTTACATAAGGCCAGCTCTTAGGTTGAATGTGAAGGTCATAGCTCAGCTGTAGAGCACAGCTTTGCATGCAAATGGTCCCAGTGAAAATGCTCAGGTAGCAGTTGATGGGAAAGACCCCCTTTATATTTTCGGCTCCAGGTTAAGACTGCCCTCTACGCTGAGGCTTTTAATAATTAAATGGTATACGGCAGGGTGGTAAATTGTTTTAGCGGCCGTGTTTTATTAACTTGTTTTTAGTGGTATTTTTTAAATTGGTTTTAAATTTTCATGTTTTTATTGTTTATATTTTAAACTGTATTTTATTGTTGTTTTTTAATTGATTGATTGTTGTACACCGCCCAGAGAGCTCTGGCTATTGGGTGGTATAGAAAATGAATGAACAAACAAACAAACCTGGTGTTCTCCAGAGGTTTTGGACTATAACTCCCACCTTCCCTGACCATTGGCCATGTTGGCTGGGGCTGATGGGAGTTGTGGTTCAGAACATCTGGAGGAAACCAGGTTAGGGAAGGCTGTTATATGGTCTTTCGCGCCTCCCATAATGTCCTCAAGTAGACCAATCCCACTCAATGAACTGACTCCCAGCTAGCTTTTTTCTTTATTCTTTATTCTGGCTGGTGCTATTATTATTATTATTAATTTTGCTGGTCCCTGCTCTTCCACTTCTAACAGCAGTTTGATCCATTTATTCATTAAATTTATATCCTGCCTTTTTTTCCTCTTGCAAGGAACCCAAGGCGGCTCACATAATCCTCCTCCTCTCCATTTTATCCTCACAACAACCCTGCGAGGTAGGTGAGGCTGAGAGTCAGTGACTGGCCCAAAGTCACCCAGTGAGCTTCATGGCTGAATGGGGATCTCCCAAGTCCCAGTCTAACACTCTAACCACTATACCACACTGGCTCGCTATAAATATTTATAAACATTAGCAGGTGATAATAGGAATATAGGAAATTGCTTTTCACCAAGTCAGAGTGTTTGTCAATGTAACTTTGAGCCAACAATTCTCAGCCTGACTTACCTCGCAGGATTATGTACTCTGACAGAGGTATTCTCTTATCACTTGCTTTAACTGGAGATGCCAGGAATTGAATCTGAGACACTCTGCATGCAAAGCAAGTGCTTTACCACGGAGTTATGGTTCCTCCGCAGTGGGCTCCTCTCCCCATTAAGACAAGGGTTCACCAGTCCATCTCTGCAGTTCAACCTGTTGAATGTTTGTATGTCAATGAAATTTTGAGAGACAGAGGAGCCCTGCCAGAAGAAAAGTTGGCAACCCAGTTTGAGATTTCAAATTGCCCCAGTGCCTGGGGCTGAAGCTCAGCTAAATTAAGAGAGAAAAAGAAACCCAAATCCCACAAATTAAAAAAGAAACAAACACAACTCAGAAAAAAAACTAGTATTGCCACATCTTTTTATTTCTGGAAGGGCTCCTGTGCTTTTGACTCCTACATGTCAGGCAGAAATTCAGCTTATCACAGAGAGGCCATGATAGGAAAAGCTTCACCAAGTGTATTTCTGCCTGTCATACAGCTGATAAAAATCACAGCCACTCTGCCAGAATAGAAATTAGCAACCTTGAAGCTGCAATCCTATGCACTCTTACATGAGAGGATGTCCCACATTAACTCAGTAAAACTTGTTCCCAGGTAGGCTGTGTATTAGGACTTGGAATAGGGAGATCCCCTTTCAGCCAAGTAGCTCACTGTCTGCCCTTGGGCCAGTCGGCACCTCTCGGCCTAGCCTACCTTGCAGGGTAGTTGTGAGGGAACATGCAGGATAACCCCATGCACACCAACCTGCACTCCTTAGAGCAGCCTCCCATCTCACAGATGTGTTGGACTATGCTGGGGATGATGGGAATTATAGTCCAAGACATCTGGAGGGTGCTAAGTTGGGGAAGGCTGCCTTAGAGGGAAGAGGACAGGATACAAGTGTAATAGACATCTAGAGATGGGAAGGCCTGGGGAAAAAACACCAGAAAATTGGGGGGGGGGGATGGTTTATAATTTCGGGGCCTTCACATCTCTAGATAGTCCTCTTCCTCTCTATTTTATCTTCACAACAACCCTGTGAGGTAGGTGAGGCTGAGAGTCAGTAACCGGGCCAAACTCACCCAGTGAGCTATGCAAGCCACGCTGGGTTCCTTGAAAGAGGAAAAAAGGTGGGATATAAATGTAATAATAATGAATAATAAATAATAATAAATCTTTGGAAGCTGCGCTGGAAGCTTTTTTTGACTGAAGAGCAGGGTTAAACTGCTGTAAGCAAATAAATAGTAACAGCTTCCAATATCTCTTCCTTCACACCCCCACCATTGTATGCTTAGGCAAAATGTCTTTCTTTAAAATATATATATTGTTTTAAATGTGAGAGAAACCACACACACTGGGAATCTAAAACAGCCACCCGGGCTGAGGCGAAAGCCGAGGCCTAGAGAAGCCTGAACCAATGTTGGGGCCAGCTTGCTCCACAAAATGGCTGCCTCCCATTTTGCCTCAGGGGGGCAGCAAGCCGGTCAGGGGCCAGCTTTAAGAGACTTCGTAGCGGGTAATACTTACACAAGAGCATTCCACCTGAGGAAGGGGTTGCTTCATTTGGGGGAACCACCACAGAAAGGAGGGCACGGCCCGAAGAAGCCAATATGTCCGGAGGAGGAGCCAGTGGCCCAACCACAGGCCCGAGGGCTTTGGTGCCTTTCAGTTGTGGAACGAGAGACACCTGTTGAAATCCCCACCCACAATTCTTCTTTAAAGGGCAGAGATGCCCCCAAAATTTGAACATTAAAAATCTAAGAAGGGCCCTCCTGGTTTATGGCCTTACGCTTCTCAAACGTCATTAAACAAATCCCATTAAGCTGTGTGAGGAAAAGGTTTTGCTCATCTGAGGGAGGAAAAAGGTCCACCCACTTCCTCTACATCACATGGTGGGTTTTTGTTTAAAAAACAAAACCCTCTATCACCCGTTTATATTAGGGTCACCATCTCCCCTCACCCTTTTATTATTTTTTTAGATTGGCTGTGCTTTTCTATGCCATTAACAGCCACACACATTCAGTGACACCACCCAGAGCTTCGGCTATTGGGCATTATAGAAATTATAAATAATAATATAACACTATGTCTGCGGGTAGGCATTCCCGAGAGAGAGAAAAAGATGGAGACTCTCGATTTTGAGAATGGGACACTGAAAATAAGGCTGCTAAATTCTAACTAAGGGTGCAATCCTATGCATGTTTATACAGGAAAGAAGTCCTACAACTCCCAGCATTCCCCAGCCAGAAGAGAGTCCTACAACTCCCAGCATTCCCCAGTCAGCCACAAAGTTCTCTTGGTAACCTTGAGCAAGCCATTCTCTCAGCCTGACTTACCTCACACAATTGTTGAGGATAAAATGTGTGTGTGGGACGACGACACATGCACACCATGCTGAGCTCCTCTCACATGAAGGATGGGGGCAAACATTAAATATAAAATAAAGTCCCATTGAATTCACTGCCACATAAGCATGATTAACAGAGCAAACGATTTAAGGCGGAGAGAAGGGAAGTAGTCATGCCTTGAATTGAGAGCATAATTCGTTCCGGAAACGTGCTTGTAATCCAAAACACTCTTATATCAAAACGAAATCCCCCCCCAAAAATTGTAGAGATTTTTAATTTAAGCCGTACTACAGTACTTGTATTGCAAGACATCGCTTGTATATCAAGTAAAAAAATATTTAAAAATTTGCTTGTCTTGCAAAACGCTCTCAAACCAAGTCACTTGCAATCCAAGGTATTACTGTAGCAGGAAATGAGGCGGCGGAGGGAAGTAAGCAGGGATCAAAGCCACTAGAAGTTCTTTCCATATTTGATCCTGGGAGGGATAGGTGCCAACTTTCCACCTTGGCTTAACTCCTTTTCTGTACAACAGACAGAAATTCAACAGGCAAAGCAGCCTCCCAACACCACTGTATTTCCATACTGGACAAAACCTGCATCCGTTGATTCACCTGCCAGCTCACCCCTCCCAGTCTATCATACAGTTGTTTTAAAATATTGTTGCTTTGGGCTGGTCCCCAGATGTTTTTGGCCTACAACTCCCAGCATGCCCCAGCCAGCTATGTTCACTGGCTGCCCTTGGGCTACGCTGGCTGGGGCATGCTGGGAGTTGTAGGCCAAAAAAATCTGGGGACCCAAGGTTGGAGAACACTGGGCTAGAGGCATTTAAGACTAAGGAACTATGTATGCCATTCAGGTCTGAGCATCTCCAAAACCTTCAGGAGGCACACTACTCATTTTCAAGCTTTCCCTCTCCATGAGGACCACAGATTTAAAAAAAGGCAAACCCTACAGTGGGCGGCAGTGGTTGTGGAATTTGTTTGGCTGTATTGGGATTCTCCTTTGTATCAGAGGGCCTGTTTCAGGTCACACTGAATGAAGGCAGATTCCCTTGACATGGACTCCTCCCCACTTGACCGCCTTGTTTTTAAAAAAATGTATCAGGTTGCACACTTTTGTAAACTCCTTGGGGCAGGGCTCTCGCAACTGTCAAGAGCCACATACATCAATAGATGAAGGGTGGGCCACATGTGGCCCTCCAGATGTTTCGGCCTACAATTCCCATCCTCCTCCACCAGTGGCTATGCTGGCTAGGGATGAGGGGAGTTGTAGCTCTCCAGGTGTTTCGGCCTACAAGTTGCCCAGCCCTGAACTCAATAAATACTAAGTGGGCAGATTTTGTCCTTGGCAAGGTTTGCAGTTGTGGCGAATGGAACAGGCCCAAGACATTCTATTTCGCTCCACACACATCCAGGGCGCAACTCCACTGCCAAGTTCTCCTAAAGCACCCATTTATTTCACTGGGAACTTGTGCGGGAGAACTTCCTAGTGGACTGTCATGTCTCAGATCTGCCCAACTCCCAGCCTGTTGCCCCCAAAGGTGCCAGAAATCACTTATCTGGTCAGTGAGAGCCACTGTGGCGTAGTGGTGAGAGTGTTGGACTGGGACTCGAGAGATCTGGGTTCTAGTCCCCACTTGACCATGAAACTCACTGGGTGACTTTGGGCCAGTCACTGACTCTCAGCCTAACCTACCTCAGGTTAGGCTGAGAGTAGGTTGTTGTGAGGATGGAGAGGATTATGTCAGCCACTTTGGGTTCCTTTCAGGAAAAAAGGTGGGGTATAAATATGATAAATAAATATCCACCTCACATACGTACCTTGCCGTATGAAGGCCTCTTCGTGGCTAATAGAACACAGAGGTGAGACAAAGCCATCCTACTCTTACTTCCTATGAGACACTGACCATGCTGACTGGCATGATAGTTGTTGTCGTTCAATACATCTAGAGGGCTATGAGTTCACTGTCAGCGCCTCTCCTGCTCGTGCCCCATGAATACACACACACCACACTTGTTAAACAAAGTCCAACTGCCGTAGTGTAGCTTGGTTTTTATTTATGTCCACAAATATTTCAAAAAAATTACAAAATACTCAAATGGAGAGAACACAGAAGTCACGATTTCTGGGTTTTCTACTCTGTTTTACACTGTGTTATCCCATGGCAAACTACTCATATATACACTAAGCCTCAAGATATATATATATATATATATAAACGTAGCTGTCAGAATGTATATTCTGCTTTTAAATGGTGCAGTGAAACTAGCTTAAACCATGACGACACTGAACAAGAGACGGTTTGATTTAAAAAAAAAAAAATACACACAAAAAGAAAAAATGAATTTTAATAGGTCAAAGCAAAAAATCATTTTTAAAAAGCAAACAAACAAACTGAAAAGGTAACCGTATAGGTCGAGTGATTTTAAAAGAGGTCTTAAGAGGCCAGGAGCAAATAACACTGTAGCTCATCATTAGATCCAAGAACAAACAGCCTCTGAGTTTCTCCACCACCCTGGAATGACTGGGAATATTAACCTAAACTGCAGGTGGATGAAATGGGATAGGTGAAATTAACTGGTACCTTTACCGAGAATGCATTTATGTCATCCATGCTAAACTGTCCCAAGTGGGAACCTTCATTCTGGTAGGGGATTAGAGACCCCTGAAGAGAGGATTCTGCTAAACCTCACCAAAATTGCTGTTCCCAGTCATGCCAGAACTAGATTTTTTGTTGTTGTATTGAGGTGCCTTAAAAACAACGCACAACCACCACCCCAACAAGAGGGCTGATAACCAGTTGGATCCCCCATCAGGTATGACAGGACAATTATGTTGCTTTTAAGTGTATTCTGTTCAAGATGGGAAATGCTGGTTGGGCTTTAAACCAATGCTTCAAATATCTTGTTAGCCTCATCTTGCTAGATGGGGGGGAAAACATTTAGCACCTTCAGTTTATAGTTTTCCCATGCCCCTCAATCCAGTGTTTTGGTTCTTCAGTGGTGCAGGACCTGTCCTGAGAAGAGGCAGGGATGCTTGTTCTGGGTATACCCCACCTGGAAATCATCCATGTGGCCTGTGTTGGTCCCCATCTACCAAATTGAGGGGCAGGGACTAACACAGGATAAAGCGGCTGTTGTGTCTGGGTTGGATCAGCACTGGATGCTCTATGAACAGGGCAAAAAAGATTAGAAAAGGAGGGGGGGATTAGAAAAAGGCTAAGCCAGATTCATCGGGTTACGCTCAGGACAACCTGGAGGGAGTTGTGGAACCATGACACAGGGGTATGATTTCACATCAACCAGCCGCTTGTCTTGGCATGACGACAAGTAGTGGACTGCTAATAAGGAAATGATCTAGAAGCAAAGAAGGATGAAGGCGCAGGAATCAGGGAAAAGGTGGATACCAAGTGAAGGAAGTCTCTCTCTCTTGTCCAAGGTAGAAAGAACCCAGAATTCTGTTAGGCAGGTTTAAAATCCCACATGGTATGTGCCGTTGGAGGCAGTAAAGCGATCAACTACAGGGTTATCTGATAGAGCCCTATGGAGTCCTACAAGGGACCACCACAGATAACAGTCTTCACAGCAAAGGATACAGCACTCCCAAAGAGGAGAACAGAAAATGTTATGATGAATGGAAGTAACGGAAAAACTTAACTGGCAACATGTGTATCTCACTCCTGTAGATTCCTGAATCATCCATGTCATTAAAAAGCGTATCTAAAGTAACAATTGAGAGGGTGAGCTTTCAGAAGATGTACACCTGTTCTCAGTCTTTATGGCCTCCCCACCTTGCAAACTCCAGAGCGGGGACCTGCCTTAACAAAGAGGAATAACCTGCAGGTTACACATTCACTCGGTCTTAATTTTACTCCACTCTACCCCACTGGGGTGTTCAGGATGAGGTTTTGGAGGAAATTGTGTTGACTTTGCTGCCACGGACTGTGGGAGGGGAAAAGAGACCCCCTTCCTGGTCAATTGTGCCCTTGAGGTAGGACCAGGTACTGCTTGCCCTGTGTCTGCTGTCAGCAAAGCAAAAATCTGCGAATATTAGGCCTATTAAGAAGGAAACCCCCGAAACACAGGGGACCTTCAACCTTTAAATTTAAGCTTTGCCTCCATGGAAGGAGTTTGAAAACCCATGGCTTTGCAACAGCTCCCCTCACCTATCCCTTTCCTTTCAAAATGTGTAACAGCCAGAAATGGCAAGATCTAATTCTGTACATGCTTAATGTTTTGAAAAATATTTTTTTTAAAGGTGGTTTGTTTGCCATCTAGCGTTCTATTAAAATGCCAACGCACCAAAATTTAGCAGTTCTGATGCCCCCTGTGGGGGCTCTGATATAGATGGGGGTGGGTGGGGGCAGCACGTATCCTGATACAGGAAGAGAATGCAGGCGCTTTTCCTCGCATGGATGGGGTTTGTGGTCAAAGAAGAATGAAAGAAATTTCACCAGATTATTACTAGTATTATTATTTTAAAAAGTTGGTGGAAGATATATTTTCAGATCAATGCTACATTAATGAAGAAAAGAGAAGTTGACTTTCAAAGTGGTGCTGGGGATAGCCCTGACATCACAGAGTTGGGCAAAAAGAGCCCATTCCTTGAAAGTTGCTATGGTTGCAAATTCTGCTCCCAACCCCCCCCACCCCAACCCTCTTGTACTGGTGGAGAAAGTGAAGACTGTGCTGTAAGCGTTGTTTTGCTTTCAACCGTTTACCCCAATGCAGGAATGTACTGTATGTACCTGCTGAGCAACTGAATTATGACAAAACCAGCTACCAGAATGGAAAGCGATTATGATGTTCATGGAACAAAGGAATTAAATTAAAAAGAACACACACACACAAAAGAAAACAATTTTTAAAACATTATCCCTGCAACTCCCTTTAATGCTTATGTTGCTACCAAACCATAAAGTCAAGCTCTTGCCCATTTTGAAATTACTGACCCCTTCCCACTTTTCGTCTTCCCTTTAATTAAAGGGATATTATATATATTCCTCTTATATTAAAAAATCAACTCTGTATTCTTGTCAACACCAGGTAAGAAGTAACTATTTTGTGATGTTACTGAAGGCGGAAGGGGGGGGGGGGAGGATAAGAAATCAGGAGTTTGTGGAGATTATAATAATCATTTCTTTTAACTCCTAACCCAAAAAAGTTATTTACAGACTTAAAAAGCCATGCTGCAAAGCTCTCTTTAAAATTATGAAGTTTTCCTACAATGTATTAAAATAAAAGTAGATTTTCTTTTAAAATTCTTGTTATAGCACTTGGATTTTCAGAGGTTGTTATGCCACCTACTTGCAATTCTTGGTGTGTTTTTTTAAAGTATATATATATATATATATATATATATATATATATATAAATCGAGTGTATTTTTTTTATGCACAGTGGCTTGCATTAAGTTGTGAACCTGATTCTAGCACCTACTCAAAATGAAAAATAAAACAAACCCAAAAAACCAAACCCCCAAGAGTGCCCAAGAAAATTCTCTGAACGGATCATCCAGTCCTGTGTGGTGTTTGTTTTCCAATAGGCTTCTTAACAGGTTTTGTCATGCAAGCAGATTCCCGAACTGGTCTTGAGAAATCTTCTCTACCAATGAATACTATAATATATGTGCTGATTAAAGTCTCTAGCTGTTGGGCTTTCTTGGGTTTTTTTTTCCATTTTAAATAGAGAAAGGTATCTTTAGAAGACAATTCTGTCGCTTTTTGCAGTTCGTGTGTGCAGATAAAACACATTCCATTTCTTCCCAAGGATTGGGATCTTCTGTAGCAAGCATTACAAATAAATTATTTATTACAACTGCTTGTCGCCTTCTTTCTTCAGTCGGCTAGAAGAGAAGAAAATAAAGACAATATCGATAAAAGTGATTTCTTGAGTTGGGAACTTTTCCTTAAGCATCCAATGGATTTCTGTGCAGCTTCTCTCTACTCCTCCATAGCAGGAGAGCCCTGAAGGACAGTCAGAGATGGTGGGTGGAGGTGAAGACCTCTGTATACCATAGTGATGTCCCCACCCCACATATCTATCTATCTATCTATCTATCTATCTATCTATCTATCTATCCATCATCCCTTCTAGTGCCTATGCCACTGGGGGAGAATCTCCTTTAGCTTAAGGGACGATTTCCATTTTGGAGAACCTTTTGGGGGCTGCCTTCCAGTGGTGGGTGGGGCGGAAAGCAAAGGGGGCGGGGCCAAAGGGGCGGGACCAAAACGCAAAAATTGCCAGCATATTTTAGCTTAAAAGCTCTTATTGCCAGCAACGTAGCCTTGGGAGAGGCATTTCAACCTTTCAGAATGGGGGGAAATGTACAAAAGCTGGAAACTATCAGACCATCAGTGGCTGGTAGAAAGGGGGGCCTGGACTAGGGGAAGGGGGCGTGGCCATCCGGGATTTGGCCCTCAGGCCTGAAGCGCTAGACCCCTGGCCTATGCACTACTCAGGATGGTTTCCAGCAATTTGAAATTGTGGAGCTGCCTTTAAAGGCAGTCCAGAGATTTCAGCAGGTGAGGGAGTGGCCATGAGCTCATGTGACACGGATGCTGCGCCAGCTCAACCGGATACCTGTGCGTTTCTGAGCCCACTTTGAAGGGCTGGTTTTCCTGTGCCGCTTTTCAGAGCTTTCCTGAAGACCTGCAAAGAAGAGGCCCGACAAACCCCCCCCCCCATGGAAGCTCATTCCGGAGACACGGGGTGCCTAACGAGAGGGTCCCTTTCCTGGTAACCGGCAGCAGGCACGTGAGGAGGGCTTCGGTTGATGGCCTCAGGGCACAGGCAGGCTGATATGAGTGGAGGTGACCCTTCAAGTAAGTTGGGGTCTAACCGTGCTTCCTTGCGCCATGTGTCCCACAAAACTGGTGAAGCCACTGAACAGGTCCTGTCACCACCCCTCAGCCGCGCCTCCACCCTAGGTGGGACACAGAGAAAGGCCTCTCCTTCTGATGTTAGAGGAGTATGGCCCTCTGAAGGTATCTTTATTGTTCAAAGCCATAGGCCACCACAATTCCAAACAAGCAAGAAATAAAAACAATACACTAAAATGTAATTAAAGAATAGAAACTGATTGGGAAGGGGGATATACGACAGTGATTAAAATGATTCATTTAGAATTACACCTCCCCTCCGAAACAACAAAAACCGTACAGCCCTTCCCCATAAATTAATATAAGGGAATAGAACTGTGCCCGGCCCGTAGTTTTCTGGCAGCCTGGGCAAATTTGAAAAATTCCTCCTCTTCCTCTTAGGTGAGACAGAGCAGGGAGGAGGGTGATGCGGTGACTAGGAGGCTCCCTGACGGAGGCGGACACCTAGCCTTGTGAGTTACCGGGGGCGGTGGGCAGGCAAGCTCAAGCCTCAGCACACAAGGGAGCATCTGCCCCTGCTGATTGGAAGGCAGCAGGAAGCTGCTGGTCCGGTTGGGGCTGGTAGAAGTACCACCAAGAGACCTGTTCCACTTCAGGGTTCTGGCTCTTGCCCAGGCCCAGGCCTTCAGCTCAAGTGCTGGTATAGCACAGTGGAGAAGACACACGCCTGTGAGGCCAGCAGTCACGGGTTCGATCCCCACTGCGAGCGGGGCCAGCCAAGATCGTCCCACAGTCGGTGGCTAATGGTTATGTGCCCCAGCACCCGTGCAGCCTTGGGCAAAGCTGCACAGCCCCTGTGCCCAGCTGCACCCCCCCCCCCCGCTGGCAATTGCGGACAAGGAAGAGAGAGAGGCTTGTGCAGCACTGGTGAGCTGGACAGGTCAACCAGCTGGGGCGCGCTGCTGAAAGGAACCTGGGAGTGCGTAGCTGCACTCCTAGGTGGAGACTCCGTGTCTTAGGCAAGGGCTATAGCTCAGTGGTAGAGCATAGAAGGTGCCAGGTTCAATCCCCGGCATCTTCAGGTGGGGCTAGGAAGGAATCCTGCGTGAAACCTGCAGAGCCGTTACTGCCAGTCAGTGCAGACAATACCGGGCTAGATGGACCAAGGGTCTGACTCAGTATCAGGCAGCTTCCTAGGTTCCCATCATTAACTCAATTAACAGCACAACAGCAGTTCCTGTGACTAGCAAGGATTAAGAGCAAGGTTTGGATTTGTGAAATACAGTTGCCCAGTGCCCAAAATCTGGCCCTGACAACCCCTTTCCAGTGCCCAGGAGTTTGCCTGCTCTGAACGCACATAATAATGGAGCTATTTCCTGACCCTGGCTGGTGTGAGATCCATCATGAGGTCAGGAAGACCCTTTCTCCCTCAAGGAAGAGGAAAAACAAACCGCGACTCTGCAAAGATAGACTGAGAGCACGCAACGCTCTCCCAAAGGAACGGCTCAGGCGCAATTAGCTTTAAAGTGAATGGGACGTGAAGCAAGAGAGTAGCTATATACATACAACTCCCTTGGTGGACTGGGTGCCTCCGGCGTCTGCCGCTTCCAGAATCTGCCTCTCCTGGTTGCCAGTGTGGGCCCTTCTGCAGCCACAGTGAGAAAGGAGCTAGCCAAGAAGATGTAGGTATAAGGGGAGTTGGCACTGGAGGGTTTCCCCCTGCACTGATGAAATGCCCCATTCTTACCTGTAATAGTCTTCCTGACTGGGAAGGTGGCCCCCATGCATATGGGGGTGCCCGTGAAGCCACTGCTGCTCCATTGCTAGTCTCTGAAGCTCCGCGGACTGGGCATGCATGGCCTGTAATTGATGGGCTGCTGACATTGGAGGAGGGATGGCGCCAGGGAGGTCACGTGGGTACGGGGTACCTGTGGGAAAGAGAGGAAGGCATCATGCTCTCCCCTAGCACGCAATTTGAATTTGCAAGGCATTCCAGGTATTGCTGGGGTGGGGAACTTCAGGCCTGTGGGCCAAATCTGGCCACGCCCCTTCCCCCTGATCATTTGGTCGTTTCCCAGCTTTTGCACAACTTTTTCCCCATTCTAAAAGGTTGAAATGCCTCTCTGAAGGCTAGTTCCTGAGAGTAAGAGCTTTAAGCTGAAATGTGCTGGTAGTTTGGCCACGCCCCCTTTGCCTTTGGCCACGCCCACCACTGGAATGTGACTCAAGAGCTTCTCCTTCGGGCCAAAAGAAGTTCCTCACCCCTGTGGTATTTCAAGTTGCCTGTTGTATTCTTTGGAGAACAAAAACTGAAAATTATTTGTGTGTGAATTCACACAGTGTGGATGTTTTTCTGTCCAAGTAGGGAGTGGGCCTACTATCTTTTCTGATTTTGTCTGATTTTCTGATACTGTCCCCAAGTTAACAAGTCTCTAAATCCTTGTGTAAACTAGAGACATGAAAGGGACCATTGGAAACTGTGATGAATGCATTTACCACACCATGTAACACAAGACCCACAAAATATGGTGGTGGCCATTAACTTGGGATAGCTTTTAAAAAACAACTGCAACAGCAGCCCAATGAAACTCCCATTTACAGAAGCAGGATTCATAGATTCATAGATCATAGAGTTGGAAGGAGCCTACAAGGCTATCGACTCCAACCCCCTGCTCAACTGCAGGAAACTAGAAGAGGGGTCTCCCATCCAAGTAATAACCAGGCTTGACCCTGCTTAGCTTTCCACGCTCAGAGGAGCTGAGCCAGCGTGAGCCACAGGCCTGTCTGATAACTCTGACTCTGAATACCAGTCGCTGGAGACCCAACACTAGGGACATGCTTGCGGGCTTCCCAGAGGTATCTGGCTGGCCTCTGTTGGAAACAGGATACTGGGGGAGATGGACCTGAGTTCTGATCCTCTTACATTCTCAGACTATGTTCTCATATCGCAAAGGCCACCGGTGTGTACTTACCGAAGACTGGGTGCCGGAGCATTTCATGCTCGTGGGGCGGCTGCCCTAGCAACGGGTTTGGGATAGTACCGGGAGGATAGGGGAAGCGTGCCAAATGAGGTCCAGCTGCCAAGGGATCCACGAGGGGGTGAACAGGTCCTGCTGAGCCTGCAAGAGGGAAGGGTGTGGAGGGGAGAAAGGAGGGGCGTGGGGGGGAAATAAACAAACTTACCACCTGTTTGGAAAACCTTGCTTCTTTCAGGGATCAAAAGCATCGTTAACACTTGCACCATGCTGAGCATAACTGGCAATTATCAGAAGCCTATGTCCCCCCTCCAGCTGTGGAGCCTACCTCTCTGTCTGGAGTGCTGGAAGTAACATCTGGCTGTCAAACAGTCTTTCATAGTTAAAACAAAAAGGGAGAGAAAGACAGCTATGAATTTTCATGTCAAGAAGAAAAAAGGGAACTGTACGAGAGAACGATAGACATCTATTTACCATTCTTTTTCATCATCATCATCATCATCAATTTTTACCCCACTTCCCACAAAATCCATCACTACAGAATGCAAAAAACAGTCCAAATATATCACAAAAGTCTGAAAACCACAGAAGTGCAGAGCTCCTTTTCCTACCATGGGACTTTCACATGAGGGACAAAACTCTCCTAATGGGGGAAGTACTTACTGGTTTCCTAATCGAGGACAGTGGAGTGGCCAGATGGGTTTCTCTAGAACAGCAGTCCCCAACCCTTTTTGGCACCAGGGACCGGGTTTTGTGGAAGACAATTTTTCCACGGACGGGGGGGGGGGGGTTTGCCCACCGCTCACCTCCTGCTGTGCGCCCACAGGGATGTATCCGAGAGTCTCCAGGGGGCTGAAACGAGTCAAACTCATCCCGCTCGATCCCCCCCCCCCCGAGACTCTCGGTGACTTACCTGCTGCTGCTTGACCCAAACGCACCAGGGAAAGGACCTACGAGGTCCCCGGCGCATCACTTCCTGGTTCTTCGGTGCTGCTCTTTTTACGTAAATACCATGGTAAAGTACCTTAAAACGGTCACGATTTGCTATTTGAGGCTGTTTTAAGGTACAGTAATACCTTGGATTACAAGTAACTTGGTTTGAGAGCGTTTTGCAAGACAAGCAAAATTTTTAATATTTATTTAATTTTTTTTGACTTGATATACAAGCGTCGTCTTGCAGTACAAGTACTGTAGTACGGCTTAAATTAAAAATCTCTGTACACATTTTTTGGGGGGGATTTCGTTTTGATATAAGAGTGTTTTGGATTACAAGCACCTTTCCGGAACGAATTATGCTCTCAATCCAAGGCATGACTGTACAGTCATGCCTTGGATTGAGAGCATAATTCGTTCCGGTTCTAAAACTGGGCAGCAAATACCCAGCACATCAAATGGCATGGGATAATAGCAGACGCTTGGGCTGTCAGATCAGTAAAAGCCTTAACACAACACTGGAGGTGTGGAAGGCCTTGTGTCTATATCCTGCCATTACAAAAAGGGGAAAGGTCCAGAGATACAACCCATGAGGTTATTGTGTACAGTCATGCCTTGGATTGAGAGCATAATTCGTTCCGGAAACGTGCTTGTAATCCAAAACACTCTTATATCAAAACGAAATCCCCCCCAAAAAATGTGTACAGTGATTTTTAATTTAAGCCGTACTACAGTACTTGTATTGCAAGACGCCGCTTGTATATCAAGTCAAAAAAACTAATAAATATTTAAAAATTTGCTTGTCTTGCAAAATGCTCTCAAACCAAGTTACTTGCAATCCAAGGTATTACTGTACTTTACCATGGTATTTATGTAAAAAGAGCAGCGCCAGAGAACCAGGAAGTGACGCGACGGGTCTCCCATTGCGTCACTTCCGGTTTTCCAAAAATGCTTGCCGGGACGCAAGCAGAGCGACGAGCGGCGAGGGGGTGCCCGCCGGAGCTCACGAGCACCCCAAGAGCCAGGTGGGGTGCTCGCAGCGTGTCCTGGCTGGCGCAGCGGCCAGGCGTCCCGGCCTGGTTCCTAACAGGCCATGGCCCGGGACTGGTCCACGGCCCGGGGGTTGGGGACCCCTGCTCTAGAAGAGACACCGGTACCAAGAATGCTCTTAATGGCCTTCTGATAATGCCAGCTCCCTCGGATGATCTTAAAGGGAGGGGTAAGTATAAGGGAGGAGGTGTTCATTCTGATATCCAGGGTCCAAACTATCATACTCTGAAAATCAGCACTTTGACGTTGGTCCAGAATGCAGCAGCAGCCAGGCTCCTAACTAGGACTGGTCCAGGAGATCATATTTATACTGGTCCTTTAAAGAACTACTCTGGCAACCAGTTATAATTCAAAGTCAGCCCTACATAGAGCGCATGACAGTGTTCTAGTCTATCGATGCAAAAGTGACAAATGGAGAGGCCTTTGTCTCAAGGGAGAGGGTGCAACCACGGGCGTAGCTGCAAAAAGCAAATCCTTGCCACAGCTGCCAAGGAACAATGTAGGACCAACTAGCACCCCTAAGCCAACAATCTAGTCCTTCAAAGGAAGCATAACCCCATCCAGAAAGGGTTGTCCACGTACTCAGAAATGGACAGGCCCACCAACCATCAATGCCTCTTCTTATCCTGACTGAGCTTCACTTTCCCAGATTCTAGCCACTAGTCTGCCTCACCAGGTTCAAGGAAAAGGATACAACTCCAAAACCTTGTGCACACAAGACTTCTCCCAGAAGCCTTCCCCAAGGTGGCACCCTCCATATGCTCTGGCCTGCAACTCCCATCAGCCCCAGGCAGCAGGGCCAATGGGCAGGGATGATAAGATTTGTAGTCCAAAGCCATCTGGAGGGCGCCAGGTTAGGGAAGGCGGCTATAGATGTTAAACATGTCACCTCCTGCCTCTCAACACGTACACAGAGATTACGAAGATGCATGCCTCCTTTAGCTTCACTGATGACAGCAGATATTAAAACAAGTTCTCCTTAACTGGAGCGGGTGCTCCGCTATCTTTCTGCACTGCAAAGCTGGAAGGGGTGTTGCTCCTTGTACCCTATGGGGCATCAGGTGCTGTGGAGCTTGAAGTGGAAGTCTTCTGGATTGGGCACCAGTACCCCGCTCCCGTGGGACTCCTGGTCAAAGGAATGAACTTGCAGGCAGTTCCAGCTGGGACACTTGAGCAACAGCCCAGAATCCTCCTTGCCTGAGGAATCAGGTGATACCATCCCATTTATAGCTTTTAGGATGCCTGCCTCTCTTCAGTCTGGGAAGCTTGTCACTGCCCATCCAACAAAGGGCCCTTCCACCTGCCTATGGGGCCTCATCCCACCTCTGAAAAAGCCAAGTTCAAGATTCCAGAGCACCAGGGGGCTGCCAGCAGGGGGCTGCGATTCCAGGAAGGAGGAAATAAGCCACCAGGAAGGCTGCTTACACATCTGTATGCTAAAGAAGGACCGACACAGCACACGTTCTACATGTAATATCTAGTGCAGAGCTTCATCTCTTGAAAATTGTGGGTCTGTCTATCTGTCTCTTTAAAGAACAAGTTTCTAGCCCTCATGGCTTATTGAAAATGTGATGGCAAAGTTTGGTGAAATCTGACGCTTAACTTCAGTGCTGCCAGTCCCAAGCCTGCATTCAATCCCTAACGATTCAGTGTGTGTGTGTGTGAGGGAGGATAATTGCTCAAGACAATTATCTTCTTAAACCTTAAACTATCTTCTTAGTTATTACTACCTGACATGTTCTAGGGCTAAGTAGAGCCTTTGAAACCAAGTTTCGGGGTTAGACCCTAGCGAGGCACAGTTCAAATTCAGCACCTGTGAAATCTCCAAAGTCTCCTCAGAAACTATAATTCACTAAGTGGAAGGCAAAAAAACCCTCGAAATGAAACTGTGGAAGACAGCAAATCCTCTCCCCTGCTCGCACGATTGAATATCTCACATGAAAAGAGAGGCGCTAATCTGACAGGCTTTTTTCCTCAAGGCTCCCAGAAAATTAAGAAGAGAATTTTGCAGATCATTCTGACCTCGATTCTCATGCTACTGTGGCGGCCAAACAAGCAACTACATGTGTGAGTGGCTGCTTTAATTAGGTACTCTGAAACCTGAGCTGTGGCATGTCAGAACAACCTCTCTCCACAGGGTAGCATCTGACGGTGCCCTTCTGCGAACTCAAACAGTGCTTGTGGAGCTCCTCTGAACCTTTCTGCTCTGCAAGCATTTGCACGTTTAAGTTTGTGCAACTGGGTTGTGCAAGCAGTTGTGCAACCGGTCGCACAGAAGTTATGTGGAACTGGTTGCAAACGGGTGGCACAAGTGTAACGCACAACCGCTTGCGCAGCGGGACTTGTGCAAACAAGTGGACTTTAGTGGGATTCTCCTCTTGTGCATAGTTCAGAACCCGGTTAATGGCACCCGTAAGAGGTCAATTGCATTTTAGTTATTTGCTGCAATCAGCACATGCAAGGAGCTTTACGATGCTAACCGTCAGGCTAAGGAAAACACAGGAAACACTTCGATCGAGGGCTGGATGGGCGCCTGAGCTGGATTGGAGCCTGGGCTTTGAATCCCTGCCCAGCCTTGGAGTCAGCAGATTTATTTTATTTATGTATTTATATTTATACCCCGCCTTTTTTCCTGCAAGGAACCCAAGGCGGCTTACATAATCCTCCTCTCCATTTTATCTTCACAACAACCCTGTGAGGTGGGTTAGGCTGAGTGTCAGTGACTGGCCCAAAGTCACCCAGTGAGTTTCATGGCTGAGCGGGGAATAGAACCCGGATCTCCCGAGTCCCAGTCCAACACTCTCGCCACACTGGCTCTCAGATGGCCCTTAGAGCCAGTGGGGCCTTTTGGACAAGAGACCATCAGTGAAACAGCTCCAGGGACACAAGCTTAGCCCCACTCTGACCTTAGAATGTATGAATGGAGGGAGAAAGTGCAAAGTTTTCCCTCTTACTACTGCAGCCAACCCTCACATGCCTAAGAATAGGGGAAGAGGCTTCTAAGGAAAAGCCCAGAGCCTCTTCTGAGATACAGGGTAGTCGCAAAGCCCCCTGCTCTGCATGCAGGAGGTCCGGGGTTAAATTTCTGGCATCTCCAGTTAAAGGATGAGGTAGCAGGATTGAAAGACACCCCGGAGAGCCACTGCCAGCCAGAGGAGACACAACAGCGAGTCCAAAAGGTCCGACTCAGGATAAGACAGCTTCATGTGAAGTGCGACTGGCAATCCTACAGAGGTTCACATTCCCAGCTTTATGACACAGAACACACAGGCACGCTGGAAGTTGGTGGGTAAAAGCACACCAAAGGTACCCGCTGCGAAGTGTGTCTGAGGGGGAAGCAACAGTCCCACGTGTGTGCACAAGCAGCAAAGATGGCAGCACTGCGGGGCTGGTTGTGGGCCCTGGCAACAGCCAGAGCCTTGCCGACGGCTGTTAGTGACCAGGATAGCCCTCGGTTTTCCTTCGGCCACAGTTGGTTGTCTGTGCAGCTCCTGGGCTCACAGAACCACTGTGACAACTAACCGGAAAAGAGATGCAAACCACTATGCAAAAATGGACAAAGAAAAAAAGATTGACGGGCTTTGCTCAGGGCCTGATTCTTTCCTCCATTTAAAGTCAGGAAGAGATCCCATCCAACCCAATGGGCGGAGTTGATGGGAGCTGCAGTCCATCATCATCTGGAGGGCCACAGGCAGTGAGGCTGGGCAGACCTGCGCCGTCCGTGCCAACAGCGCAGCCTTTCCCGCTTTGCACGGAGCACCCCAATAATGTCAGGCAGAGCAGCGCTCCCCGTTTGACACGTACTCCAGTTCTTCCAGCTTAAAGGGGCCTTTCCTGACCTGCCCACCTGCACCCCAAAATCCAGGAGCCTACGCTGAGAGACGGTGCACAGATGCATGCATGCGCTCTGCGGTTTGACTCGCTTGCCTGAGTCACTCGGCACGGTTTGCTCAGCTGGTGCTGCTGTGTGGTAGCAACGGTTGAGCTCTCCGATCAATACTGTATGAAGAACACACTCAAATCTGGAATCAAAATGCATTGCTTGCTGGATGATGGTGGTGGATGACCTTGTCTCTAGGAATTGAGGTCAGGATAGATAGCCTTTCGGTGTCCTTCTCCTCAGTCTCCGCTACAGCCCCCTTACTAGCAGGGAGATACTTGGGTGCAGTTTGCCCAGCAACGTCCAACGTGGAGAGGCACGCCATACACAGCTTGCAAAGTACCGAGCACAAAGCAAGGCGTACCTTGAGGTTTTATAGACACCCCCGCATGCTACACTATCCTCACATCCCCTTGATGTATTTATTTCTACAACAGCGGTATAATTGAATTTCTCTGTGACACGGAGAGCTTTCTTCCCGAGACGGCTCTTGCAGTCCCTTCCTCGCCTAACCCAGAAAGCAGAGACAACCATCTATTTTTAAACACAGGATCCACTTTGTTCTCTCGGCTTGCACAAAAAGTACATCTGCAGTTTGATACGTTAAAGGGAGGGTACATTCTGTCCCGAGGAAAGGTTTTTGTTCCTGACCTTGCTGCGAGCAGGCAGACGGGCGTACATACAGACACACGCTCCCTGTTCCCTCCCCCTTGCAGTACCTCAATTGACTCCGCCATCATCAGTCCAAGGGAAGAAGAAAAACGTGAAAAAACTGGCCACCCAGCATCTTCCAAGTTGCCTATATCATCATGTGAACTCATGTACAATATGCATGTGAACCATGACACCAGATGTCCTTTCTTCAGTGGCGGCACCAGGAAAAAAATATTTGGGGCGGCACAGAATGTTGGGGGGCATGTGAAGAGTGCCTTTTTTCAAGTAAGTAACCACAGGCAGCCAGCAATGGCAGGGCAGGCAGGGGGCAAGCTACTGGATTGGAGGGCTGCTTGCCTGCCCCCTCCTCTCTCCCCGCCCCGAGAAGCTAGTATCGGTTACAAAATTCTGTTGGGGGGCATTTAGTGGGAAATCTTTAAACAGGTCTTTGATGCAGGTAGTATCTTCTTTTTTAAACATTGCACCAGCCTGCTCAGGGAAAGCACTATAGGAAAATACATGTACACCCGGCTCTCAATTTCTGACATTCTGCCCAATTCTAGTGCAGGGATGGGGAACCTCCAGACCACAGGGGTCGCCCTTCTGGCCTGGGAGCTTCTTCTGCAGGCCCCACTCCTTCTTCCTCTAGGTCTGTGTAGGAAAACCCCACTCTTATCTCCGATCACTGACTGGAGATAAGAGCGGGATTTCCCTGGTGAGCACTGAAGAAAAACAGCCTGAATAAACACACATAGAATGCAATTGTGTTTATATACCTGTAAGCTGGGGCTTACTGCTGAGTAGACATACACAGAACTGAATGGTACTTTGTATGCTTGATGGGAAAATGTCCAAACCGGTATGAATTACATCTGCCCCTGCCCTCTGTGCCCTTAGCCCTACCCACTGCCAGAATACAGTCCCCAAGACCCTCCCCGCATTGGAATTCAGTCCCAGGCTGAAAAAGGTTCCCCACCCCAGCAGGGGTAGTTCCTCAATTACTGGAGTCATCAGGATGAGGAGGTGGTTTCGCTTCCAAACCAATGGTGTCTAGGAGTACACCTCTTTATCATTCTAGGGAAAGTAAAATGCTCCATTTCGAGTTAATGTTACAGTGGCAGCAAACCCTGCTATCCTCGTATGACACTTTGTGTCTTGGGCAATACTGAAAAGGATTTATTTATTATATTTATACCCCGCCTTTTTTCCTGCAAGGAACCCAAGGCGGCTTACATTATCCTCATCCTCCTCTCCATTTTATCCTCACAACAACCCTGTGAGGTAGGTTTCATGGCTGAGCGGGAAATAGAACCCGGATCTCCCGAGCCCCAGTCCAACACTCTCACCACTACGAAGCAACATGTCTCCTAGTGCAGGGTTTCTTGAAAAAGGTATCTTCTCTCTACACACACCCCCTACACACAACCTCTATCTACCTTCCTGTCATAATTATTACGATGGCCTTTTTGCTGGTAACAACAACTATGTTTTAAAGAACCCTCAAACCATCAGAGAGCTTCCTATAAAATCAAGAGCCCACTTCCAAAAGATCCTCCACCCCGAGGCTTAAGTATACCCAACTCCCTATCAATACTGAAGACTGATGTGACGCCAGCGTGTGCCTCCGGTTCCTGGAGATGGGCCAGGATGGCAAAGGAGGTACCGATTAAGATGAAGGAAACCACTTAAATGGGAATGGACAGGACAAAGAGACATTCCACAGAGACTCCTCCTCCTCCTTCCGGGCCTGTGTTGCCTAGCGGCAAACGCCAGTCATCTCCCAGGATGCTCTGCTATGCTGGAAAGCCAGAAGCTGTTGCTGAGTCAAGGACAGATTTAAAGCAGGAAAACTTTACCGAACATGAGAGGACAGTGCGCTCAGGAGCTCTCGTCACAGCTGGAGGGGGCTGGAATTACAAAGACCCCACCTAAGGAAAGCACTAAGAGCAAGGGGCTCCTGTGTTTAGAGCCAGAGTGCCTCCCTTGCCTGCCCTTTAAGGCTCCCTTCTACTATTGCTCCTTCCCTTCTGTTCTAAACCAGGAGTGACAGAAATCTTGATAAGTCAAGTTATCTTTGACAGGAGGAGGAGCTGCAGTTAATCCAGAGCAGGAGAGAATACATATCCTTATACAGGGTAGATTGCTCACCTCTCTACTGCCACGAGTCATTTTCTTCAGACAGAATAGATTGCGAACCTCACTACTCTTCAGACATTTCACTTGGTAAAGTGCTTTACGATCCCTTTTCTGTCCATCCTTGCCAAAGCCCTGATTCAGTCTTTTTCTCATTTGGCTGAAGTGTATCCAGGTTGGAAAGAGCAGTGGTTCAAATCCAATGCACTCTTTAACTGCATCACACTGGCCCTCATTAAGGCTGGATCTACACATGCAGTAGAATGAGGTGGCAGCATGGAGCATATCATTTCAGAATGTTAGTGGGGGGACATCATTGTTCACTACAATATATTAAAAAAAGCACTTGCTGTGTTTAGAAAACTAATGTAACACCAGAGAGAAACATTCTAGCTCAGAGGTTCCTGATGTTTTGTATTTTTTTTTGTACTTCTGTATTAGTCGGGGGATTCCCCTCAACCCCCACCCATGAAGGAACATTAAAAAATGTGACAACCCCCTTCTTCCCCCGCCCAATCAGAAATCCATTCTACTACCTCAGGACTCTGCTAACTCTTTCTGCCTCTTGGATAGAGCCAGCCTAAGTGTATGTGGCCCCTCACAGGACGACATCAGGGGGCGCACACGCAGCATGGACCTTGTCAGCCCTGACTCACCTTGATGCAGTGGGTCCTGCTGATGGAGGTGTAGATGTGAGTGTATGTGTGAGTGTTGGTGGTGATGCGGAGTCACGTTGAACATCTGGAGCCTGGCCAAGGGGTCATTGGTGAGAGAGGCCATCCGCTCAGCGTGTATCCTTTCGGCGGCAAGTCTGTCCGGGTAGCTCATCTCAGGCCGCAGCTGGGGGCCTGCCAGAGCGAGTCTCTCCCGATCCAGGGGATTCAACCCCGGGTGGAAGGAAGCAAAGGGGTGCGGGCCCGCCGTGGGGGGGATGGTGAGGGCGCCGTGGCGGGCAAAGTGCTCCATGGGGTTGGTGGCAGGGTGCAGCGCATCGAGTTCCGGAGGCTTCACCTCGAAGCCCGGCTTCATCCTCTCGCGCAGCTCCCTCTCCCGGATCTCTCGCTCCCGGATCTCCCGTTCGCGCAGCTCCCGCTCCCGGATGGTGGGGTCCACGTTGTAGAGGCCAGGCATGTGGTAGGCCAAGAGCGGGTCGGTGGGGTTGAGGGGAACGAAGAAGGGGTGATTGCGGTTTGTGGGGGACATGACGTGGGGACGTGCGTACTCGCTGAGAGTCCGTAGCGCCGGCGTGTCTGGCCCGATGTACGGGGGGACAGCTGCAATGGTGGTGGGGGGTGGTTCGAACGAAGGTCGCATGTGAGCTGGCCCGCTCAGCTGGGACTCTCCGAGACGCCCTTCGTGAGAGGAGCTGGATGCTTTCTGCTGTACAAAAGAGGGGAGATATTTAGTGTAGGAACCAAGAACTGGCCCACGTTCTTTTCACGGCAGTTTAAAGCACAGGGTTGAAACTACACAATCCCTGCTTCACAGGGAGGCAAGAGCCATCTCAGCCTCATCAGCCCTGTGGCAGGAAACAAAGTCTCTTGCCAGTGGTGCTCCAGTCCAGGTCCACTCTGGGAGCGGTTTCAGAGGCCAGTGACACGTAAAACATGTGGTCCTACATAAATGTTGCACTTAGGCAGTACTCTGAAAGGGAGCTGGAGCAACTAGGTAAGGAATCACTGGTAATTAGAGGGTGTTGGGGAAAGTTCTCCAAAACGTGCAGAGGTCAACTGGCAGCAAAAGAGAGAGACCCCGACCGGCCCATTACAATGTTTTTGAAGGAGAACAGGATAGTTTGTGTTCCTACTGAAACAAATTTCTCTACCTGTTGCTATTCCAGGCATTTATAGCCAAAGCTCCCCATCAGTTGGGAGGATTACAAAATGAGCAGCCAAGTTTGAGGAACACACAGGATGGCATTGCCATCACGGGATCAAGGCTAGGTCTCCAACCAAACCCACAGACTACTCGTGCTGGGCGACTCACTGGGGCATCCTTGTTCTCCATCTCTATGTGCATGTCAAGCAACAGGCTGAGGTAAGTGGGCAAACGCAGTAGTGAGGGGGCGAAGAAGAAACCCTTAACTCACAGCAAGGGCGGAGTAAGGGGTTTCACACCAAAAAGCAGGCAGCCTCAGTCTCAGACTGCTTCACGTAGGAACTTAACTACGCCCTCTGGAGGACACACTGGAGCAGCGAAACCCACACAGGGTCACATGAAAACACTGCCAGGCATCATGCAGTCACATTCTCCATTTACTTTGGAGCTCACTTGGATCACCCCCCTCAGCCTGAGAGACAGACAAACCTACCGCCGCTCTTTCTGCTTCTCTCTCACGCTCACGCTCTCTCTCCCTCTCCTTTTCCTTCTCTTTCTCCCGTTCCCTCTCTTCTCTTGCCTTCTGCTCTGCTTCCCTCTTGGCCTTCTCGATCGCCTCCTCTCGCTTCTTGGCCAGTTTAGAACCTGCCAGCGGCATGAAGTACAGGTCCGTCCGTGCGCACGAGTTGTAGCCGCGGTCCAGGTGCTTGTAAAACCTGAAAGCCAGGAAAGGGGTGGGCGGATAAACATAGGACAGTATGAATTTGAGAACCAGGAGCCTCAAGATTAAGAGATTTTCACAGCAGAGGGGAAATTAAAGATTAAAACTTTTTCCCAAATCAGCTCTGTGTAAACAATAAAAAATAGAAGAAAGAATCCAGGTGAAATCAGAGAGGCAGTAGTCTGAGAACTTTCACTTTCAAACAAGTGGGGGTGGAGAAGACAATGCACTAGTCCTCATGGTCAGGGCTACGCATATTCAGTATATTGAGAGTCTCAGCAGTCATGGCTGCAGAAAAAGAGGGAGAAGAAGGCTGGAAACACCTATGCAGCATCTTGGGAAGATTCAGGGCTGCTTCGTGTGTGTGACACTTTCCTAACACAAATGGAGCATGTTACATAAAATGCACGCTGTCAGAGCAGATAAAGCAGGAGTGAGTGACTTTTCTCTATATATGTGATTAAAGGCGCAATCCAATGCAAGTTTAGATGGAAAAAAGGCCTACAACTCCCAGCATGCCCCAGCCAGCTGGCTGGGGCATGCTGGGAGTTGTAGGCCTTTTTTTCCATCTAAACTTGCATTGGATTGTGCCCTAAAGCGACCTTGTGAAATGCTGCCCAATATACTGAAACTGATAGTCAACATATGTTGAAAAAGTTATTTAAAAGCCATGAAGGAGAGGATGCCGCTCAAGCACAATAATTATTTTTTGAAATATACAGAAAACTGATTTAACCCAAGAAAACAAATCGATATCCCAGTATGCTTAGCCGGTGCTACGATCCTTCAAAGGAACGTTCTTTTTTTTTAAAAAGGGACCTTGTTAAAAAAAACAACACCTCTTACACAGTTCTAAGTGAACGCTCCTCTGTTGTAGCTACATATAGAACCAAAATATCTTCTGAAGAGGATTTTATTCAGCCCCAAAAGTTATTGTGACCCTCGATTATCCTCTTAATAAATGTTAGGCGCACCTTTCATAATTTCCAGGTTCTGGCAACTTGAAAAGCAGCTTTTACAAGACCCTTACCATTCCTACTAAAGGAATAGGGGGGTAGGGAGAGACACCGTGTGACACGTCTCCCACTTTTAACCACTGTCATGCAACTGTGGCCCTTAGGAAGCCCCATTAAGGCAAAGAGGGGAACCTCTTTCAGCCCAAGGGTCGAATGCCCATTTTGGATACACTCTCAGGGCCGCATTCCGGGGATGGGCAGGGCTGAAGACAAAAGGGTGTGGTCAGAAATTCAAAAAATACCAGCATATTGTAGCTTAAAACTCTTACTGCCAGTAACTAAGCCTTAGGAGAGGCATTTCAACCTTTTAGAATGGGGGGAAAGACTGAACAAAAGCAAGGGGTACTACAAAATTATTGGTGGTCAAGCGGAAGGGGGCGGGGCCAGGTAAAGGGGCGGGGCCACCTGGCAAACCCTGGAGGACTGGATTGGGGACGCCCCACGGGCCTGAGGTTCCCCAGCCCTGCACGAAGGGGATACATGAGAAGTACCCACAGTCACTGATCCGAGACTGCTGTTCCGCATGAGCAAACCATCATGCAAAGTGTGTGTGTGTGTGTGTGTGTGTGTGTGTGTATGGAATAGCATCCTATGAACTGTCCCACAGATGTCAACTCCAGAAAGATACATTCTTCTGGAACTGGCTGGGGTTTGCCCACATGCTTCCTTACCGAGCTGACTGGCTGGCATGGCTTGGTGTATCCACCACTGTAGGCTCTGGCGATGGGCTCCGGGGCGGGGGAGGCGGACTCTCGGGCTCTTCCACCTCGTCCGGAGCCTCCTCTTTGATCTGGACGGGCGGCATCGTGCAGGATGTCACCACGGGGACGTTTCCGCTGCAGGCCGCCGACGTAGAGACGGCCGCCTGAGGCGGGGCTCCAGGCACGGAAGGTGGCGTGGAAGTGGACGGGCAGGAGGGAGGAGTGACGGGTGGTGGGACTCCGGGGACGAAGGGGTGCTGGGAGAAAGGGGGCTGGGGAGGTACCTGATGGAAACCAGAGGAAGGGTGGCTGGCGGAGGGAGGCAGGCTCTGGCTCTGCGTCAGGACCGGGGGCTGTGCCGGGGAAGGCTGCAGCGGCTGACTCTGAGGCATCAGCTGCAAGGGCGGAGGGTGCGCCGAGGGCGGGTGGTGAGTCGAGAGGGAGCTGAGCGGCTTCAGGGCTGGCGGTGGCGGCAGGTTGGAGTTCATGGAGAAGGGAGAAGGCCCCGAGAGATGCTTGTGGGATGGCGGCGTGGGGAGCGGAGGGATCGGGGTGGTGGGGGGAGGCTTGATGTGGGGCATGGACATGGAGGCGGGGGGGAGGGGCTGCTCCCGGGGCGGGGGCGGCTGCGGCAGCAAGGGAGAGGGCGCTTGCAGGGCGGGCTGAGCGGGAGGGACCTGAAGGGCCGCGTGCGGGTGAGGGACGGCCTGCGACTGCAGGGGCACCTGAGACTGAGAGGACGCCGACGCTGCCGCCGACTGCGGCGCGAGCGGGAAAGGCTGAGCGGGGACCGGGTGGGGCAGCAGCGGTTGGCCCTGGAGGCTGTGAGGGAAGGCCTGGATCTGGCCGTGCAGGGGAGGCTGTGGGTGGGGCTGCGGGAGGGCGGGAGCCTGGGCTTGGCTCGGGGGAGCGGTCAACGGCTGCAGGGGCGGGTGAGGTGAAGGCAGCCGCTGGGGGTGCAGGGAAGGGGCTTGCTGGATGTGAGAATGAGGGGGCACCGGAGCCTGCGGCTGGCTGGGCGGCTGCGAGGCGGACGCAGGGAGATGGGGGGGCACCGAAGAGGGGGCACTCGAGGCGGCCGGCAGCGGCAGAGGCAGCTGCGCCGGCACAGGGAGGGAGGGAGGCGGGGCGGGGCCATTGGGGACCTGCAGCACTTGCTGCTGAGCCGACGAATCCGAGTCACTCTCATTGTCCTGGGGGCTGGGGATGCTGGGCGAGGTGCTCCGGTTGTCCTGGTCTATATCTTTCGGGTCACTGCTGCCTTCGTCGTTCACGCTGCGGCTGTCGGAGCTTTCCCCTTCCCCTTCGCCCTCCGATGGGGAATTGGGCCTGCTGATCTCCTGTGGGGAAGGGAGGATGGAGGACATCTCGTGAAAAGGGACGAGACATCTAGCTGCTTCCCGAGCAGCTGATCCCATGCAATTTGCCAGCGCAGGCATGAGGCCGAAAACCCAGATCCTGCTTAGTACAGGGTACAATCCAGCAGGGAGTTCTCCTGTGCAAGCCCTGCTGAAATGGAGCGGCACAACAGCATGCAAGTTTCAACCAGGCTCAGTGAAGGAAACCTCTGAATAGCCCTGGGGGTCATATAGCTGCCCGATATAGCCCGCCTCATCTTGCCAGCAGTCACAGCCACCTCGAAAGCGGCAATGAGCCCAAGGACTGCTCAGCTGCACCGGAGGCAGCTGTCTGTCTGTCTTTGGATGCTGAAGGATAATCCAACAGTGCTGGCCGTTGGAGATCGGTTTGGACAGGGAATCTTTATGTAGACAGCCTCACGATCAGGGGCAGGTTTGGGGCGAGAGAGCCTAAGAAGAGCCCTGCTACATTAGACCAAAGGCCTATCTACAACATCCTGTTTCCCACAGTGGCCAACAGGATGTCTCTGGGAAGCCCACAAGCAAAGCAGGAAGGCAAGAACCCTCTTCCGCAGTTGCTTCCCTCGAAGAGAGAAGGCTGATCCCACAACAAGATAGTTTCTTGGCTTTGCCCCAACTGCCTGCTCTATCAGCTGGCTGTGCCTGCAAAACAGAGGCCCATGACTCTCTCTAACCCCGCCTTCCCCAAAGAGGTACCCTCCAGACATTTTGGACTTTGACCCCCATCAGCCCCAGCTAGCATGGCCAATGCTCAGGAATGCTGGGAGATGTAGTCCAAAGCATCTGGAAGGCACCACGTTGGGGAAGGCTGCTGTAGCGGGACCTACCTGTGTTTTGGTTTTTTTGGCGTTGATCCTGTCAGGCTCCTCGGTGTCAGAAGCCACCTTTTCTCGCTGTCTCTTGGAACTCTTGAGAGGAGATGATGTCTCTTCTTTTATCTTCTGCCACAGATGGAAAGGAACAACATTATTAGGGGGAAGCAACATGAAAACAAACAAGAGTTCTTGTATCTCTGCCTGGTAAAGGCTTCATATTGATACTAACAGTACAGCTTATATTCCTAAAGAAGCAAGGGGAGGAAAAGAGAACTGCAGAGACGTTGACTCATGTGAACTGTATCCTGAGGAATCCCCCCCCCCCTGGGGGGGTCCTTCAAAGTACATCAGGGGTTCCGCCATGAGATCAATCTTGGCAGACAAGTTTCCCTCAAAGACAGCTTGCCCGCCACAGCTGATCTTTCTTTGCAACACACAGTTGTAGGGTAGTGCTGGGTGCATTTTGGGGCGACTGTGAGGCCCGACACACCTGCCATGTGATTTGAGCATGGACCTTAGACACCCCCCCCCCCAACAACAACATGCAGGATTCCTGTGACAGAACAGCGAGGATTCCTTGGCAAGGAAGCAAATGTGCAAAGGGTTCCCTGAATGTAGGACGTTTTTAAAAAATCCCAGAACTCAAGTTCTGGGGGATTCAGTGTTAAGATTCTTAGGGGAAAGTCCTAGCTCAGATGTTGATGCCTCCACTCTAGTCAAGTCACACCCAGTCTTGGCCTTAACTTGCCACTTCGGACCAAGAGCATCCATCCGAACAGCCAGAACTTACTTTGGTGGACTTCTTCACCGAATCGGCCTTGCTATCATTGCTTGAAGTGCTGGCGGCACTGGGAGAGTTGCGGCCACTGGATCGGATATCTTCGTTGGTGGGGGAGGCTCTACCATCGGGGCTGGTTGGCTGTTTTTTACGACCACTACGTAGTGTAGACATCTGCTGGTTTAAAGAGAAATACAGAAAGCATGACAAAGGCTGCTTTCTGTTTGACTTTTGGTCAGGGGCTTTCTAAGAGTGCATGTGATATTGACCAACTTTACAGCAAGGACATTTCAGGGCTGGATCCAAATTAAAGTTAGACAACCTTTAGTCTCATTTGAGTCAACAGGACAAGCTGGTCATGAATGATGAAGCATGACTGAATTAGTCTGGATCCACAAAGTCGCCTTCTTCCTGTTCCCCCATACGCCAAGCCTAAGCATCACCCATGACAGGGGTGGGCAACTTGTGGCCTCTAGATAAGAACATAAAACCACCCATGTTGGGTCAGACCAAGGGTCCATCTAGTCCAGCATCCTGTTCACACAGTGGCCAATCAGCTGCCCACAGGACCCCAGCAGCAGGACATGAGTGCAACAGCACCCTTCTGCCCATGTTCCCCAGCAACTGGAGCACATAGGCACACTGCCTCTGACACTGAAGGAATCATATAGCCAATCAGGACAAGTAGGCATTGATAGCCTTCTCCTCCATGAATGTGTCCAATGTTTTGGCCTACAGTTTCCAGCAGTCCTAGCCAGCAGAGTCAATGGTGAGGGCTGATGGGGGAGTTATAGGTCCAAGTTGCCTGCCTGTGATCCACAGGAAACTGCCACAAAGTCTCCCTAAAACACTTCTTTTTGAGATCCCAGAGGACCAAAAGGATTCCAATACTTGCTAAAGTGCATGGGTCACCGGAGGTCACCCCGGAGAAGGAAAAGATACAACAGGGACATGTGACTGTTTTTGAAGCTGCATACCACAAAAGCAGAGTGGTGGCACCATCGTGTGAATTGTATTATGTTCACCGCAACCACGGGGTAAACACTGGTTATTTCTTTTTAACAGAGGGTGGGGAACTTCTTTCTTTTTTAAAAAAAATATTTTATTTAACTTTATTTCAAACATTATATAAAGCAAATTTAAAAACAACAACACATACATATAACTCCGAAGGTGCACCCATCACCACGGGACCAAGAAGTAATTTCTATCATCATAATCCATTATTATTCAGTATTCCGAAAAATACATAGTCTCTTGACGTGGCTTACTCCCCTTTCCCTTTACTAAAACATAATCTAGGAGTGGTCCCCATATATCCTTGAAATTATTTTTCTTTAATTGTCCCTTTTTACATTTGATATTACATGTTAATTTATCATTTAGAGCAGTGTTCTCCAACCTTGGTTCCCCAGATGTTCTTGGCCTACAACTCCCAGCATGCCCCAGCCAGCATAGGCCAAAAACATCTGGGGAACCAAGGTTGGAGAACACTGATTTAGAGCAATAGCCCACACCTCCTTGTACCAGTCTATAATTGGGGGAACGTCTTTCTGCTCAAGGGCTGAATTCAATTATGGAGAAGTTCTCTGGGGCCACATTCCAATGGTAGGTGGGGCTGGTCAAAGGCAAAAGGGGTGGGGCCAACCCCCCCCCCCCCAAATACCAACACATTGAAGCTATTCCTGCCAGTAACTTGGGCCTTAGGGAGAGGCATCTCAACCATTTAGAATGCTGAGAAAGCCACACAAAAGCCGGAAGCCACCAAACCACCAGCGGTGGCGGGAAAGGGGGCGTGGCCAGATCGGGAACCCCAGAGGGCTGACTAGGATCCCAGGAGGGCTGGATTTAGTCCTCAGATCTGAGGTTCTCCACCTCTGCTTTATAAACCAATTAAAGTAATGTATTACGACTCTCCTTATCTTTCCTAAAAGCAGCAGACCCAGCTTGGGAGCCCATCAGCCGCTCTAAACACAGAACAAAGTCCTTCTGTTGTTCGTTCTGAATTATCTGCTCCTGACAGAAAACAGGCAGTTCAAAAAGCAAGTCAAACGATGCTGTCTTGCTCTGTGTTCTTCACAACACTTGAATGCAGCCACAGGAAGGACTCTCTCCTTGCTTTTCATGTTTTAATAGCTTGCCCATGTTTTTCAGCCTCTCTCTGAGCTTGATCAGTTCAAGCCAACCACTGCTGCAACACATATTAAAGATTTATTTTGTTTCATCAGAAGCAATAGAACGAACGTGTTTTTAAAAAACAACACCGAAATAATTCAAGAGAATGTGAGAGTGTGGAAGAGCAGAATGAGAAAGGAAGAAAGCATCTGGAGGGAAACCCAGGGCTCTTCCTAAAACAGTGTATGGCTTCACCATATTCCTGCTGTACTAGAAAGACTATGCAGCAACAATTAACACCGTTTCATCTGCTCCCTTTCTAATTTACCAGCTGCTTGGATAGCTAGATATCATAAAAATGATGAAACTGGATCGAGGAGCTGACAGTGCAAACCTGACAAGGTGTTTGGCGGACATCTTAATGCGACAGGAAAGTGGCTCGGTTGGCAGAGGAGGAAGAAGCTCAGCGGCTGACAATCCCAACTAACTGGTGCTAATGAGAAGGCGTGCCTAATATTTACTCCAACTTCCACTCCTACCAATGGTGCAAGGAAACACAGCCTGTCCTGTTTTGCTGGGAGGGGAAGGACTGTGAATATACACAGATACTCTAAATGTTTCCAGGGGAACGAGCAAACCATGCTGTAAATTTGGCAGCTTCTCTAAAACGATGTATGGATGCCTGGATGCCATAGAGACATTAGTAGCTCAGTAGCCAATTTGCATGCAGAAGATCCCAGGTTCAATCCCTGGCATCTCCAGTTAAAAGGAACTAAGAAAACAGGTTTGCACCAGAAATTTGGAAGAACTGCTGCTAGTCAGAGGAGTAAGAGAACACTGGGGGTTAGATGGAGCAAAGGTTGGACTCCACAAAAGGCAGGTTTTTAAAGGTGATTTATATTTTTGCATCCCTTGCCCCTTGTGACAGGTCATGGGGTGGGCAGCTTTGGGCACTGGGGGCCAATTCCACCCCCCCCCAGCCTGCCACAGGCCATATACCCCTCACTGCAGTGCCACCAAAAATAAGGGGGGAGTCACCTTCTACCTTCCAATCATCTGCTCCCATCAGTGGTTCATGCCTTGGTCTCCTCTCGCCTAGACTACTGTAATGCACTCTACGTGGGGTTACCCTGGAAGACGGTTCGGAAGTTGCAGCTGGTACAGAATGCAGCAGCTCGCCTGGTTAAAGGCTGCTGCCAGCGTGATCACATCACTCCAGTGCTCAAAGAGTTGCACTGGCTACCAGTTATTTGCTGAGCCCAATTCAAGGTGTTGGCGTTGACCTTTAAAACCCTGTACGGCTCCGGTCCAGTTTATCTCAAGGAGTGCCTCCAGCAACATCAAGTAGGCTGCTCAACAAGATCTGCCATGGACAGCCTTCTCCCTGTCCCATCAGCCAGAGAAACCAGGCTGGTGGGGACTAGGAGGAGGGCCTTTTCTGTGGCAGCCCCCAATTTATGGAACTCTCTCCCCAGTGACCTCTGCCATGCCCCTTCCTTGATTAGCTTCCATTGGGGATTAAAAATGTGGCTTTTCAGGCGGGAATATGGGGTGGGTTAGGATTTTTAAGCTTTGTACTGTTTTTAATTGTGTTTTATACTGTGTGTGTGTGTGTGTGTTCCCCCCCCCCCCATGTATTTTATTGGACTGTACATCGCTCAGAGCAGCCAGATGTCTGGCCAGATGGGCGATTCATAAATATAATAAATAAATAAATAAATAAATAATGTATTTTATTGCATTTATGTATTTTATTCTGTGTACATCGCCCAGGGTGGCCGGTTGCTGGCCAGATGGGCGATAAATAAATATTAATAATAAATAAATAAATAAAGGCTCCAAAGGGACAAATTTAGCTTATTTTAAAGCTAATTGTCTATTCAAAGCCTCATTTTAAAAACTTCCTAAAAATTATTTCTGGTTAAAAAAGGAAATCAGCATGGCAGGGGGCAACTGGGTGGGGGCGGGCGGCATGTTGCCCACCCCTGTAATAGGTGGATGGGCTGTAACAGCAAACCAATGACAACTGGACCGCCTGGAGGGGTTGGGCTTGGGAGGCACTGTATTGCAGTGGTTCCAGTCCTTCCTCTCTGGAAGGTACCAGAGGGTAGTTCTCGGGGAGGAGGCTTCGGACCCTCGGCTGCTCACTTGTGGAGTGCCGCAGGGTTCCATCCTCTCCCCGATGTTGTTCAACATCTACCTAAAGCCCCTGGGAGCTATCATCAGGAGGTTTGGGGTGCAGTGTCATCAGTATGCAGATGACACGCAGCTCTACCTCTCTTTTAAGTCCTCACCGAGGTTGGCCGTTGAGACCCTGTCCAAGTGCCTGGAGTCAGTGGGTGGCTGGATGGGAAGGAATATGCTGAAGCTGAACCCCGACAAGACCAAGGTACTTCTGTTGGGGGACAAGGGGAGGTTAGGGGATGTTGACCTGGTGCTGAATGGGGTACATCTCCCCCTGAAGGACCAGGTCCGCAGCTTGGGGGTCATTCTAGACTCCCAGCTGTCCATGGAGGCTCAGGTGGCAGCTGTGAGCCGGGCGGCGCTGTATCAACTCCATCTGATACGGCAGCTGCGCCCCTACCTTCCTAATCATCTGCTCCCTTCAGTGGTTCATGCCTTGGTCTCCTCTCGCCTAGACTACTGTAATGCGCTCTACGTGGGGTTACCCTTGAAGACGGTTCGGAAGCTACAGCTGGTACAGAACGCGGCGGGTCGCCTGGTTAAAGGCAGCCGCCGGCGGGATCACATCACGCCAGTGCTCAAGGAGCTACACTGGCTACCAGTTGCTTGCCGAGCTGAATTCAAGGTGTTGGCTTTGACCTTTAAAACCCTATACGGCTCCGGTCCAGTCTATCTCAAGGAGCGTCTCCAGCAACACCAAGTGGGCCGCTCAACAAGATCTGCCACAGACGGCCTTCTCCTTGTCCCTTCAGCCAGAGCAGCTAGACTGGTCGGGACGAGGAAGAGGGCCTTCTCTGTGGCAGCCCCCGTACTATGGAACTCTCTCCCGAGTGACCTCCGCCATGCCCCCTCTCTGCTGAGCTTCCGCCGCTCATTAAAAACTTGGTTATTCAGGCGGGAATATGGGGTGGGCTAAGATTTTAAAATTTTATACTGTTTTAATGTATTTTAATGGAGAAAAATGTTTTAATGTGTTTTATTCTGTTTTATTTTCTGTACATTGCCCAGGGTGGCCGGTTTGCCAGCCAGATGGGCGATAAATAAATGCAAATAATAATAAATAATAATAATAACTAGCATTGGGGAGATAGCCTCTTGGTAACAGAGTGCCTCTTTACCATGTGCTATTTTGACCTCCTATATGACCATCAGAGAGAAAGAGAGAGATGTCTATGTAGGGGAAATACCTGGTATTTTGAGCCAGGATTTATCAAAGCCCAGTACTGGAAGTTGTTTTCAACTGCTGGGGCTCAGCCTAGCAATATGTGAAGTATACATGGAAAGTACCTCTGATCAACTGCGGAGTGCACCACTCTTCCTCAGATCGTGTGAGCCTAATACCCAAAACAATTTTTAGCCAAACAGAGGACATCCGTCGTGTCTGATGACCTGCCAGGCCTATCACTACTGGCTTTTGCAGTCTGAGACAAGCAACAAGAACAGAACCACGGAGCCTCTGGTGGGCCCACTAATAAGGCTGCTTGGTTGCACCCTGAGTGCAAAGTCACAAATGCTGGGGCCTGATCTTACTAATCAATGGAACTGTGGCAAATGTTCTTGAGGGAACATTTTCAGTGTGGAATGGGTTTTTGGTAGTGGTGGGGGAGCCCAAAAGATCCCTGGAACACCTCCAAAGCTTATATTTTCCATGCCTACTTGTTGCCCCTCACAGAGATGAATTCAGCACCTTTATTTGTTTTCCCCCCGTTGATGGGATGCTTCTTCCTCACAACATAATCCCAGCCAACTGAGGATGACATTGTGAAGGTAACTGTCGCTACCAGGCCAGGTTTAAGGTTCTGGTACTAGTGTACAAAGCCCAAAAAAATTTGGGACCAGGATACCCAAAAGAGCACCTTCTCCCTTACCAACCAGCCTCGTCATTGAGGTCCTTGGAAGACATTCTCCTGGCCTGGTGGTTCCACATGGACCTTTGGCCCGATCGGAGTTCACCCGGATAAGAGCCTTCAGTGTGAACTCCACTTCTATGGAACTCCTCGCCTCTGGAGGTCAGGCAGGCACCAACACTGTGTTATTTCGGTGCCTGCTGAAGACATCTTTGTTCCGGGAAGCCTTCCTTGCTGACTAGCCATGCTTTTAATGTTATCCTGTTTTTAATGCATCGTTTTTATTCTTTTATCTGTTTTATCTTTTTATTATCCACTGCTCTGGGGTCTGTTTAGATATGGAGCAGTATACAAATGTGGCAAAATAAATAAACAAATAAATAAATGACAGCACAATGCCACCTAGCCAATCAGATTTGGCCTTGTGATGACATCAGTGAGGGCAAACAAAGGCAATTCTGAGTGAGAACAATACTTCCCGTTTCACATTGCCTTCACTCTGGATGGGTGGGTGGGGGACGGCAGTTGTGCCTGGATGTGTCAAGAGAATGAGGAAGGGGCGTGCGGTTGCCCGCCGCCACCACAACCAAGAACGCTGCTGCTATCAGGCAAGATGGGTGTCTCCCTGCCTGTGATGGGCCACCTGCTGCATCCTTGCCCTCAAGTACTGGGCCTGAAAACTTCACTCTTGTTTGCGGGACATTCCTAAATTAGCTGGGTCTGCTGCTGCTAGGAAAAAAAGGATAATGTCATAACAAATGGTTTTAATTAGCCTATAACTTCAAAAGTGGCAACTCCCTGCCTAGGACTTTATAAAACTGGCCCAAACTGGACTTCCTGAAAGCATTATTTTGAGTTGACTGCTGTATCTGCATGCAGAAATGTAGCAGATGCAAATACAAAAGGGTATCCCTGCTTGAGAAAGAACGCAAATGTACATTCAATGTCCTGGGGGGCTTTGTGAACCAGTTGAATTCTGCCTAAAAAAAGAAAGTGTGTGTGTGTGTGTGTGTGTGTGTGTGTGTGTGTCTGTGGGGAGGTGAGATTGTAGGCATCTTACCGAGCCTCGACTCCGCCGTGTCCTCATGCTATGCTTCCCACTGAGTCCGTCATCTTCCTCTTTGACAGGCTTAAACATAAAGGGTGGTGGGTCCACCGGCTTCTCGATGGGCGGAAGCTCCCCGTACTTCTTGAAGTGGATGCGGCAGTCAGTACACAGCAAGATGTTCTCTCGCCCACCGTGGTGCCAGTCCTTGGAGGCTGTGGTCGGAAAGAGGGAGGTGGTGGGGAATTTTAGTATCAGGCACGCACTGAGACACATGAATTGTCTTACGCCGATGTGCTCAGTGCCGACTCCAGCTTTTTGAGGTCCCTTGGACAAGACACCCTCCATGGGCCCCCTCCCTCAGTGAGTCGGCCTTCTCACCGCCATGGTCACCTTGCTGCTGCTCCTCCTCCTCCTCCTCCTCCTCCTCCTCCTCCTCCTCCTCCTCACTGTTTCCACTTGCTTGCTTGACAGGCAGAGAGCAAGCAAGCAGCACCATCCCCTGCTCCCCCTTCTCACCACCAGAGCGAGAAGCGGGTGAATGTGCAGGTTCGAGTGATCGCCTGATGATGATGCATGTACTACAGTAATACCTTGGATTGCAAGTAACTTGGTTTGAGAGCGTCTTGCAAGACAAGCAAATTTTTAAATATTTATTTGTTTCTGACTTGATATACAAGCGACGTCTTGCAATACAAGTACTGTAGTACAGCTCAAATTAAAAATCTCTGTACACATTTTTTTGGGGGGGGATTTCGTTTTGATATAAGAGTGTTTTGGATTACAAGCACGTTTCTGGAACGAATTATGCTCTCAATCCAAGGCATGACTGCACTTGGTAAGGCAATACAGGGATAGCACTACTGACCTGCCTTACCACTAGAAAGCACGTGAAGCACTTTTGAACATTTAAAATAACAATATAAATGCTAACTATTATAATTATAATTATGATAATGAATGTTTGTAGACCAGCTGGTGACATCCCTGTCGTAGTCCACTTGTAGGCTGTTTCTCAGTCTTTCATAAAAGTAAAACCACCTGGGGATGCACAAGTAACCCAAAAGCCACAGCTGCAGTCTTCTTTTGCAGACCAGCTGGCAACCCTGATCCATCTCACTCCCTGAAATGTTTGTAAACTGCCTTAGTTGGCTTTAGAAAGGCAGTAAAGAAATGCAATCAATAAAATAATGAAGAATAAACAAAATAACTCCCAACTTTCTAGGATTGGCAGCTCAAGGGTGCAGCTTCTTGGACAAACTCATCTAAGAAGGACAAAATGATGCCAGGGACCTAAGAAAACATCCCTGTCCAGTTGAACCCTCAAGCTAAGTTAGGGACTATGGCAGAGGGGAAGAGCGCGATATATCTGATACATAAAGGTGCATACTGGTGGTGAAGCAGTGGCGACAGGCGTAGCCCTTCAGCTCCTGCTCGCTGTCTTCGCTGTCGAAATCATCTTCGCTGGCCGAACTCAAATCCACTAAGTGCACAGAGGTGGGGGGGAGAGAGAGAAGGAAGGGGAGAAGAGCAAGTTACTGAGTCAGGAAGTTTTTTCCTCCCTTCTTTTGCTTTTTTGCTGTGCCATCAGCAGCATCAACACATCTATTCATTAAAAAAGGAAAAGAAAAAAAAGTGTCTTTGTGGCACCTTAAGGACTAACAGATTTATTGTGGCAGAATTTTTAATGGACTAGAGCCTGCTTCATCAGATGCATGGAGGGCTAGTCTCGGTTGGCAGATATGCGCATACACACACATGGAAGGGAAGGAGGGAGGACACTGCAAACTTCTCTGGCCCCACTGTCTGCCATTTCCCTGCTCTATACCCATCTGTATCTGCAGACTTGAGGATATTACTTTGCACAGCTGAGGAAGCGGCTCCAATCCACAAAAGTTTCTGCCACAGCAAATCCATTAGGGTGTGTGTGTGTGTGTGTTTGCTGTAGCAGACAAACACAACTCCCTTTGTAACTAGACATCCATTCGAGCAGCTTGCCCTGCAATAACCGCTGGGTCCTGTAAACTTGGCCCAGGTCAGGACTGGGAAGAGCTCACTGGAGACAGAAAGCTCCTAGCTGAAACTTGCATCCCTCTGTTCAGGTCCGCATATTGTCCTTTCGGACTGGTGCAGGCAACATCTACCAGCCTTGGTAAAGACGCTCCTTAAAACACACACGCATACCACTCTGCACATTGTAAAATGATTCCAGAGATGTAAAGGTCGCCTTTGGGAAGGCAGAAAAAACTTCTGTACTCTGGAGTATGGGGATTTCGCCAGGGCTACATGTGTACATTCTGGGACTGTGCCACACAAGTGCAGAATTAAGCATCCTGGGAATGCCAGATGTTTAAAAGTTTCCAGCCTGTGCAGAAGGGCTTGAGTTTGAAGAGGGGACGGAGAGAATGGGAGGGAAGAAAAGAAAGATGGCTATTAAGCAGGATTTTCAAAGATTGGGGCTGGAGCGAACTTTTTTGCTCCACCATAGGACAGATGAAAACAGCATAAAATCACACACACACACACACACTATATGCAAAGCTGCCTAATCTGCATAACCAATACAGGTTTGCCTTGGGGCAGAATGTGGGTTGGTGGCGCAGAACCTTGAAGGTTTTAGTGCAGAAGCTACACAGCCCTGACTTTTGAGCACACCCAAAGGGTTTCCCCAGGAATTGTCCCAGGAAGAGCGCGCCACACCTTTCTTCACAGCAATACCCCACAAGCTGCCCTATTCCCACAGTTACCCATCTGCCCCATGTATGACTAAAGGGGGATGAGTTCAAGCAAAGCCTCCTGCAAGCATGACCTCCGCTGGATCACCAAAATAGGCACCCTTCTGCCTCAAACTCGATGACGTTTGCAGTGTAAACTCCATTCACCAAAGCACAGGTTTTACCCGTGCCCTGCACGGTGTATACATCGGTGCAGAATGCTGCTGCCTAGGTGGTAGCAAGGGCTGGTTCTAGGGAGCATATGAATCTGATATTTTTCCAGCTACCCTGGCTCCCAATTTGTTTCCAGGCCAAACTGAAAATGCTGGTAATAATATTAAAGACCTGCACAGCTTGGGCCTAAGGAAACCTAAAGGACCACTTGCTCCCATATGAAGTGGCCCACCTAAACATTGCAGAGGGGGTGTGCAGGACAGGGCCTTCTCTGCAGCAGCCCCTAGGCTCTGGAACACCCTCCCTCGAGAGGTGCATTTGGCTCCCTCCCTCCGTTATGGTATATGGTGAAGCTTTTTATAACGGATGAGGCTGTGCTTTTAGTCCCTCCTTTATAACTTTGCTGTTTGGACTTTGCATTTTGTTGTTTATTGTTTGTTGTTTATTTCAGTTATTTTAACTTCTATCTTATTTTATCATTTTAATTTGTTTTTAAATCTTAGATGCAACACTTTGGGGGCTTTTGGCTGAAAAGTGGTATTAAAAAAAAATAACTAAGTATACTGTGCTTGAGCCAGGAACAGCTGAATTCTGTGCCCTGCAAACATAACGTACTTTTGCATCGTATGTTCCGATTTTGACAGTTGTGAGGTGAGACAAAGAGTTAAACATGGTGCTGGTGCCCCCCACCCCCCACCCCAACCACTGGAAACCTTATCCAGTCACCCCCACTATCCTCCGGGATTTTAGCAGGCACTGGCCACTTACATCCAACTTACCTCTGCAGCCATAAGGGCTAGAAACTTCATTTAAAAAAAAATAATAATGAAGAAAGCAGAGATTCACACGAAGCTGAATTCTGCACCCAGTGCCAGATTCTGTGTCTTTTTGGTGCTCTTGCAGAATCGTGGTACGCATGCACAGAGCTCAATGTCTACCAAAGATAGAAGTAGAAGCAATGCATTCGCATGACCGTGCCACATGGCTTGCAGTTGATTACACCGGGTTGTGCACAAGGGGCCGTCGTGCCATGTAAGATTGGGGTGACTGCAATATTCCCATGCAAATAGGAGCAAATGTAATAGCCTCGATAGCCAAAGCGAAGTTTCCATAATTTCCACAGTGGCTTTTTGCCTGGGCTCCCTCCCGCACGGCACAAAACCAATTGCTCACTGATCCCAGACACCTGCCATCCGCAGGGATAATGAATCAAGAGCGTGAGCGCTGCCGAGGGCTCGAACTCCATTTTCCTGGCTGCGTTCGGTCAGAGGCGGAGAGCCATTACCTTCTGTTTTAGCCCCATGCATCTAAACACAGATAAATGTGCTGCTTTTAGCCTCCTACTTACAGAATTCGCTGGAGGGGGGCCGGGAGGGAGTGTTAACTGGAGTGGAAGCTGTTCGTGTTTTGATTCTCCGAAACACAGCCTGTCTCCGATGCCTGCGGTGAGCCCGGGAACTTGCAGCTTCGGGGGTTTTCTTCCAGTAGTAATAAAAGGTGATCAGTTCTCCCTGCAAAAAAACCCAGGAGTGCACAATGTTATCAAAGCTGCACGTGGAGCTCTCTCGCATTATCTGTCTCGTGAAACCGTGCATTCAATAAATATTGAAGGCTGCATTATCGCATCACATTTCATGTGAAAATTCCCCTGGATATCAGAGGGAGGGGGAGACAGATCAGGATGGAGGTCCGAAGTTGGTGGGTGAGGAATTAGTAACAGCAATTAAAGGGAACCTCCACACACAGGGGGCAATCTTCATCGTGATACTAGACACTGCGGGCAAAGAGGGGCTGGCCATTATCCCCAGGCTCTGTTTGCGGCCTTCCCAGAAGCACCTGGACATCTACTTCTGGAAACAGAATGCTGGCAAGGTGCAGAGGTTGAAGGTTTAGAATTAGGGGAGGGGAAAAGAGTACACAGGAACATAGCAAGCTGGCTTACCCCAGGTTAGATTATTCTTCCATCTAGCCCTGCAATGCCAATTCTGACTGGCAGCTGCTCCCCAAGAGTATGAGGTTCTATCACCTCCTACCTGATCTGTTTTTACCTGGACATGCTGGGGACTGAACTGGAGACCTCCTGCATTCAAAGCAGGCGCCTCACCTCTGAGCTATGGGCCCTCCCACACAGGCAAATAGGTGAGTCTGGGGTGAAACGGTGGTTCTACTGAAGAGGCAGCTGTCAAGGGGGGCAGACTGCCACAATAAGTCCTTCTCAGCATGGGGGAAAGACAGTAGGTTGCATGCGGGAGAACCACTTTGCCAAAGAAGATTTAGAAGTAGTTCAAGGCCGCTTCCGGCACAAAAATGAACCAGAGGGGCCTGTTAAAGAGCACAAGGCAGGTCCAAAAGAGGACTCATCTAAGCTAGGTTTACAAGATGAACTTGAAACAGGTCTGGACAAAGTGTCATTGTGTGCCAGAGGACACAGAAGCAGCCCTAATGTAATTATTTTATTCTGTATAAGCTGCCTTAGAGATCCTTCTGGACTGAAAGGCGAGGGGGGGGGGGAGATATAAAACCAACAAATCTTCCAAGGAAGGCTTTGCAGAACAATTCTTTTGTGGCTGCCCCATCCTCCAGAAGAAATTCCAATATTCTTCTCTCTCCCTCCCAGGTCCCTCCCAGTAAAGACTTCTTAAAACCCAAACTAAAAGTTAACAGGATACAAAAAATTCCTTGTGTCTGGGGTGATAAGCAGCAGACTAAGTTCATGGTGTAGACTTGCACCCAATGCTATTATACAGTGCAGCTGTGCTTTTTAAACGGGTACTTAGATTTTACTGTTTGGTATTGGAGGGGATTACCAAAAGGGGGGAAAGCTGGTTTTATTCTATACATGGTATTTTTTTTAAAAAGAAAGGCATCATAGGACTGCACCTGTGATTAGAACGTATTAAAGACAAGGGCTCTAGCCACAATGCTGAAGCCGTATTAAAGCAATCTATTTTTAAAATATATATATATACAGTAATACCTTGGATTGCAAGTAACTTGGTTTGAGAGCGTTTTGCAAGACAAGCAAATGTTAAAATATTTATTTAAATTTTTTTTACTTGATATACAAGCGACGTCTTGCAATACAAGTACCGTAGTACAGCTTAAATTAAAAATCTCTGTACAAATTTTTTTGGGGGGATTTCGTTTTGATATAAGAGTGCTTTGGATTACAAGCACGCTTCCGGAACGGATTATGCTCTCAATCCAAGGCATGACTGTATATCTTAATATATACAGCAACGGTAAGATAATTAGGCAGTAAAAGCGCATGCCAAGGGAAGTCTGTGATAATTCCACAATGTAATGAAACTGGCTTACATTCAAAAACTGGAGCAGACAATATTCAAACTAGCAGGTGTAATGTCGAGCTAAAGCGCAGCATATGTGGTTTTAATCTCCTTTCCTTTTGCTTTGAAACCCCATCATTTCTGAGTGCTGCCTCTTTCAAGCTGCAAGAGAATTGGAGGTGCTTCTAACCAGCCTCTTGAAAGCCAACGTCAGAACAAACATGCTTCTATTGCCCACAAGAGAGAGGAGGGGTGGTCCCTCTTTGAACCCACGTCTGATCTAATAAGCCCTGTAAGCCTCAACTCTCATGCGTGTGTGTGTGTGTGTGTGTGTGTGTGTGACAGTTTGCAGCTTTCACGTAGGTGAAATGCCCAGCTCAAGATGGAACAGCAGCATCACCACTCCTGCTACATGAAAAAGCAACCCACTTATAAGAGTTAGCCAATACCACTACAAGCATTTCAAAGAGGACAAATGTGAAACGAATAACTTGTGGATGAGCGACAGGGAAAACTATGATTTTGGCAGAATTCTGTCTTGCTCTGTGTGCAGATGTAAAAACCTTACTACAGTGCGACATCACCATGACCAAAGGGAATATATTTGTGAGTGTGAGCACACGTGTATGTGTGTGTGGGGCTACTGTGGAATGGAAAATGTGCATAAACATACACGCATAGGTAAGGAGAATGTGCACAAAATGGCACCATGAACAGGGGATTCTATACATGGCCTTGTCAACACACAGTCTCATGATGATGATGGCACTCAACATTTGTATAGTGTTCAAGTATTCAAAGTGCTTCACATCCATTATCTAGCTGTAATCCTTACAACAGTCCTGTAAGGCAGGGGTGCAAAGCATCAGGCCCGGGGGCAAAATTCAGTGCCTCAGAAGGCCCCGCCCTTTCCCCCAACCACCAATCATTTGGTGGTTTCCCTGCACTTGTGCAGTTCTAAATGGTTGAAATGCCTCTCCTAAGGCTTTTTAAAAAATTACATTTATATCCCAAGGCGGCTTACATGGCCTTCCTCCTCTTCATTTTATCCTCACAACAACCCTGTGAGGTAGGTTAGACGGAGAGTCATTGACTGGCCCAAAGTCACTCAGTGAGCTTCATGGCCAAGTGGAGACTAGAACCTGGATCTGCAACACTTTGCCCACTACACCTCATTTGCAGTAAAAGCTTTAAGCTAAAATATGTTGGTACTTGTTGCACATTTGGCCCTGCCCCTTTTGCCTCAGGCCCTGCCCACCACTGGAATGCAGGCCCCGAGAGATCTTTGCCAAAATGGAATTCGGCCCTTGGCCTGAGAGAGATTCAACACCCCTGCTGCAAAGTAAACTATCTCCCATATTGCAGATGGGTGGACTGAGGCTGAGAGCGAGTGGCTTAGCGAGGACCACCTAGTGAGCTCAGGGCAGAGGCGAGATTTGAACCGGGGAGCTCCTGATTGGCAGTTCAGTCCCTTACCCACTTTGCCACGGCAGTCCAGTGCAAATGGACAATGTCAACTGGGAATTGTGTACATCTGCTGATCAACATACATATTGCCTATGTATGTTGCCCGGGCAATGTATGAAACTGATGCAGAGACTATGGACATTTACTGGTCAAGGTATGAAATGTGCCTGAATAATTCAAATTCTTTGACATCTGCTAGTGATTATCCACACTGACCGGCCAATGTACAACCCTCACCCCCCCGCTCAACGTTGTCAATTCAGGCATATTGTCCATGCCTTCATGCACAATTATTCATGTTTATACACAGTCATCAGTCAACTCAGATTAACCCCAACACACACACTCGATTCTCTCTCCCCCCACTCCCCCGCCCCGTATCAAGGACACTAGAATGAAAAATTGCTCACCCAGCATACGAAGTGGCACCCCTTTGCACATATCGCAATTATCTACAAGTGCTCTTTATACCACCTACCTCTTACACGAGACAAAATGACCTTATGTCAGACCGTGATTAGAGCAGCAGATCACTGCACTTTGTTAAGTGCTCCTGATTCAGTTGAGTTAAATCCGCTCACCTCTCACTCTCCTCCCATCCCAGGATTAATTATATCAACTGCATTTGATGCCAATTCTGAACCGATGAAGCCCCCTTATAGTGTTGGTCCATTCTAGACCAGTATGGTCTATTCCAAGTGGCTGTGGTTCTCTGAGGCGGAAGGGGCCCTACCCCAGCCCTCCGACCTGACATCTTTTTTTTGGTTTGTTTTAAAGCAGGAACGCTGGGGACTGAATCTACACTACGCAAGGAAACATTTAGAAACTGGAAGAAGAGTTTTGAGATTTTTATGTAGCTATACAGAAGTGAAAACTAAAATGACCAGGGGGCTGGAGCAACTCCCGTGTGGAAAGGTTACAACGTTTGGAGCTTTCTAGCTTAGAAAAAAGGCAAGGAAGGGGAGACATGACAAGAGGTGTAGGAAATTCTCTATGGTGTGGAGAAAGTGGATAGGGAGAAGCTTTTCTCCCTCTCTCATAATACGAGAGCTGGGGACACAGGACAGATAAAACGAAATACTCCTTCACACAGACTAATTATGGAATTCGCTACAAGATGAGTGATGGCCACCAACTTGGATGGCTTTAAAGGGGCATTAGATGAATTAATGGAGGAGAAGGCTATCGATGGCCACTCGTCCTGATGGCTATATGCTACCTCCGGGATCAGAGGCGGTGTGGTATGCCTGTGCGCACCAGTGGGAAGATGCGAATGCGCTCATGTCCTCCGTCTAGGCTCCCCATAGGCCTCGTCCTGGTGCCACTGTGGGGATAGAATGCTGGGCTCAATGCACCTTTGGACTGACCCACCAAAGCTCGTCTTATGTACTTATGAAAAGAAATCTGACCAATGCCTTAGCAGACCTGCTGCTGAGAGAGAGAGAGAGATCAAAGGTTGCTGCAAGAAGAGAACCGAGTGAGAACAGTGCTCACCTCACCCTTTATTGCACAGAATTTTCCAAAGCTGGCTCTGCACAGATCCTGTCAGTATGACTGCAGGGGCAGAGAACCATTGCTTCATTCAACATCCCTGGAGCCAGAATTCAAGACCGCAACCACTACCTAGAGCACTCTCCAAATTAACCTTCCCTTCGCAATTCATTTCCTGCCCCTCTGAGACAAATCTTATTGCAGATTGATCCTGGGGGCTCGGAGCAAGTAATGCGAACCAACATGAAGCCAGCAGAATGAAATTGCTCATGGATGACACAAAATTAGACACAGGTTTCTCCAAGCTATCTTAGCTGGAACCAGAAACGAACAGTCTCAATAAAGATGACTTCCCAAAATATTCAGCTTCAAATGTCACATTTTAGTTGTACCCGTAAAGAAACTGATTCCAGAAAGGTGAGCGCAAGCTGTTCTCACTTAAAAAGAGAGAGAAAGATACATGCAAAACAATGGAATGTTAATTAGCTTGGGCTGGTTTGATCACTTGTTGACTGCAGCATCAAGGGAAGACTGCAATACATGAACCAACTTTCACAAGCACCACAATTAGAATGTTTGAAATCATTGTTGTTATTTCTTGCATCTAACAGTGAATGTGGTGGTCCTGTGCCTACCAACACAGCAGAAAACTGGGCCACCCGCAGACAAGATAAGGAGTTTTTAAACAGCAGAACGAATCCTGGGGATGCAGAAAAATATTCACCTAGAAATGTAATCCACCTGCCCCATCAGAGCTCAGCAGTTTCATGCTATTGTGTTATCAGGTGGAGATTTCCCAACTACTTACCCTTACTGGATTCCAATTTGCACTGGCCAGTATCAACTCAAAACACAGTATTTTCAAAGGAGTCCATTCACACATGCAGCTATGTGTCAAATGTTAAGTAATCAAGTGATAAGTAAATCCACGCATGTGTGAACAAGCCCTCCATCATCATTAGAAGATGAAATTACAAACACAGTCCCCTGAATTAAGATTAGGATGAATCTCTGAAAATGCCAATATCTGCTCCTTTGAAACCCATACGTTTCATCTGAACAAGGAGTGCCTGAGTAGGGTGGGTAAGCGCACATCTGAAACCTCTGTGGTTTAGCCATGCATGCTCTTCGCATAAACCCATCCACAGACTGTAGTAGTGGGCCTCCCTCACCAATCAAAGGAATTAAACGCTGGAGTAAAAGCGAATCAGAGAGGATTAGGAAGAGCATATTGGCGACTGCCTGGGTGGCAGGAGCTTGAACACAAACAAAAGGACAAGTGAGAAAGCTTTGGTGGCTTGACAAACAGGGAGGCAAAACAGCTCCCAGTTTCACTGCAAGTCAGGTCAATTGAACTTTAATCAAACATGGATAGCGTGTGCACGCCACAGAAAGCCCATCCATCGCGCATAAATTCAGGGAACAAAACCAGCCGCAGAAATCAATAGCCACTGAAACATTAATACAGGCAATCATTGATCAAAAGGGCCCTTTACAAAGGACAGCTTTGCAAATTAGCCGGTGGGTTTTTTGTTTTTTTTTGCTCACGAGCCAACATGTGAGTAGGCACAGACAGCCCTGTGAAGGCCATTTTTGTGATCTCACCTCTTTCGCTCATAGAAGGATGCTGCATAGCCAGCATGGCTAAACATCTCTGCACTATAATTGCTGCTAGCGAGATAAACCAGGCTGATCTGACACCCGGGGAACAGGACCAAACAGGGACCAAAATTGCTGCCTTTGAACCTGCGTGTTCTAGGCAGCCATTTTAGCTCAGAGACACACTCCCAGCCAAGCCTGCTTGCATTTAGTCTATTTTTAAAAGTCTTTTTGTGGCAGTGTTCCCTAGCAAGAGATACATCAAAGTCACTTGCAGGAAAAGCATCAGCGCTGAGGGCAGAGAGAGAGAGCGAGTCTCTTGGTCTGGACCTATGGATCCTGAAATGAGGGAAAAGACAGATAAATGGTTACTGTGGTGACCAGGCCATGGGCAAGCTACAAGACAATGGACCAGTATGGAGAAGGTAGAAAGTTTGGATAGTTCCAATGGCTCTGTGCCCAGCATGTATCCTGATAAGGCCCTAGGATCACAGCAGGTACCCCAAGGCAAAGAGCAGCTGTTTCTAGAAAGGTGGTGTGATTACACCCCCCCCCCCCCCGCCGCCGCCGCCGCCGCCACCGAATCAGAGGAAACCAATTAGAAACTTCTCTCTCTTCTCTGGAACACAGGAGAGAAGGAAACTTTGCTTCTAGGTGTAATTATTTTTGTTTGCAATAATTGTACAATGGGTTAAGTTTTTCAGTGCTCAGTTTTCCACAGGCTCTTTACACAGCCCAGGTTAATCTCTGTTACTTCTTTTGGGAGATTTTACTCATCCCCAATCACAACTTTTCCTTGTGATTTTTACACATGAGCTAGATTCTTGGCTTGTGGACAGCTTTGAATAAATCTAGATCCCCTAAGCTCCTCCTTTTTTATTTCCTTTCCTTTTATTTCCTGGTGAGGCTAAGGCTTCACTACTTTATTTTTAAACATTTTCTTCAATTCCTATGTGGGTTAATTTTTTATTTGGATTCCACTGGATCCTACACCTTGGATCCTGGGCCTTCCACCTACATGAGCTTGTCTCCTCTGCTTGGAATAGATAGCTATAAGCCTTCCTCAATGTTTAGGTCAATTTTTATTATTTATTTATTTAATATTTATACCCCACCTTTTTTCCTGCAAGGAACCCAAGGTGGCTTACATAGTCCTCCTCTCCATTTTATCCTCACAACAACCCTGTGAGGTAGGTTAGGCTGAGAGGCAGTGACTGGCCCAAAGTCACCCAGTGAGTTTCATGGCCGAGCGGGGACTAGAACTGGATCTCCCGAGTCCCAGTCCAGCACTCTCACCACCACGCCACACTGGCTCTCACTGGCCAAGCTGCTATACAGCTGGGAACATATTAAGCTTTATCTAGGGGGCTGGTGGTGGAAGATGAGGGGAAAAGGTACGATTTATGAAGGCTAACCATAGCTAATTTTGCTTGTTATAAGCTTTGTATGTAAGAGACACTTCTATAGAAGTAAAAACCAAAGTAAAACCTAGCAGCAATGCAAAGGTTTAACATACAGTAACAGATTTCAAACAACAGAAACTGAAAGATTAACCACTGCAGTGCAATGCCTCTGACTCCCAACCCAGACAACCTATCCAGAAGGATACCATGGTCGATGGTATATCAAAAGCTGCTGAGAGGTCCAACAGAATCAACAGGGTCGCACTCCTCTCCTGGCAAAGGTCATCCAACAGGGCGACCAAGGCAATTTCCTTTCCAAAACCAGGCCTGAAGCCTGGCTGAAATGGATCTAGATAATCTGTTTCATTCAAGAGTGCCTGGCGTTGACCTCCAGGATAATATAGGATGCTCCGTGGCTATTCCTCAACAGAGACCAGCTATCATTTAACTAAGGAGATGCCTTCCAGATGTCTGAGCCTACAACTCCCACGATCCCCCACCATTTGCTAAGCTGGCTAGGGCTGATGGGAGTTGCAGTCCACAAACATCTGAAAAGCCACAAGTTGCCTACCCTGATTTAATATTAGGAACACAGGAAGTTGCCTTATACGGAGTCAGACTCAGTCCATGTAGCTCAGCATTGTCTTACAGTTGACTGGTAGCAGCTCTGTAGGTTTTCAGATAGGTGTCTTTCCCGGCCCTGCCTAGAGATGCCAGGGATTGAACCGGGGACCTTTTGCCTTTGCAAACAAAAGCTCTATCCCTAAGAACGGCCTTTCCTTATGGAGGTTCTGTTCTACAGCAGATGTACATTTATGCTTCATCCAGTCCTATTATTTACAAGATTGTGCAAGATTCATTTTCCCCGACTAAATTTGATATAAAATTTACTTTATTCCACCTCTCCAATTGCAAAATCATTAACATAATATTATAATCTTAAAAAGAGCAAAACAAAATGTTGCAATAAATTTGCTCGTCGTTGAGGTGCTGAAAGCTTCTTTCTTGTTTCTGCTCACCTCCGTTTCCTCTCTCATCCCTGTTTTACACTTTTCACCGAGTCTTAAGTTATTTGTCTGGAACAATTAAATGCTGGTTCAGGCAGTTTTAACTACTCCACCTCGACCAATTCGGCAGAAGTGTTGCCTGCCTTGCTTTCTTACCCTCCTTATCCTTATCAGTGGTTTTTCAAATGGAAAATAAACAGTACAAGCTGTGCCGGTGCCCTGGGTAAACACAGGATTAGTGTGTACTTGTGGGAGACTTCTACCTCCACCCAGCAAAGCCAGTCATACGAATGCATCAGCTTACCTTTCTCAAGTACCTCTTATGGCATCACAGAGCGAGCGAGCCCCTAATCATTGCTCTTTAATTTCCCTGGAGTACAGCTCTACAAAGATGAGGGGAGGGGAAAAGGCACACACACTCAGCTAGCAGCCATAATGAAACAAAACAAAACCCACCAACCACACCACAGATATAGTGACAGTGGCTGCATGATGCAAACGGCAATAAGCAAAATGGTTTTGCTAAAAATGACAAGGGAAGACCACTGGACTGACAGGAAGAGATTGGGTCTGGTTGGGAAGGATTCACTGAGGCAGGAAGAAAGCACCCAGGACACAAGCGCTCCCCATTCATTGCCAGGAGTAGCAGCTTCTCTCTGGGAAATATTCTGCAGACATCCCAAGTGAAAGGAGGAGTAGGTATTCTCTGTCCATCTCCCCATATTGGAACCGAAACCAATCACCTTTCACTGTAAATAAAGACTACCTTGATTAATACATGTTTAAGACTGAGGTTTGAGTGTGGCACGTCAGACAGAACTGCAGCGAGCAGTGTTGGCAACTCCCGACAACAACTAAATATTGTAATGGATATTAAGGAAACCTATTTTGCCAACCAGGTCCAGTTTTGCAATGACGTGGTCTTCTTAAAGAGCCAGCGTTGTTAGCTTGGCTGGCTCACCAAAAAACTGAAAGCTAACTTCCAAGCTAATGAACTGTCTGTTCAGTAATGCAGGTTTCATTAGCAAAGAACACCCAGATCCAGAAACGAAATCTCAGCTTTTGTTTGAGAGGAAAGAAAGAGAACGAAGCCGAACAGTACTTTCTGTCTCTCGGTCTGGCTGGTTAAAGGGCAACTCCAGGAACTTAATGAAAGTAGTGAATCAAGACTGATTCACATCCAAAGGGTTCTAGTTCCAATAGCGCTGGGGCGGAAAAACCTTTTTTGTCCTCAGGCTGAATTCCACTTAGGAGAAGCTCCCTTAGGCTGCATCCCAGTGGGCACAAGAGGAAAAGCCAAACATACAAAAAATACCAGCACACTGTAGCTTAAAGCTCCTGCCAACAGTAAAGCCTTAGGAGAGGCATTTCAACGGTTTAGAATGGGGGGGGGGACCTGCACAAAAGACGGGGAAACTACCACACGGTTGGGGGGGGGAGGCAGGGGACAAGCCCTCAGGGAAGGCTAGTTTTGGCCCATCGGGCCTGAGGTTCTGCATTCCTGCAATACTGTGACCCAGCGGCCAATTTAAAATCTGAACTTTGTCTCCACGCATGCTCTGAATCAGGTCTGCGTAACTCTTGACCACCAAGACTAGTGCGTGGAGTACGTGGCAAATTCCCTGCTTTGGAGACTTAAGGCAGGCAAATAGGCAAGAGACTTATTGAGTCCCTGCTGGGTTGCCACCCATCGGCTCTATTTGGACTGATGTGTCACAAGTTGCGCAGGCTTGCTCTGAATTAAGCAAGCCGGATTACGACATGACCCAACCGCAACAAAGAAGGAGATTTCCAAAGGGCAACCAACAATATAAACCAGGGGTGTGGAACCTCGGGCCCGGGGCCCAAAACTGGCCCTCTGGGGTTCTCCAGATGGCCATGCCCCTTCCCCTGGCCCTACTCCCTCCCCCCCCAACCCTCCCAATTGATTGGTGGTTTCCAGACATTGTGCATCTCCCCCCAACAGAGTGCGCAGCAGGGCTGATTAATATCCAATGTGGGTCTATGGGGAACTCTGCATGTCCCCAGTAATACCTTTACTGGAAGTATAAAAACAGACATTTTAAGAAAGAATTAGGATTTTCTGCAGTGTTACAAAAACACTTGATTAAAAATCCTTCAACTGACTTAACTACTTCCTAGGGCATTTCTTCTAAATGTCAGAGACTAAGAGCACATTAAACATATATGTGGGATTCTTAAAAGTTATAGCTCTCTTCAAGTATTCTCTTCCCCCCACCCGCAGCCCTTAGGACATGAGGACAGTTCAGGTTTTTAAACATTTAACTCCATTTCTGCCGCAAACCCCAAAGTTTCATAAGGCTCAATTTACTATCCTCATTTTAAAAGAAAGAAAGAAAGAAAGAAAGAAAGAAAGAAAGAATTGAAGCAGGGTTGGACCACCGTATCTGAAATCTGGATGGTTCTCACCCATCAACTTCTCAGATTGGCTAGTAAAGGTTAGATGGCCTGCTATAGCAGTGTTCTCCAACCTTGAGTACCCAGACGCTGGCTGGGGCATGCTGGGAGTTGTAGGCCAAAAACATCTGGGGACCCAAGGTTGCAGAACACTGTGCTATAGTTTATGGTTTGACTCACTTGTTGAGTCACCTGAACCATCTCCCCAGCTGCTCACTGTAGCCTGGTATATTTAAAAACAACACCACACCTGTGTGCATTTCACACCCTTGGTGTCATGCTTAACCGTGTTCCCTGTCACTTACCTGTGCATTGTTGGCAAGACATGCTCCTGGGCCACAGATCTCTGACGTGTTAACACTGCATTCAGCTGTCAGCAACCTGCATGCCAAGCAAGGGGAAGCCTACATGTTTTGTTTGCTTGTTTGGAATGGGACAACGCATGCGGCAATAGGTTTAAACTAAGCCTGGATGAAACCCACTGCGATCTCAATTAGGTGGACCAATCTTCATTGGTTCTATGTCGCAAAGTCCTGCCTAGAACATGTAATGAAAGCTCACCCCTTGGTCCAACTAAATTTGTCAGTTCAGAATCCAGCAAAGGAAATGTCAAGGGGCAGCAGTGACAGGAAGTGAAGTCAAAAAGTCAACATTCTCACTTTGGAATTTTGCCACACACTTACCCATCGTAAAAGGATCCCACTTATTTATTCAGTGGTCTAACAGGGATACTGACCCGGTTCGCAAGATCAAAACAAGCCACCGTGGCTTGTGGTTAGCCATGGCGAATGCCAGGCACGATTTGCATAATCTCTGCCTGGCCGTGGCTTATCATGTCATCTGAACCCAGGCTGCATGGCTTGTTGGAGGGTTAAACAACACGCAAATAAACTCACGGGCTGTTACAGGGTTATTTGAGGGTTGTTTAACCCTCCAACAAGCCAAGACAGGTTTGGAAGACATGATAAGCTGGGCGGTGATTATGCAAATTGCGCCTGGCACGTGCCGCGGCTCACAACAAGCCACGGTGGCTTGTTTAAGCTGTGGTGGCTTGTTTTGATTGTGCAAACTGGCCCACTGTCTGTTTCCTTACTTTTTCTTTGCATAAGGAACACCTTGTACCCAAAACAATTGAACATGCCTAGTTTTTATTTACTGAGCAGGCCTGCTTGGTAAGTAAGTGGGATTATGTGGGCCCCAAAGGATTCATGGCTTTGATTTCAGCAGGGGACACAGTGGCTGGGCTTGGACATTAATGCTAAAGAACAAGCCTAGCCTCCCCCCGCCTCCGTGGCTCTCATACTCCTCCCCTCATCTGGTACAGCTGCAGGGGTGGTGGAAGCTTCTGGTTCTGTTTTAGATTAAACACGGTTTAGCGTGTCATCCAACTGTAAACTGTGGTTAATCTTAGCTATGGTTATTGAGAACAAGCCACCTTCATATAAACTATTGTTTAAGTTGGCTTGTTTTCACTAACCATAATTAAGACTGACCATAGTTTGTCCAGATGCGATCAACAGGGCAAGCTGCAGTTAATCAAAAATGGAAGCGGGAACTTCCAATCCAAACTCTTCCTCATGGCTGTGCCAGTAGAGGAGATGGGAGTGAGCCCAGGGGAGAGGTAGGCTCCTACTTGGGAAGAGCACAGTCCTAGTCATTATGGGCAAAATATATAAACAGTGGCACCTAGTGACAGAACACAGTATTACAGAACAAAGCGATAACTTGCTTAGGATGAGAGAGAGAGAGAGAAGCTGATGAACAAAGAGAACCTTTCAAAAGCAACACATCCACGCCTGCTAAAATTATCTACCAAGTGGGGGAGAGGACAACAAGCGTCTCCAGTTCCATGGATCAGACTGCTGAGTTATATTTACACACAAACAAGAAGCCAGAAAAAGAGCAGCCATATGACAGGATCTTTAAAAAAAGGGTGGGTGGGTGATGACTAATCTAAGCTATAGCAGGGATTTAAAAACAACAACAACAACAACAACAACAACAACTGGGTTTTATTATGACCAAAGATGGACATAAAATATAGACAGAAGCAAGCACATTTGGGTCTTTGATTGTGAAAACTCACTATTTCAGCCCCAATCCTAAACAGGGTTAACTCAGAAGAATTAAGTCGCAGTCTAATGGGATTTGTTTCCGGCACACAGGCTGAGGACTGCAACCTTTTATGGTTTTGGAAATAGGTTAACAGCCTTGAAATCACTGTAGGTTGTTTAATGCTTTCAAAATTCAACACTGCAGTGCTAGGCTCTTCACAATAAATTTACAATGGCCCTATTTCTCAACTTCCTTTTAGAGCATGCAGGACACATTTTATCTGGATTAGCTTTGTCAAGTTTTAGGAATCTGGAAGGCAGGTTGCAGAGTGCTGTCATTTGGCTTCTTCATTGCCTCTCTCCACACAACCACAATTCTGTGCTTGCAGAAGGGGGGGGGGAAGAGTGAGAAAGCGAGAGGAGGAGGAACAAGAAAGCCATAAAGCCGTTCAAACTCACTGTGCTACATCCCGTAAACATTTTCCTATTTATCTGCCCTTCATTACATGTGCAATCTTATTATCTCTGCACAGCATCAAAGTGACATCCGTCAGGGTCACCCTATATAATGTACGTAGGCAGTGTTACATTTAATGATGGGAGCGAGGCGAGACATGAAGGATGGGAGGGGGTGGAATACTGCAGGCTGTTTTAAAGGGATCATCAGTTATATCTGTGCATTTCCCGAGGTGATAATTGAATGACAGTGGCTGGAGGGAAATCCATTTTTGAGCTCAGGGAAAGGGCTGTTAAGAGAAAAATGGTTTGTTTTTGTTTTTTTTTGCATGGGAGACGTGTAATGGCTGCCAGAAAGGGGAAAAGCCTCCTCCATGCTTATATTTCATAGGTTTTATTCGGAGGATGGGAATTATCAAGCACAATCGAGCTTTTGAAATTGAGACTTTTATGGGACTACAGCCATGGCTCCTTCTGCAGCATGAAGCATTTTCTGTTGCGGTTTGTGTGTCAAATCCAATTAATTTAAACGAGGGATCCCTTTCCCCTCCCTCTCTCTTTGCAAGGGAAACGTAAAACACAAGAGCAGCTTCTTTTTCTCTGTCATCCGGTTTTAAAATATGAAGTTAAATGCTACCCTAATTGTGTCTTAAGCAGTGCTTAAGTTCGCCTTAGCATTAAAGCAGAGAGTCCCATTAATCTCTATTCCTTATAAATTTAGCAGCACTACAACAAAGCTGTGAGTTACTAAAAACTTCATTAGTGGGGGAGAGGATTACTACGGAGCACCCACTAGCACTCCGTGAAGCATCTCACTAATTAAAACTAGATTACACTTGTCATAACAAACACTTATTTCGAGTTGCAAATCAGTGGAGTTTTTCCCCGTTCTGTATGCTCATTCAGCGTGCATCTTCAAGTCATTCATGCAAAACAGTGCATAAACCACGGGGAGCCTTGAGTGCCACCATCCCTACCTCAATTCCACTGCTGTTCTCCTATGCCTGACTCCTATTCCTAAAGTGAATGTAGGCCAAGGACAGACAGACAGGACACACACACACACTCACTCTGTTTATCAAAATTATTTCAATTTTCCTTATTGTGACAGAACACTACTGCTTACTGAAAGTGCTTATACCAATAGTGGCACCAGAAAAAAGGGGAAAGTGAATTTCTGGTGGCAAGGATGCTCTTTGACCCACCTGTTAGGTTTGAGAAAAGAGAAACAACAGTATACTTCATTTTAGCTCCCCTATCCTAAACGTATTCTCTCTGAAGTCGGCCTTATTGATTTTGATGGAATTAACTTTCAAGTAAGCATGCTTAGGGGTACTAGATAGGGGTGCTAGCATTATTTTAATTTCCAGTTTTTGCTTCGGTTAATTTGTATACCAAAAGTGCCTTCCCCCCCAAGCATGCAAAGCCCCCCTGCCAATTAAGTGGGGGGCAGAGCTACTTGGCTGAGGGTTACATGCCCTCCCCACCAATGCTGCCTAAGGCTTATACATTCTTAAACTGATAAAACTGAATGAAGTTTGGAAGTCACAACTGAATGCTGAGCAAGATGTGTTTCATTTCAGGAGTAAATAATATTATGCCAGCTCTCTATTCAGCAGGAAGAGAAACGGGCAAAACCATGTCATCTACATTCAAGACAGACACCACAGTTATCCCAAGGGGCTGGTACCCACTGCACAATGGCGTCCAGCAGTGCCGGCTCCAGGTTTTGGAGGGCCCTTGGGTGAGACACCCTCAACTGGGCCCCCTCCCTCAGGGGGTCTACCTTCTGCTCTTGCTCCTCATCCTCTTCCTCATCATTGCTACCACTTGTTTGCTTGGCAGGTTGCCCTGTTGACCGCATCTGGACAAACTATGGTCAGTTTTAATTATGGTTAGTGAAAACAAGCCAACTTCAAACAATAGTTTATATGAAGGTGGCTTGTTCTCACCACCATCCTTGTCTGGGCCAGCCTGAGAGGCAAGGGAACATGCAGGTTGCAATGGGGAAGGAGGAGGAGGAGCAACTCCAGGGGGCTCTTGACACACACACACACACACACACACACACACACACACACACGCACGCACGCACGCACGCGCGCACGCACGCACGCACGCACACTGTCCTCAACATAACAGCATGCAACAGGTGAAGGTTTCACTGGCTCCAATTTCTTTGCAATTCAGCTGGATGGTGCAGAATGAGGCTGAATTAAGGGGGCCCTGCCCCCCCTTCAATCTTCTGCATGCACTTTGTTAGGCATTGAGACCAATTGGTAGATTCTTATCTATATGTAAATGAAGAACAGCTATTTCCTAGGCTGATGTGCTTGTTCACTGACCTACACATCACATTTCCCTGGGAACAGATGTTTGTTGTTTTCCTTACAGATCGGTAAGGCTTGGCTTGACAACAGCCCAGGGGGCTTGGCTTAAACATAAAAGGGCAGTGCCTCAAAAGAGGATCTAGACGCTCAAAAGAACAACATGAAGCCTCCATGTCAACTTCACGTGCTTTACCTGTGTACTGGACTTAGTGGTGTACTAGCAAGCTCTGGAGGCTTCTGCATGTGCGACCCATGAGCTAGGGAGGAAGCCCTGCTTCTCAACTTGCAAGGAAAGCACAGCAAGTCTAACAATATTTGACGTGGCCAGTATAAAACATACACAAATTCAGGGCTTTTTTTCTGGTGGAACTCACCGGAACTGAGTTCCAGCACCTTTTCTTCTATTAATTGCATTACAATTTAATCGAGTTCCGGTACCCTTTTCTCCAGAAAAAAAGCACTGCACAAATTCAAAACAAAATACCGGTAATAACTTCCTTTCTGGGCATGGAAAGGAATGGTGTATGGTGAGGTTCTGTGGAAGTGCAGAACCAAGTACGGAAAGTAGTAATGGGCTCAGAATTCAGCTTCCAGAGCTCTCGGCTTTCATTTATAAAGAAAAAGCAAGTTGCTAGCCCTTATGGATGCTAAATCATGCTTGAGAGTATGGGGGTACTGTAGTACCTGGTGAAATCTTTGAAGCAGGAGGGGCTGCAGAATAAGATTTCTGTTGGCCAGGGGGCAGGGCTTCAAAGACTCTTTGCATCTATCCCATAACTAGCAAAAAGCAGAATTATGCAAAACATTAAAAACTGAAGAATAAACAATGCAAAGGAAGAGAAATCATGCAAATTTGAATGATTTAGATGATTTATAAAATTCAATTTCACAGGATTTTATTCTAATTGATTTTCTTTTGCCACTTCTGTTAAAGCTCCTATTCAGAGCATGGTCACATTGATGTGCTATTGATGGGGGCATGCACACTGGGAGTATATGTTACTCCGCCTCAACTAGAATGAGGGAAGGCAGAGTTATGCTCCCTTTTGCCAGTGCTCTCCTTTTGATCCTTCCACCACATCCAACTGAAATCTGGGGGAACTTCAGGGAAGTGGGAATTCAATACCATAGTACAAGGGCAATCAATGTTTACACACAGGACCACCACACACAGCAAATGAACATTGGTGGTTGCTGTTCAATGCCACTAGCTATTATTTGTTCATGGACACTGGACCAATCCCTCCTCTTTCCCCCTCACTAGTATGCCCTGCTGCTACTGAACAGGGTAAAACAATTTAAAAAATGATTTTAAAACCCCTATTTATGCTTAGTATTACTGCAGCCTTGTATTTAACCACTCGCCCAGCGCCATAGGCGACCAGGAATTCCATGCAAGCAAATGAGCAGGCTAGTGGAGGAGGGAGGGACTGCACCTTCACTAGCCAGGTAAGTTTCTGTGCTAGCCATAGAGGAAGGTAAAGTCTCTTCTTCCACAACCAAAATTGAAACACAATGGACTGGCGGAGGAGTAGCAATGAATGATCTGTCCTTCCTCTGCCAGTCCACTTGGTAGAAGTCAAGGTGGGATATTTTTTTGCAGCTGAAGAGGCTACTAGTGGCTATGCTTCAATGCTGGCCAAGGAGGAGGGGGGCTTCCCTGCTCTGTGCCCAGCACAGAAATACAGACTACTACTTAGCAGGTGATTAACAGGTTTTTTTCCCAGGCTAGTAACTTTTGTGGCCTCATTTGCACAGCTGTATCATTGTTTTGATCTACTTGCTCAAAATACTTTACACAGTCTCTCAGCAGACCTCTGAACAAATGTAAAAGATGGGGGTTGGCCTGGGAACATCTAATCCCATAGCAATGGCGATGCTACAGAGATGTAGATTGTTGCCTATTTGGGAAACCTCTGGGAGGCATCATGTAATCTGCCCTGAGTTTATAACCTACCTCACAGGGTTGTTGTGAGGATAAAATGGAGAGGAGGAGTGCCTTGGGTTCCTTGCAAGAAAAAAGGTGGGGTATAAATATAATAGATAGATAGATAGATAGATAGATAAGATAGGGCTGATAATATAAAGTATACTAAAGATTTTGGGAACGGGGGAAGAATGAGAGAGCTTTAGGTCACACAGCAAATTCATTCATTCATTCAGGGTGCAATCCAATGCATGTTTAGACAGAAAAAAAAGTCCTACAAGCTCCCAGCATTCCTCAGCCAGCATGCTGGGAGTTGTAGGACTTTTTAATGTCTGCACTGGGTGCTGCTGTGCATGACTAGAAGCATGGGAGGTACCTCAGTGGGGATCCCCTGCTCAGCCATGGAAAGCCATCTCTATAGACCGCCCAGTCCACTGCTGGCCAAATCCTGGTTCCTACTCAAAAGGCAGGGAAGGGGCATCCTGCCATGGGTGCCTAGCAGGAGTAGCTAAAAAGGGAGCGACCAGTTTCCAACAATGTTCCCCAAACATCTGATAACTGATACACACACGGTTCTCCTGAAGAATAGGTTGCTTCCAAAATGCAAAGACCTGTTCTTTAGAGTGTGTAGCAGAGGGCTCCATGTCTGTGTTTTGGCAAGCTGATCTGGCCTGGGCATGCCTCCTGTCTGGAAGAAGCCAAGAGCAGAGCAGCGACTCATTCAGAAATGCAATGGGAAGTCTCCTCCAAGAGCGGGCAATCCTCTTACGTAACTATAGCCCCTGAGCAAAGCCTCATCGGAAGGATGCAGGGCCTGAGCATGCAGCAATGGCGGCCTCATTGTGGATTAATGTTTGGGGCCCAGCAGTTTTTTGTTAGCAGGGACGCTGACACCATCTCCCACCCCACCCCCCTTAGAGTTCTCTGTTCCCTCTCGGCATAGCTGCAATTCTCACAATAGAATGGGGGGGGGATGCATTTGTAGGTATATTGTTCGCTGTTGTTAATGCAAAGCATTTGGGGGGGTGGGGTGGCTTGGTCTTGAATGGACAGTTAAGACCTGTCCATTCAAGCTTGACAGAAGACCTGCTCCTGGTGGAGATGAAAACTGCTAGAGATGGTTAGTTGATGTGGACCAACCCAACTGTCTGTATTTTTGGACTCTCTTTTGAAGTGTGGCTTTGGGACTGTCCTGATGAGAGTCTGCACTCCAAAATTTACCACTCCGCCACTGGTCATACCCAGTAGCCCACAACTTCCCGACAGTACTTACTTGGAAGAGGGAGATGGTCCTCACTCCATTTTCAGCTACTACTGCTGCAGTAGTAGTAGGGAACTTGGGACAGTGGTGGAGGTTGGGTTAGAATTCAGTGTTCCTCAACTTGGGGCCTTCCAGATGCTTTGGACTACAGTTCCCAACAGCCTCAGCCAGCATGGCCAATGGTCAGGGATGATGGGATAGCAGTTGTAGTCTAAGACATCCAGAGGGCTCCAAGTTGGGGGTGGCTGATGGTGCATCACAGCCCACGGGAACACATACAAGTTCATTGATGCCTGGATGCTTGCCTGAATTAAAAACTCTTACTAGCCTCAGATGTGCTCGATAGTGTGTGTTAATTTGTCCTGTGTTGGGTTTTGATTTAATAGTTATTTGCTAACCATTAATTTAGGGTTAATGTTAATAAGAGAGCCAGTGTGGCGTAGTGGTGAGAGTGCTGGACTGGGACTCGGGCGATCCGGGTTCTATTCCCCGCTCGGCCATGAAACTCACTGGGTGACTTTGGGCCAGTCACTGACTCTCAGCCTAACCTACCTCACAGGGTTGTTGTGAGGATAAAATGGAGAGGAGGATTGTGTAAGCCGCCTTGGGTTCCTTGTAGGAAAAAAGGCGGGGTATAAATGTAATAAATAAATAAATAAATAAATTAATTGCACCCTTAATTCTTTGTAAACTGCCCAGTGAGCTTTGCTATTGGGTGGTATAGAAATATAATAAATGAAAATGAAATGAAATTATTAATTACACTTCTATACTACCCAATAGATGAAGCTCTCCTGGATTGTCCACAACAGTTCGTGGGCAAGCGGAGACCTGGACCAGGTGTTCCCAGCTCACAGTACTTAACACCGAGCATTTATACAGTGGTTTTGATTGCCCAAAGTGCTTTATATAAATTATGTTGTTGCAACATCATAATTTTAAATTATAATACGTAATACTTTTAAAATAATAATTTTGTGTGTTGCCTTGTCAGTTTATATATAGCCTTTGGAGGCGGCCAAGATTCTTGCACGGAACTGGAAAAACTCCACATGCATCATGACACACTACGACGTGCATGCCACTGAGGGCATCGTCTGCTAACAGTCAGGAACATGTTTATTCAAAGAAAGGGTCCTGTTGCAGGCCTATAGGAAAAGAAGAAAAAGACCAGCTCAATAATCACAATGCAATCCAGAGGCAGCATCACCTGGGACTTACTTAACTACCGGTCATCATCATCAGGCGATCACTCGTGACCGAGTAAGATTGTCTTCCGGGATAAAAGGAGGAAATTCTAAAGAAGATTGTGTAGACTCTAGCGATGGGTCCGTAAGTGACTGTGGAGGCCAATTCTAGATCCACACAGCTTCCCACAGTGAGGACACAGGTTACCAGATAGAAGATGGTCCTGTAAAGGATTCATTTGACGTGCTTTTCGCTTAGCACGTTTCTCCCTTTCACCTTGCACTCGGGCTTCTTCAAAGTCCATGGAACCTTTGTGAAAGGCCAACCTCCATTTAGATCGTTCATGGGCCAGAGCTTCCCAGTTTTCGATGTTTATATTGCATTTTTTTAGATTAGCCTTATGAACATCTTTAAACCTCTTATATTGACCACCGATATTCCGCTTTCCATTCTTGAGTTGGGAGTAAAGTAACTGCTTTGGGAGACGGCAGTCAGGCATTCGAACAACATGTCCGGTCCACTGAAGTTGGCGTTGAAGGATCATTTTTTCAATGCTAGTAGTCTTTGCTTCTTCCAGTACACTGACATTTGTTCGTCTATCTTCCCAAGTAATTCGCAGGATTTTCCGGAGGCAACGTTGATGAAACCTTTCAAGGAGGTGGAAGTGACGTTTATAGATAGTCCATGTTTCGCAGGCATACAATAAAGTTGGTAATACAATGGCTTCATAAACCAGTGTTTTGGTCTTCTTACAAATATCCCGATCCTCGAACACTCTATGTTTCATTCGAGAAAATGCGGCACTTGCGGAGCTCAGACGATGCTGGATTTCACTGTCGATGTTAGCTGTAACAGAAAGATAGCTGCCAAGATAGAGAAAATGATCGACATTTTCCAGTATTGTCCCGCCAAGCTGGATAGATGGCATCACCAAAGGGTTAGCTTGCACTTGCTGATGAAGCACTTTGGTCTTTTTGATGTTAAGTGAGAGACCAAGTTTTTCGTATGCTTCTGCAAAAGCATTTAGGATAGTTTGGAGATCATCCTCTGTCAAAAGCGGGTGAGTGCTCAGTTGCTACCCTTCGCTTCCAGATCAAGCTGCTACACCCAATGTCAGTCTAAGGGTCCAGCTCTTCTCACTGCTTCCAGGCCCGCAACGCTTCCAAAGCTCCCTCGCCTCAAATCAACTCTCAACCTGTGTTGTCTTCTAATTACAGTGCGGTTGCACAAGAAGCTATATTTAAAAGCCATGCTAACATTTCTATTACGGACCCAAACAAGCTGCTGCAGACCCCTAGCTCTCGTTACAAGAATGTTTCCTCATAAATAATATTTAAAACAACAACAACAACAACAGAATAGCACAACTCAGTAAAAAAAGAAAAGAGAAGAAGGATGTAGACAAACTGGAGAGGGTTCAGAGGAGGGCAACAAAGATGATAAAGGGACTGGAAACAAGGCCCTATGAGGAGAGACTGAAACAACTGGGCATGTTTAGCCTTCAGAAGAGGAGACTGATATGATCGCACTCTTCCAGTACTTGAAACGTTGTCCCGCAGAGGAGGGCCAGGATCTCTTTTCGATCATCCCAGTTTGCAAGACACGGAATAATGGACTCAAGTGACAGGAACCCAGATTCCACCTAAACATCAGGAAAAATTCCTGACTGTTAGAGCAATATGACAATGGAACCAACGACCTAGGGAGGTGGTGGGCTCTCCCACTCTGGAGGCATTCAAGGTGCAGCTGGACAGCCATCTGTCAGGGATGCTTTGACCTGGATTCCTGCATTGAGCAGGGGGGTGGACTCGATGACCTTATAGGCCCCTTCCAACCCTACTTTTCTATGATTCTAAGATTCTAAGAAGGTTGCTACTTCCAGTTCTCTGACCTGATTGCTTCAGTTGTTGGAACTAACTCAGCACAGCTATGAAATTAAGATCACTGTGCTTCTCTTTCCAGGCAAGGTCAGTTAAACAATAAAATATCCTTCATTCTGATGTAGTTAAGGTGCACAGCAGGCTTACAAATTAAGCCCACAAGAGTGTTTGCCAGCCCATGCTCAGACCTAAGTGAGGCTGAAAACATGACAACCATTTTTAAGAGTTGGAAGTGGTCTGAGAGAAGGCTTCTTGTGCCTCCCGTGGTTGTACGTGTACTTTTCTTTGGCTCCGCTGCAAGTGAACAGGGAGGCTGCAACGGTGAAGAGGAAGGACAACTGGCTCTGGTCGGTGGGTGGGGGCCCTCGGCAGCTGCCCGACCCTGCCCACGCTTGACGACGTCACTTTTAACCACCTGATTTTGCAAGCTGAAGCAGGGAGAAAAGGAATGGACTGTGAACAAAGTCCAAGCACACCAGAAAGAGCGCACCCAGTGGAAGGCATATTTTCAAAGCCATATGCCTGGGAGAAAAGAGTGCTTCCTGGCCGACACATGCTGCCTCCCCGAGTGTGGCAGCCACGCTCTGTTTCCGCTATGAAAATCTTCAATATGCTAAAGTACATGCTCAGCTTGGCAGGCAGGCAGGCAGCCTCTCCATTAATTAGGAGTGGGCCACAGCAATGACAGCCGCCTCTGCTCTTAACAGCACCCTGCTACTTCAAACAATTCATCACCTCCACTTTCTCAATGGTGGCTTTTCTTCCGCTCTTTCTTTTGCCTGCTGACTAACCCTTGGGCTTCTGTTTAACCTTTCCATTCATATGTTTGTCCAGGTGCAGAGGTGGTAGCCAGCAGGTCTGCCAACAACCCTTCACCATCATATAAAAAAAGAAAGGAAGAAAAGAAATTATGAAAGCAACTTTTCCCTTTAGGAAACATGCTGAATCGCCTAGCCAACTGACACATCTGTGTTTTAATAAGAGGCCATTTTGCAATATCCGGCATTTCATGACAGCTGAATAAAAATACTGGAGGGAGGGAGGGAGGGCAGAGAGAAAATTGGTCAACGTGCACAGCTCACTTTGCCAATGTTATGCAACTTAGGTTCGTGGACTGTTTTCGTAATGGCTTGTGCTTGTTTTGTAACAATTATATCCTACCCTTCCTGTAAAGGAGCTCAGGGCTGTGTCAAACAGAGGGCTAGTCCATTTTATCCCAACAACCCTGTGAAATGAGTAAGGCAAGTCCGTAAGAAACTTGCCCAAAGCCATCCGGCAAGAGCTTCAACACTAAGTGGAGATTCCAAGCTGGGTCTTATCCTGACCAAAGCTAACATGATCAACAAGGCCACATTAGTTTAAGACTACGAGATGTTAGCAGCTACAGCATCCCCGACAGATGGCCATCCAGCCTCCGCTTAAATACAGAATTCACCACCTCCCATCCAGCCTCCGCTTAAATACAGAATTCACCACCTCCCGAGGCAGCCCATTCTGCTGCTGAACAGCTCTCACTGTAAGGAAGTTTCTCCTAATGTTAAGCCAAAATCTGCTTCCTTGCAATTTCCACCCATTGCAACGGAGAACACGTCTGATCCATCTTTTACATGACAGCCTTTCAGATATTTCAAGACTGCTATCGTGTCTCCCCTCAATCTTCTCTTTCCAGGCTAAAAATGCCCAGCTTTTTCAACTATTCTTCATAGGACTTGGTTTCCAGAACCCTCACCATCCTGGTTGCTCTTCTCTGGATGTGCTGCAACTTGTCCAATGTCCTTCTTAAAATCTGACACCCAGAAGTAGAGGCAGTAGCTCCAAATGCGGCCTGAACTAACACAGAATAGAGCAGAATTATTGCTTCCTGTGATCTGACGCCATGCTTCTGTTAACACAGCCTGAGATTGCATTAGCTTTCTTAGGTGCAACTTTGTACTGTTGGCTCATATTCAGCTTGTGATCCACTAAGATGCCTACCGGTAGGTCCTTTTCACATGTACTGCTGCCAAGCTAGGTTTCCCCCACCCTATAGTTGTGCCTTTGATTTTTTGTACCTAAATGCATGGGTCTTCATCGAGTGAGCTGGGATCCACAAGTGAATCATGGCTTGACTCAAAATGGATCACACCACTAGTGCCACATCAGCCTTTTTAAAAAAGAAGCAGCAAAAAGCAAAGTAGAAAGATGAGGAAGGTGAAGAAAAGTGAGATTATGTCTACACTATGCATTTATATTATTATTAATAAGAACAATAATACTGATATCCCACCTTTTTTTCCTGCAAGGAACCCAAGGCGGCTTCATAATCCTCCTCTCCATTTTATCCTCACAACAACCCTGTGAGGTAGAGGTTAGGCTGAGTCAATGACTGGCCCAAAGTCACCTAGTGAGCTTCATAGCCGAGTGGGACTGGAGACCGGATCTCCCGAGTCCCAGTCCAAAACTCTGACCACACGACCACGCTGGCTCTTTATACAAGTTTAAATGTCATAGCTTCCCCTCTCCTTCCAAATTCTGAGAATCATATGTCATCCAGCCCTTGGCATCTCTAGTTAAAAAGGGTCAGGGAGCCGGTGATGGGAAAGACCCTTCTCTGCCTGTGACCCTGGAGAGTCGCTGCTTGTCCAAGTAGGCAATAGTGGCCTATATGGACTAATAGTCTGATATAACAGTATAAGGCAGATATAGCAACACTAGTCTGATATAGCAGTATAAGGCAGCTTCTTATAAAACAGAGTGGGGGGTTTGTGAAGAGAAAGAGGGGCATGTGTTAACAATTTAAAGCTAGACCCCATGTTGATGTTCGGGGTTAAGCGTGGCTACCCTGTTTGGAAAGGCTGAAGCTGTATCTCATCTCCCTGCAGGAGGGCCCAGTGGCTCATCCCAACATTGCGGCTGGTGGTTTCCAACTGGAAGCCGCCAACCGATCAACATAAACACAGATGTTGTTTTCATGCAAATTATCTCGGTAATAAAAAGCAAGCGAAAGCAGCAGAAGGAACAGGATATATCACTGAAAGGAAACTGTCTGTAAAACAAATAAAAAAATGAATTGTAGCACTTCCATGTGTAAATGTAAATGTTAATGGCTTGATCTAGAACAGGTATGTCAACATACAGATATAGCACCAAGTTAGTCGTCAAAATAATTTGCTTTACTCTTCCTGATTTTATTTATTTGCTGCAATGAATATGACTGGACGGAAATGATAAAGGGTATGTAGTGCGGGCGAAGAAGGATACACAGCGCTGGAATAATCTCAGGGACCGGGAGGGGGGGGCTGCCTGGGGTCTTAAAAACGTCATGAGGGCATGTGATATACATTCCTTGCAAAGAACCCTGGTATTATACACTTAAGTGGGGAAATTGGAATGCCCTACGATGCTCTGGACTGTACAATTGTTTTGCTATGCAAACCAAATCAGAGAAAATAATTTACAACTAGCAAACTCTTTATCTTGGCACAAGGCACTGAAAAACCAGTCACCAGGGGTGAACAGTCCCCGCTTGGCAGGGACCTTGTCCCGCTCGGCCATGAAACTCACTGGGTGACTTTGGGCCAGTCACTGACTCTCAGCCTAAACCCACCTCACAGGGTTGTTGTGAGGATAAAATGGAAGAGGAGGAGGATTATGTAAGCAGCCTTGGGTTCCTTGCAGGAAAAAAGGCGGGGTATAAATATAATAAATAAATAAACAAACTCTGGTTTGGGTGGAAGGAGCGAATGAGACAGCCACTGAAAGCAGAATGTTGCTGTTATTGTTTGAAGGATTCCCTCAAACTCAAAAAGGCACGGAGCTGAGGTTCCAGGCTAAAACAATCAACAAACAAACAAACTAAGGGGGTGGGTAAACTCCAAGGTAAGTGTAATTTCTTCCCCCCCCCCCGCTTTTTGCATGCAATCCTATCTAGTCTCAGTTCAGACAAAGCTTAAAACATTAGCAAAATTGAAATGCTAAAATTTCCAAATGGCTAGCCCAGCCTGGGGCCCTCCAGATATGTTGGGACTACAACTCCCATCATCCACAGCCACTAAGTCACACTACATTCAGTAGAGTTTACTTCTAGGTAAGCCTGCACAGGATTGCATTTCTGAAGTATACAGTGAGATATCTAAATTGCCAGTCGGGAACCAACAATAGTTAAAAGGTGCTGAGAATCTCAATGCCAATCTCACCTCAGTCCCTCTTTTGATACTTTACTCTTTTTGTAAAAATAAAACTTTTGGGGCTTATGGAAGTGCTAAATTCTCTTGACTCATGTAAATGAGTTCCGCATCTTCTTGTCAACATGGCTTTGTTCACTAGACTCTAATAGTAAAGTTGTATCTGCTTGCCTTGGCATCACTTATCACTTGTCATGCAAGCTACCAGACGAGAAAAAATCACCATAAAATCTGGTATCACAGAATGGGTTTTGATTTAAAAATAAAACAACCCCCAGAGTGTTTTTACAAACTCAACAGACAGGGAGTTTTAGTAAGCTTGCTTGGGAAAAAATATATATCCGAAAAGTAGGATTAGTATAAGCTACGAAAACAGAAGTCACAAAAATTTAGTCTTTAGAGTGCCATAGGACTGCTAGCTCCTGAAAAGCATCACACTTTTACTTCACTTTTGTAATAAGATTTCTTGTATGGGTAGGGAACCTCTGGTCCGAGGGCCTAATTCACTCCCCTGCAAAGGTAGGGCCTAATCCGGCCCATGGAGCCTAACCAGGCCCACCATTCCCTTCCACCTGGATGAATTCCCAATGTTATCTCTGATCTGGAAACCTATAATTCCCTCCACACTTTGGGTTTATCAGAAAATGTAAAGTTTTATTGAAAGCTCAAAGTATTGTGCTGTAAAAAGGCATCAGTCTTAAGGATTTGAAAAGGACAAAACTGTCAAAATTCATGGGAGTGAATACCGGCTTAATTTAACCATAATTAAACCATAACTGAAACATAATTTAACCCAGAGGGGTAGTTGTGTTAGGTCTGTTGCTGCAAAAAACACAGAGCCCTGCAGCATTTTAAATATTAGCGTAACTTTTCGTGGACTCGAGTCCACTTTATCAGATGTACATGTCTGTGAACACAGATAAAGCCCAAGTTATTGATATGTATAAATTCATTCGGTCTGATGAAATTTGATACCAGTTTTGCTATCTGAAGTTCATGCTGTTGCTGTTATCATGGTGGGACTGGGGATCACAGCTAGCTACTGGCACACAAAAACACACCCTGCTTCAAGGTTGTGATGCAAACATTTCTATCAGCTCTGCCATCTTGTCTGGAAAATTACAAAGCCTGGAGGGATGTATGCTATTAAAGTTTCAGCCATTTGTAGAGCTGCTTTCTCTTCCTGATGCAAATGTCACGTGGAATAACCTTGCTGCTGCTATGAATATAATGTGACTTTTTTTTTTTAAGTGCCTTTCTCTCAAGGATTTCTTATTTCACATGCATCTGGTGTAACAACCTGTGATCAGGCAGATGCAAAGGAAAAAAACTACAAGAATACAGAGCAAATTCAGGGAACTGAGTATATCTTCTGGGTGTGTTAAATAAAAGTTCCTTGTTTCTGAACCTTAAGTGTTTTTCATCTCACATTTTTCAACTTATTGCTGTATCCCATGGACTAGAAACCTAGTATTCCTCTTAAAATCAAAATACGTTCTCAGCTAAATTGACAAGCCAATTCTTGTAGCTCATAAGCCACATGTTGGCCACTGAGATTATAATACAGCTCTTTCTAAATACCTGTTGCTTTGTTTTCTTTCTTTTCCATTACCTCTGAAACTACTTCTTAGCAGAGTTGGCATGTCTCCTGTGTTAATCACATCTACCAAGGGTCTTTTTGAGCATTTCCCAGCATGTATCTGCAGGCACAACAAGGGCTGATTTCGAAATAGAGATCCAACTGTCTCTTTTAACCCACAGAAGACATTATCTGCAGTTACCATTAGTTTCATCCCCCAGCCCGCTCTGGAGCCTTTCAATCCAGTGACTTCCAATAGCAGAGGCAGAGAGAGAGAGAGAGAGAGAGAGAGAGAGAGAGGAGTAAATAAAACTCGAGATTAGATCTATTCTGGGTTATTTTCTTTTTAATACCGGTAACTAAATTGTGGTGCAGTTGCTATGGCTACCATCCATGCCAGCCTCCTCTGCAAAGAGCCATATATGAGCTCACGTGATGTGCTCAGCCAGAAGGCCACGCACATTCCAATTTTGTAACAATTTGCCATAATAGGGGAGAGATGAGAAGACAGTCAACTGGAAAAAAATATATGAATTTTTGTATTGCAACAAGGAAGGGAGCGCAGCAGACCGGGGCTGGACAGCCTATTCGCTATCTGTCACCTTGTGTGTGATGGACGAAGACTACATCAAACCTGAGAGCAGTGTTGTGACTTTCTAATAAAACAAAACAAAACCCTCTGCAGCACTGATGTGGAGAAAGGAGAATTGGCTAACAAGTGCTCATCTCTGGAACACGACAGACCAGATTCCTACAACGTGACATGTTCAGACAAGTAAGAGTTTTATCATCTCGTCCTGTCAGAAAAGGCTCTGCAAAGCTCAAGGACTCAAGTGGCAACTTAACATTCTGAAGGCCTAAAATTAAAAACTTAATTATCCAAATGAGCAGACTGCTTCCTCCTTGGCCTCCAACCTCAGGAACGGCTCCATGAAACGGCAGCCTGATTTCCTGCACAGATGTACAAGCTTTGATGGGCATTTAAAAGGATTTTGCAAGGAAAACCACATGGGATGAGAAGCGTGTGCAGAAAACACAGAAGATGGTCTCATTGGTTTCACCAAACCACAAAAGACACATCCCATCCCACCTGAACTCAAGAACCTGCAAGACTTCGAAAAACAATAAGTAATAAGCCCAGAAAATCATACTAAATGTCCTCGTAGAAGCAATACAGCAGAAAACATTCAGAGAATATAAAGAGAAATAGAAGAATAAGCAGAGTTGTACAAGATAAATGGGTTAGAGGGTTTAGAAACAATTTTGTGAAAATGGACTGAATAGTGGTCTTCTGAAGTCAACAAACTGTTCTGTTTAAGTGATGTAAGCTACTCTCATCTCAGTCCAACCATCCAAATATGCCCTGTGCTGCTTCAAAAATAGTTACAAGTACATGTTGGGGTGGGTGGCAAGTCCTCAATAATTAATTCTAAGGATTCATATTTTTTTAAAGGAGAAAGGGCACAACACCTACACAGTACCAATAAGTTCATCAACTGATTTGTCCCAGTGGGCTTGGCCAACAATGCCTTTCTTTAGCGTGTCTCATCTGCTTCTAGTTCCTATAAACAACTGACTTTGAGACATTCACTTTTAGACATTCAACAATCCGTAAATTGGAAACCCTACACTGTCCATTTCCTCCTCTTATATCAGAACAAGGATTGAGCTGCAGAGACTACGCTTCAAAGGCCTGTATTATCAAACATTTCTGTACATTGCGAGACAGGCTACAGAACACTAACTCTGTACCTCAGAAGGTGATGTCATAACTAAAACCCTTCATGCGGTTCATTAGCTGCTTTTTGTGGTTTTCTGCACTTGCTAAATTTGGAACACTGAACGTATTTCAACAAGCCTTCAAAGAGGCGAATGAGAAGAACCTGACAACACGAGGGAGAACCACCATTGGATTAAAAAAAAAAAAAAAAAAAAAAGTAAAGACCACATTGTCAAGGAGGGACTTGGCTGGGTCAAGGAAGCCCAGAGGAAAGGCAATAAGGAGAGGATGACATGACACTAAAAATTTCTCACAAAGGGATGTTACCTAATTAAAGGGCTGTAATTAAAGGGTACACAATATTTCTCTGAAGATAAAATAGCGGGTGTCTACAACCAATCATTTGTGCGTCTGTTCCTCGGGCCATGGCGGACTGCAGGCACAGCACAAGTTGCGGAACAAAGCTGCCAAGAGCGAGCCTTCAGCAAGGTGATGTTGGAGATAATTATTAACTAACGGGATGAAGCTCAACAATACAGCAGGCACAAAACGTTGGCAGCATGTAACAGCTGTTTCCCTGCTGCCCCCTTCAAGGAGTCTGGGCTAAAGGAACAAAATGGAAACCTTCATGCTGTGACCATGTGGCTGAAGGTGATGTTGAATGGATTTCCTCTGGCTTCACATACTGTGCCAAGGCTGGAAGGGAGAAACAATCAAGAACATCAAGGACTAAAGTTCCTACGGCAATGAAATTTTGACTGTTCTCCATTTTCTTCATAGCTGCATTCTGTTAGTTATGAGACAGCAATGACAAACGCAGCAATCAAGAGATCCAGTTTGGTGGGTTTTCAAGGCAACATTTGGCGCAATGTCCAGCACGGGAATACAAGACAAGGATGGCATTACAAAAGACACAAAAGGCAAGTTTGCACTGGGGGTGTGGAATGAACAACAGGTATTGGGAGTGCTAATTCAGGATGGGGTTTGGCATGGAAACAGCCTTGGCTGCCCTGTATGACGACATAAATCGGGAAAGAGACATGGGGGAGTGTGACCTTGTTGATTCTCCTTGATCTTTCGGTGGCTTTCGATACCATGGACTATGGTATCCTTCCATGATGATTGTCTGAGTTGGGAGTGGAAGGTACTGCACTGCAGTGGTTTCACTCCTACTTGGATGGTTGGCTCCAGAATGTGGTGCTTGGGGAATATTGGTCGGCTCTGTGAATTTTCCAGTATGGGGTTCCACAGGGGTTGGTTCTGCCCCCAGCAGTATTTAACATCTACATGAAACTGTTGGGTGCCGTCATCTTTGGTTTTGGGGTGTAGTTGTCATCAGTATGCTGATGGCACACAGTTCTAGTTCTCCTTTCCATCTTCAAAAGGTGAGGCTTTGGATGTGCTAGATCAAAGCCTGGCTGTGACAATGGACTGGATGAGGGCTAATAAACTGAAGCTCAATCCAGACAAGACCGAGATGCTGTTAGTGGGTGGTTCTTTGGACTGGATGGAGGGTGCTTGACCTGTTCTGGATGGGATTGCACTCCCCCTGAAGGAGCAGGTTCGTAGTTTTGGGGTTCTCTTGAAGCCAGGTTTGTCATGAGGCTCTGGTGACCTTCTGGTAACCATCAAGTTACATTAATGTAATGCACTCTACGTGGGACTGCCTTTGAAGACAGTTCAGAAGCTGCAGCTTGTGCAAAATGCAGCAGCCAGATTGATAACAGGGACAAGAAAGTCCGCACATAAAACACCAATTCTGGCCTGCTTGCACTGGCTACCTGTATGTTTCTGAGCCGATTCATGGAGCTGGTTTTGACCTATAAAGCCTTACACGGCTCAGGACTGCAATACCTGATGAAGTGCCTCTCCTGGCATGAAACTACCCATATACTACACTCATCATCTAAGGCCCTTCTCCAGGTGCCTCCTCCGAGGGAGGCTCAGAAGGTGGCAACAGGGGACAGGGCCTTCTCAGTGGTGGCCCCGTGATTCTGGAACCATCACCCCAGTGAGGCCTTCCTGGCACCACTGTAATCTTTTTGTCCAGATTAAGACTCTACTCTCAGGCATTTGGCAGCATATGCTAAGGTTTTTAATTTGGGTCTCGGATTTCTTATTGATGGTTAACATTGTTTAGATGTGTGTGTGCTGTTTGTTTATATGTTTGGATGTAAATGATTTTTATATTATGTACAATAGTGTATTCTTCAGGTTTTAAATACTTGTAAATCGCCCAGAAAGCTTTGGCTATTGGGCGGTATAGAAATGCAATAAATGAAATGAAATGAAAATGAAATGCTGAGTCCAAGAAGAGACCAGTCTCCCAGACTCGGTATCCCGCGAGTTCTATTCCCCCATACTTCTTCCTATCATACAAACATGCAGTTAGTACAGAGGACCCTTCTCTGTGTGTCAGTGATGCTGTGTTGCACGAATGGTTACTTGATGCTGTCGGTGCCAAAGGTTTGTGCCCAATAAGTCAGGCTGATTGATTCCTTGGATGAAATTATCCAGCAACATGGCATCATTTATTCTGCTTGCAGCAAACAGTCAGAATCTGGCTTTGTGGGTAAGTGGAATATCACGTTTGACGCAGTCGACTAGATTTCCCTGGACGTTACTTTGCACCTGGCCAGCTTTCAACGAAGAAAAACCTACACACTTCTGAGCCAATCCCTTTCTCTGAGTCAGCATGAAGTGCAAGTGCTCAAAAACAGCAGCAATGTTCCAGAAACCTCATGCATAAGCTTAGTGGCAGAAACTGATCCACTGAAAAGTTAGTAGTAGTAGGCGATCACTCGTGACCGAGTAAGATTGTCTTCCAGGATAAAATTACAAAAAGAAAATTATAAAAGGAGGAAATTCTAAAAAATTGTGTAGACTCTAGTGATGGGTCCATAAGTGACTATGGAGGCCACTTCTAGATCCACACAGCTTCCCACAGTGAGGACACAGGTTACCAGATGGAAGATGGTCCTGTAAAGGATTCGTTTGACGTGCTTTTCGCTTAGCACGTTTCTCCCTTTCACCTTGCACTCGGGCTTCTTCAAAGTCCATGGAACCTTTGTGAAAGGCCAACCTCCATTTAGATCGTTCATGGGCCAGAGCTTCCCAGTTTTTGATGTTTATATTGCATTTTTTTTAGATTAGCCTTAAGAACATCTTTAAACCTCTTATACTGACCACCGATATTCCGCTTTCCATCCTTGAGTTGGGAATAAAGTAACTGCTTTGGGAGATGGGAGTCAACATTCGAACAACATTACCGGTCCATTGAAGTTGGCGTTGAAGGATCATTTTTTCAACGCTAGTAGTCTTTGCTTCTTCCAGTACACTGACATTTGTTCGCCTATCTTCCCAAGTAATTTGCAGGATTTTCCGGAGGCAACGTTGCTGAAATCTTTCAAGGAGGTGGAAATGACGTTTATAAATAGTCCATGTTTCGCAGGCATACAATAAAGTTGGTAATACAGTGGCTTCATAAACCAGCGTTTTGGTCTTCTTACAGATATCCCGATCCTCGAACACTCTCAAACAATGCTGGATTTCACTGTCAATGTTAGCTGTAACAGAATGATAGCTGCCAAGATAGAGAAAATGATCGACATTTTCCAGTATTGCCCCGCCAAGCTGGATAGATGGCATCACCAAAGGGTTTTGACTGGTGCATTTTTTAATCCAGCACACATCCACTGTCTTTGCTGAAATGAGCAGCAGCAGAAACATGCTATTCTGCCGGAGAAAGATGAACTCCTACGTGGCAACTGACTTAGCAAGCGAAGCCAGAAATCCGCCTAGAAGTAAAACCCACTCATGCTGCGGGATTATCGACCTGGATTCTCTGTGCATGTACATTTTAAAACCGTGACCTTACCTGTATCAAAAAAGTAACACCTCACCCTTAGAATTGGGCAAAGAAACGTGGGCTTATCACTCCCTCTATAACAGTGTTCCTGTCCTAACAGAAATGGAGCCAAAATAGGGCCATTAAGAAATGACAGGGAGGTATCAGCATTCTCAAAGGACACCCAAGGATTCCACAAGCACAAAGCGTCTTTTAAAAAGCCACGCACCAAAGTGAGGCAAAACTCCCCCCAAAACATCCCAATGAAGACTAAGCATGCTCAGTACTCATCAGGAGCTTACAGAATCCAGAGTCAGCGGGAAAAGAAAAATGGAAAAAACCAAGGGCGCTGGTCATAGTGAACAGAGAAAGGTGTGCTAAGCAAAGGAGCCCTGTCTTCTGAAAGCACCACTCAGACTTCCAGTAGTGTCAAAATCCTTTGGTAGAAGGATGTTGCCCACAACCTGTGTGTGTGTACACGCACACACGCATGCACACGGTAAAGAAGTTACTTGTTTTAAGTTAGAACTCAGTCATTTCAGAATTCCAATAAAACCACCAAATTTGCCAGTCAACTTTGCAATAGCTGCTCATTGTTAAGCCCCTTTCCTGCACTGAAAATCTGGTCTGTATTTGCAGGGGGGGACCCTCCACAGATGAAAAGCAAAAATACCAGATTTCTCCTTTAAGGGTGGAATACCGCTCTGGTCTAAAGAGTACATTAACCTAGATGAGAAGTTAACATTTTTGTACCACAATTTTCTTCTTTCTTCTTTTCTAGAAACTTGAAAGCCTTGCAACGAAAGAATTAGGTTCCAAAACTGGGCAGCAAATACCCAGCACATCAAATGGCATGGGCTGTCAGATCAGTAAAAGCCTTAACACAACACTGGAGGTGTGGAAGGCCTTGTGTCTATATCCTGCCATTACAAAAAGGGGAAAGGTCCAGAGATACAACCCATGAGGTTATTGTGTACTGTACTTTGGATAGGACAGAGCAGTGGGAGAAAAGGGAATAAGTGGATATTACCATATACTGTTAGATGCAGCCTAATTGTGTGTGCAGCACACCTTACGAATTTTATCATAGGGCCTGGAAAATGCTGGATACCCAGCAGGTTAGCGTATCAGGTCCTAAAGCAGAAACAAAACAAAAAAAGTATGCATTTCTGTGAAGTGATAGCCTTTCCGAATGAAAGCCATTACAGCACTCAAGCTCTGCTAGTTTACGGTGATAAAAGGAAAAGCCAGGCGGTAAGCAGGGTAAGCGTGGCCTTTGTGTCAACTGAATTGCAAGGAAATCAAGCATGATCGCAGAAGAAATGCAGCTGTCAAAGCTCCAAAAACACCCTTTGCTGGTCAACAGCAGAGGGGAGGAAAAGAAAAGGAAGAAAAGGGCCGCGCAGCAGACTCAAAGGGGCTTCAAAAGTTATGAGGATGTGATCCTCAACTACAGGCATGCTACCAAAGGTCAGCAGGCCCACCCACTCAACACTGCTTGCCCGTTTTGCGGGTGGGGGGGAATATCCCCCATGTTGCGCGACATCGTAGCATCACCAGAGATTCTGGATGGAGCTTCTACAAGGGCCATGTTGGCTCTACTTTATTGGCTGTCTCCAAAGGCCAGTTCCCATTCACAATATGGACCAAATACTTTCTCGCTACTCAAAAGTTAGAAGCTGCTTTTCCACAGTTGTTGCCATATGGCAGCTTTCCCCAACTTGGTGCCCTCCAGATGTGTTGGCCTACAACTCCCATAATTGTAACACATCTGGAGGGAACCAAGTTGGGAAATGCTGCTATATGCTATGATGCTAAGAACTGGTGCCTGAGTTTTGCTTTCTTCCTCCTCCCTCCCAATCCCTTTTCCTTTTGTGTCATGTCTTTTAGATTGTAAGCCTGAGGGCAGGGACTGTCTAATATCAATCTTTGTAAGCCACTCTGGGAGCCTTTTTTGGCTAAAGAGCAGGGTAAAAATGCTGTCAATAAATAGTAAATACATACATAATGCTGTGATGGTGTGGAACCTAGCTTGCGCCACTCTAAGCACTTATTTGGTGGTGCAGCGAAACCTGGGACCAAATCTTTACGTTAAGGAGGGTTAAAGACTGCAGACAGCCACCATGACTGAAAAGCTAGTGATGGTCAACTATTTGCTGGAACACCAGCCTTCACTACCCTTGTCCCGGGAAGTTACCATTTCTTCTGAAAAATAGACATAGGGGCTGTCACTGGACTGTTTAACAGGCAACAAGGCACACAACACAGGCTGTACAAGTTGAGATTGTGGGGCAGGAACACAGAGTTAGAAAGAGGAAAAAGGGGCTTTTAGAATCTTCTCTGGTTGCCAGCTAACAATGCTGGAGGGGTTTATATTTCTTTGGGATATCTGATGATGTTTCTCTGAGGCTTTCTCCCCCAGCGCCCCCATATTCTCAGGAGGTTTAATTCTTTTCTGTAGTTTGGTGCAATTGTTCTGCACGACGCTGTCCATCTGTGCTGCTTGGCTTGAGGTTGCCAAAATGGAGACACATTTGATAGCATCGCACACAGGGGGACCTCGTGTTTGGTGAATAAAGGCAGCACAGAATATCAGGTGGTTCTTCCCACTGTTTCACCCAAAGAAAAGCCAAACACTAAACTGAGGTGAAGCCAAAATTCACCCTCTCTCTGCCCTGCACAAAATGAGACACTGCAAATAAACCTCTGCCTAAAAAGAAACTATGCAAAACAAATGATCATGCCCCAAATTAATTAAAATTACATTAACAATTAAGAGAATTTAATTACAAATGTTAGATTACGCACATTTTGTCTTTCTTTACCTTTGTGGAGCCAAGACTCTATTAAGGCGACTCTATGCATAGGTAATAGTATGAAGTTGACAAAAGGTAGGAACTTTGAAATCCCACTGATTTCAATGGGAGAGTTAAGCGCCTGCTTACATATTTCCCATAGAAACCCATGGATTTAAAAGTGCCTAATTTAGGCTGGATCCTGTCCAGGAGTGAGTTGATATGTTCTTGGAATGAGTGACATCAGCGTACTGGAAAATCCAGAAAATAGAGCCATAACAGGTACAAAGCTCCACTGTAATTAACTGCAAGCCACAACAAATAGAAGAAAACTACAGTCAAACCACAAAAGGGAGTGACTAGAGAAAACATAGACAGCTGTATCTACCTCATGAGAAGAACCCTAAAAATTCTGGTCTACCCATCTTTTTTTTTGTTAACACTAAAATTAAATAAAACTGGGCATCTGCAGGGCCTGTATTTAATACTATGGGTGTGTACCCTACAACCAGTATGTTCAACAAGCTATGTTGTGTGGGATCCGTCAGGGAATGGAAGCAAACTGGAATCATTCTGCTATTTTCAGCTAAGTCAAGAAAGGGAAGCAAAATTAAGTTATTAAAATTAAATTGCAGGTAGCAGTCAAGGGAACTTTTACTCATCTCTCTGCAGTCACCGCAGTTTAGGTAATGAAAGTTTGGGAAGCTCTGGCAAGAGCCATGAAAAGAAGAAGAAGAGCCATGAAAAGAAGAAGGAAGCATACAGTAATACCTTGGACTGCAAGCATAATTCGTTCCGGAACCGTGCTTGTAATCCAAAACACTCTTATATCAAAGCGAGTCTCTGGCGGGCGTGAGCGGGGCCAATTTCGGCCCGCTACAGCCCGCTCGAGGCGAGTGGTTACATCCCTACTTTGTATTGCAAGACCTTGCTCATTATCAAGTCAAAATTTATTTTAAAAATGTGCTTGTCTTGCAAAACGCTCTCAGTCCAAGTTACTTACAATCCAAGGTATTACTGTAATTAAGCTTACAGGCAACAATGCTAATCAAAGCTTAAGCAGGCACAAAGGGCAAAAGAAAACATTTCCAGTGTATCACATCCTCCCTCTGGCCCTGCGCCCAGAGTTTCATTGCGGACTTTTAAACAAAGAAGAAAAGCTACCCAATATCTGTTTTGCAACAGTATTAGCAAGGTCCCACCCCTAGGAGCCATAGCTGCATAAATGCCTGTGGCACGCTAACCTTCCATGAGGTCAAAAAGGGAGAGGACTTTTGAATAAAGGAGATGGTTCTTAGGAAGTCCCCCAGTTTCACAGGACCTTAAAATTCCCTAGACCATGGAGGCGAGGCTGCAGGGCTGGCTCCTCACTGCTTGTTACCACAGGTAGAGAATCCAAATGGATCCCCCCCATTGCTAATTAAACACGGGACACCATCCTCCAGGACATTCACCTAAGCACACAAGGCCCCATTGAAAGGGGCAGATGCCATGTAAGGACTTTCCTTTCTTGCCTCATCATCCTGGACTGGAACAGAAGTATTTCTTGGCGTGCATCTAGAACAATTTAAAGGAAACTCTATTCCATGCAATAAACCAGAAGGGATCGCCAAGCTTTGTGCCCATGGGGAATAAGCATGTGTTGTCGCAGTCCCCAAATGAGCAGATCTTCTAGGGTGAGCTGTGGGATGGTTCAACAGCCATGTGGGAGATGGGATGCTTGCCCAACAGTTTGGGCAACCTTTCCTCCCCTCTTTGGCTTTAAAGGCCCAACTTTTCCTTCTTATAACTCCCCTAGGAAAGAGGGTGGGAAGAAGAAAAATATTTTAAATGAGTTAGGGTGTCTACAAATCAGGATTCCTACACAGAAAGAAGTCGTAGAAGGAAACTGTTCTCCGCTGCCAGGCAGGACCTGTCCAGGCAAGACCCTCAACTCCCAGCTGTAAAAAGTTCCGACCAAGTGCTGCATCTCCCACAGTAAGCTACTCTCTCCTCTGCCATCAGAGAATAAGCATTATGGTTTATCCTGGAGGACTTATTTTGCAATCCAGAGGCAACCCCGGCACATAGGAAGCTGCCTTATACAGTCAGACCCTTGGTCCATTTAGCCCAGTATTGTCAACACTGACTGGCAGCAGCTCTCCAGGGTTACAGGCAGGACTCTTTCCTAGCCCTACCTGGAGATGCCGGGGATTGAACCTGGGCAGTGCCAGCTCATGGGTTTGGAGGGTCCTTGGGCAAGACACCCTCAGTTAGTCAACCATTGTCACCAGCTGCTAGTGCTCCTCATCCTCTTTCCTCATCATTGCTACCAGGGAGCAAGCAGGCCGTGGCAGCTCCTGCTCTTCCTTCTCACCACCATGGTCTGGGCCAGAGCAAGGGGTAGGCAAACAAGCAGGTTGCTGCAACTGTGAAGAGGAGCAACTCCAAGGGGCTCTAGTTAGCGGGCCCCGATGGGGTGTTGGCAACCATACCTACCCCTTGACGCCAGCCCTGAATTTGGGACCTTCCACTGAGCTACAGTCCCACTGATGCCACAAGGTGATGTGGTACCATCATTTAGAATGCCGTCACTCTACTCGGAAAGGTGCCTTTCCTCTTATATTGAGGCTGCACACATCCAAAAGACCCACAGTATTCCCCCACTCTGTTCTATTCCAATTGGTTATATAATACAAGAACATCTCAGGTGCTCTGTAGCAGAAATGGGCAGAAGGGAGATCTCCAGATGTTTTGAACTTCAACTCTCAGAAGCCCCTGCCAACATGGCCACTGGTCAGGAATGCTGGGAGTTGAAGTCCAAAACATCTGGGGATCTACTTTCTGTCCACCCCCACTCTATGAAGAACAGCTTGAGTCCAAATGAGAACTATAACTCTACAATGAACTTTAGTAAGTAGATTCACTAACTTCAGAGACCACCCACTGGCATGTCGCCCAACACCTGAAGGATCCTCCCTGCAAGCCAGGAATGCAAGCCATGCAAATTCAACCAGAATCTGTTGGATATTCATACAGTAACTTCATGGGTCACGCAACAGGAAGGAAGATTTGGCTGAAAAGTTGAAAGTGTGCATTATTCTTCCAAGACCTTGTCTATTATTTCTTCAATCTGTGCAGAAAACTCACATTTAAGGACAGCAATGCTTTGAAAAAGTGAGAAGGCTGTGTGATCTTCCTCATTTTAATTGAAGCATCCAAATTCTAAAGCTGCGAAAGCTCTCTTTTTTGTTTATGTCGGTAAAAGCTACTGGATCAGCAAGAGCAACATTCTCAACTGGGTGGGAAGAAGGTAATTTGGTTAGGGTGCATAACGGAGAGATAGCCAGCGGGTCAGCTGTGGTTCCCTAGCAATGGAGAGAGAGGCAAGTGGCCAGGGAGTCAGATTTGCAGGTGGGCCAGAGGACAAGTGGCTTGCAAACTTTTCACTCTCAGGAAGATGTTTCCGTTTTGATTTGTCTGCAGAGGACCACCACCCCCCTTACATTTCTGCTGAGGAATCCCAGGGTGTTGCAAAGGATTCCAAGTTTACACTGGATGCTGGTCATGACTCAGTTGGCTTTGCCATTAAGCCACAGGAATGGAGTGCATACCCTTAGTCTTCAACTGTTTCAGTCCCCAGGGCTGCCCAAACATGTATGTATATGGCAACAGAATCACTGGTACAACCCAACTTAGGTTAAGCTGCAGCCAAACCAGGTTTGGGAAAATCCCACCCGATTTTCCTCAGCTCTAGAAGTTTCCGATTCGTCTCCGCACAGGCGCAGAGCCGCCCCTATGTGTGATGCACGGAGACCACAAAGAAAAACTCACCCCCCAACTCCCCACCAGCTTCTGAGGAATTCTAGGGATCTCTGGAACAGAGTTTGGAAAACACTGCCAGAGGGGAATGGTTTGGGGCAGTGATGGCGAACCTATGGCACGGGTGCCACAGCTGGCACACAGGGACCTCTCTGTGGGCACTCGAGCCATTGGTCACCAGATCGCGAAAAGACCGTCCCCTTCTGCAAAACACTAATCTTGTTCTTTCTCACAGTATGGAACAGAATGATTTTATTCTAGAATTCCTGTTACAGAATTCTTTTCTACATTGTTATCACATTTAAAAGATTTTGAAGAATGATGCACAGAGCATGGCTTGGATGTAAAGCCCTAACAGTTGACCTGAGTGCTGCATGTGTTGGTCTCAAACTAACGGAGTATGAGCCAAGGCTTGACAAATTATCAGCATGCATGCAATAGCAAAAATCACATTAATTGTGCAAAAGCATGCCCAATGCAAACTTTGACCTAATGCAGTGTTTGCAGTCCAAGACATAAAGTGTTTAAAATGTGTTAAGCACGTTTAGTGTTTTTGTTTATCTTGCTCATCCTAGTACAGGTTGACTTTTACTTTTACTAATCCGACACCTGTAGAAGCAGGGAAAGGACCCGGGGTAAAGCTTGCCCCATACAATTTCAATCTGGCATATAATCATATTAAAAGTTGAGAATCCCTTATCCAAAAATACATGTGCCAAAAAAAAGTTTAAAATAAAATGTATTTTAAACTTTTAAAATACATTTTAAAAGTTTGTATAAATTCCCTTCAGGCTATGTGTACAATGTAGTACTATAATAATTTTTTGATGATTTTTTTTGCAACAAAAAACTGTTGGGTTATGTGGGGATTTTCTGTACCACTGATCTATTTGTTTAAACACTGAAAATATTAAACTAGGCTTAGCTATTAGATTAGATTTTAATTTATACACCACTTTTCTCAAAATCAATAGAGCTCAAAGCGGCTTACAATACATGAAGGACAGAAATTTGGTTATGGTGTATATGTGTAATTTGGGATCTCCCTCCTCTACTCCAATGGTAAGGAATAATGATGATGTTGATGTCATCTCTTCTTCCTTCCCCTCCTCTCTGATCTTGCACATGCAAAAGGCCCATATCAACAAGGAAAGGCTTGTTCCACCCTCATGAAAAGAGGATAAATAAGTCTCAGGGGACCTGGAGCAGAATTGCACCAATATCTAAGGAGAAAACCACTTGGACTGAAAGTTCCAGCACTCTTGAGCTTACACATATTAAAAATTGCTATAAAAAATGGGGGGGGGGAGGAACTATAAAAATGAATTTAAAAAACCAATGCTTGCTGATTAGAAAATTGATATGGAAAAGCAGAAAAGCCATTGCAGAGGAACTGAAGCAATACCTCCAAGGAGAATTCAATAAGGATTAAGCTTCTAAGACAATGAAATACACCTTAAGATGAGATATTAACACACAATTATTTGTGTGTGTGTGTGTGTGTGTGTGTGTGTGTATAAGTCTAGGATTGGCAACCTGGTGCCCTCGAGATACTTTGGACTATAACTACAACAACTTTGGGCTAATGCCTGACCATTGGCCATGCTGACTGGGACTTATGGGAGTTGTAGTCCAAAACATCTGGAGGACACCAGGTCATCTACCTCTGATAAGTGAATTACTGGGAGTGAAGAACACACTCCCAAAATGTTGAGAGAAAGCACACGCATGTGTGGAGAAAGCCAGGCACCAGGGGCATCCATTTCCTCTACAGAATTTGGCTCTGCTCTCCCAAGTAGCTTTCCCCCAGAAACCAGCAGCAGAGCCATTGGCTCACAGTCAGGACAAGATGCAATCTGCTAATGGCTCCCTCTCGCTTGCAATAATATTTTACTTCTAACACACAGTAAACCTGCTGACAAAAGCAAACATCAGGGCTTCAATCTCCTAAGTAAACTAGAAAACAGAGCCACTGCATAAATAGCGGGGTTGATTTACTGCCCACGGTAAACAGCCGCGGAGTCCAATGTTGGCATCATGAGGCCAGCTCCTGTTTTACTGGTTGCAGAGAGCAACTGCATCTGGAAATGTGTTTCGGTGGGGGTGGGAAAGGGTGCCGAGGCAGAGTGGCAGCGAAGAGGTTAAAGAACTTGGCTCCACTCCCTAGAGGCTGTAAGGGTACAGACACTTCCTTTCCCCTCACACGGAATGGTTGCCTCCAGCTCAATGAACTCCAACAGCCAATTCCTTAGCCAACCTGGTGCCCTCCAGATATGTTGAACTACAACTCCCATCATCCCCATCCAGAATGGCTTATGATGATGGGCAGGTGCCAGATGGAGGGAAGGATACCTCAGAGGACAGCTTAGATTTTGGAAGTTGAAGGTAGATTGTAATGGGGATGCAATGACACCACCCTCATCCTGCAAGATGTTGGCTGAGGTCAGACTTGGGTCACCTTCAAAATTAAAACTATTTAAACCAAGGGTGGGCAATAGCGGTGCCTGCAGGCATCCTCAGACGCCTTTCTTGGTGCCTACCAAGGCGCTCTACTCCTCTCCAATTTTTTTTTAAAAAAATAACACATTTTCTTACTGGCAGCTAGTGTCGCTGTGAAATTGGTTTGTGTTGGTGCTGAAAACTGTGGGTTCAAAGGAGTTGCTTAGTATATTGGGGCTCAGACCCCACGTCTGCCTTGGACACAGTCTTTGGGACAGGTTATTTGTCCTTTGCCATGCCCCAGGGCAGCCATTCTGTGGTAGTGGCCCAGGAGTTTATCAAATTGCCAAATGTGCTCATGGGCCCAAAAAGGTTGCCTACCCCTTATTTAAACCGTCATGGCTTCCCACATGGAAAACTGGGAACTGTAGTTCTGTGTAGGTGCTGAAAATTCTCTGCTGGAGATCCTCAAAAAATGATTATTCTTGTAGGGTGTGGGTGGGGAAATGTGAATTATTTTAGGATTTGCACTTTCAATGCAAACCAACTGGTTTACAATTGGAGGTAATCACAGTAGTTTATTATACAGTAATAAGTACCTTGCATTGCAAGTAACTTGGTCTGAGAGCGTTTTGCAAGGACAAGCAATTTTTTTTTAAAAAAAATATGACTTGATAAACAAGCAAGGTCTTGCAAGACAAGTAGGGATGTAACCGCTCACCTCGAGCGGGCTGAAATCAGCCCCGTTCACGCCCGCCAGAGACTCGCTTTGATATAAGAGTGTTTTGGATTACAAGCACGTTTCCGGAACGAATTATGCTCTCAATCCAAGGTATTGCTGTATTTATGCCCTGCCTTTTTTTCTGCAAGGAACCCAAGGCGGCTTACATAATCCTCCTCTTCCTCTCCATTTTATCCTCACAACAACCCTGTGAGGTAGGTTAGGCTGAGAGTCAGGGACTGGCCCAAAGTCACCCAGTGAGTTTCATGGCCGAGCGGGGACTAGAACCCGGATCTCCTGAGTCCCAGTCCAACACTCTCACCACTACGCCACACTGGCTCTTTTGTGAAGGAACCCTGCCAACAGTCACGTTGAGAGTGCTGGGTATTCTGTTGAAAGATTCCCTGTCAGAAATTCCCAGTGTTAACTTTCATAGGATGTTATCATAGAATCATAGAGTTGGAAGGGGCCTACAAGGCCATCAGTCCAACCCCCTGCCTGCTCAGTGCAGGAAACTAGAGGAGGGGTCTCCCTTCCAAGTAATAACCAGGCCTGACCCTGCTTAGCTTTCCACGCTCAGACAAGCCGAGCCAGCGTGAGCCAAGGGGCTTTCTGTTCTCGGTTTGTAGGAGTGTGTGTGGGGGGTGGGAATGGTAGTTGTGTATTTAATTCTTGAGCTTTTTAATTTTTAAAATTCATTTAATACATATTTAGCGGCCTTTCAACAATGCAGAATACCTCACATTAAGACGATTTTCGATGTCTTGATAGGCTAATCCCTGACTGAGTTCTCTTTGGAGGGATTGCTTCAGTTCCTCTGTAATGGAATTTCGGCTTTCCCCATCTCTACTTTCTAGTTGGCGTGCATTTGATTTTCCATGGGTAGCCAACACCACACTGGGGAGGAGGGGGGGGCGGAGAGAAGGCGGTGGGGGAGAAACAAGACTACACATTTGGATATATGTAGCCTCAATGTAAGTGGTTGGGTACCCATCGAGCCCAGTAAAAGATGAAAACAAAGGCTTCTTGGGCAAAGCACACCTCAGAACTGTACACTCTCCAGAAGTTTTAAGCTGTAAAGTCAAACCCAACATGGGCGAGCAGACTACACTCGACACAATTACACAAGTCATCAACAGTGTGTGTCTTCATGAAGGCCCTTCTTGCTGCTATGGTAGGCTGCACATCAGCTTTAACCATCAGCTCCTCACCATTTAAAACCAAGCCAAGTCAGGAGGGACTGAATGAAACCTACCCTCTCCCACAATTGATAAGTACCTTCATCTTAACAGCTTTTGACCTGTGTGTTCATTCCTACAGGTTCACCTCTCAGATTCTCTATTTCAGGGGTAGGCAACCTTCTTGGGCCAATGTGAGCCGCCCACAATCTTCATTTCTGAAGAATGTCTCTGAGCCCCACGTGTGGCCCAGAGACATCCATGGGAAATTAAGGTGCCAGTGGTTGAAGGCCCTTCCTTACTTTGCTTTACAGCGATTCCAGGTGCCAGTAAGAAAATCTGTTAATTAAAAAAAAAAAGTGGGAGGAGTTGGGCACCCCAACAGATGCCAAGAAAGGTGTCCGAGGCGAGGACGCACATGCCCACGGGCACCACTGCTCTATTTCAGTACCAAAATACCAACCAAAGTTTGAAGTACAAGGCCTTCCAAAATCATACTATTTCAGAATGGAGAAGGGGCAGCGTCACAAGGTGCTGTTCTGGGTGGGTAAGAGCTGTTTCAAGAAGTCAGAGTCACTTTCCCAGCATGCTACATGGTTGGCCACTGTGTGAACAGAATCTAGATAGCCCACTGGTCTGACATTCTTGGGAGCGAGTGGGTTGGCGGAGGAGAGTTGGAACGCTCCATCCCTCATCTGTGCCCAGCACAGAAACACAGTTCTCCATCCTTCCTCTGCCCCCATCAGGCTAGTCAAATATTTTGCAGGCTTATCACTTTTGGGGGGTTTATTTACAAGTCCCACCTACCCTTAAAGTTAAACTGAACAAAAACAAAAATAAAGAATCCCAGTGTGTATTAAGAGGTTTTGCTGGCGGCTGCTTTTTGCACTTCGTAAGAACTAGGACTGCGGGTACTCCGGAGGGATAATCCATGGTGTCTGAGACACAGGGTCTTGGGGGGTGGGGGACTGAGCTTCCCACCCTCCTTAAATTATGCCCCTGCCGAGCAGTGAGCCATTTTTATAAGCCCAGGCTTCCCCAACCGGGTGCTCTCCAGATTGGTTGGGTGACAACTCCCATCATTCCCAGCCAGAATGGACATCTGGAAGGAACCAGGTTGGGGAGGACTGGCTAAGGAATTGCCTGCTGGGGTTCACTGATCTGGTGGCAGCCATTCGGAGAGAAAATACATTCCTACTGTCCAGCTCCTCCCCAACCTGGTGCTCTCCAGAAGGCTGTCCTGGCTGGGGATGATGGGAATTGGCATCCAACACATCTGGAGGGCACCGGGTTGAAAAAACCTGCTGTGGCCTATTGGTCACCAGACTGGGACTAAACCCCAATGCAGACTTTCTGATATGACCTCAGAACGAAAGGCGCGGGAGTGGGGGAGATGTCAGGACATTATCCGACTTCATAAACTGAAGGCCTGTTGTCTGTGATTTAGCAAAATCCAATCCCTCCTACTGTAATATCCATAGAATGGAGTACTGGCAGGAACGAGGAGGGCTGGAATGAAAAGAAGCAGTGGCTGTTTATGTTGGCAGCCGCTTCCAACCCTAATGGAAAATTTCAGCTTTGGTTGCATCAGGAACAGAGAGAGAGTGAAGGAGACAGAGTACAAGTTATTAAGGGGGGCGGGAAGAGGGAGAGAAAAAAGGTATGGCATTTGAACAACAGCAACAACAAAAATGCTTACATGGCAACCTAGGAAATTATGTGCCAAGGCCAGACGTTATGTTAATATGTCTCATCATTAGGGAAACAAACCATCCTCGCAAAATAACTTCCTGTGGGCAAGGGAGTAATGTCCATGCCGTGTGCATGCAATTAAGACTCTGCTCCTGGCAAAAAAAGAAAAGAAAAGAAAGCCCAAAGTGTTACAAGATCTACAGTTAAACGGGGAATATGGCTGAGGTGTGTGGAAGCCACCACTTTGCACTGAGGGAGTGAAAAGCCCTTGCCTAAGCGATTATCCCATTCCCCTTCATTAAAGGAAATTCGTAGTTTGAAGGGGAGGGGGATCATTAACTCCAGCTTGCCTGCAAGGATGTTGCTGCGGCTGTTTCATTAGCCTGCATGATTACAGGTGGAGGTACAAGGACCAACAAAACTTCACACCAGACCTCTTGAGTATTTAAAGTACAGTGTGACCTTTTCCTAAACTGCCTTTGCAGCATTGCAACACATCAGTCGTGTGGGAGGGGGTATTTCTTTTGGGAGCTGCTTAAGAAAGCCAAATCGTGGGATTATGTAACAACAGATTAAGCATTAATGAGCCAAGAATGCAGCTGTTTATCTAGGACCCCAATCTAAAATTAAGTAACTCAATGCTGAAAACACAACACTGAGATAATTCTTACCTCCTAATGCATTAAAACACTGTTTATTTCGGCAACCTGTCCTAACAGCACTGCCCTTGGGCCAAGGGAAGGCTGCAGCTAAACAAAACAAAACAAAAAAACACCCAATGACACAGACAATGCCTTTTTATTTTGGGTTCAATCCAGCTCTATCAAAAATCAATAGGAGCTTTTCCATCTACTTCAGTGCTTCACACCCTGATGCCTCATCGTAATTGGTTAGCTTTGCCAAGAACGTGCTTCGTGGCGATTCCCTCAGAACAGTTCAGATTCGGGCCTGCATGTGGTACAGTCCTCCTGAGACTGTACCAGTTGAAAATACAAGTGGAAAACCACCCACCTGAAAGCTCTCCCAAGCATTAAAAAAACCAACCCCTCCCTTCATGTGCAAAGCTAGTATAGGATGACATAGAAAGATGACATAGAAATGACATAGTATATAGGATGACATAGAAAGATGACATAGAGAGCCAGTGTGGCGTAGTGGTTAGAGTGTTGGACTGGGACTTGGGAGATCCAGGTTCTAGTCGCTGCTCAGCCATGAAACTCACTGGGTGACTTTGGGCCAGTCACTGACTCTCAGTCTAACCTACCTCACAAGGTTGTTGTGAGGATAAAATGGAGAGGAGGAGGATGATTATGTAAGCCGCCTTGGGTTCCTTTCAGGAAAAAAGGTGGGGTACAAATATAATAAATAAATAAATAAAAATAAATAAATAAAGGTCCTGGCCTAGCTGTCTCCTCAACATGTTAGCTTTCCATATTTTGGACAATGGCAATCCAACATATGATCCCCCACTGGGAATCGGACATGGTACAGTCCCAGGGAAGAATGTACCATAGGATTTTTCTGAACATTCTAATTGGCTCTAAATACAGAATTCTAACAGCAATGGAATATAGAGATACATTCTTGGTAAATGACTTGTAGTTATGGGCTTTCAGTGTCTAGGTGTGGGATTTAATATATATTTTGGTCTGATATTTATCAGACACCAATTATTTTACCTGCAACATGTACAGAGATCAAGAAACTGAGCAGGCTAAAAATGAAAATCAATAGCTACAAGATAAATTTAACTCTGTGGTTTATTGTGAAGAAAGGAGGATGGCTACTTCTGTATAATCAATGTACTCATAGGAAAATGATCTCTTTAATCCCAAGATTAGAAGCAAAAAAATAACCTAGAAACCTTAAAAAAAAAAAGCGGGGGGGGGGGAAGAGGGTGAACACATGAGGAACTGAAAGATGCAAATCCATCTACAGTATAGTATGTAAAAACACAGTCACCTGCAGCAAGTTGAGATTGCTTCCAGGCAAAAAGAAATTAAGCCAGTGAGTCAGTGTGGAGTAGTAATTAGAGTGCTGGACTGGGACTCGGGAGACCCAAGTCCCTGCTCGGCCATGAAGCTCACTGGGTGACTTTGGGTCAGCCCCTCTCAGCCTAACCTCCCTCACAGGGTTGTTGTGAGAATAAAATGGAGAGGAGGAGAGCCATGTGAGCTTCCTTGGGTTCCTTGCAAGAGAAAAAAGCAGGATATAAATGTAGTAGTAATAGTAACAACAACAATCTGATTTGCAAGCGAATTTTGAAACCTTATTTGTATTACAGTAATTTAAACAAAATTTCAGATATCAGCTTCCTCCAGGGCATTACAAAGGCTAAGAAATCCTGGTCCAACTCAACGTTTCTAAAATTTGTCAGTTTTCCTTCATCAAATCCAGCATTCTGATTTCAGCAGGCAACAGGCCCAAATCAGAATGAGCTGAGTTCCGGTGCAACTGGCTCATAAAAACTTAAACAGAATACAAAAACTATTTATAAAACATGTCCATCAGGAACTCACAATCATGCAAAAATTATCTGAAATAAACCGGGACAGCACAAGCTTCACATATGTTTGGTTCACAAAGCAAACAGGCAAATAATTCATTGGTTAAGAACAGCAGAAGAGGGGACACAGAATAGAACAGAGATTCCTGGGTGGGAACAGATTGAAGTGAGGCATCTTGAGTAGACATGAGAAGGAAATATAGAAGATCCGTACTTGGCAGAAGTCATTTTTCCCTCCATTGAACTTTTAGTAAGGGCAGGCTTTCATATAGCCTCTATCCTGGTTGCCTGTGACTAGTAAGAATCTCTTCCAAGAGAGTCAGAAGGGAAGGATTAGGAAAGTAAGTTATTTTGCTCCTTTAAACCACAGGAGGCTTACAAGTACGGTACATATGGGAAAGCAGGCTAGCATAAACTATTCGGGGCTGGTAGGCTTTGTGGATTTATTTGCAAGACTCAACAAACCTTCAAAGTAGGAGGAATTTAAGCTTGCACATGCACGTTACAACAAATGCATTTAGAGGGACACTGGCCTAAGGCCACAATCCTAGTATAATAAGCAGGAGAAACATCCACTGAAGTCAATGGGACTTATTCCATGTGTAATGGGGGTGCTAGCAAGGGAGACTTAACATGTAACATTTTCCTGGGCAGAGTGCATTTTCTTAGTGTCACCGAATTGAAGAAATCTTAATCGATTAACCGTATGAGTTTTAATCAATTAAGGCTGCAAACCTATACCCAATTACCTGGGAGTAAATTCTATTAAACACAATGGGCCTTGCTTCTGAGTAGACATGGATTGCACTGTAGATCTCTGTAAGTTTGCCTTGAATAGGAACAATAGTTCTAAAAAAAAAACCAAACCCCTACAATGTACTTCTCTCTGCTTTTAGATGAAGTCATATCAGGCAACATCTTAGAAACAGAATCTCTTTTTTTGTACGTGAGAAAAGGGAAAACACCCCTTCTAAGCTGCAGGTGTCAGGTGCTATGTAACTGTGTTAAAATAATTTTACTTTTGCCGGCCAGGTTTTTACAAAAAAAATAATCCGAAGGTTTCTTACAGAATAATCTAGCTGAACCATCAGCTAAACATGGCATCCCTAATTTTAAAAAACATAAAGAAGGGTGGAACTGCAGGCAGTCCCAGCGGAGCAGTAAGTCCCACAGAGCAGGAACATTGCAACCAAGTGACCCCACAGACCCAATCCTGTACCTCTGCCTCCTCAAGCCTTTCCACACTCCCTCACTCTTGGCAACCTCCTCCTGTTACCAGCAGCCTGATTTTTGAGCCAAGGTTCAAAGTTGAACGTGTAAATTAAGAAGAGGGTGCCTCTGAGCAGGGCCGGTGCAAGGCAGTTTGGTGCCCTAGGCAAGATCAGATATTTAGCGCCCCCCCTTCCCACTTGAGAGCGCTGTATTTTTTCCCCCAAGGCGTTTCTGGTGCCCCCTTTAGCCCTGCGCCCTAGGCAGCTGCCTAGTTGGCCTAATGGTAGCACCGGCCCTGCCTCTGAGCAAATACAGAGTACTCTCCACACCCCACCTGAGCCCAACTCAAATGTATTGATCTGGGATTGGGAAGATGCACTGGCTATGTAAGCCTCAGGACCATACACTGCTCTCTTTTTTTCAAATTAAGTACAGAGTAAAACATCAAACTAAACTGGAAGTTCCCGGTCATAACACATTCTAATTGGCATCCCTAGTACCAAATTAAACAAGGCCTCCACTCAAAACAGCCAATGCCAGGCAAATCCAGCTTGCACCATAGAGATACAGAGGTAGAGCAACTCTCCGGTCTGTGATCCCAACATCCAAATGCAGCGTTACAATTTATCTCACCGGAAGTTCAAGGCGGTGCATCTTTCTGGCTTTCTTACTTAAGGACCTGCCCCAATTCTTGAACCATCAAGCAAAATCATCATCATCATCATCATCATCATCATCATCATCATCATCATCATCGGGGAAACATTTTCATGGAAGGAAGGAACAGGACTGGAGCAAGCTCATACTATGACCTCAACCTCGTCCTCTTGTAATATAAATAAAAACAGCAAAAACACATACAAGACAAAACTAAAGCCATTTAAAAAAAACACCCCACCCCACCCATGGAAGCTGGCCTGTCTCTGGCCCTGCACTCCACACTCGCCACTCTTGGTCTCTGCCTAATTGAGGAGGCGAGATCACCCAAGAGGAAGACCTGTGGGCCAGGACAGGAAGCAAAGATTAAGCAATCCACTGTAGGTCAAAGGTTACTCACAGATCACTTACCACTAGAGGCACAAGAGGCCTACGCTCAGTTGAGACCCACACACAGTATATCAAACCGCTTCAGCTTTAATGCCTCATCTTCTCAGCACTAAAACTTTAAGCCTCACACAATAATAATAATATAAAAAAGTGACGCTTGAATGCCAGCACTCAAGAGTTCATATTTCACAGAGCTTGCAGCTTTACAGGGTGGTAGGGTGTTTTTTTTGTTTTTTGTTTTGGCTTTAAAGCAAAGGCACAAGGTACGTATGTGATCTGGCAAGTTCAAAGTCCTACAAGTCTGGGAATGGTGGCTCAAATGTTCTTCCCCCATAATCCAACTGGAGTTTGCGGAAAAATACAAACACACACCCGTCTCTTGCAAAGGGTAAATATGGTGGACATATAATGAATGTTTCATAGCAGAGAGTGGAAATATGTAAAAAAAATAATTTTAAATGACTTCATTAGTTTCAAGAGCACGCTTAGAGCAGCAAAAAGATCTGCTCACAATATATTTCTAAAGGTTATTGGGGAGGGGGGGAACAACACAAACCTTCTGATAAAGGCCAACATTATTTTTTCCACATTGTATATTTATTTCAAAAAAAAGAGAAAGAAATGGATACAATTTTCAGTTCTCTGAAAGCCTTTTCTTCACAGCACCTTTGTCCAAAAGGAAACCCATTAAAATGCAAACTTTTCTCATCCTTCTCCTGAGCTTGCCCTTTATAATCACTTGTCTGTAGGACAAAAAACGGGAAAACTCTACAGGAAGCGTTTCAACCCGCCCGGACTGCCTGATTCATGTGAGGTTATGATTAATCCTTCACAATGACAGATCCTCGCGTCACAACACAGCAGCTCAACAGTTGCATTTCACACCACTACGGAGTAAAGCCACTGACTCACAAACACAATGACTTTGTCCCTCCATTCAAACAAACAAGCCGACGGACATTTTCGTGCCATTCTTCAAGCGATGCCGAGGAGGATTACTTGAATGTTGCTTTAAAATGTCTTGTGGAATGACCGCCCAGGAAAAAATGCCACCTTCCCCTGCCGTTTTCATTGCGCTTTTCTGCCTAACTGGCAAAAAGGAAAGCTGCTGCTTAACAGTGCCCCCTCCTTCCAAGCAGCACTGGCAGCAACTGAACCCGAAGCTTTTAGGGAACTACAACAATTAAACTTAAACTGATCCGAATCTTTCAGGGCTCCTGGAAACCTCTTTCACCTTGTAAAAGCCATTATCTCTTTACTGTATCATAGGCACCTGCAATGGTTCCAGCAAAACCTGTCAGCTGAACAGTTTCATTTAGCTCAAGGCAGGAAAATCCTAAATCCACTGAACCAATAAGAATTAAACCAGAACCCATTGACACAGTGGGGGAGAACTCACCCAACACACACTTCTCTTCCTCAAGATGCAATCAGAATCAGTTTTTGATATGCCCTTCAGTTAAACTACCCAGCCTTGGTCCTGTGTCTGCAATATAACCAATATTATCCCAACATCCATAAAAAAAAAATTGGTCTGAGCAGGGTCAGTAAGTTCCAACACCATCTGATCAACCACACAAGTTTGCAAGAAGACTGCTTATTAAAATTCAATGTTTTAAAAACAACAGCTCCAAACCTCTACTTTGGTGTTGTGCTCGCTGTGGAATTGTCCAAACAGCTGAGTTAGAAGCTCAATGTAGGGTTAAAAGGCAACAGCTCTGTAAGATCCAAAGGAGGAATGCAGAACAGCATAAAAAAAAAAAAGAAAAAGCAAGTTACATAAAATCCACGGATACTTACCGTCTCCTTATTGGGAAGCAACTCTTTTCGGATCCTGAAGAAGTTCTTTCCATACTGTCTGAGTCCTTTAATGAAGCGTTTCTGCGTTAAAACAAAAATAGAATGTCAGCAAGGGGGGGGATCTCTTTAAGCAGTGTAGTAAAGTTCCAGGCTTACAGGCCACGAAAAACATGCACAAAATATACAGGTAAGTTCCACAGAAAATGCAAGTTTTCCGGTTCGGGCCTAATCCAGTATCGGAAGGGTTTAAAAAAAACAAACAAACAACTATGCCTTTTTACACAAAATGATATCAGCCGTGTGTTTTTGTTTGGAGGGCTTTACGAATGCATGCTGCTGGTCTCTGCGAAAATAAATGTGAAAACTCTAAGCAAGCTCGATTTCCAGCTTAAACAGAGGGACGAAAAGATGAAGGGGGGGAGAGGTCGGGGGGGGGAGACCCGTGCTTTTTCATCTCTACGATTCTCGGAAGGGAGGTTACTTTTGCAGATGAGCAGCGAAAAGGCTAAAAACTCCTTCCACACGCGAAGGATCCAGGCTGCTTTGAAAGTTTAAAAATATAAAAGCTGAAGACTTCCAAATAAATTTCTTCCAGGAAAAAAGAGCATATTGTTTTACTAGGTTTCCCCCTTAAAAGAGAGAAAGCAGCAGCAATCCATGTTTAGTTTCAAAATCCAGAGCTGCCACAATCTTCTGTTCACTTCTGCAAATAATCCAGTTTGGCAATCAATTTAAAAACAATACACAAACCACAAGACACACCGCCCCCCTCCCCATTTAACACTTCTCTGCCGATGTCTTGGATCAAATACTCCCCACTCCTTCTAAACACACACGGGTGGGGGGAACCGAGAGTTTAACAGTGCTGTTGAAATTCAGCTGGAGAAGGAAGCCTAGAAAGAAGCAAGGGAAGTTCCTTATGGGGGTTCCTCCAACTCTAACCCACGACCACACACACACCACGACCACGCACACACACACACGATTGGAAGAACACGACACACACACCTGGAGAAGACGGTGGATGGGTGATCTCCCTCATATGAGGCAGGAGGAAGAACTCCAAAGCAACAAACAAGAACCAAAGCATGCAGCTTTCTCTTTAGCCCGTCCCTTGCCCAAGGGGGGGGGGGGGAGAGCTAAATCAGCCAATGCTGAAACTGGAGGAGAGGAAAGAGCCAAAACCTGGGTCTGGTCTCCAGTGTCTCCAGCTAGGGGTGCCCTGCCTGGAAGGTGGCAGGCAGCGGCAGCAGGAACAGGGATCGCTTGTCACCCGGGAGGCTCTGACACTACAAAAGCGGAGAGAGGGAAGGAAGCAAAGAGGCGGCAGCGGCTTAACATGTGATCTGAGCTGGGCTGAGCCCGGGGAGAGGGAGAGAGAAAGAGACAAGAGAGCCACCGGGCTTGCTGCAAAAGGCGGCCTGGATCACCTAGGCAAAATCCCCGGTAAGGCTGCAGGATAGTTAGCATCACCAGGCAAGCCGGCACCAAATCTCTTGCCATCGTCATATCAGCATTTATACAGCAGCATTCCAAGCATGGCACACATTATTTTCCTGTAAGACTGCAACACCCCTGTAAGGTAGGCAGCATGATTACCCCCATATTGCAGATGGGAAAGGGGGAGACGGTGAGGTTTACAGAAAAGGGGGAGGTGCTTGCCTAAAGGCCTCCTACCGGTACTTGTTTCAAATATGTATGTCCCACCTTTCTACCCATAAGGATCTGGAAGCTGGCTTTAACACAACATAAAAATAAAGCTAATAATAACGACAACAATAATACCACCACACAAACAGTACAATCCTAGTGAATTCACAGAAGAGGAAATTCAAACTGGGGTGGTGTTTTCCCTGATTTGCAGCCAAGTTCCTAAACCACCAAGATGCACCACAGAAATGACTCCGAGCGGTAGCCAAACATGTCCTGCTCCCCCACAGCAGATTAAGGTCTTATATAGCACAGATTGGGTCAGCCTCCCCACAATCCGGTGCCCCCTTCCGATGTGTTGTGCTGGCTGGGGGAGATGGGAGTTGTAGTACTACACATCTGGAAGGGGCAATGGATTGGGGGAAATAGGAATTTTATTTATTTATTATACTTATATCCCGCCTTTTTTCCCTGCAAGGACCCCAAAGGGTCTTACATAATCCCTCACCATTTCATCCTCACAACACCCTGTGAGGTGGGTTAGGCTGAGAGTCAGTGACCGGCCCCAAGTCACCTGGTGAGCTTCGTGGCTGAGCGGGGACTAGAACCCGGATCTCCTGAGTCCCAGTCCCAACACTCAAGCCACTACGCCACGCTGGCTCATCCTTGCCCACCCCCAATGATGGCCTTTGCCACCCCTTCGTTTGCCCAAACTGTTTTTTCTTTCTTTCCTGGAGTTGCCTCTGCAACGCCAGCTGTCAGAAAGAGGCATGAATGGTGTGGTGGTGCCAGTGGGAGATGCATCGCTCTCAGTTCTTGGCACACCAATGTCTGCTGCAGTTTAGTGGCGGGCAGCGCGATCCTATGGCCCCCTAGACAGCATCACTCTAGGATTTGGTGATGGCTACCACTTTGGATGGCTTTAAAAGAGGGACTGGACTAATTAATTGGACTTCCGGGTTGAGGAAGGCCTGCTCTGTATAAATGCAAAGTATTTTTTTTAAATAAACAGTATTATTAAAAATCGGGGCAAGACAGTACCTTGAAATGAGGGTTGCACTGATGGAGTTCTATAGGGAAATGAGTTCTGAGAGTGGAGTCTCTCACTCTACCTGTGCCACGATGATGCAGCCATCCATTGGGCATCATTTCGTCTAGGTCTGGGTCACAGGCAACTTTGATCCAGAGGCTTATACAGGTTTATATATAGACAGAGGCTTATAAAAACCCAAGAGTGGAGTACTGAAAGTAAAGATGAGAGAGGAAAATGTTGTTTTGTGAGACAACTGGTGGTTAACACCCTGACACCAAAAAAGCCATAACCTAGGACCTGGTTAAAATAATACAATATATTCCATAAATTTATCCCAAGTTTGTTTGGAAACCAAACAGGTTATTTGCTGTTTCTGCCTGGTGAAGAGTTCTGTCATTAGAAAGCTTGTGCTGCTTTCAGCAACAGAAGTGGGTCCAATATAAAGGTTGTCACCTTACCTACTTTGTGTTCCTAATTGTATAGGGCTGAAACGGCAGACACTGTCTGTGCCAAACTTTGGGGATGAGATGGTGGGAAGGGGCGTCCTTTTTTCTTCCCTTTTTTAAAATAGCAAATGCCATTATTTACAGTAGATCCAGCTTGCACATCTGCGGGATTTATAGCTAGAAGATTTCTTTTCATGTTGCAGAAGTGCCGGCTTCAGGTTTTGGAGGGCCCTTGGGCAAGGCCCCCTCCCTCACTGTGCCTACCTTCTCACCACCACCATTCTCACCAGCTGCTCTTGCTCCTCACCCTCTTTCTCATCGTGGCTACCACTTGCTTGCTTGGGAGGCAGAGAGCCCGTGGGCAAGTCGGCAGCGGCATCTGCTGCTTCGCCTTCTCACCACCCCCACCACCATCTGGGCCAGAGTGAGAGGTGGGTGAACAAGCAGACTGCGATGGGGAAGGAGGAGAGCAAGTCCTGAGAACTCTTATCACCGGCCCCATGCTGAGGTGTAGGCCTCGGTAGGTGCCTGACCATGCCTACCCTCGATGCTGGCCCTGGGTGCTAGTTGCACTATGTTCTACCCAACGCACCCAAGCCGCACTAGAACTACGCCGACTCTTGCTAGTTCAGAAGGACAAAAGGGAGGATTGGTGCAGGCCCCCCACCTGAATACTGCGGTACAACATCCTATGCAACTTTCTACCCCCTTTTCGTGGTCCCATTTCCAATTTTCTGGCTTAGCACCAAAATGCAAAAACAGAATTAAGGGAAGCTGTTGCCTGTGCATGTTTTCATGCTCAAAATTATTTGCAGCACTTTCAGCATGACTTTTTTGTTTGTTTGTTTTTTTAAAAAGGCAAAGCAAAGCTTCACACAGTGAGAACATCGATGCTATGGATTTAAGCTGGTTTAACTCTTTCCCCATGGAACCCTGGGAATTTAATTTCTGCGAAGGGGGCCTTGAGATCCTTAAAGAATTGTTCACATCCTCACTAATCTAATTTGCAGATTCTTGTGGGGAAAGCTATAATGATTAAAGTGGTCTAAAACGACTCTAAGTTTGTAGAGTAGATACACCCAGTGTTTTCTCCAGCCTCTTTTTTTGTTCAAAAAGAGCAATAGGCTCTTTTATCCAGCCTCTTCTTTGTTCTAAAAGAGCTAAAGGCTCAGCGGGGTAACGAGCCACCCAGCAGATATTTTCATTTTTGCTTCAAACTCCTAAAACTAAGAGTGCAACTGAAAGGCTTGTTACCAGCATTTTATGTGGACTTGTTGATCCAATAAAATGTTTAGCCTCAGTTTGTGCTCTTATTTTTTTTTATGGCTCCTGAGAAGATACTGAAAACTCAGGTCTAAACCTGTCGACTGTACCTACTAAAATAACCTTATGCCCAGATATAAAATTACTATCCAAATGAGTCTATTTTTAATCCATCAAGACATCTCTCTCAGAAAGAGTCCTTCCATATCCTAAGTAATTTTTAACTTGTGTGTGTGCGCGCGCACGCATGAGAAAGAGAGGGGTGTGTGGGTGCGTGAGCAGAGAAGGACGAAAGCCATGAACATGAATTTAGTAACAAAATGTTGATTGAGGAAGACTCTCTTTCGAAGAGGGAAATGGGAGAAAATAGAAGAAAAAAGTGCTTAAAGGTCTAGCAAATGTGGCTGCCAGAAGAAACATTCCAAAACATGGATCTCAAAGTGCTATGGAATTTGCGCTCATTGGGGCTGTTACTTTCTATTCTTTCATGGACATGTGGGGTTTGGTTGGCTCTTCCACATGGCTCCAGCTAGCAGAAATGTCCTGAAACCAGAGATCTCTGACATCTATACCTGCTGCTGTGGTATCAGGAGAGATTTATTTTTAAACAGAGGAGCAAAATGAACCAAGAAACATCTTTCCCACTTTGACACAAACACAGAATGCCAAGCTTGTCCCTTGAATAACTGATCCCTATTTCAAGTGGGTTCTATAGCTTTCCTTCCTCTCCCTGCCCGCTTCCCTGCCCCCTTACTGTGGTCTGTCCTCCTAGTGAAGACTATTATGCTTAGTTACCTTTGCTTGTAGCTTGGGGACCTTTTTGTGGCTTCCTCCCCCACCCCAAATTTAATCTACCAATTTCCCAGTTTCTCAACCTCCAGTAATTTCCCCGCCAAGAAACCAGATTTCTTCCTCTCCTGTGTATTTTCTTGCGGTTTGCATCCTCATTTGTTAAATGCATTATGACATGTTATTTACCTTGGCCCACAGATTTGGGAATTGTGGTTGTTTCCCCTCCCCACAAAAGAATTTAACAAAATAAATCAGCGTGAAACGTTTTAAAGTGAGGGGGCCCTTCTTTCACTGGATCTTCCCACCTTCAGAAAAATCTTTTCCATATCAACTTCCTCGCCATGGAGTGCTTGAATGTTCCAGTGCATTATGGAACATGTTCCAGGGCAAGGGTAAGACATGTGTCAATCTTGCATGGTCTAGATTTTTTTCCTTACACTAGAGTTTCCACGGTTCGTTGAACCGTGTTTTAAACTTACAAAGCAAGACAGCATACTGTGGATCTCTTCCCTGTGAAAGCATAAACTAGTATGTAGTCCTGAGCCTACACTTTTGCTTGAACATTTCAGATCAGACCAAGGTCCGCCTATTTCAGAATTCTTCAGTAGAGTCACAGCAACCAGCATGCACTAGGTCAGCGGTGGGCAACTTGTGGCCCTCCAGATGTTATGGCCTACAACTTCCATTAGCCCTAGCCAGCACAGCCAAAGGCGAGAGATAATGGGAGTTGTAGGCCCAAACTTCCAGAGGACCATAAGTTGCCCAGCCCCACACTAGATGGTCCACCAGAAACAAGGCCACAGAACCTGGTTCACATGTTCCCCTAGAAAACACCCAAGGCTTTCTTGCTTGCCATTACTGACCTTCTCATTAAGAAACACCTGATAAGCTAGTTCCAAGGGACCTCAGGGTTTTCATAGATTTCATAGATCATAGAGTTGGAAGGGGCCTACAAGGCCATTGAGTCCAACCCCCTGCTCAATGCAGGAGAACTAGAGGAGGGGTCTCCCATCCAAGTAATAACCAGGCCTGACCCTGCTTAGCTTTCCACACTCAGACAAGCTGAGCCAGCGTGAGCCACAGGCCTGTATAAGTTTGGAAACCACAGCTAACTTATGCCTTGCGCCCAGTGCTCCTCTAACCCCTTAATGTAGAACATCTCCAGTGTCGTAAGGGTCCCTTTGCAAGTACATTATAAAACAGGCCTATATGTATTTGCACAGTAGCTGGGTCAGGACTGGCCCAAGGCATTTTGTTGCCTGAGGCGAAGAACAAGATGGTGCCCCCTCTCCCATTCCATATACAAAAGCAACTGGATAGATGAATCTGTTTTCAACACTTGGGACAGCATCCTCCACTGCCCCTGAAAGTGGCAGGCTAACTTAAGGGTTACAGAGCAGGCTTCGTGGGACACAGGCCTGTCTTCCAACATCTTGCTGCCGCTTCCCATCATCTGCCACCTGAGGTGGCTGCTTCACTCTGCTGAATGGTAGGGCCAGCCCTGAACTGGGCTACCTCTGTGATTTTATTAAGGTTCCTTTCCTGCCCTATTGTAGGGGCACAGTTTGCCCTCACAGCAATGTTAGGAGGGAGGGTGAGCCTGAGGGGTGGCTTCATGCATTATATGAAACAGTGCAAGCCTCATGAAGGAAACTGGATGAAACCCAAGTAGATAGTAAAAAGTTGCACATGGATTAAAAAAAAAACCCTATGAGATTATGGCCTGGATCCAAAGAACTACATTGAGTACATCTTCAGATGGGATATTTGCTTCTCTTTGAACGACAGAGCCCCGTGTCATATCGCACTCTGATTTTGAAAGTCCTGCTGGTTTCAAAAGTTAGTCTGCTGCGTGACATCGGATGTATGTGTTTGGATGTTCAAGAGACACAAAGTCAGAGTCTTTTTGGATGCACAGGAACAGTTGTGCAGGTCTTTGGATCCTGACAGCTGTTGGTGTTAGCGAGCTGCAGTTTTCCCAGATTAACCATCATAAATAACATACAGAAACATAAGAACATTTCTGGATCAAACCAAAGGCCCATCTAGACCAGCATTCTGTTCCCAGTGGTTAGATATCTATGGGAAGGCCACATGCAGGACATGAGTGCGACAGTACCCTTCAGCTCATGTTCCCCAGCAATTTCCCAACTGGTAACTCAGAAGCCTGCTGCCTCTGATACTGGAGGTAGCATATAGCCATCATGACTAGTAGCTGTTGATTCCCTTATCCTCCAGGAATTTGTCTAATCCCCTTTTAAAATCATCCAAGTTGGCGGCCATCACTACGTCTTGTAGAAGCAAATTCCCTAGTTAACTATTATCATCAATAAATACTTCAACCTCATCCTGAATGAATAGAGCAGCTTACAAAATATTTTCTCCACTCCTTTCCTCTACATGTACACTTAAAAAGGCAGGGGACAGGTATCTGCCTTGGAAAACTGAATCACCATGTCCAACAGCAAGTTCACCTTATGGGCTTCCCTGGTCCAGATGACTGGTCTGGATAAAAGCAAACCCGATGGACAGGACAGAAATACATCCCCCCAACTGGACAATAATGTACAGTCTAGATACCCTGCAGTCTTTACTGCAGGAGGAACCCATTTAAAAATCACTAATTTCACTAAGTGGCTACAGTCAATTGAATAACAAAAATAAAATAAAATGACAGAATTGGAATGGAGTTATCACTGCAGACGTGGTATGTTATTCAAAACACGTGATGGAATTTCAATAGTTGTGCTGAAGCATTGCTTGCAATAACTAATTTTACAGTCTATGAAATACAGCTGGGCACGCAACAAAATGTTGCAGTGTGAAATAGTCATTCTATTCTATCCTCCCTGCCCTAGTTTCCTATTGCCCCTGTAAGCTGTCAGTCAGCTTTTTGTAGCCACTGAGCACACTCAGTCGTTACTAAGCTGTTTTGGGGGTATTTCTACAAACCTTGGGAGTTCCCCCCAAGCCTGATACTTCCTTCTTGTGCAGGGGCAGTGCCATTTTGGCTACATACGTAACGGCAATCAGAGCCTGAACACTGGAAAGAGAGAGGAGGAGGAGGATCACACACATACACCCCGACACCAGCCTACAGTCTGATTAATTTTCTCCACCCATATGGCACTCGATTTTGATATTTAAAATAAGAATCCAAGGAATTGGAAGGTGGATCTTAAAAGTCATGGCTACGTTCTAAGAATTGTTGGAAGCGTTATAAGCCAGTTTATAAAATATCCTACTTTGTAATATTCCCTTCTCCCCAAAGCTTTCCCCCACTTTACATCTTCCACCTCCTCTGATTAAATGTTTGCAACAAAAGCAATCTCTGAATTGCTTTCATGTTCTACTCAAGCGACAACTGAATTCCCTACAGAGAAATATAAAATGCAGAAGTCTATTCCCACAAAGATGATATCCTAAAGCTGGGGGGGGGGGATACATAGCCCACAAATTCCCCCCTCCAATAACTGTATATGGTATTTTCTCTGGAGTTGCATTCATGTTTTAAGATGAGGAAAAAAGTAAAGACAGAAGGAAAATATTTCACCTGTCCCAGAAGAAACTCAGGCATGAGGCACACACTTCAGGAAGCGCTACCAGGGTCACAACATATTTTCTCTGAAACCAACAGATGCTTTACCTTCCAACAGTAACTTTTCGAGAAAAGGATGTGAGAGCACCCTTTTCTTGAAAACAATGTAGGAAAGTTACCTCTGAATTTTCATTGTCAATTGCCCTAGACAAATGAAGATGGGTAGGAGTCATAACCAATCTGCATAACAACCGATTCCCATAACCTAGGGGTAGATAATCTGCAACCCAGAGCTGAGCAACCTTGGCCTAATTTCTAATGCCCCATTGCTAGTGATCAGTTCAGAGCTCTGGCAAGAGCAATCTATCCCTCTGCCAGCAGCCTGCTGGATGGGGAGGAAGAGAGAGAAAGAGAAGGGGGTGTCAGAGACGGACACACACACACACACACACACACACACACACACACGGTGGGTGGGGGGTTGTCAGAGAGAGAGAGAAATGGGGTGTCAGAGAGAGAGAAGAAAAAAGGGGGAGGGTCCACTCATTTTTGGCCCTAGCCCTGCTCACCACTGGCTTCAGTTGGCATGTGGGCCACCACTGCTATGTGGCCACCCATGAGGAAACGCAGCCCTCAACATTAAAAAAAAAAAAAAAAAGGTTCACCACCCCTGCCATAACCTGTTCCCATGGATATTCTTGGGACAAGGATATTTGGAACAAAGTATGCAACTGGTGTTGAGAAAACTATCCTATTCCCCCCCCCCCCCGCACCCTTCCGTTTTAAACATTTGCCAATCTGTAACTTATGCCATTTCCTTTTGAAATCCTTTTGGGCCGGGGGGGGGGGTTAGTGCTGTTGGTGGCAATGATAAATATGAGCAATATAGGTTTATGGTTAGCAACAGTGGCCTTGCAGCAATTAACGCCAGCCGAAGGCCTTGACAAAAATGAACAGCGCATCAGGAGTTTAAAAACACACAAATGTGGTGTATCAGGGACAGTACTTTTTATAAAGAAATTCTACAGCTTGATGGGTCAGCGGCCATTGTTGATAGACAATGCAGATATGTGCTTCGCAAAAACGGTTGCCATGGCTACTGAACGGCTAGAACACAAGGTCTCCCGATGCCATTTTACAAGCTGACGCTTCCCCCGCGTCCCCTCTGCGACATAATTTATGGGGTTCTCTGGCATCCCTGCCACAACGTGTAAACGGGGGGAACTATAAATAACCAAGAAGCGGCTAGAAGCAAGCATGCTAATGTTTGCATATGTGTTGCTTGTAGGCCCCATATTTTATCTGCCCAAACAAATGGCATGACAAGATACACAAAGCCATTATGTTCTGACTAACGGCGCTCAGATGGCATGTTTATCAATGTGGCGATAATGCCATTACGGAGGCTGCAACTAAGGTTATGCACTGGGGTTTCCATTATCGAGGGATTAGAGCTTGCCAGTGGAGACGGCAGCCAAAATCCAGCTCTGCTTTCGGGGTGCCATTTTGTTGACTGAGAGATGCTTCGTTGCTAGCGCAACCAACAGCTCAAGGGAGTCAGCCCCAGAGGCATGGGTTAGGCTACGCAGGGTGTTTAAAAATTCTAAGCTGATTTATTATTGAGCACTGCCCAAGGAACTCAGGTGATGCACAGGAGATCAAGGACCACCCCACCACCAACCAGCCAAAATATTCAAGGCAAATCTATACTACAAACTTACATTTGCTTTTTTGCAACAGTTTAATGAGTATGGTTGCGCTCCGGAGAAGCTGGGCTACTGTAGTTTGGTGAGGGTGCCATGGATCTTGTTAAAAGATTTCTAGCCTCCCCCATAGAACTAGAGTTACACACACACACACACACACACACACACACACACACACACACAGAACGAACACTAAACCAAAGGGAAGGCGGAGACTGCTCACCTACTGTCTATCAGCCTAATAGCTAGCCCTTGCTGGCTGTGGGCTCTCATCTGTGCGTTGCTCTCTGCTGCCAACCTGCTCCAGCAGCAGCCCTCAGTCCCCATAGGATTTGGAGGAAGGCATTTTGAAAATGATTTTCCTGCACACCTTAGGGGCCAACCCATTGTGCAGGAAAACCTTTCCTGGTCCGGCCTTCCTCCTTTCCGAGTCCAGTGTATCTGCACAAGAATCACCTATTTGAAAATAGGGTCTGTGACACACACATGAAAGATCACAAGTACATTAATATTGCTTTTGGGGGGCAGAGGGGCTTTATTCTCAAGCTGGTCCCCTGCAGGCTACCCGTAAAGCCAACTCTTTCCCGGCCGTGTTCACCTCCCCTAGACCTGAAATGAAGAAGATGAGAAGCAGCAATGGAACAGCATCATCTTAAGATAGTAGTGATAGCAATATGATTTTTTTCTTGGTTTGCTTGTTTTTTTTAAAGTTAAATGCAAAGTTGGAGGTTAGAGGCTGATTTGACATTTTTAACTAAGGGTGCACCCTATGCATGTTTAGACAGAAGAAAGTCCTACAACTCACTGGCTGGGGAACTCTGGGACTTGTAGGATTTTTTTCTGTCTAAATATGCATAGGATTGCGGCCTATGTGAAGTGTTTGGAAAATCTCTACAGCTCTCTGAGTTGGTTGATTCAGGGTTATCACCACCCCCTGAGCAAGCTCAAATCAACCAACCAACCAATAAAAATCAACCATATGGATCGCAAAAAAAGTTCTCCTTTCCCATCATTCCTTTATTATTTATTATATTTATACCCTGCCTTTTTTCCTGCAAGGAACCCAAGGCTGCTTACATAATACTCCTCCTCCTCCTCCTCCTCCTCCTCCTCAATTTATCCTTACAACATGACTGTGAGGTAAGTTAGGCTGAGAGTCAGTGACTGGCCCAAAGTCACCCAGCGAGTTTCATAGCCGAGCGCGGACTAGAACCTGGATCTCCCGAGTCCCAGTCCAGCACTCTCACCACTACGCCACACTGGCTCTTCCTTACCAGTTCAAACCAACTGCTGTCTCCCTATTCACAGGAAGCAATGACTATAGAGAGGCAATCCCTAGACAGCAGGTAATTAACCCCTCAGTGGTGACCAGAGGCATCCTCAGGTCCAGGGGCCAAATTGAGCCCACTGGGGTTCCCCAGAGGGCCACACCCCTTTCCCCCAGCCACCGACCGTTTGGTGGTCTCCTGGCTTTTGTGCAGTTTTTCCCCCATTCCAAAAGGTTGAAATGCCTCTCTTAAGACTTATTAACTGGCAGGATGGGCTTTAAGCTGCAATCAGCTGGTATTTTGGCCCCACCCCTTTTGCCTTCAGCTCCACCAAGCACTGGAACATGGCCCCTGTGAGCTACTCTGAAATCAAATCCAGCCCTCAAGCAGAAAGCAGTTCCCCACCCTCATCCTGGCAACATTCTCATTAATGGTTCAGGAGACTGTGTGTACTCGGGGTGTGTGATACATATATCTGCTACTTGTCATTAAATTCACAGGCTGTTGGGCTAATCTATGTCTGAAATGAGAGAGGGGCCATACCCATTTCCCCCTAACAGCAGTGCTGCTGGATCAGACCAAGGGTCCATCTAGTCCAGCATTCTGTTCACATAGTGGGCAACCAGCTGCCCACGGGAAACCCACATGCAGGACAGGAGTGAAACAGCACCCTCCCACCCATGTCCCACAGCAACTGGTGTACATAAGCATTACTGCCTCTGATACTGGAGGTAGCATATAGCCAATCAGGACTAGTAGCATGACTAGTAGCTCTTTCATCCGATTGCTGGTGAGGTTGAAAGTTGCACCACATAGCTTTTTTGGGCTGGGGGGCATGAAAAAGGAGACACCCAAGGAACATCTGTGTTAGGGAGGGGGCTCAGTGGTAAAGTCCCTGCCTTACATGCAGAAGGTCCCAGGTACAATCAATCCCTGGTATCTCCAGGTAGGGCTGGGTAAGACTCCTGTTTGAAACCTTGGAAAGTCACTGGCAGTCAGAACAGGCAATGCTGAGTGTCGGGGCCCGACACTGAGCTAGCTAAACCAATGGTCTGACTCTCTAAAAGGGCTGCTTCCTGTGTTTCCTGTATTGCTTGCAGTTTTCCCTCCCACACGGAGCCAGCTTAGAGGAGTTTGGCTTCGGCTAAAGAGGTCTCTTTTAACACTGGAAGGGCAGAAGCTAATAGCATTTAAACTGATGGTGGTTTGCAGGTCAGATTGGTTGGGACCATGGGCTGCTAGCTTCCCCTAGTATGGATACTGGTAGTTGTCCAGCATTAACTGATGCCTGTAGAAAGCTCATGCTGTAGCAATTGGAGTGTACTGGACAAGTCTCTGGGAAAAGTAATACGTAGTTAACGAAGGAATAAGGATGGTGTGAAATGCCACTGAAGGGATGCATGCCACAAGCCGGAGGAATGACAGCACCCCCTTCTCTTTGTAGTTTCTATGTTCCGTCTACTCACATACACAGCCGGGCTGTCATTAAAATGGCCTCCCTCGAGGGAATACCAAAGCAGCCTAGGATGGTAATCGGCTCCACCTCCCTGGCGCTAAGCTGCAGGGGCTTTTGTTTGCAACAATAGGCCTCCCACCGAACCACCCCTCGAAAATATTGGCATTAAGCAAGCATGAGCACAGCTGTGTGTAAATTACATATATAAACAGATTAGACGCGTAATATTTGTGCCAAATGCAAACACATTAATAAGCACATTTACATATTTGCTTGGCTAAATCAGATGGCACACAGGGTAACCTTTCTTTCCCAGGCATATTCGCTTTCGATTATTGCAAAAACAAATTTGCATGCATGCACGAGTGCGTGCTGGGGTTAATGTGTGTTGAATGGAGAATATGCATGGACACCGGCAACCGTGTACCTGGCAGGCGTGAACGATGTACACAAACTGGAGGCAGAGACAGGGAATTCTGTATATTGTCCAGTCCAATGCATACAAAGCCTCCAAGTGATGGCGAAGAATATAAATTCATCAGGGGGGTCAGGCAGATTTGCCCGTTCAAAGCACAGAGTGGATATTATGCATCTTGACCAGGCAAATGTATGGAACACTTTGTTGATGCTGTCTGTTTGGGCACATTCTCCATCACTACTTGGTGACCAACGATATTGAACAGCAATGAACTAAACCTTTCAAATGAATTTGAATTCTCCATCACCACTGGGAAGCAAGCAGTGTACAACATTATCTGTTGTGCTGTTGCTGCCAGATGTGTTTGCATGCACACAACTGCTGGTAGTTATGTACACTCCTCAGTCAACTCAACATACTTAGTGGCTCCCACCCGCCCCCCACTCCACCCACTATGGACCACCCTCCCGATGCAGACTGGCCCAAGGCCAAGCTCCTTTAAGGAGGGCTGGAGCCAACCTCTGAAGATCACAGGTAAGTCCCGGAAGAGATGGCCAATGAAAATGAAATTACTCAGTATTCTTTTTCTGTTGGAGCAGCAGAGAGTTGCTTTCGTTACCTGCCCCAAACCTTCACGATAGAGCAGCCAGCCAGTATGGTTTGGCAGTGTGATTGAGGAGAGCTGGGTTGAAGTCCCCACTCGGCCATGGAGCTCACTGAGTGACCCTGGGCCAGTCACTCTCTCTCAGCCTAAACCATCTCCCAGGGTTGTTGTGAAATCAAAATGGGGGGAATCCCTGAGATCCTTGGAAAAAGAGTGGGATATAAATGCAACAAACATACACGCACTTCCCCATTAGGCTGAGTAGGGGGACTCATCACCTCGTCCTTTCCTCCGCTTTTAAAAATAACAATCTATGCTTTATTCAAAGGTTATTGTAAAGAAAGTCAACAAAATTCAGAAGCAAGTGGTTGTGGATTGCAGCCTACATGCATCCTATTTCTCTGGTTTATTCAACACTTGAATTCAGACTTTAATCTCTGGAAGGTAATTTAAGGAGGGGAAGGAGACAATTGGTCTTAAGGTTGTTCAACCTGGAATTATTATTATTACTAATCATCATCACCACCACCACCACCACCATAACACAAGGGTAGTTTGAGAAAAGAAGAGTTCTCCCTGCCACAGAATATGCTACTATTCTAGTGCCAGTTGCTAAGAATCCCCCCCCTACTTCTTTCTTGCAACATAGAAGTGAAGGATCAAATTGAAAAATCACCATGGAACAGAACATGGTATCAAAGGTGACAAAAATGTCTAAACCCCCCTTTTCACCCTGATGCTTTTGTGTGTGTGTGTGTGTGTGTGTGTGTGTGTGTGTGTGTGAGAGAGAGAGAGAGAGAGAGAGAGAGAGAGAGAGAGAAGGAACCATTATACTGTCCCCTCCAAGCTCTGAGCTGTCAAGATGCTGCTGACCTTATATTCTAACCCCAACTTTTAAAAGTGGGAGAGCTATTTTTACATGTGTGTGTATATAAAACTTGGAAATATATTCTAAGTCTCCTGAAAGAAAGAAAGAAAGAAAGAAAGAAAGAAAGGGGTTAGATCACTCGTAGCCACATGGTTTGCTATGTAGAATCCTCCACGTCACCAAAAACAGCCTGCCAACGGTAAATCAATTATCCGAAAATGAAGAGTATTTATTTCCCCCCTCTAATAGCTGCCCCTTGATTATTGACTCCGTGTATTTCCATTGCACCTCCCCTCCACGACACGTTGAAGGCCGCCCTCACTAAGCTTCCCTGTGCTCCACATTTCATGTCAGCTCCTGTTAAAGGTCCGTTCCTGCCTCCTGGGCTCACCGCGCTCACGGCCTCCTCGATAAATCATCCGCCAACCACAGCGCAATTGCTCCAGCCCTGAGTTGCCAAGCAACCAACACAAGAGGGAAGTCTGAGAACTGCTGACAAACAGCCAAGAGGCTGAAAACAACAGACTCCTCTCTGTCAAAAAATTTGTTTCAGGAGAAGCCCCCGCTTCCCAACACCACCCCTTTGCTCTTCTCTAAACACTGTGCAATTGTAAAAAAAATAAAAAATAAAAAAATAAATTAAAAATCAAAATAAGCCTATTGTAATGAACATGCGCGCATGCACACACACACACACTACACACTTGCCGCTCAATTACTAATTGTTCAAACGCTGCAGGGAGGGCTGCGGATCACAGGGCTGTGTGGCAACAAGAAATGTGATCCGGTAAACGAGATAAAGTCAACAGCGCACCGGGAGTGCTAATCTAAGAGAGCGGCCTGCAGCGGCGCTTCCAAAAGCCAGTGCCTGGATCAAACAGGGTTTGTCTGAGTATTAAAAGCCGTGACAGATTAAACAATATACAAGGCGCTGCTGACGTTCTAGAGCGGGATAAAAAAAAAATAATCAGAAGGGTTGGTGTTGTTTTTTAAAATACCCGCAGACAGGTATTTGACAACAGCCCTGACAATCTGGAAACCTAATTTGTGGACGGTAGGAGTCTCCTAATCAGGGATCAGATGGAAGAGCAATCCTTTTTCAAAACCACTCATGATACAGAACAGGGGTGCGGAACATCAGGTCCGGGGGCCAATCCCGGTCCGTCTGAGGTCCCAATACAACTTCCCAGGGTTCCCCAGAAGGTCATGCTTCCTTCCCCTGGCCTCACCTCCTTTCTCACACTCACTGATCCTTTGCTGTTTCCCTGGCCTTTGTGCAGTTTTTTCCCCACTCTAAAAGGTTGAAATGCCTTTCCTAAGGCTTAGTTGCTGGCAGAAAGAGCTTCAAGCTCCTCCTCTCCTGTCCATCCATCCCTTTTTACAAATAGGGGTGTCCTTAGGGTCCTTTAAACACACACACACACACACACACACACACACTCTTTAGAGCAGGGCTCTCCAACGTTGGGTCCCCAGATGTTGCTGGCCTACAGCTCCCAGCATAACCAGCCAGCATGGCTAATGGCAAGGGATTCTGGGAGCTGTAGTCCTGCAACATCTGGGGACCCAAGGTTGGAGAGCCCTGCAAAGTTTAGAGCAGTGTTCTCCAACCTTGGGTCCCCAGATATTTTTGGCCTACAACTCCCAGCATGCCCCAGCCAGCTTTTTTTGTCCTGTGGGCCTGGGATCTTTTTGATATCTAGCACCGCCTCTGTTCAACACCCCTGATATAGAAGGTATAGCTCAGCAAATACAACCAAATAAGGAACTAGTTAGCATAGTGGCAACAAAGAGACTGAGCTCCAAACAAGAGAGTCACTGGTTCAAATCTTGTCTCTGCTAATTCACTAGGGTTGCAATCCTACCGCTGAACGCAGTAGGACTTGCTTCCAAGTAAACATGCACAGGATCAGGCTGCTGGTGGTCTTAGGCAAACTCACCTCTCGACTTCAGCTCTGCATCTGCAATAGGATGATAACAATACTCAACCACCTGACAAGGTTGTAGTAAGGATTACTACAAAATAAATATACATGGAGCACTTCGAACACTGCAGAGCTATGAGGAAGGTGAAGTTACTAGACTGCTTCCTTACCCTTGACAGTGGCTTAAAATGGAGGATGGAAGAAGGTCCAACGTTTTTAAGGCTCCCCAGCTTGATAGCCTGGGCACAAATGCTTACTCGCCACAGGCGAACCAAGGAGTGCCCGCTTACAAGCCTGAGCTACAGCTGTTGCCTATTAGATCCTCGGCCCCAAAAAGGATGGAGAAGGTTTGTGTAAAGCAGCCTTCCTCAAACAGGTGCCCTCCGTATCTGTTGGACTGCAGCTCCCACCATGCCTAGCTAGCATGGCCAATCATCAGGCGGGTTGGGAATGATGGGGGTTGCACTCCAACACATCTGGTGTGCACCAGGATGGGGAAAGGTGGTATAAATGATGGTGCTGTTCTCCTGTCAATCTATTTGCCTCAATGAGGGTGTGGAGGTGGAACACAGGTTCCCTTCAGGGCAGACACTACCATGGGTCTATTCTTTTTAAAGTACTGTTTGAGGGCATGAATTGGAAGAATGCCCAGATGGCTTTAGGGGTCAACGAGAACCAAAGATCCAGTGCGCTCCTGATCCAAACAAAGGAGCAATTATGTCCCCCACTGCCAGAAAACACTCTAATACATTCTCATTCCATTTCCAGTTAAAACTGCCTTGTGCAGGAAACAAAGTCACACCTGACCTGATTTAAAATGCTAGCTAAGATTTAGTCTTTCAGGAGGAACTTCTAAGTGATCATTTAAAAGCAAAACAAAAAAGTACATGCTATCGTTCCTGGTCTGAAGTCACAAGGTTTCAGATCTAGCAAGTCTGGCTTTAGCAATACTTCTTTCCAATACTCTTAACAGTCCAGGATAATACATGCCAAAGTCTCCTACAGTGAGCTGACAGAAGAGAAATCCTAAAAAAACCATGATATATTAGCTACTTCTTGCTTCGCGGTTTTATGTTCCCATAAACCGGATTAGCGCTCACATATGCAGAAATGTTTTTGATCCTTAGAACTGGAAACTTCCAAACAGCCAGTTAACTCTGCAGAGGAAGGAACAAGTCAAAAGGAAAATTCTAAATATAGGAGCAGGAGTAATAAGAAACATGTGTAGGGCAACTAGTCCAGAACACCATTATCCCCACCTCCTCCCTGGAAAAGCACCCGCTCTCTGTTTCCTTCTTCTAGCCCTGAAACCTGTTCTTCAGCAGAGCCAACATGGCATCCAGCGGATGGGACTCCTTTGGAGAATCCCAAACATGGATATTAGAGTCTCACAACTATCCTCACAACTATCTCAGGACACCCAAGTTCCATACATACAAATAGATGTATTCAATATTTCCCCCAATTTCTGTTACTTCCAAACAAATACAGTTTATAAAAGGTGCAAGGCAAAGGACAGCAGATCATTCAAACAAGACGGTAAGGATCCAAACCCAATGCCTAGAGATTTCCCCTCTTTCACACACACAGTGAGTAGAAAGCAGGGTGTAACTGGATTGCTTACCCGCAACTTGCAGTAAAAACAATGTCAGATCCATTCAGAGACTGATCTTGAGTCCATGGCAGGCTACTCCTTGTTCTGCCCTAGCTGACTGACTTAACTTTGGCCTGCTGGAGACATCAACTTTCCTCCAAACTGCTGTACTGGCTGGCTATAGCTGGAGATGGAATGCTGGACTAGATGGGCCTCTGGTTTAATCCAATAAAGCCGTTCTTAAGCCCCGCCTTTCAGTGTGTTCACTGCTCCTCAACGACACCTTCACAATGAGATGCAAATCACTGAGCTTGACTTAACACAGGATATGAAAATCACTTTTCCATGACAAAACAAAGAATATGGACATTAAGTCCACTCTTGGCACCCAAGAACGTAGCAACCACCACCACCCCAACTTCAATTTCCACCCAAAATGGGTAAAGGCAGTCTTCCTCAACCCAGAGCCTTCCAGATGTTTAGGACTCCAATTCTCATCAGCCCCTGCCAGCATGCCCAATGGTCAGACTGCAGCCCAAAACATCTGTAGAGTGCCAGGCTGGGGAAGGCTAGGCTAAGGCCTATGTCTTGATTGGCTCCTGCTCACTACTCATTCAGCATCACTGGATTCTGGTTCTTTCCCCTCCCCTCCCCCAAATTTCTCCCTGGGATGCTGAGAGTCCCTTGTTCATTGCTGGGCTCTCAACTACATTTTCTGAGCATCAGCCTTTACCGTCACAGTCAGCACTAAAAGCATATGCATCAGGGCGGCACTGGTAAAGGTAAGTTCCTTCTACCAGCTGCTCCCTACCAAGGCAGACACCTAATGATGATGACAGTGGCGCTAATGCACCATCAGGTTCCCAAAGGCAGGAAGCTGCTCAGCAGAAGCTTTGGAAGTGTGACTAAGGAAGGAACGGCAAGCAACCTTGTGGGAATTCAGTCCTCCCACCGAGAAATGGCAGAAAGGTTGTGCCCACCGAATCAAAGGCTTCCTGTATTGAAGTGGTGGAGGGAGGAGGACACAGATCCACACCCAAAACTGGTAATTTAGGTTACTTAGACAAGAGCCAGTGTGGTGTAGTGGTTAGAGTGTTGGACTGGGACTTGGGAGATCCGGGTTGTAGACCCCACTCAGTCATGAAGCTCACTGGGTGACTTTGGGCAAGTCACCGACTTTCAGCCTAACCTACCGTACTTCACAGGGTTATTGTGAAGATAAAATGGAAAGGCGGTGGAGGACCATGTGAGGTACCCTGGTTTCCATGCAAGGGGGGGGGGGGGAAGGCAGGATATAAATAATAAATAAATAAAATAGAGAAGAAATCTGCCACACAACAAGAATAACGCTTTTTGGGATCATGGCAGCTGATGTTCCTAATTATTCTTGGTTAGGGTTTTCACTCCAGAGGTGCTCTGGGGATGCTTTCTGTTTTGTTTTGTTTTGGAGGATAAGGCCTGCTATGTCTCAGCTCCTGCCAATCATCTGTAAGACATATCTGTCAACCCTGAGCCCAAAGGCCATCGCAAACTTGGGAGGGGAGTGTGTTTCAATCAATTTAGCAAGATTTCATTCTCTCTGGCTGGGGGAAAGTGGCAGCTTTCATTGCCTACTCTGAATCAGTTTCAACAGCAGCTGACAAAATTTCTATAGACACTGGAAGATCTGGGTAGGTTCAGGGCCTTTCCCAAGAAGCTGTTTTGCTTTTGATGTGAGTGCACCAACTGTTTTCTCAGCAGCCTGAGCACAGATATTTTCTGTGTTTTGTTACAGTATTTTCTTTCCTTTTTTTGGTTATGACAATGAAAGGGGGAAAGAAAAACCCCCCAGCAAAGAACATATAGGCTTTTTTGGGTAAAGCTACTTTAATGAACTGGCATCATGCTGCAGCTGTTTCAAAGAGTGAAGAAATAAATCTCCTTAAAGAGGAGAAGAAAGTGAAAAAGTGTTTGTCTCTCATGTCAGGGGATGCAAGTTGGGATTTATTTTATGGGCTTAACTAGACACCTACCTAAGTCAGGGCTTGTTCCGACCATCATCTGGATAACTGAAGTCAAACAACTCCATCTCACTTCTAACTCTTGGTTCGTTTACTTCAGGGGTGGGCAGATCAGAATCTACTAGTACCGATCTCTGGGTAATTTGCAGTAGATCAGCAAGGATCTCCCATTCCAATTCTTGAACAATAGCAATGTTTAGGTCTAAATTAGAATCCCATTATAAAGAGTCTTAGAGCACGTTGTGGTTTGTAACTGTTGCTTTACGAGAACGGAATGCTTGCTGAGAATCTACCTGTTTAACTGTCTTTTCAGACTCAAAGCCTCCAGTTCCACTTAGAGCATTTGATGAAGTGGGTTGTAACCCACGAAAGAAGGTGCTAATTTATTAAAATATCTGAACAACTGAAACAGTCTGTGTGCGCGCTACCCTTGAATTTGTGTGTAGAGTTGTTATTTGTGTATGCAGGTCATGCCAGTGTATATGGCTGATGGGTTTCAGTACGTAACTGGCTCTGCCCCAAGCCAGCATGCAGTTAGTGGACCCCACGGTTCTAGTGAAAAACAAAGGAGATCCCACAATGCTGAAGTCCACCCTCATCTGGTTTACTTAATCCAAGGGTTAGATTAGGGGTCGTCCAACTGTTTTCGGTTGGTGGGCGTGTTTGGAATTTTGAAAGAGTGGGTGCTCTCACAAAATGACTCCCATAGGGGTGGGGCTTGCCCATGCATAAAATGGCTACCCTAGTGGGTGTGGCCCATCACAAAAACACTCATTTCCCAGAAGGCAAAATGGTGAGGCTGAAAGAAAAGTAACTTGCCCAAGAACCTAAGTACAAGGCAGAGGTGAGGTTTGAGCTCCAAAACACAAAACCACTATTTTGAACCCAAAAGACAGCCAGTGTGGTGTAGTCGTGTAGAGTGTTAAGACTGGGACTGAGGACTCCTGAGATCTAGTCCCCACTAGGCCAAGAAGCTCAATGGGTGACTTTGGGCCAGTCACTGACTCTCAGGCTAACCTATCTCACAGGGTTGTTGTGAGATAAAATGGAGAGGAGAACAGGCCTGTGGCTTACGCTGGCTCAGCTTGTCTGAGTGTGGAAAGCTAAGCAGGGTCAAGCCTGGTTATTACTTGGATGGGAGATCCCTCCTCCAGTTCCCTGCATTGAGCAGGGGGTTGGACTCGATAGCCTTGTAGGCTCCTTCCAACTCTATAATCTATGAAATCTATGAGGATCATATAAGCCACCTTGGGTTCCTTGCAAGAGGAAAAAAGGTGGGATATAAATGTAATTAAAACAAACAAATAAATAAAGATGGTATTAGAGGGCAGCACTTTGCTTCGCAGTATGCCAGCATCCCAGATTAAAAAATAATTATTTTTTAAAAAAACTTTGCGAAATCATATAAAAATCAGGAAGGGCAGAGAGCCTAGTGGGTGCCAAGAGAGGTTTTAATGGGCACCACATGGGAGACCCCAGAGTTAGATACTAAAAGCGGAGTCCTAAGAAGTGGAGTTGAAAGTGAAGGCAACAAACCCCTGGATAAAATGAAAAAACTTTCTTCTCTGATTCATCTACGAGTAAAAAGCTACATGACAAAACAAAAACAAAATGCAGCATGGCCATTTCTCCTGATTCTGAGACCCAGCACCTCTTGAATTAGGGGTGGAGAAAGGCAAGACAAACAGCAGCAAGAGCAGAGCCTTGATCTAGATGCTTCTACAGGACTTGGGGTGTCAAGAGTCAGGCAGTGCCACACAGGCTCACCCCACCCAGAGGAGTCTGGTTCATGACCCCTGGTAGGCTGATACAGTAAAAAAAGGTGTCACAAAATATGTGAAGGACTCCAATATCACTGTAAGAAAGAAAGCTGCACAAATATACCAATGCTCCTTTGATGCTGGATGACAGTGCTAATATTTACTGGGATGACCCTTTTCATCCCCATCATTAGAAGCCTATTTGGAGCCAGCCTGGAAGGACGTTGACCCATTCATTATCATCTCAATGGGGAAGATGGATCAATGGCAAATGAGAACAGAGTGGAAGAATTGCACAACAAATTCTTTGCACCCAATGGGAACTTGGGAGTTGTGTTTGCTGCATACTAAAGCACTTCTGAATTTTAAGGAGTTCCAAAAAGATTGGGATATGATGGGGGATGGGGGTCTGCTGTTAAAAGAAAGAAGTCAAAAATCCCATTGGGGGCATGCAGGGCCTTGGATATGTCTAAAGTAGCTCTTTGGATCCCGGCCCAAAAATGCAGTACGCCGTAAGTGGTAGGTGGAGAAAGCATGCCAGGCCCAGCCTGTCCAGAAAACAGCAAGAGCTTGGCTGGAACCCAGCAAGCTGAAGATTTTGCTGCTGGAGACACTGAAGCAGACAAGCACTGCGGACGCCGAATGAGCAGCATTGACCAACACGGCAAATTTCTGTAGCCAGCTCTTCCCTCCCTGTATGCTCCCTTTATCGCTCATGGCTTTGGCTGCGACGTAAGCGTGCGTGACAACCATTAAAACGCCACAATGGGCCCCCGTTTGTTCAGGCCTCCATTAGGCTTTTGTCAGAAGCGTTTAAGATCTCTGCAGAAGTGACTGATCCATTCCTACAACGTGGCTATCCAATTACCGGGGACGAGGCTGGCTCAAGCAGTGCATTGGTAGCGATGTATAAAAAGTAGCTCTCCTCTCTCTCTCTCCGCCCTTTCCTAAGCAGATGATTCATAAGTTCCCTTTCTTTCTGTACAGGGGCCTCCGAATGAAAACATCTAGTTTAGGAGGCGTGCCAAATATTTTTAAGAAGTCACCAACGAATACGGGTAGGGGAGGGGAGAGGAACACAGAAAAACTGAGAAGGCATCACCAATTCCTCAGGACAGAGCATACAAGCAACTCTGGAACCCAAAGTTGGCTCACGAATCTTTCAAACCCTGAAAATGCCTGCCTGGACAAGGCCTGTACCACTCGGTTCTGCACTGGAGAGAAATTCATTTCTAAAACAGGTTTCAAAATGAAAATGTCAAAACGGCTACTGCCATCACCCCCTTCCTTGAACTGGCTCCACGCCCCCACAATTCCGATTCATAACTGGAATTCTGATTTGAGTGCTTGAAATTATTCCAAGCCAGTGGAGGGTAAATATGGTGTGATGTTTACTGGCTCTTCTAAATGCATGAGCTACCGCGTGACCAATCTCACATAGCACACAGCCTAAAAGCTATATAAATCTTAACAGGAAATTTTGAATATGTGGCAGGGGAAAGGGAAAGAGATGAAAAGGGGTGATGAATTAGGATGGATACCTAGAAACCAGACCACACATTCAGCATGTAGTCTGATATATGCCAAAATGCTGGGCTCAAAGGAGAGTAAGGCTGCTATCTAACTGGACCTGTTTCGTTTTTACTCTGGTCTAGAACAGAGGTGGGCAAGCTTTTTGGGCCGCGGGCACATCTGCCGATTTGATCATCTCTCGTGGGCACCACCACAAAATGACTGCCATGGGAAGCATGGCAAAGGGCAATCAACCTGCCCAAAAGACTAGAGTACAAGGCAGAAGTACGGCCTAAGCCCCGACACACTAAGCACCTCCTCTGAACCTCCAGTTTGCAACAGTGGCATAAACTTCTTTCACAGCAATCCCAGCTGCTCTTAAGAAAATGTGTTATTATTAATTTATTTTTTAAAGGAGGAAGCCTAGGTCACCTTCACAGAAACCAAGAAAAGTGCCTCGGGGTGCATTTGTGCCCGTGGGCACCGCACTGCCTACCTACCCCTGGTCTAGAAGGAAGGCAAGCACCTTCTAGACATCTGTGTATCCTGAAATATTTGTCACGTGACAAATGAAGGCTTATACAAGAGGAGTCTCCCCAAGCCTCTCCTACTGGACCCTGATAGGTTACCTCAAGAAGAAGGGTGACAGAGAGCCCCCGTGAAACATTGGAAAACTGATCTGCTACAATTTGGTTGTATTTGTGAACGTGGGGATGTTATTTGAGGGTGGTGAATTAAGATGAATACCTAGAAGCAAGGAAGCACGGAAGTCAAAGCTGTCTTGCACATACTACATGTTCATAGATTTCATAGATCATAGAGTTGGAAGGGGCCTACAAGGCCATCGAGTCCAACCCCCTGCTCAATGCAGGAAACTAGAGGAGGGGTCTCCCATCCAAGTAATAACCAGGCCTGACCCTGCTTAGCTTTCCACACTCAGACAAGCTGAGCCAGCATAAGCCACAGGCCATATTGTCTTGGGCTTGGATGAACCCCCACCAAGTACTTATACCTAGTAATGAAGCCCTGTTGTGGGTCCCACCACCACAGATGGGGAGACTGTCACCCACTAGAAGGTATGCTTTCGTGTGGTGGCTCCTGGGTTTAGCAATCCCCTCCAAGATCAGCAACTTTGGGTCTTTTAGGAGGGCAGTTAGAACTTTAAAATCACATGTTTTACAAGGTTTTAAAAGGGGATTAGTCTGGTTTTTGTCTGTTCTATTGTCTATACTGCCTGCTTATTTCTATGCATCTATCCCCCCCACTCCCTTTAAGATAAAACAACTCATTTACTGCTATAATCGCTGGTATACCACTTTGAGGACCAAATGGTTGAAAAGAAAGCATATATAATAAATGGAAATAATAAACCATCTATTTGCCAGTATGGACAGCTTGACTTCTGTCATAGCCTTCCTAGCTTGAGTGGTTACAGATTTAACACTGCCAATTGCTTAATCAAGGTGGTGATGATTGGGTCACTGATGATGACGGTAAGGAGCAGAAGAATTTACAGTATATAGCTCCTCTGAGGGTTCAAGTGCTTAAAATACCATATCCTTGTCATTCCAGCAGCCCTAAAAGTAGATCCCTATATTGTAGGGGGACGGCGGCACTGAGGCCTATAAAGTTGGAAATAAATTTGGTAATTGCTGGTACTGTGCTAAAAATGGAGATTTTTTTCCATATGTGGTGAATATGTTACAGAACTCAAGCATATTGGAAAATGATTACCCAAGCAATATTGTCCTCTACTAATGTTAATTTACCTATATATCCACTTGTTTGCTTTCTTAATTTTAAACCAGATACCATAGAAAGAAATATGAGGTAGTATTAAATACACCAGTGGTTGCTAGACTGGTGTGATCATTACTAGAAACGTAAAGAGACACCTTCAAGACAAGAACAGCTTGGGAAATCATGGGATATTCTTTTATTAGTTAAAAAGATGGCATTCTGCAAATCCTCAAATGCATTTCGATATGTTAATGAAATGTAGAGCCCAGTAATCATTTTGATTTTAAAAAAAATCTTTGTCACTGGGGTATGACCAATTTGAATGGTTACACTCTGCTTTCCATAAATGGATTTTATCTCTGAGAAATATGTTTTTATATGGAGTGTATTGTTTTAACTTTTGTGCAATCTTTTTTAAAATCCTAAACATGCCTTCTCAGATGTAAAACCCATTGCATTCATCTCAGAGAAGTGGTTATTGGATTGCAGTCTTAATATGTCTTCATGGCCTTGAGTGACTTTGCTGGGTCTTCCTCCAGCAAATGTCTACATTTAACAGCCTGATTTGATCCATATTTACTCAGCAATAAGCAGAATGTTCAAGAGGACTTTCTCCCAAACTAAAAGCATGTACAGGATTGCAGCCTAAATCTCAGAATGCGTCTCTGGATTGTCTCAAACCTTCTATCCGACAGGATAATCATTAGCTTTACTAGCTCTGTTACCCTTCTAACTAATTAAGAGCCTTGGATGGATAAAGACAATGATTAATATTTAGATTAAATGTGCTTACTACATGAGGAGAAGCCTATTAACCAGAAAAGTGACACCTCCATGAACTTAAATTAAATAACAGCTTCGACAAGCAGCCTTTGGAGCCACCCATGGAATGGCAAGCCATTTAAATGACTGAACAGGAAGGCAGGCGGTGATGGATCGTGGGTTTCCCTTCACCCGCTCCATTATGGTCGGTAACGAAAAGCACACTCGTTTTTCAGACTAATTGAATATGGCTGCATCACTCGTGTGTAGGAAAGTGCGGAGAGGCAGATGCTAGGAGGATTTTGCTTCGTTAAAGTGTGTTTTTAAATTTCATCACAGAGGATTCATGTTTGGCAGGCTATCGGTGGGGAAAAGATCAAAGACCGAGGTCTACTGAGATGAGCAGGATGTGAAAATGAGGCGGCAGCAAGTCCCAAGTGCTAAAATCTATTCTCCTCCTCCCACGCCCTCCAGAAAATAAAAGCAAGGACACCATTATCGGTTTGGAAACAGAAAACCTGACGTGCAGAGCGGAGCACGTGCAAAGCTGCAGAGAAGCGTGCCGACAGGTCCACAAATTCCTCGGTACAAAAAGCCACTTTTGCTTTACATAATGATCCAAGGATTTAAGGACTAGTTAAAAACCAAGCCTCTCAAACATTAGAAATCGCATGTTCTTAGCCAGAGGAAAGCCTTCTATTTCAAGAGAGTCATAATTATAATGGACTCTCATCCTTTCAAAGCCAGTTAAGGAGCCAATTCTCCTTTTTCAGCAATGTTTAAACTCCCTGTTTTATCACTCACTCTGGGAAGCCTATTACAAAAATCGCTTCCCTAATAATTTGTGTTGTCGGCTTGCACAAAATGGGTATTTCCTTTGCTACCCAGAATGTTCCTTACAGGGGACCAAAGCAGTTCTGCATGATACATCCCCCCCTCCCCTGGACTTCTACAGAGAAATAGCATCCTTCCATTTTTGCAAATGCAAACACAGGGTTCGTCTGTCCAGCACCGAGACTGTGAGTGAGTGCGTGTCTGTGTCCGTTACTCATTTACAAAACAGGTGCTTAAAGGCAGGGATGGGCAACTTGTGGCCCTGCAGATGTTGTGCTGCAACTGCCATCAGCCCAAGCCAACGGCGTGAGATGCTGGGAGTTGCAGTGCGGCAACATCTGGAGGGTCACAGACCAACAGAGAACCAGCTACAGTCGCCCTCCATGTAATGATTCTTCAGTGGCAGCATTTTACCATGCACAGGTTCCCCAAGGAAGTTTAGCAGCAGACCCGTGTGAAAAGAAGACAAGCAGTGCTATACCATGGCAACCTCTTGCCATTTTCTGGCTACTGGCTTTGTGCTTGGGGTTCAAGGGAGGAAGATCAACATTCAAAAGATAGACTTGAATATACTCCAATTTCAAATGTTGTTGTGTGTTTTTTAAAGCAGTAGTGAATTCTAAGCATTTGTTATGGTTACATTTTATACCTCATAAAACCTGAAGACTAAGGGTGCAATCCTATGCAGGTGTAGACACAAAAATAGTCCTACTAATTCCCAGCCAGCCATTCCCCAGCCAAATCATATCAACTGACTTCCAGCTACATAAATGATTGAGAAGTATCTGGGTTATCCGCACATAGTGAATCTTATCATCTGGCAGCCCTAAACAAAAACGAGAGCAGGAATTTTCCTTTTGATGTGGAAAGAGGCAGAAGCAGCTTAGTGGTACTATCCCAGAAGCAGGTGCCATTGAGGAAATGATGCCTAGTTGAATTGCAGCTGAATGCTGGCTATGGGAGTATTTTATTTGTTTATTTACAGCATTCTTACCCTGCTCTTCAGCCAAAAAAGGCTCCCAGAGCAGCTTACAAAAGACTAACATTAGAGAGTCCCTGCCCTCAGGCTTACAATCTAAAAGACATGACACAAAAGCGCCTTGAGTTGAGGCTGGCTAGCATATGGCTTCCAAGATGCAGAATCACAGTTGTGTAGGTGGACTGCTCACTGAGTAAACTAGAGCAGGGGTAGGCAGGAAATAGCTCTCCAGATGTTCAACCCCGTTCAGAATCCAATGCTGAATGGCCATGCTGGCAGCAGCTTCTGGGAGCTGAAGTGCAAAACATCTGGAGATCTACTTTCTGCCCACCTCTGACCTTGAGTGTTCACATGTGACAAAAAATAATGGAAGGTTTGTGGCTAAAACCACAAATAAAGCCACAGTTCTAATTTGAACTGACGAAAAACAAATACGTATTACTATCAATACAGAACTTCAATGGTGTACAGCTGCAGCATTTTAAGTTGTTTGATCAATTAGATTAAAATTATTACAAACCTTTTGATTGGCTGCAAAGGTGTTCCTGCATAATCAGATGGATTTTTAAAAAGATATATAGGTTGGATCCAAACCAAGCTTAGTTGCATCCCTTTCCCATTAAAATCAATGAGACCTGACTGTAATACTATGCCCGCTTACCTGTGAGTAAGCCCTATTGAACTCAATGGGGCTTACATTTGAGCCGCGATGTATAGGATTGCATTGTAACTCGACTTATTAATTTAAACGGGACCTAAATGCAACTATAGTCTGGATCCAACCATGAATCTGTATCTTAATACAAGTAATCTTAAAACGGCACAGAGGAAGCAACATTTTGGAAGAGGAATACCCCCTTTTCTTACACACAGGATGGAGAAGGGAGAATGCCACCTCTGAGCTGGTGCCAGTTGTGACAAGCAAATACATGATCTACAAAGGAAGTGTGTTTTTTTCTTGCTCCAGCTAGCCATTGTTTTTACTCATATGCAAACATATTTATTTATTTATTATATTTATACTCCGCCTTTTTTCCTGCAAGGAACCCAAGGCGGCTTACATAATCCTCCTCCTCCTCCTCTCCATTTTATCCTCACAACAATCCTGTGAGGTAGATTAGGCTGAGTGTCAGTGATTGGCCCAAAGTCACCCAGTGAGTTTCATGGCCGAGCGGGGACTAGAACCCGGATCTCCAGAGTCCCAGTCCAACACTCTCACCACTCCGCCACACTGGCTCTTCCTTGCAGCCCCAGCACCACCGCCCACACTGTTCAGGAGGGTCCCATGACTCTCCAGAGCAGCTTCGCAGGGGGCTGCAGGGGGAGGGACAGATCGGCAAGAATCCCCGCCTCTTTCGTCCAGCGCCAGCGGAACTACACTGAGTGCCACTCCGGGATTCCAACCGATAATCAGAAAATCAGTCAAGATCCATTTCCTCAGGTGACAGCCCCAGTGAGACACAATCCAAGATTCTCCATTCACGTTGTGGTATTATGAGTATCGGGGGGAAAGGGAGAAGGACTGGAAGCTAGCAGACATGTACGAAGAAGCCCAAACTAATCGTTTTTCAAACTTTCCTGAACTCAAGGGACAACTCACATTTTCTATATCTAGAGGAAACCATTTCAAATAAAAATGACAGAATAATACAACGTGCGCTACAATCATGTAATTATGCTCCCATTACTCTGACGGAGGCTGTATTCAGAATATGTTGTTCACATGGAGCCAACCATACAATCCCTGTTGCAGATCACTGGAGAGAGTAGAATACTGAGGTGGCACTTCAGGTCTGAGCAAAAGTCGCACAGCCCTGTTCTAATTCATCAAACTGCAGCATGATATCCACAGGAGTCTGCAGAGAACTTTGTTCTCCTCTGAGGTTGCTCTCCAGGTCCCAACTCCATCCAATCTACAGCAGCTAGGTACAAGAGACCAGACCTTTTCAAGTGTGGCTCCCGGAATTTGCAACAACATCCCCAGAGAGGTACGGTATGTCTCACTTTTCGGCAGTTTTATTTCAGCAAGCTTTTTCAATATGTTGTTTTTATTTAATACGGACAGAACTTCTGCTGTATTTGAAATGGGTCAATTCAGCTTTAGGTTATCTGGCTGCTACCTTGTGCCTTTTGCTGTTTTACTTTTAGAAAGGCGAGGTAACTATTAAAAAACAACAACTAAGCAGACTGATAAGTAACTTCCCAAACTTGCAGAGAGAGAGAAAAAAAAAAGGCTGCTCCATTGCAAAGCTCAGCTACAGCCACTAGATGGCTAGCTTTAGAGGAAGTACCATATATCCTTGTTTGCAATCCTTTCCTCAATTAAAACCAGTAGTCAAAAAAGCAAAACAAGGGAGACATCAGAAAAGCGGAGAAAAAAACCCTCAGCACTGACCAATCCATTTCTATTCCCACCTCCCTGTACCTTTCTTTCTTTCTTTCTTAACACAAAGTGGTGCTTCATGGCAGATGCTCTTAATTCTGCTCCTTGGCTTGACACAACCACTGGCAGCCAATCACCGGTCAGTGGCTCTGAACACTGTGAACCTGGCTGACATTAGGTCTCTCAAAACTAGATAGAGATTCGCCCCAAAGGGCTTCTCCTTATATAATCTGAGCTGTCAGTCCCTATATTCCTCACCAGTAGTACGCCACTGAATTCTGTTTATAGATGGGGGGGGGGGGAAGAGACTCACCAGGGTATAGATCAAACTGATTAATGCAACTGCCACCATGTAAGTCTCAAGGCCACGTTCATATGAGCAATTCCTTCAGCTTAAAAATCCCTCAATTTTGTTTTAAAAAACTTCCTTAACTATTCTCACCATGACTCCCTTCATATATGCAGCCGGCCCTGCGGGGCTACTTCTGAGTGGGGCAATCCCACGGTGCAGGGGAGCCAGTGTGAACACATGAGCTAGACCACTCACATAGGTCTCTCTTCCACCTAAACGGTCCCAACTGCATGAGAGGGCGCAGGAGGATGGATCCTTACTGCTCAACCCCTTGGGCCTGTTTGGATAAACCTACTGCAGCTACTTGCCAAGAGCTCAAGGTTAGGGAACGGTTAGAAATCTGACCTGTGTCTACACAGGGGAGAAGACACAAGTGTGTGGAATGAATGAGAGTGAGTGAAAGAACAGGCCTGTGGCTTACGCTGGCTCGGCTTGTCTGAGCATGGAAAGCTAAGCAGGGTCAAGCCTGGGTATTACTTGGATGGGAGACCCCTCCTCTAGTTTCCTGCATTGAGCAGGGGGTTGGACTCGATGGCCTTGTAGGCCCCTTCCAACTCTATGATCCTATGAAATCTATGAAAAGAGAACCGAGCAAAGATCCAGTTTGGGTTTATTTCATCTCCCACTTTTATTTACCTGATAAAACCCTGATAGGGCTGGGAAAATTCCTGCCTGAAACCCTGGAGAGCTGTTGCTGCCAATCAGTGTCGGCAATACTGGGCTAGATGGACCAAGAGTCTGACTAAGGCAGCTTCCTATATTCCTCTGCCTGGATGTCTAAGCAGCAGAAATTACGCGGAGAGAAAGGCAAAGGAATGGAGGACGCTGAATCGCACTTGAGTTTTATGGCATCTCCAGTGAAGGCTCTGCAGGCAATGGATCTTTGTTTAAGTTATGAAGGTGCACTGTTAAATGTTTCTATACACAGAAGGAACATGATGTACATTACACACATACACACACACACACACACACACACACACACACACACACACAGCTAAACTGACTCCAGTTCTGTTGCTAAGAAACTACAAAGGATAATGGTATTGGCCCTCTTTGTTTATGAAATAAATTGCTTTGGGAGAGAACAAACACAGCCTTTCGAGCCCCCTTGTGTCTTGTTCTCCTTTTTAAAGGAACACAAGAAAATGACTGAGAATGGCTGAGAGCGTAAGCAATCTCCATTTAAAAAAAAATGGAAAAGGCACCCTTGAAAATGAGATGAAATGTATAGTTTCAACAGCCAAAGCCTATAGCATTTATTAATCTTTCGAGCAGCAGATTTCTCTGCTCCCCACCCCACCCTCGCCACCAGCCCCTGGCAACAATGAAAAATGGTTCCCTTTTTCTGTATGAGCACAAACAAGCTTGCAGCAGAGGGCATATCACACAAGGATCTCTTCTGAAATATTTGTGAGATTATTTCAGAGACTGAGCGGGAGGTAAGGGGTGAAGATCGTCAATACAGGCAAACACGCAATATCAAAACAGGCTTCCATGAGGCAGAGGAACAATGGATCAAGCTTATGGCAGGCTAAAGCAAACAAAGATATAATGAAGTCAGGGAAAAGCTAATGGTTTTTGGCAGCAGTGGAAACGTGAAGATTAGCAAAAGGCACCCAAACCACCCTGTTTGGAAGATAAGACTGTGGATGGACTTGATAGATTGAACCCTGGAGGCAGCTGCAGTGCAGGGTCAGGAAAAGCCAACATGTGTGGGACATGCTGCTTGAAAATCCAAGCACTGCCCCACTGGAGTTGATAGTCCATATGTCTTCCCTAGCGGGGCAACCGCAAAGATACTGGATGGGCGGGTCTTTGAATTAGCAAGAAGGAACTTGGGGGGGAGGGCTTATTATTTTTATTAATTACATGTATATACTGCCTTTTCTCTAGCTAAAGAGCTTACGGGACCATCCCCAGTTTCCCCCGTAAGGTAGGCTAGGCTGAGTAGAAGCGACTGGCCAATTGCCACCCACTGAGCTTCACGGCCAAGTGGGGATTTGAACTCAGATCTCCCCATGCCTAGTCCTACACTCGGAACGACACCACTCTGGCTCTCAAGGTAGTCATAAGTTGTGACAGAATGAAAGTGGTGGTGGTGGTGGGGAGAGGGGTAGAAAAAACAGAAGCAAGGTGACAGAACAGCATCCCACCCCGAATAGCAACAACCAAAATGGCGTCATGCTGTATGAATAGCTTCAGTTCACAGGGCAGTACTGAGGGCAGCCTTATCCACTTTTAACAGAGGCCTGGCCAGTATCATATTACCCACAACGTATAACGATGCAACTGTGTCATCATCTGGCTACACTGCAGGGGTGGGCAACTTGTGGCCCTCCAAATGTTTTGGCCTACAACCCCCAGGACTCCTCACTATTGGCTATGCTGGCTAGGGCTGATGGAAACTGTAGGCCAAAACATCTGTAGGGCCACAAGTTGCCCACTCCAGGGCTCCCGTTTTGCCTCCTCAATCGCGTGCATGTGCGATGCAACCCTCTCCTGGGGACAGGCCAAATCCCTAAGGAGCAGTGTCCACTCCATGCTAAAACAATGTTGCACTCTCAATGGGTAATTAAAAAAAGGAAGAACCCAAGAGCAGCCCAATGTTTATTTCTGTATAGAGATACAATTAAAACCAATCACAGCCATAGCCTCGGAAACACACAATGAAACGAACGGTGCCTTCCGTCCCAATCAACCCCAGCCTCCAGACTGGCAAACTCCCTCAAGCTCAGCTCCCCAAAGTCTCAAGGCAATCTGTTCCTACTCCTGCTACCCGTGATCCCTTTGCTATGGATTCCAGGGATTCAACTCAAGGCTTCAGGCACTCAAATCATGTGCTCATCTAATAGCACAATTGCTCTTCATGCAATGCCCACTTGATAATTCAATCAACGCTGGTGCCATGGTGCTCTGCTGGCCTTGGAATTTTCCCTTCTCCTCCCCGCTGTTAGAGGGGCTGTTCTTCCATTTTTCTTATGAATTACGTTTTCAGTAGCTGCTACAAACAGTAAATAAAATTCATGGCATCCCCCCCTCCCCCCCCCAAGTAAGCAGGCCTGCCCATCTAGGCCCTCAAAGATGTTTGGCTTCAAAGGAGCTAACAATGGAACTATTTCCCACCCCTCCTTGAGAGCAGATATACCAAGAAGCATTTTGAGAAGATGGAAGCCATGCCGATATGGGGTGGGCTAAGATTTTAAATGTTACATGTTTAATGTGTTTTAATGTATTTTAATGGAAGAAAAAAATGTTTTAATGTATTTTTGTTCAGTTATTTTCTGTCATCGCCCAGGGGGCCGGTTGGCCGGCCAGGGGCTATAGATAAAATGAAATATAAATAAATAAATAAATAATAAAATAAGCAGCTGAGTGAACCTGACGCAAGCAATTTCTTGTCCGGGCAGTACCAGTTCACTGCATTACAAACATTCGCAAGTGCGTTGGGGAAATTAGTTTGTCACTGGGGGGTGGGGGGAGAGAAGAGGAGAGGAAGATTTTCTTTTATATTTATGACAAATGGAGCTTTAAAACTGAAGCCAGGTGCTGAAGGGTACTTTAAAATTTATGAACTTGTAAATCCAAGAACACGGCCAATTATGGTTTATCACCGGCAAGGATTAACTACCCTTGGATATAAATTTAAGGGGTTATTTGAATCTAGGTTGTTTACTTCCAGCCATGCAACATCAAAAAAGAGAGAGCAATCTAAAATATTTAAAAGGTAGCATATTTCAAGATAAAAGTTACAGTTGTCAACGGCAGTGTGAGATTTCTGCAGAGGCAAGTGTACACTTGAGCATCGCTCTGAGTAATCCGTCTTTTCACTGCAACAGATGTCTTTCACTGGGATACTTGAGAATTCAGTTACAAAGGGTGCCAGGTAGCGGAAAATTTCAATGCTGGATATGTAGGATAGGCTGACGCTCCGAAGGGCCATAGCTCAGGCGTGAAGCACATGCTTTGGTTGCAGAACGTCCCAGGTTCAATCCCCGGCATCTCCAGGTAGGCCTGGGAAGGGAAAGACTGAAACCTGTCTGAAACCCTGGGGAGTTGGCTCCCAGTTAGTATCGATAAAACTGAGCTAGGTAGACCAATGGTCTGATTCAGTATAAGGCAGCTTCCTATGTATCCAGAGCTATTGCTTCAAACATGCTTTGCCTTTAAAACAACAACAACATGTGTCATAATTGTTATTTGTATAGTCTTTGTTCTGAAGACTTTGTTTTAGAGAAGTGTGAAATACACATGCTGTAACAATGGCATAAGACAGTGATGGTGAATCTATGGCATGGGTGCCACAGCTGGCACGCAGGGACCTCTGTGGGCACTCGAGCCATTGGTCACCAGATTGCAAAAAGACTGTCCCCTTCTGCAAAACACTAATGATTTTGTTCTTTCTCACAGTGTGGAACAGAATGATTTTATTCTAGAATTCCTGTTACAGAATTCTTTTCTACACTGTTATCACATTTAAAAGATTTTGAAGAATGATGCACAGAGCATGGCTTGGATGTAAAGCCCTAACAGTTGACCTGAGTGCTGCATGTGTTGCTCTCAAACTAATGGAGTATGAGCCAAAGTTTGACAAATTATCAGCATGCATGCAATAGCAAAAATCACATTAATTGTGCAAAAGCATGCCCAACTTTTACCTAATGCAGTGTTTGCAGTCCAAGACATAAAGTGTTTAAAATGTGTTAAGCATATTTAGTTTTCTTGTTTATCTTGCTCATCCTTGTACAGGTTGACTTTTACTTTTACTAATCCGACACCTGTAGAAGCAGGGAAAGGACCCGGGGTAAAGCTTGCCCCATACAATTTCAGTCTGGCATATACGGTAATCATATTACAAGTTGAGAATCCCTTATCCAAAAATACATGTGCCTAATTATTTAAAAAGTTTGTATAAATTCCCTTCAGGCTATGTGTACAATGTAGTACTATAATAATTTTTTGAGTTGATTTTTTTTCAACAAAAAACTGTTTGTATCATTGAAAGCTCTGTTATTGTGTTTTTCTTTAAAGACAAAATATGTTAATTAGTTCGGACAACTGTATGAGTTGTTTTTCTAAAACTAAAACCTCGGTATTCAGGTTTAATTGCAGTGTTGGCACTTTGAAATAAATAAGCTGGTTTTGTGTTGCAGTTTGGGCACTCGGGCTCAAAAAGGTTCACCATCACTGGCATAAGACAATCTCACTATTTATAAGCTGTTCTTTCTTTGGATTATTCCTACATTCCAAGTTAACAGTATGGAATATGTATGTATGTATGTATAGAGAGGGGGGGAGAGGGAGAGAGATTTAAGCCACACAATTATGTATGTATATACATATTTACAAGCTGCTGTTGAATATGGGTGACGATATACAGGCTTTGTCAGTTTCATAATGATAACCACATCCTTAAGAGATCAAAAATCTCTGGAACTGAAGAATAGTTCCCCTCCCCCCTTCCCAGCTCTTAAATGGTGCCATTACCCCCACCCTCAACTTCAACGCAAGCCAGTTCCCCTTGACTTTGCAAAGACGACCTAGGTCCTGGGTCGTAAAGTGAATTCAATTAGCAAGCCTGCTGTTCTTCATAATCAACATCAGGATGCTAATTAAGACCCCAGCACCATTCTGCACAGACATCCCTGCACATTACGGGGCTCCACAGCAGCCGGGAACTCTGCCTTCAGCTAGCATACATAAACAAACAGAATTAATAACTATCCAAGTGTGGACGGGTGACTTAATCGGTTTCGATTAGATGCAGCTCAGCCTGGAGCCTCTGTTATTTAAATGTGTTCACAGCGTTTAATTAAAAAGCCTAACAAACTTGGGGGTGGGCTTTCAGTCCTTATCTGTATTTCTCCATCTTTTGTTAGCCCTACTGATTCTGGCTGGATTTAACCACAGTCCGAAGATGTGGACAGGATCTTTGGAGCAGTGAGACCTACCCTGTGCGTGCTTGCCCTTGCTGGCTTTTAATACTATGCACGGCAGGACCAACCAAGTAGGTAAGGGTACTGGTCCATGCTTCTTTACTACAAGCTGTGATTATAGGCCCTAACTCCCATCATCCCTCACCACTGGCTATGACGGCTAGGGCTGATAGGAGTTATAGGTCAAAACATCTAGAGGGCCACAGGTTGCCCACACCTGGGCTAAAGAGTATGATGGCTTCTCAGCTCCAGTTGTTTCTGGATGAGGCAGATTATCTAGATCCATTTCAGTCTGGATTCAGGCCTAGTTATGGGAGACTGCTTTGGTCACCTTGGTAGATGACGTACACTGGGAACTGGGCAGGGGGGAGGGTGTTCCTGTTGGTTCTGAACTTCTCAGCAGCTTTTCCTGGACTTCTCAGCGGCTTTTGATACCTTTGACCATGGTATCCTTCTGCATCGCCTTGCTGGAATGGGACTTGGAAGCCATTGTTTACAGTGGTTCACATCCTTCTTGGAAGGGCAATTTCAGAAAGTGGTACTGGGGGGGGACCGACTTCTGCTTGATGCTGTGGCCATTGGCCTATGGGTGTCCCTCAGGGTTCTATCTTGTCCCTCACACTATTTAACATAGACGTGAATCTGCTGGGAGAGGTTGCCCAGAGTTTTGCAGTTTGGTGCCACCAGTCTGCTGATGACACCCATCTCTCTACCCCCCCTTCCATCTAAATCCAAGGAAGCTGTTCAAATTCTAAATCAGTCTTTGATGTCCGTAATGGGCTGCACAAGGGTGAACAAACTGGATTCAGCCCTGAACCTGGATACCCATGTTTCAGCAGTGGCATTTGCACAGGTAAGGCTAGTGTGCCAACTGTACCCATTCCTGGAGATGTCAGATCTGGCTGCAGTGACGCATGCTTTAATTACAACCTGTTTAGATTATTGTAACACACTCAGTGGGTGACAATCGGGTCAATCACTTCTACTCTGCCTAGCCTACCTTACAGGATTGTTGAGAGGAGGGAGAACTGCAGATGCCCCCTTAAGCTGCTTGGAGAAAAGGCAGTATAGGTATGTAATTAATAATAAATAACCCCCCAAAGTTCCTTCTTGCTAATTCCAGGACCCGCCTGTCCAGCATACTTACTTGCTCTAGGTGGGGCTGCCTTTGAAAAGTGTTCAGAAACTTCTGTTTCAGCCAGGCCATTCATCAGGGGCATGTGACTCCCTTGCTACAACAGCTTCACTGGCTACCAGACTGTTTCTGGGCACAATTCAAAGTGCTGATGACCTATAAAGCCCTACACAACTTTGGTCCAGGCTATTTGAAAGACTGCATTCTAAACCTGTCTGGGTTTTAAGATCCTTGGGAGAGGCCTTTCTGTCGCTCCACCATCACAGGCACGTTTGGCAGGAATATGAGAGACGGATGCCTTCCCAGTGGCTGCTCCCAAGCTATGGAACTCCCTCCCAAAGGGAGGTGAGGCGAGTGCCATCTCTGTTGTCCTTCCATCAGCAGGCTAAGACATTTTTAATCAGACAGCCTCTGACTTTTAAGATGGCTTGTGTGCTGAAGTAGGTTTTCACTGGTGGGTGCTGTTTTATCTTTTTGATGGATGCATTTTTATTCGATTTGCTTTTATTTGATTTGTTTTTATATTTGAATTATTATAATAACTGGAGAGCCAGTGTGGTGTAGTGGAATCAGTGTTGGACTGGGACTCTGGAGATCCGGGTTCTAACCCCAACTCAGTGACCATGAAGCTCACTGGGTGACTTTGGGCCAGTTACTGACTCTCAACCTAACCTACCTCACAGGGTTATTGTGAGGATAAAATGGAGAGGAGGAGGACTATGTAAGCCGCCTTGGGTTCCTTGAAAGAGGAAAAAAGCAGGATATAAATGTAATCATCAACATATTATAATTATATTTATTATTATTCTGTATTTTACTGTTAGTCGCCTTGAGTACTATTTTTAGTGCACAGGCAGGATATAAATGAAATAAATTGAGTGGAGAAGTATAACTACTCCAAATATAATGAGTTTGGACCCTACATGCTAATGTGGGCAGGGCAGTGTATAAGTCTGTGATCAGTCTGCGAGCATTTGGGAATTGATATTAGGGGCACAATTCAGCATTCTGAGTATCTCAACTTTTCATTTTCCAAAAGAAGAACAATGTTTATAGTCCTCATGGTGGTGAATACAGGCCAGAGAATGTATGGTGTCATCATAGAAACCCAAGGCAGATTGAGCAGGACTTCTAGCATTTGGGGTGTGGTAAGCGGATGTAGGCCTTCTACGTGCTTACCCATAAGGAGCAGAAGCAAAACTATGCAAAATGTATAAAATAGAGCAACAAGGTAATCTGAATTATGTAAAATTATATAAAAGTGTGCTAATATGCTCATGTAGAGATTGGATAGTAGAGTACCTGAGAAAGGGTCTTTATAGTGATGGCACCAAGATTGTGGAATTTTCTCCCCTTCTAGCACATACTGAAAACTGTTTCATCTCAGCAAGACTTTGGTTCTTAATTTGTTATAATTTGCTGTGTGCGGTTTTTTAAACAGGATTTGGTTTTTGTTGTTCTTTAACCTGCTGTTTTTAATTATTCGTTATGATAGTGATTTATCAGCCAGTGTGGCGTAGTGGTGAGAGTGTTGGACTGGGACTCGGGAGATCCGGGTTCTAGTCCCCGCTTGGCCATGAAACTCACTGGGTGACTTTGGGCCAGTCACTGCCTCTCAGCCTAACCTACCTCACAGGGTTGTTGTGAGGATAAAATGGAGAGGAGGAGGAGGAAGATTATGTAAACCGCCTTGAGTTCCTTGTAGGAAAAAAGGCGGGGGTATAAACATAATAAATAAATAAATAAAATCACTATTTTAGGTTTTAATGTGGTAAGTCTGTTTGTGTGTCAACAGACACTAAACTGGGCTAAAAAGAGTCAAATCAAACAATTGCGATTTACTTTTGTTTAGAGTGTAGCATAATATGCAAGCTGGAAAATGAGATATTACACACACAATTTGCAAGACACTAAATTATAACTCTCACCAAATAAATAAAGCCTAAAATGGATTATTTCTATATTAAACACACACACACACACACACACGTTTCTTGCCACTCGATTATTAAAACCTACTCAATTAGTAAAACCTGCCTCCTCCGTTCACTTTTCCTACTTCTTGCTAAACCCTGGTGTGATGTGTACACACCCGAAAACCTTGCAGCCAAGACAGGGGTGATGCTGGCCATTTTAGTTATGAGAGAAAGGTGTGGACCAGTGGCAAATGGCAGGTGGCACAGATGTTCAGTGGGATGACAAGAGGGGCTCGGCGTATCTGATGTGGCCCTAATCCTGAAGGCTCCTCCTCCCTCAACTGTCACCAGCAGCAGCCAGCCAGCAGGCTGAGAGGAGGGAGATGAGAGGGAGCGCAGGGCCATTCCACCAGCCCTGCCAGGAGTATTCATTATTATTCCCCCTTCTTCCCTCCCCATTCCTTTTTCCTTGTGTGTCGTGTCTTTTTAGATTGTAAGCCTGCGAGCAGGGACTGTCTTGTTAATTGTTGTAAACCGCCTGGAGAGCTTCGGCTATTGGGCGGTATAAACACGAAATAAATAAATAAATAAATAATCAATCAATCAAGGAGTGCAGCTTTAAGGCATTAGGGGCACTCCTAAAGTGGGGACTTGCAAGACAAAGTCGCAAAGTATCCCCAGCCTTTATCAGGGTTTCCAGACAGCCTGCAACAAGATCCTTGTACTGCTGTTGGGGGTGGTGGGGGAGGTTTCAGAAGGAAACGGGAGGAAAAAGGGCACCCTTTTCTTTACCACTCTCCTGAAAACTTTCCCTCCTGTACTATATAGCCTTAAAAGGCCCAGACTTGGGGCTGGCTGCCAGCCTTGAACCTGAGCACTTTATTGCTATATTGCAGGGGGAGATTTCCAGAGAAGTATGCTTTTCCTCATCCTCACTCCCCCTGCTGAAACCCTAACCACACAGCACACAGAGGAGAGTTTAAGATTGCAGCACCCCCTCGCCCAACTCTACCACACTCAAGGATACTGGCTCAATTAGGGAATCAAGCAGGCCAACCCGCCCCCCACCCCCCCCACAATATTTTTAACATGTGGCTCAACTGGAAGTCAGTGAGCATAGTCCTTGTCAGAACTATTTCAGGGATCAAAAACAAAACATTCTTTTAATTCACAAAGTAAAAATACTTCTGGATACTTGGGGAGTTGAGTATGCAGAAAGCATTACTTTATTTTTGGGTGGTACCATTTTGCTGTCAAACAGATAGGCACCAGACCACGCAGCTAGAAGAAAGGATGCCCACAGCATCCTAAAAAGGTGCTGAACAGCTTCAACCTTGGAGGAGTCCAATAAAGGTGCCGTGTGGATCCGGATTATGCTCTGGTCCCTTGTAAAGAATCCACAGTCTACACAGCATGGGGGGGGGGGTGGACCCATGATGCTCCTGAAGTTACCCTTTTTTTCCTTACAGAGTAGTATCTGGCCTGGAGCTCCATCAATCAGAGACCGACCCCCGACCCCCCAAAAAGGGTTTGCAAAGTTCCAAGGGTGGAGCTTTAAAAACTCCTTACAAATAAGAGAACAGCTTGAGGTCGGGCTCTGCCAAAGCTGGAGGCCTGCCAAATGTAGCTGGAAAGCAGGGGAGGGGAAAACAAGGAACAGAAAAGATGATAAGATGTGCCACGACTGACAGCAGCGTACGGAGCTAATGATTGCCGTTCTGCGCGCCTGCAGCGTTCGCTCTTTGGGAGCGAGGTTTCGTTTTTCATTAAGAGCCCTTGCCTTCCTTTCTGATTTGTAAGGCTCCATTCTCCATCTTTTAAGGCTGACTGTTGATCAAAGCGAGGAGTTGAAATATCAACGGGGCTTTCAGTATGGAAAAGCTGGTGGGGGAGGGAAGAAGGGATAAGAGAGTCTTCAGAACAGGATGGAAGGGTCTAGTACGACAAGAATTTCCAGCCTGGAAAAAAACATGCACCACCGCTATCACTACAGACAAAAATGGACAACGTACAATCCAAGGAGGACGTTTTTCAGGGGTGATTGTATTGATACTTGCTCCTTAATGGACAGCCTGAGGGTCATGACAGATTGGCTAAGCTGAACTTCTTCTAGCAAGCCACTGCGTTTCTGCTCCTTGCCTATCCATTGCTCCCACCTTTTGCTACTGGCTCCCCAATTCCTGCCTCAGCAGTTCCCTAACAATATATTGTGTGTGCCCTATTGCCCTAGTTAAAGGTGAGGCAGAGGTGCCCAAAAAAAGACGTTGCACTTCCAACGCAATCATTTGGGTGGTGATTAGTGCCAAGTACATAAGGCTCGCCTCCTTGAGATGTGGAAGTTAGAGCAATGCTCCCTTATCTAGATCAAGAACATGCCACACAAACGGTGACTTTCAAGTCAATATGCCAGGGGACAGGTTGGTCTGCACCCTGATTTACTTAAGTAACGGTGATATGTTATGACAGGGGTGGGTACGTGTGGCTGTCCAGATGTTGGTGGGCTGCAATTCCCATCAGCCCTAGCCAGCATAGCCAATGGCGTGGGCTACGGATGTTGCGGTCCAATAACATCTGGAGGGTTACACATTCCACGTCCCTATGTTATGGAATGACCAACTCCCCCTTGAAGGGATTCTCTCTGTCTTAAGCTCATCCCCTGTTTGCTCCCTGCTTTTGGATCCTCCCACGCTTGAAAACTTCTCAAGATGCCCTTGCACCACAAAGGACTTTGCGGGTTTTATGACAGAAATAAATCTGTTTTGGCCATAAGCCTGCCCACCCTAACCCAGCCCACCCTTTGGTGGCCCCTAGTGTTCAGCCCAAGAACACCTGCCTCTAATTCATTGAGAACGGTCTCCTCCAGCAAGGTGAACCCAGGGCATTCTAACATGTCGCCTGGCCAAGGCATACATGAGAGAGAACAGGGGGAAAGGATATCTAACATCTGCTTGTGACTGGGACAAATACCCACTAGCTACACAGCCCCGCTTCATAGGTAAGTAAGACTTTATCTGAACTCCTCCCTCCCCCATCTTCAAACTGTCTTACAGCCTGGCTTTCTTTAATTCAGTGTGGAGAGCCAGTATGGTGTGGTGGTAAGAGTGCTAGACTGGGGAGACCCGGGTTCAAGTCCCCACTCAGCCATGAAGTTCACTAGGTGGCTTTGGGCCCGTCACTGACTCTCCGCCTCAAAGGGTTGTTGTGAGATAAAACGGAGGAGGAGGAGGAAGAGGAGGATCATGTACGCCACCTTGGGCTCCTTGGAGGAAAGGCAGATTATAAATGTAACAAACCAATAAATCCACAACTTATACTCCGCTGCTGGTATTCCCCTTTCTTCCCAGACAAGGAGGATGAACTTAACTGGATCATGGTAGGATTTTCTCTTCCTCAGCTCCTAACCTCAGGATGCCAGGATTCTGATGCATGGGAGATGCCCTCTGTCCTGGCCTTGCCCTGCAAGCTCTCTGGTCCTAGACCAGCTGGCTGGCACCCGAAAGCTGCAGCGCTTCAACCACACTCTTTGGACCTGAACGCTCAGCATGTCTAGCCTTTTGCCTCCGCCACTGCCACCTTCCCCCAAGGTCCACCTAAAAGCTGCAGTCGCCGCAGCTGCTGCACAGTTGTCCCTGCAAGGAAGCACCATTAGGAACAGCAAATATTCTGGACAGGGACCATGCTGTGCACAGACCTAGCACGGCGCTGGTGCTAAATTTAGGTAATGTAGCAACGGCAGCAGGAAGCCAGCCACCAATTTTGTCTTGATCAGCACCAGCAAGGCCCTCAGAACCTTTCCCAAGCCTCCCGGGGAAAAACAACAACGGGCACATCCAATATCGAGGCAGCTGTAAAGCTCCCTTTACGGGCAGCTGGTTGGGGTAACCTGGTGAGACGCGCCAGGGGGAGGCCCTAGGCAGTCAACAGAATGCTTGTGTGCCCGAGGGCTATGCTGCTGAAAAGCCTACACAGAAAAGGAGGATCTAACTTCATTCTTTCAGTGTAAAGTCGCAGCAGAGAAACGTTATTTCCCTTTAGCTAGTTAGGCATGAGCAGCTAACATATTGATCCAGGGGCTGTTGATCTGTAGGGAGTGGGAAACGTTTCCTCCCCTTGCAACCCCAGACAGACAGATCTCAAAGAGAGATGGGAACAGATCAAGCTGAACCGGAGCAGCAGCAAGGCGGAAAAACAGCGCTCCTCACCACTTCATCTTCTGTCCAGCACTTCTCGATGAGTTTGGGCACGGGCTTCTTCACCAGGCGTTGGAGGGCTTTGCCAGCGTCATAGTTACTTTCGTGTAGCTATAGGAGAGACAGAAAAGCAAACCGGATCAGTTACAAGAACCAAGAGAGAAGGCAGAACTAAGAAAAGGATGTGTGTGCGCCCCCCTCCTTTTTTTCTGAAGCCTTTTCCAAGAGAGATCCAGAGCCAAAGCGGATATTTAAAAGTTTGCCCTGCAGCATTTTCCAACAGCATTAAAAAAAAAAAAAAATCCACTGGAAAGGAAACCATATCAAAATAAACCTAGAGTCACTGCAGACTTCAAAAGGGATGGGTTCCTTTGCAGCCTTTTTTAGTTCATAGCAAGCTGGCTGACTGGAGGAGCCCGTCCTTTTGCAGGTGAGCAGGTGCATGGGCAGGAGTGGGCAACTTGTGGCCCTCCAGATGTTTTGGTCTACAACTCCCCTCCGCCCTAGACAGCATAGCCAATGGTGAGAAGGCTGATGGGAGTTGTAGGTCAAAACATCTGGAGGGCCACAATTTGCCCATCCTTGTGCTTGGGGTTCTGGGGAAAGGAACTCTACTTTCATATCTCTCTCTCTCTCTCTCTCTCTCTCTCTGTGTGTGTTTAAAGTTCACACCCAGTCTACACAGTTTAAGTTCTTAAAATAATACAAGTGTGTGAGATATCTGTGCCACACTCATTAACAGAAAAGGGGTGCGTGGAAACATTGGTGCCATTGGGCTGTATCCAACTGTGTCATTCTGTTAGTGGAAATGATGTTGCACCAGTGGAAACTAGGTTGCGAACTATGTGCAAGATGAAGAATCCAATGAAGCGGGTGTACATTATGCTCGTGCAAACCACTGTACAACAGGTTGCACAACAACTTGCACAAGCGTAATGGGCAACCACTTGTGCAACAGAGCTCCATTATCGCTATTTTGGGTTTGTGGAATGACACCATTGAATACTACCCATTGTGTTACAAGAAAATAAAAGGGGTAGTGGTTGTCTTTGATATGGCAACTACAGTGATTCTCACAGGTAGCACTTACAAGGCTCCAGCTCCAGGGCTTTCTATATTTGACACTAGCCGTTTCAGAATACAAATATAGGAGAATTATTCATACCGCATCTGCCATCTGCTGCCTACACTGTTCATTAAAAAAACAACCCACAAACTTATTGTATCGCGTGCTAATCATGACATGGCTATATATGACCTCCAGGATCAGAGGCAGTATGCCTCTGAACACCAGTGTCTGGGGAATGCCAACAGGAGGATGCACTCGTGTGGGCTTCCCATGGGCAACCGGTTCGCCACTGTGGGAACGGAATGCTGCACTAGATGCGCCTTGGGTCTGATCCAGCAGGACTGCTCTTATGTTGTGCAAAACGCTTATTTTAGTAAGAGGGGTTTTCTAGGTTACATGCCAAGTCGCTTGTCCACTGCAGCTACGAGACAAACAAACATGAATCTGCCTGATATGGAGATCTAACCATTGGCCCATCTAACCCCAGACTGTCTGCTCTGACTGGCAGAGGCTCTCTTGTGCCTCAGGCTGATTCCTGAAATCATTTTAACTCGAACACGCTGGTGACGAGGTCCTGGAACCTTCTGCATGAAGAGGTGTGTTCTATGACTGAGAAGCGGCTTCTCCAGATACAAAAAAGACCCTACTGGAAAAGAACAGAGCTGCCTTCGACTGAAACAGTCCATTGGTCCATCTAGCCCAGTACTGTCTCTGCTCAGGTCTCAGGCAAAGGTCTTTCCCAAGATCTATTGCCACAGATCCTTTTAACTGGAAATGACCCCGAGACCTTCCACATGCAAAATAGATGCTCTACCAGAAAGCTATGACATCTGAATGCTGGGCCAATAGGAATCCCCCACCGCCACTGTAACCACCACAGCGGGAAAGATACTGAAAGTCGATCTGAATCTTCAGTTTGCTCTATTTTGAGACTTTATTTTTAATGCCACCCATGAAAAGAGTGAGTATTGAGGAGAATGACAGTAAATCAATTATCTCCACAGACCAGCAAGGAAGAGAGGGAATGGAATGGCAAAGAGAAGGTAGTCTCTGGACACAGGCATACAATTGCCTGCATCTCCTCTTTGGTCAAGAGCAGACCCAACAAAATCCTACCTGCCTACTCCCCTGCCTAAGCTTGACTAAGCTTGAAGATATGGTTAAAAGAAGTTTATAAACCAAGGTTTTTATTTATTTGCTGAAAGCATGTACAGTCATGCCTTGGATTGAGAGCATAATTCGTTCCGGAAACGTGCTTGTAATTCCAAAACATTCTTATATCAAAACGAAATCCCTCAAAATAAATTTGTACAGAGATTTTTAATTTAAGCCGTCCTACAGTACTTGTATTGCAAGACGTCGCTTGTATATCAAGTCAAAAAATTTTAAATAAATATTTAAAAGTTTGCTTGTCTTGCAAAACGCTCTCAAACCAAGTTACTTGCAATCCAAGGTATTACTGTATGTCCTACTATTCTATCCATAAGCTCCAGGCAGCTAACAAATTCTTGAAAACTGGAGCGCCAAATGCTGCCTTGGGCATTGGCAATTGAGGATGCCTTGCAGCTGCAAAGATGACAAATGGGAGGCAGTACTCCCCCCCCCCCCAATCCCCAACACCTCCGCCTGCCACGGGCATTTGGTGGTTTCTGTGCCAGCAGCAGGGATGGCAAATGGAGGGCATGTGTTTGTGTATTTGCTATTAGGAGGCTCTCCTCAGGGCTGGCCAACCTGTGAGCCCTCCAGATGTCTCAAAACTCCCGTCAGCTCTACGTAGCATGGCCAATGGTCAGGGATGATGGGAGTTATAGTCTAACATCATCTGAAGGGATTGCCCACCACTGCAGATGGCTGATTCCGTGGAGTCACCAAGCAGAGAAAAGGACCACAGTGCCTGACCTTGCAGAATCTACAACACAGATCAACACTCTCGCATTCTGGAGTGCACTGTTGTCATGCACATTCGCACATGGGGGGGCTTCAGAAGATCAAGGGGGGGCGAGAAACAGGAATAGGCAAGGAAAAAGAGGAGTACTTGTACAGATTCCTGGCTCTCCTCCTGTCCACCACAACACCTTAGCCATTGTTCAGGGTCTCTAAGAGTATGAAATCATGGGAAGCGTACAGTTAGTTATGAGCTGAAAGGTTACACAAGCTGTGTGATCCAGGCAGTTCCTCCCAATGGTGACACCAGCCAAACCAAGAGGGATGAGGGAGAAAGGAGCTTCCGGTTTCTGTATCCTCTTGCTCTGTGAGTGATGCCAGTGGCCAACAACCAACGGAAGGCAGCCCATCCAATGACAAGGATGTGTGAGAGAGACCCCTCCAGGAGGGAAGATGGCAGCTCACCCCCTTTCATTATTTATTTTATTTTCATCCAGGCTCTCCCTCCAAGGACTCAGGGCGGCACCATGGTTGCCCTGCCTCTTTTATCCTCACAACAACCCTGTGAGGTAAGTCAGGACTGAGAGAGCATGTGACTGACCCAAGGTCATCCAGTGAGCTTCATGACTAAGTGGGGATTTGAACTCAGGGTCTCCCCAGTCTTACCGCAATAGTCTAACTATTGGCACCACACTGGCCTCTGAAACCATGTCCTGAGGGAATTCCAGGTAGCAAGTTATGGTGTGCCATTGTATTTACAGAAAAAGACATCCCCTGTGTCCCACCCACCACCTTCCTGGCAGGACCGGCCCAGATCTAGACAAGAACTTGGAGGAAGAGGAGGATGCTAGTGCTGACCCTAGTTTTTACGGGGCTCAACAGGAATCAACATCTTCCTGAGACCACTATCTAGGAAGATACCCCACTCGAGAAGGCTGTAGGTTTGGAGGACACCAATGTGCCCTGTGAGTGGTCTCATCCCCCACTCCAGACCCATCAAGATCACCCCCAGGAGCAGAAGCCCAAAACTGGGGGACCCATCTGGCAGCACAAGGTCAACCCTTCCTGCTGAGGAGGAGCTCAGATCCTCACGTGCTGTAGATGAGGGCCCTGGTAACAGGGCAGGGAGCAGGGAGGCAGCAAAACCTGCAATAAAGCTGCCCAGCTGGGGCTTAGCCAGTACTGAAGCAACAACACCTTCTCCTGCTGTGCTTCCCTGCAACTTCATGCTGGACAGCTCCCCGGCTATCCCCAACACCTTGATCTCTGACCCACTGGACCAGCTCCTTGCCCCTCTGGTAAGGCAGAAAAGGTTCACGGGATGCAGGCCTCGAATTCCACCGCCCCCCACCCACCCACAGCAGACCAATCCCTTCCAGCGACAAGCCTTCAGCAATGCCTTGATGGCGCACAGCCACCAACCCTGCCTTGTGCTGCTGTAAGTCAGCAAGGCACAGTGCCTGGCGAGGGCTGCGTAGGTGAAACCTCCGCCTTTCAAAAGTGAGAGGGGGGACACGTTTGGCTTGTAAAGCCGCTGCTACCGCCACCAACAGCATCCATGTCAACCTCCATGACTGCGCTACGAGAGCAAAATAATGATTTCCCTTGGTCTTTCATGAACCGCAGCCCAGGACATGTAACTAAAATACAAGACCCTGCTGAGCCTGAACAGTCAACCAAAGCTGGCATGTTCAAAAAGCATTTAACACTATGTCTGAGTTTCTCTCTCTCTCTCTCTCTTTTCAGTCTTTCACTCTTTAACAGTCAGCACTCACTTTAGGAGTGAGTGCATCCAAAAGTCAGAAAGGACCTTCATGTGACCCAATGAGAGAGCCTGGTCCTTTAGGTCATCTACGGAGGTGCCTCTGCCAAAGGAAGTTAGGCAGGTGGCTACAAGAGATGGGGGGCTTCTCTGTTGTGGCACCCTGTTTATGGAGACTTGCCTGGCACCTACATTGTTATCTTTTCGGCACCAGGCAAATACTTTTCTTTCTTCCCAGACATTTTAGAGTTGAGGTCTTTAGATTTTATGGCTGTCTTTATATATTTTATATTTGTTCTTGTGCTGTTTGTTTGATGCTGTATTTTATTATTTTAGCTTTTATGGTTTTTATAGTGCATTTTATTCTTCTAGTTCTGTAACCCACCTAGAGAACATCTGTTAGTGAGTGAATTAAAAGTATCATAAGTAAATTAATAAAAGCTTATGTTTGAAAAACTGCATACAAAAATGTGTATATATTTTTTTAAAGAATATACACAAAAATAAGTACAAAATTTTGTGCAGACTCAACAAAAATCTGCGATCCGATGCAGAATTGGGACAGAACAAACTCAGTATTGCGAAAATGAGAACCTGAGCGAAACTGAGCTCGGCAGATTGGCCCATGGCTTACGCTGGCTCAGCTTGTCTGAGTGTGGAAAGCTAAGCAGGGTCAGGCCGGGCTATTACTTGGATGGGAGACCCCTCCTCTAGTTCCCTGCATTGAGCAGGGGGTTGGATTCGATAGCCTTGTAGGCTCCTTGAAATCTATCCTGGTTGTCCTCCAGTCCCCTGTAATTCAAACACTGCTAAAAGTAAAGGCTTTGAGGGTTGTGCGTCCTGCTTAGCCTTGTGGCGCTCAAAATGAAATGAAGAGACGGTACTTCTGGCGACAGCAGATACAGGGACTGCCCACGTGTTTGGTCTGATCGATGCCGTAAATGGCCTACAGGCATCACAACGACCCCGGTGCGAAGTCGCCATGGCAAGCCCTTGTGCAAGGGTTTCTTCTCGGCCTCCACATGGAGTGGGGGTGCAATGGGTGTAAGTAATGCCAGCCTAGCCCACCACCCCCTACAACCGGGATTTAGCAAAAGAGCTTTTGAGGCAGAGGGTATGAATCCCAGGCAGCCCCATTTGTAGAAAAATTAAAAACTGGCTGAAAGTGGGATTTTTTTTCACTCAGCGCGGTTGCCCTGCTCCCTGCCTCCTTCTCATGACTCATGGAAGGAATCTATCTTTTGCCTGAAGGAACGGAACAAAATAATTTCCTTTAACAAACAGGCTTAACAAACTGGAAAAAGAACAAGGAGGGAAGGAGGCCGAGAACAATGGGCCAACCGTTGGCTGCTCCAGCTGGAAAGGTGGTGGGGACAGTTTGGCTGCATTTCTGGCACTGAAAGATCAGACCTTGCATTCATTGTACCCCAAAATCTGCACGCTGTTATTCTGAAGACTCCGGCGTCTGTTTGGGCTGCTCCTCCAGTCACTCAACAGAGGTACGTAGGGCAGGGGGCTGGTTTTGCAGTGGAACCCTCCACCCATGTTCTCTGCTAGGGGTGCAGAACCTGAGGCCTGGGGGGGGGGGAATCTGGCCCTAAGGGGGTTCCCCAAATGGCCACACCCCCTTCCCCTGGCCACACCCCCTTTCCCCCAGACACCAAATGTTTGGTGGTTTCCCAGCTGTTGTGCAGTTTCCCCCAACTTTAAAGGGTTAAAATGCCTGTCCTGAGGTTTAGTTACTAGCAGTAAGAGCAATAAGCTAAAATATTTCTTCTATTTATATCCTGCCTTCTTTCCTCTTGCAAGGAACCCAAGGCAGCTTACATAGTCCTCCTCCTCCTCTCCAATTTTTCCTCACTACAACCCTGCAAGGTAGGTGAGGCTGAGAGTCAGTGACTGGCCCAAAATCACCCAGTGAGCTTCATGGCCAAGTGGGGACTAGAGCCGACTCCCGGTCAGCCGCACTCCACCACTAGGCACGTCTCATATGCAGCCATTTAGCCCATTCCTTTTGCTCTCACCTACCACTGAATGACCCCCCCCCCGGGAGAGCTGCCAAATTGATGTCGCTCGGAATAAGACACCGCTCTACGCATTTGATGCTGGCAATGTGCTGCGTTCACGAGTTTGTATGCCGTGGTCATGCCTTTTATTATTTTTATTTATTATTATACCCCGCCTTTTTCCTGGAAACCAAGGGGCTTACATAATCGTCCTTCTCCCTCTCCATTATTATCCTCACAACAACCCTGTGAGGTAGGTTAGGCTGAGAGTCAGTGACTGGCCCAAAGTCACCCAGTGAGTTTCATGGCCGAGTGGGGAGTGCTGCAACCCCACCCGTGCACATATTCATTGAGAGAACAGCCCCAATGTACGAAAAGGGCTTTGCTTCTCAAACGATGGCTGCCTTTCAGAACCCGGCCTACACATGAATGTGAATGTTAAGAGAGCTTTGCTGCTGGAGCAATGTTCTGTGCATTTCCCTTCGCAGGGATGCTGCACGTAGCTTTCAGATTACAATCAAATATTCCCCATGTGGCAATTTGGTCCAACGCTGGTCAGGAAATTATCTCACAACGCACTGCAAAGCTTTTATCACACTCCTACTGTCCTGCTCTTCTGCCAAGGAACTCAAAGTGGTTTACATGGGGGTTCCAGGAGAGTCTCCCATCCCGATCAAGCCTGCTTAGCTTCAATGTGCAGTGCAGTGTAATGAACACAGCGCTGACGTGGGGACTAATTGTTTCAAAGGCCTGCTTGGCCGTAATGGTTAATAGGTAGCTGTGGACCAATCCCCATCTCTCATCCTAACCTACTTAATATTTATTTTTATTCATCTCCTATGTTTTTAATCCACCGGATAACAAATTTCTCTGGGTGGATTACAGACAGCTGAAATAATAAAATACCAATACAAACAGTTAAAAGAATAAGATGCAGTACAAAACAACAAAGAGCACAGGGATAATATGAAATTATATACGAAGAGCCATAAAAATCTACAGGGTTGCTAGGAAGATCAAATGAGATCCTTGGAGGAAGATGAAAATAAAAATGCGATTAAGTAATGAATTCAGCAGTACCGGTAAGTATTCTAATCTGGTGTGGTTATTCTCCTCTGGCAAGGTTCGGCGACTACCAACAAGAGACAGGGGGAGGGGCCACAGCTCAGTGGTGGAGCCCCTGCTTTGCCTGTGAGGCGCCCCAGGTTCAGGCCCCGGCATCTCCAGGTAGGGCTGGAAAAGATTCCAGTCTGAAACCCTGGAGGGTGGCTGCCAGTCAGCGTAGACAAAAACCAAGAACATTCACACAGAAGAGAAATAACTACACAGCCCTGGGTATCTGTGCCAGTTATAAACATAATCTTCTGACAGAATGAAAATGGGAAGAGGAAGAACAAAGATAGAAGCCATTAATGTAGCCACCGATGCGCCCTCCCCACGCCCCCAAACAATATCTGAGGAATGTTACATAGACCAATATATAAAGTGTGTGTGTGTGTGTGTGTGTGTGTGTGTGTGTGTGAGAGAGAGAGAGAGAGAGAGAGAGAGAGAGAGAGAGAGAGAGAAGTTGGTGCATGAATCCTGCTATCTAGATATTTCCAGATCCTCAGCAATGTGCAATATATATTTATTTGCATTTTATAGACCACCTGAAGATATACCTTAAAAAAAATCTTTTATTAAGCCAGTAATTGAAGAACACCTTGGCGATGTACACACACACACACACACACACATGCTAAAACAAAAGAAAGAAATCAATGTGTGCCTTTTAAATTGCAATGCTTCTTTCCTTGCTGCAATCCCCATCCAAAGCTCAGGGGGGGGGGGATTCCAAATCCATCCCTACCCACGCTCCTCATTTATGTCACAGCAGACATTAAACAGCCCTGCATCTCAGGCTGGGCTTATTAGCATAAACCCCACCACATTTGTGCGAGGTTAGGGTGGGGGCTTGCAGGGGGCGGCGGGCTCTTGCATTTCGACACCCGCTTCGCAACAGAGCTGCCATTTTCTGGCTGCGTGATACTGCAAATAAATCCTCCTTTTGGCATGGCTCAGCTGTCAGGCACCTCTGTTGGGTAATGAATCCATGAATTACGTCTCGCTGGCCTGACATTCCCAGGTCTTGCACATCAAAATATTGTTCTTCAGCTGTAATTTATAACTTAATTTAAACGTCCCTTTCCCTGTGACCTTTCCTGCATTGGAACGGCACTGCATCTGGCGGCTCCGGCTTCAGCGAGGCACTCTGCTGCAATTACAGTCATTATGAGCCTTGCCTGAAAGCCATCACAGGCGTTTGGGAATGGATTCCCGCTACAATATTAAATAATTGGGAGTCCATTAAGAACACAGCTAGATTTCAGAATGACACTTGGTTTTTGTGGGAGGGCGAGAGAGGAGGAGGAGAGAGAAATGTGGTCTCTCCTTATGGGTCTGGTGCAAGCAGTATCAACCCTCACTTAGTGCTAGAGGTCTCGAGTTCGATCCCCAGCATCTCCAGTTAAAAGGATCAGGGAGTAGGGGATGGGACGGACCCTTCTCTGCCCGAGGCCCCGGAGAGCTGCTGCCAGTCAGAGTTATCATTATTGGGCTAAATAGCAAATAGTTCAACCAGATACAAGACAGTATCCTATGTTCCTGATGCTCCAGGCTCTCTCCTCACTCCTGGGATCATGTTGCAGCCAGAGCTTCAGAAGAACAAAAGGGACCAGGTGATCAGAGGCAGTGTTCAGGAGTGGCCCACTAGGGCTAGAGCCCCAAATCTCTGGGAGGCCCTCTGCCCCACCACCCTGCTGTCCAGGGGCACTTGCTGAAATGAAGGGACAGGGCCCTGAGGATCTCTGTTGCATCTGATCCCCCTGGATGAGTTGTCTTTTTGCCCACATGTGTTTGCTCTCCTGCTGCCCCCCTCCTTTGAATCTTTCTGCCCGAGGTTTTTTTCTGAAATCAAATGCCCTCCTCTCCCCTGTCCATACATCCCCTTTTACAAATAGGGGTGTCCTTAGGAGACAGGGTCCTTTAAAGACACACACACATACTTTAGAGCATATAAAAATTAGCATATGCAAATATGTGCATTTTTTTGTCCTGTGGGCCTGAGCCCCGGCTCTTTTCGGTACCTGGCACCACCCCTGCACCAGCATGCAGGGATTCTCCAGGCAAGTAAGTGCCCAACATGTGAGCACATTTGCTACTGGTTACTTTCCAATGCCTTCCTGTAGGGCAAGGGTAGCCAACGTGGTGCCTGTAGGCACCAGTGCACCCTGAACACCTTTCTTGGCGCCCACAGAGGTGCCCTACCCCTCCCATTTAAGATTTTATTATCTTAAACTAGATATCTTATCTTATTAAACTAGAGGAGGGGGTCTCTCATCCAAGATTTTATTATCACTGAGAGACAGTGTGGCGTAGTGGTGAGAGTGCTGGACTGGGACTCGGGAGATCCAGGTTCTAGTCCCCACTCGGCCATGAAACTCACTGGGTGACTGTGGGCCAGTCACTGACTCTCAGCCTAACCTACCTCACAGGGTTGTTGTGAGGGTAAAATGGAGAGGAGGAGGAGGAGGATTATGTAAGCCGCCTTGGGTTCCTTGCAGGAAAAAAGGCGGGGTATAAATATAATTAATAAATAAATAAGAAATAAATAAATAAATATTATCTGGCAGCTGGGATCACTTCAAAACAAAGTGTGGCCCTTCTGCCGCTGCCATCTTTATTTCCCATGAATGCCTCTGGGCCACATGTGGGGCTCAGAGTCATTCTTAGGAAATGAAGATGGTGGGTCTCTGCAGGGCAATGCACACAGGAGAGCACATAGGATCATAGAGTTGGGCCTACATAATCCTCCTCCTCCAACCCCCTGCTCAATGCAGGAAACTAGAGGAGGGGTCTCCCATCCAAGTAATAACCAGGCCTGACCCTGCTTAGCTTTCCACGCTCAGACAAGCTGAGCCAGCGTGAGCCACAGGCCTTCCTCTGCAGCATGCCCAGCCACCAAGAAAACAAAAGGGGGAAAGAAAAGGGACTCCTGTCGCTTCTGTCTGGGAAGTTGACGTAGGGCTTTTGATGCTTGGCAGCTGGGCAGTAAGGAGATAATGTACTGCTCAGTTAAGGGCACAATCCTATGCATGTTGAGACAGAAAAAGGTCCTACAGCTCCCAGCATTTCCCAGCACAGCTGGCTGGGGAATGCTGGGAATAGTAGGACATTTTTCTGTCTCAACATGCATAGGACTGCACTTTAATATACTTATATATACCGGTAGCTCAGGAAGCTATGGTCAGGCTGCCGCTGTCCCAGATGCAATCTTAGGGTGTAGTCCAGCTCTCCAATAACTTGCATGTTTAGCAATATTTTAAATATATATATTTTAAAAAGGGAAGGGGAGGGGAGGTTTCCTACCACTTTGAGCAACTTGTTCAAATTAATAGCACTTTCCTTTAGGATTAAAGCTGTGCTGCATTTTGATACATATATACTGTAGAGGAGGGGAAACGAGGACATCTGAAGCTCGAAAGTGAATTAAAATTACAAAGTAAAACTACACAGAGACATGGCTATAAAACGTGAGCTTGCGGTTTGTGAATTTTAATCACGGAAGCAATATACAGGGCTCCCAGATATTAAGGAGAAATGGGTTCATCCTATTATGATGGGAAGGAAAGACTTTTTAAAGCTTTAGATTGCTATTTATTTTTTCCATTTAAGGAGAAATGAATCCACGTGCATTTGAGATGAACCCTCTGAACACTGAAGGATAATTTAAAAAATAAATCAAAATCTCTGCTCTTACCAAGACATCTGCATGTTTTCTGGTGTTCTCGTTAATCTGTTCTTTTATGCCTGCTGATCTGTGAGCTATTAAAGACAGACTCTGTGTCAATTCAGACTTTGACGCTCTTTGAGGAGAGTCTTAATAACCTCTTTTCTGCCTGTTTGTACTTCTAAAAGGGAGAAACACGTGTGCGAGCTGATGAGAGAATCCAGATAACCTACAACTGTTCTCACATTAAACTTCAGGAAAATGATGGGCTGGAATAGAGTTTCAGCAAAGATTTCCAGCCACCCTCAGTGGCTATGCACATGCTTTCAATGCAAAAAGGTCCCAGGTTCAGTTCCTGGCATCTTTCCAGTTAAGGGCGCAATCCTATGCATGTTTAGGCAGAAAGAAGTCCTACAACTCCCAGCATTCCCCAGCCAGCCAGCACCCCTCAGGATTCCTGACCATTCCCCATGCTGGCTGGGGAATGCTGGGAATTGTTGGACTCCTTCCTGTCTAAGCATGCATAGGATTGTTCTCTAAAAGGTTCAGGTAGCTGATGATAGGACAAACTCCTCCCTGAGGCCCTGGAGAACTGCTGCCAGTGAGAATTAAACCAGCCTTCCCCAACCTGGTGCCCTCCAGATATTTTGGATTCCCATCAGCCCCAGCCAGCATGGCCAATGGGAATCCTGGGAACTGTAGTCCAAAACTTCTGGATGGCACCAGGCTGGGGAAGGCTGAAATAGGCCAGTACTGGGCTAGATGGACAAATATCCAGTAGAAGGCAGCTTCCTGTATTCCTATGAACCTTATTTATTAATTATATTTATGAATCGCCCATCTCAGGCCACTCTGAGCGATGTACAGTGCAATAAAATACAAGGGACACACACACGAGTATAAAACACAATTAAAAACAGTACAAAACTTAAAAATCCTAACCCACCCCATATTCCCGCCTGAAATGCCACGTTTTTAATGCCTGGCGGAAGCTAATCAAGGAAGGGGCATGGCGGAGGTCACTGAGGAGAGAGTTCCATAAATTGGGGGCTGCCACAGAAAAGGCCCTCCTCCTAGTCCCCCCCACCAGCCTGGTTGCTCTGGCTGATGGGACAGGGAGAAGGCTGTCCGTGGCAGATCTTGTTGAGTGGCCTACTTGATGTTGCTGGAGGCACTCCTTGAGATAAACTGGACCGGAGCCGTACAGGGTTTTAACGGTCAACGCCAACACCTTGAATTTGGCTCGGCAAACAACTGGTAGCCAGTGCAACTCTTTGAGCACTGGAGTGATGTGATCACGCCAGCGGCAGCCTTTAACCAAGCGAGCTGCTGCATTCTGTACCAGCTGCAACTTCCAAACCGTCTTCCAGGGTAACCCCACGTAGAGCACATTACAGTAGCCTAGGCAAGAGGAGACCAAGGCATGAACCACTGATGGGAGCAGATGATTAGGAAGATAGGGACGCAACTGCCGCATCAGATGGAGCTGATACAGCGCTGCCCGGCTCACAGCTGACACTTGAGCCTCCATGGAGTCTAGAATGACACCCAAGCTGCGGACCTGGTCCTTCAGGGGTAGATGTACCCCATTCAGCACCAGGTCAACATCCCCTAACCTTCCCATGTCTCCCACCAGAAGTACCTCGGTCTTGTCGGGGTTCAGTTTTCAGCATGTTCCTTCCCATCCAGCCACCCACTGCCTCCAGGCACTTGGACAGGGTTTCAACGGCCAACCTTGGTGAGGACTTGAAGGAGAGGTAGAGCTGCGTGTCATCTGCATATTGATGACACCGCACCCCAAACCTCCCAGCGGCTTTAGGTAGATGTTAAATAACATAGGGGAGAGGATGGAACCCTGCGGCACCCCGCAAGTGAGTGGCCGAGGGTCCGAAGCCTCCTCCCCAAGAACCACCCTCTGGTACCTTCCAGAGAGGAAGGACTGGAACCACTGCAATACAGTGCTTCCCATGCCCAACCCCTCCAAGAGGTCCAGGAGGATACCGTGGTCAACGGTATCAAAAGCTGCTTAGAGATTGAGATGAACCTTGAGAAAGAAAGCCTTCATCAAGGTCAGGCTGGGATCATGGGTGGCTGTACCCAGACCTGGAGGGCATGTTATCACTCCAAACTGCAGTCCCTGGGGCTAGCTAGTTGAGTTAGGGCTTGGAATGCAGCAGGACGAGCAGAAGGCCAGTGTCCTTGTGTTTATACCAGGCCTGGCCAATCAGGTGGCTTCATACTGCTTGCCAATCGCAAGGGCTGATGTTGCACACATTTCTTTCTGTGTCTAAAGAGGATGCTGTACGCGCACTGTCCCAGGCAGCTTACTAGGGAAAATCCCAAGCCTCCACCCAATAAGCTGATGGTTCAAGTCCTGCAATCCTTAACAACTGTCTTGCCCTGTAGATATCAGAGCCAAGTTAGACATGAGAACATTCATGCAATTAGTTTGTTTAGAGTAAATAACAAATGCTCCAGCGGGGGAGGGGCCTGATCCAGACTGGTACTCCAGGGCAGGGATTGGGGGTGGGGTGGGGGTGTTACCCCTTCCCCCCTGCTGCAGTCCCAATCCAGTCATTCACACTGCATGAATAGCATCACATCTAGTTTGGTCCACTGTCACCACTCACCTCACTCACTAAGTGTACAATCCTATGCATCTTTAGACAGATAAAAAAAGTCATACAGCTCTTAGCATGACTGCCTGAGGAATTCTGGGAGTTGTAGGACTTTTTTCTGTCCAAACATGTGTAGGATTGTGCACTCCCTAACCTGCCTTCCTCCTTTTATAGCAAGCAGCACGCACAAAAGGGACCAATTGTTTCCAAAGTGGACATTTTCCATCCTACTTGATTGGCCGAGAAAAGCATTAAAATGCAACTTGGAAAAAACAAACAAAACCTTACATCAAAATCTGAGCCACACACACACACACACTGAAAATTTTACCCATGCTATTAAGCAAATAATGATTGGAAGAAGTTGTTCGACTAGATAATATAAAGGCTGCACAGCGAAAACTTCCCCTGCTCTTCATTTCTATTGGGTGTAATTAACAATAAATCATAGTGAAGGTTACAGCACGCTGTTATTACATAAATAAAACACTAGCAAAGAAGCTTGTCAGGACTGATTTATGTGAAGTGCTACTCTGAAGTTTATTGCATTTCCATAATAAGAAATCATAGAGCATATCCATTTTTACCATTAATCTTTCGGGCTCCATATTATCATTTCTAAATATACACACACCCCTTAGTGCAAAGGAAGCCACTTACTAGTGGCAGAAAGAGCAGATTCTCACCCCACAAAAGGAGGGAAGGGCAGACCACGCCAGCAAAGGTTTGCCCTGTTGCTCTCTGGTGTTGGAAACAGCCACATCTCTCTCTCTCTCTCTCTCTCTCTCTCTCGTACGCACGCTCAGCACCAGGCTCAAGCCAAGCCTTGATGGGAAGAAGCAGGTCACACACAGCGTTCATGCAACCTCCCTGAATCAGCAGCAGACTTGGTACAGATGCGAGATCCATGCTGTGGAGCATCCCCTGGCAGCAATGGCAAGGGAGCACTGTCTCCACAGGCAGCAAATGATCCCAAGATTATAGCAGCAAGCAATTCTAGTGCGAGGCAGGGGGAGGCGTGTGTGCTCAAGACCTCACATTAGCACTGACTCTCACCACCCCCTAGTGTCTTGTACAGCCATTTCATGAAGGTACAGGCAGGCAGGGGTATGTATGTGCATATGTGCAGAGAGAGTCTGTGAAATGGGTTAAGGGGAAGGCCCCAAGGTTGATTTAGAGATGGCTGTTAATCTGTTAGCTGCAACTAAGGTTGCTTCACATTATAGACAGACAGACAGACAGACAGACAGACAGACACACACACACACACGATACAATTGGGTGGCTTTTTCATATTGGGAAGCTGCCTTACACTCAATGAGATCCACGCTCCATCTAGCCCAGTATTACCTACAGCAGGGATGGGCAACATGTGGCCCTCCAGATGTTTAGCCTACAACTTCCATCAGCCCGAGAACCAGCAGGGTGAGGCATGATGAGAGTTTTAGGCCAGAACTTCAGAAGAGCCACAAGTTGCCCACACTTGATCTACCCTGACTGGCAGCATTGGGTCTTCCAAGCCTTTCCCAGCCCTACCTGGAGATGTGAGGGATGGAACCTAGTACTAGTACTTCAGAAAGCCTGTGGCTCACGCTGGCTCAGCTAGTCTGAGTGTGGAAAGCTAAGCAGGGTCAGGCCTGGTTATTACTTGGATGGGAGACCCCTCCTGTAGTCTCCTGCATTGAGCAGGGGGTTGGACTCGATAGCCTTGTAGGCTCCTTCCAACTCTATGATCTATGAAATCTAACCTTCTGCATGCAGGATCCATGTATGATGAAGTTATATGTATACTTTTTACTGTGTTTTCCACCCCATAATTTTTTGCATGTTCCATATGTTTGTTTGTGGTTTATTAATAAATTTTTATTGTGAATTTCAAAAAGTTATAACAAAACCAAAACCTAAAAACAATAATAATTTTAAAAAACCATTAAAGAAGTTTACATTGCATAAAGGTTAAGTAGATCAGTTACAATGAATACATATGAAGTTTATACACTTATTATATATATATATATATATATATATATATATATAAAGAAATATGCCACTGTCAATAGAAATATGTATGCATAGGTTTCGACAAAGGCAAGCTAAATATCCCTATATTTATCCATGTGTAGGTGGTGTCTAAATACCACCCGTTCAAAGACTGAAAAAGCCAATAGATCTTCAATCCATTGCATTATCAGGGGTGGTGTTTATCCTTCCAGTGTTGTAGTATCAGCCATTTAGCTGTCATAAGGGCACGGGAAATCCATTTACACTGACCTTGCGTTAGATTCCAAGAAGCGGTTAGATAATTAAGTAGAACATGTACATCCGTAAAAATTAAAAGAGTTTTCCAATACTAAATTTATCCGTACTATAACCTCTTCCCAGAAGGAGGCAGCTATTGGGCACTGCCAAAACACATGGGTAAAGGAAGCATTAGTTGTATCACACCTCTAACAGTTAGTTGACTTAGCTAAGCCTTAATTGAAAAAGGTGTTCCATATGTTTTAATCTGTTCACATAGAAATAACAGTAGTAGTAGTATGCCTAACATGGAGTCCTAAGGGCTTTGAAGCTAATCATCATCAGCTTCGTCTCATAATACTGCTGAACAACCTTAAAGGGCTATTGTAAGTATTACAGAGATAATATAAGTGAAGCACTTTGGACGGCCAAGTACAGATGCAAGGTATATTTATTAGGTATTGGCAGGACTAGCTTGGGGGTGCTTCCACGTATTCTTACACTCCTTACTCCAGAAAGGAGCTCTTCTATACCAATGATGCCAAAGAACAGAGACCCAAGCCCCACTAGTTGAAGTGCACAATGAAACTGAAGCAGGAAGTAACATGCTAAAGGGAAGACAAGGCTTATTTCCCCAAGATTCCTGCACTAGCAACATCAAGCTTCCAGACTGCAGGAAGATTAGGAATGCAATTAAAAGCGGAGCTGGAGACAAGAGGAGGAGTTACACCATGAATGATTTCAATCTCTGTTGTGCTTTAGATGAGGCTGAGGAGAAAATTTGAATTCCCAAAGCTCTTTGGTGATTAGTGGCTTTTGCAGAGAAATCCAAGCCTGCATGTGGGAAGTGACTGAGCAACTTAAAGTGCTCAAGAGCAGCAAAGCCCACAGAAGCAGATGGCAGCCCACCCCAAGGGAGTTGGGGGGACGACGACAATGACACACAAGTGTAAAGTCACAGAGAAACTGAGGATGATGTACTTAAAAAAAAAAAATCAAATAAAAACTCAAGGCTACAATGGTGCAGTGGGTTTAGTCATAACAAATTGCCTTCAGCTTGTGGTTTTGGGTTCAAATTTCACTTTTCCCCATACTGGAAGCCAGCAGGGGCCTCCCTAAACACATTTCAGGGAGCAGGGCTGAGAAAGACCCCCTGCTTGAAGCCTTAGGGCAGCTTTCTCCAACCCTCCAGATATGTTGGACTACAACTGGAACCAGCATGGGGGATTGATGGCAGTTGTGATTCTGGAGGGCGCCCGGTTGGGAAAGGCTTCCGCAGGGAACCGCAGTCAGTCAGGGTAGACCACATGCTGTCTTGGTGGATCAAGGGGCTGGCTCCATATAAGTCAGATGTGTATGTTCGAAGCTGGGAAAGCAAATGGGAAAAGGCTGCTTCTCATGTTTTGGGAAGGCCTAGGGGTGCTCTCAAGCAAGCCAAAGATCCATGAAGAGTAAGTCAAAGTGACTGGACACAATTACAATATCCCAGAACGTTTATTTCTGATTAGCAAAAGGTTGTAACAACTGGAGACTTACTGTGTTGAGCGCGTTGAGAGTAGTGTCGTCGCGGGAGGCTGCGACGCAACCATCTTCCGTGGATCCTCCGTCACACATCCCTGCAAAAGCTGCCATGCTCCTTGAAAAGTTAAGGGGGGGGGGAGAGAAGGTTTTCATTACCCAATGATAGAACATGCAGAAGAAGAAAAGAAAGAAAAAAATCCTGCTAATAACAGCGCCTGATCTTCGCAGGACTTGTACCCATGCAAACTGGACCTTTTATCTCCAAAACAAGAGTTAGAATGATCTGCACCTGGAGGATTCTGGACCTTTAATAGGACCTTGCAGCCAGATGCAGCAAGTCCCCACTACTGATAGAAGGAAATGCATCAGCTCCCTGTTACCTTGCTGCCCTCAAGTACATGAGGAGGTCGCAGTCATTGACCCCAGGCATCCATACAAGCTCCTCGTGCTGCGTGACAGTGTCCCCATCTCCAGAAGGGAATGGCTGCAGCTCTGGAAGTTTTGCCTGGAGGCAGAAACAAGAGGATGTTTGTGAACACAGATGCAGTGAAGACGGACTGTATGCCTGGCCTCAGCCAAGAGCTTGAGAAGCAAACAGAGGCAGGCTTGCGAAAAAGACACTTCCCTACTTGCCTGTGGTGAGAAAAACTGCCCCTAGGTGACCAAGCAGGGGCGTTTTTGATGGGAACTTTGTGGTTGCTTTCCATTAAAGATGTTTTTAAGATGTTTTAAGATGTTTTAGGATGTTGTAAGGATGTTTTAAGATGTTTTAATAGTATGTATTGTGTTGTTTAGTTTATGTATTTTATATATTTCTGCTGTTCCCCGCCTCGATCTAGATGGAGAGGTGGGTAATAAATAAATTATGATTATCCTTCTCTTTCCAGGCTTTAATGTAGCACAAATGGGTATGTGTGGGCAGCTGAATTAGGGGAATTCAGGCTAGTAGCATATGGGCTTATTTACAAGGTTGATAAAAGACTCACACCCATTTAACAGAGGGCAAAAAACAAGTCCTTAACTTCCCCATGTTCTCCCAGGTATCTATGGCAGAACCTGGATTAAATTACATAGCCTCCTAGAAAAGAAATTGTTTTTCTTCCCTTTACGAAAAAGATCCTCCTTGCACCTTTGCCTTGACCTTATATCCTCCTATCCCTGCAGTATTTGCATCTTGGCCCTAAGAATCAAGACCCTCAACTTGACCCACAGACAATTCCAGAGTGTGAGAATGTATTGTGACGTGTAGGACCTTTGTGCTGAGCTGCAAGATTCAACTAACAGCCTTAATCATCAGCAGCAATAGGTGCATAATGGTAAAGAACTTTTCAAGCCTATAATTACCTCACAGTTGCACTGCAAATCACATCTGAAAGGCAGTATTTTATATATACATATACAACCAGTAATTACAAGCCACAAGTTCAGAAACGTTTCATGTACTCCATTTGTATTTTCTTCCGATTTCCTATCTAGGGAGAAAAGGATGCCTTGCGATTTCACTGCTGACAAGCTATGAACTGGCCATTGCTACAGCTGGCACCAATGAGGGACTGCAGGCATGTGGGCATGCTCAGATGCTGTATTGGTGCTGGCAGGGACCAAAAGAGGGCCCTCAAACCGACCCATTTCTCTGCCTCTCTCAAACAGTGTCAGCAGAAAAGGGAGCAATTAGCAAAAGCAGTGAAGGTATCCCAAGGATACCTAGTAAAAGAATGAGAAAGTGAAGTACCAGAAAGTGGTCCTCCTTTGTCTACAGTTGTTAATGTGAAAACCCAGCACTGCTAAAATGGGAGGGTCCCTTTAGAACAGCCTTGCAGCCTAGAACAGTCTACAAATGTTACTAGACCTGTGGCCTGGGGGGGAAAAAAGCGGTTCCCCCCCCCTAAATCTAGTGGTCTGGAATCAATTTACTCGCCACAGGCGAACAGATACTTTCAAGTCAGCTTTATAATACAAAAAGCTCTCATATTCCCAAAGGCAAAGGGCTGGATTTAAATCTGGGAGATTGAGTTCAAGCCCCACCCTCATACAAAAACAGGAGCAGCCCTACTGGACCAGACATGACTGATCCATCCAATCCAACGAGCAAGTAAAGGAGGCAAGAGCCCTCTGGGCACTTTGCTTTCCCCCCAGCACCTGGTATTTTTCAAAAGGATACTGCCTCTAAATATGGAGGATCCGTTTTGCTATCATGGCTAAATCAGTGCTGATAGACCTATCCTCTGCAAATGTGTCTGAATCCGCCACCAGTACCAGCAGTACATTAATCATGCAGAGTCAGGGAGACAGCAATGGGAGAGCAACTCCCTTAATTTCAAATATCTATGCTTAAGAACAAAATAGCTTCAGCTAGACTGCTTGGTTGTGGTGGTGGTGGTGGTGGTGATTACTATTATTGTTATTATTATTTTCATTTATATACAGCCCAATAGCAAAAGCTCTTGGGAGCTTAACAAATTTTATACAAAACAATAAAATACAGTACAAATACAATAAAAACAGCATAAAAACTCGATACAAAATTTAAAGCAGAAATTAAAACCATTTGAACAATTAAACCACGTTCAATACATTCAACAAACTAGACCACTGCAGACATAATCCCCCCCATATGCCATTAAAAGTCATTAAATGCCTTGGCATAGAGGGCAGTCTTAACCTGGAGCCAAAAGGATAATAGGGTTGGTGCCAGGCGGGCCTCAGTGGGGAGAGCATACCATAATCGGGAGGCTGCCACTGAGAAGGCCCTCTCCCTTGTTGCCACCAACAGAGCCTCCCTCAGAGGTAGCACTTGGAGGAAGGCCTCAGATGTTGAGCGTAGTGGCCAGGTAGATTTAGGTTGGGAGAGGCGCTCTGATAGGTATTGCGGTCCTGAGCCATATAAGGCACCTTGAATCAGGCTCAGAAGCATACAGGCAGCCAATGCAAGTGGGCCAGATATAGAGCCCAAATACATCAGTTTTGCTCAGTTAAGCAGGATGTTGGGCTGGAACCTTAGATAGGAGCCATAGCTCAATGATGGAGCACATGCATTGCATGCAAAAGGTCTCAGGTTCAAACCTCAGCATCTCCAATTTAAAAAGGGTCAGGCAGCGGGTGATGGGGTAGACTCTTCTCTGCCTGAGAAAGGCTGGAGAGCCACTGCCAGTCAGAGTTGTCAATACTGGGCTAAATGGGCAAATAGTTTCACCAGGTGTAAGGCAGCTTCCAATGTTCCTAACCTTGCAAAAGTGAGCTAAAGGTAGCGAAACCCGTATTTTCTTTTCATGAGCGTGCCTGTAATTTAGTGACTGAAGAGCTGTAGCAGTCGCTGGCAATTCCATCACAAGTCATTACCCTCAAGCAAAATTGAGGGGCAACAATTTTGATATCCCTTATATGGCCAGCTATCTTCCTGTTATTTCAGTATCTCCTCATGTGGCCAGACTTCAGAATTTTGCTTGCTGAGGCTCCCCCCAGGTTCAAATCTCACCTCTGCTATTTATCCACTAGTTGGGCCAGAAAGTCTCAGCCTCAGCGCACCCGCACTTGCAATATGGGGATAATATTGCTGACCCACCTTACAGGGTTGCTGTAAGGCAGGGGTGCAGAACCTCCCCTGGACTAAGATGTGCACTTTAACAATGAGCATGCAAGACTCCAGCCTGTGGGGAGCAACAGAATACAATGGCAAGTACAGACGTGGAAAAGATACCTTTCATAAGCCTCCTCACGTCCCCAAGGCCCAAATTCAAAATGCCATTGTATATATATATTTTTAACACACCAAAATTAAGCCATCTAATGCTGAGCGAAGGGATTATTCTCCTCAGGAGGTAAGCTTCCAAAGAAGGCAGGCTCGAGGGAGATAGTACCGGAAGGCTCGCTGAGCGGCACAGGCAACAACGTAAGCCCTCGGGGTGGGTGGGGAGTACTGCTTGTCCCTACAGGATACTCGAGGATGCGAAGAGACCAGTGGTAAAGGGAGGGAACCATGACACGGTAAATACCACCACTTGGCACTTACACAGCACTTTCAAGTGTTTTGTATTCATCGTCTCCATAATCCGTACAACAGGGGTGCATAACCTCTTTCAGCCCAAATTCCATTTCAGAGAAGCTCTCGGGGGACGCATTCAAGAGGTGGGTGGGGCCTAAGGCAAAAGGGACAGGGCCAAAATACAAAAAATACCAGCATATTTTAGCTTAAAGCTGTTACTGCCGGTAACTAAGCCTTAGGAGAGGCACTTCAACTTTTTAGGATGGGGGAAAAACCCTTACAAAATCCGGGAAGCCTTGTAGGCTCTTTCCAACTCTATGAAATCTATAATCTATAATCTATGAACAATTGGTGGTCAGGGGAAAGGGGATGGGGTCAGGGGAAAGGGGTGTGGCCTTCTGGAGAACCTCAGAGTGCCCGATTTGGTCCCTGGGCCTGAGGTTCTGTACAGAACCCTGTAATGTGGGTCCAGTAGTATTACCCCCATATTGCAAGGGGATGTGCACTGAGGCCAAGGCTTTCTGGCCCAACTAGTGAATAATTAGCAGAGGTGAGATTTGAACCAGGGGGGAGCCTTGGTCAAGGACCTGCTTTGCATGTAGAAGGTGCCAGGTACAATCCCTGGCATCTCTAGTCAAAAGGATTAGGTGACTGGGGAAGGCAAGTGCAGACAATACTGGGCGAGGATGGGCCAATGGTCAGACTCCGCATCAGGCAGCCTCATACGTTAGTTTAACTTGCTATGGCCCTGTCAATATGGTGGGCCACGCATGTCACTGGATGGGCTTGAATCCTCATCTAACTTTTTATTTCTCCTCCTTTGATTTGGTCCTCTGTGCTTGCAGTGTCTTGATGGCATTTGGCAGGTCTGTTGTCACCATCAGGTGTCCACTGTTCCACTCACTTGCTCGCCAGGGGCACGTGCCTCTTGCCCTTTGGCGAGGGACTCCTCACAATCTCCAACAGGCTCTCCCTTGAGCCAAGCTTTGGGGAAAGAAACAAGCAGCTGGCGTTTCTCCTGCTGCTTATTTCCTCATCCAAGCCCTGCAAAAGTGAGGAAAGGGCCCACCTCTCCCTCAAGCCCTCTGTGCTGGCTAGAAGGCTTGAGACAGGACAAGAAGAGGTTTGGATAGTAAGCCAAGCTGTTATTTGTGGGTCCCTGGTCACAAGTGGGCCTCTGTTGGCAGGGGACTCAGAGCCCCTTAAGTTATATATTGTCACAGAAGGCCTGAACAGCCTTGGTGAGAGTTGCTGACTGCTAAAGTGGCGGGGAGCACTGCAAACTTTGGAATTTAAACTCAGAGGTTCATGAACATCCTATGTGAAGTTATGCCCCCTTGTCTATTGCAATGCACTATGGGTTTTTGAACAACACCTTGCATTTTGCAGATCAGAAAGAGACAGTCAACACTTGAGGTTCATAATGCAGGCAAATCTTACCTGATGGCTAGGCCCAACCCGGATTTCACCCTGTGTGCTGTTCAGCCTCCTGCAATTGAAAGATACAGAACCACCAGTAAGTAGGATTAATCAAACTGTGTGACACGGATCTCTCAGCACTGTTTGAACATGAATAGCTACCATCTTGACGGAACAAATGGGAAGAAAACCATGTTCTGTCTATTTAGTCTTCAACGACATATTAAAAGGATATAGAATAAAATCAGAACCACAACAAAGTCCATGGCAAACCTCCAGAGGCTATTTTCATCCAGCAGGAATGGAATTTAAAATGGAGACTCATGCAATGCTTCTCAGAAACACACAAAACTCTACATTAAAACCAAGGCATTTTTATCAGCAGCAGCATTTGAAGAACCCTTGTTCAAAATGTGAAAAATGTTAAAAGATGATGAAGCAGATCAATTATTCTCTGTTCAGCCTTAGCCAAATCTTAGATGTTTTTAAAAGAGAAACCAAGACTATATCTACTTATAACTTAGTGAATTGCAACCCATCCCCCCCACCTTCTGAATCCATCTCCTTTCATTCTGCACTTTGGGGAGGACACCCTAGGGGGAATTTATTCTCCTAGGGCTTTTGCAGTGGCACGGAAGTCCTGCTTAAGGGAACAACGAGAAATGGAGAGAATTTGCTTGCCTAACTTGAAATGTCAGTGTCCAAAAAGCAAGAAATAAATTGCGGTGTCAGATTCCACTCCCCCCCCGCCCGCCCCCATGTTTTGTGCCTCAGCCAAACGAAGTCTCCAGTAATAGGCTGCCATCTAGCTGCATGCAAAGGGTGCCAGCTATCTAAGTCAGATTCTTGATCTTATCCCATCTGTGCCACCCCTGCGAGTTTGCTCAGCATGAGGTTCACCATAACTGGTGTCCGAGAGGCACACCTAGAAAGATCTCATGGATAAGGTTGCCTGGACACCTTTCAACGCTAGGATTTAAATCTCAGCCCCCACCCCGCCCGCAGCACAGATCCGTTCTTTGCTCCTGCTGAATGTGAAATAATTTTCCAGCTCTAGAATGATTTTGCATCAACATTTTATCTTTTGAAGTATTGCAGCGATGTGGCTACTAGCAGCAAACATTTATACTCTATGGCAATGCAGGTGGGTTGGCCTCTTTGGTGGTGGGCATATTTTTCCAAACACATCTGCACATGAGTAGGATAAGGTTTTTAAAATTAAATTAAATCTGAGATTTTATTTATGCAGGGCGAGTTTATCTCACCCTTCTACCAAGGCGCTTGGAGCAGCAACTCAACAGGTCAGTGTAACACTAGAATGGCCTAAGGCCACTTCATGGCTAAACAGGGATTTGAATGCAGGTTTCCAGAGTGCAAGTCTGACACACCATCCACAATATCACACAAACTTTTTGGGTTCTTACAAATTGAAATGAAAACCATGGGATGCATTTTCCACCCCTCAGCCTCTTATAGGACACCAGGGCTTGTGCCGACAAAGGTTGCTGATCGAGAAAGCCAGCCCTAAATCAACATCCTCTCCAATGTGCCTAGGGAATACATGATTTAAGGCGCAATCCTATCATGTTTAGATAGAGGAAAGACCTACGACTCCCAGCATGCCCCAGCCAGCCATGCTGGGGTCTTTTCTCTGCCTAAACATGATAGGATTGTGCCTTTAGTTTATTTATTTATTTATTATATTTATACCCCACCTTTTTTCCTTCAGGAACCCAAGGCGGCTTACACAATCCTCCTTCTCTCCATTTTATCCTCACAACAACCCTGTGAGGTAGTTAACCAGTGTTGGAGCGGGCACACATCCACCTATGTTAACAACCATATCAAGTGCTGGGGGGGGGGGGAGAGGAGACGGATGACGTGCCTTGTTACTACTGTGTATGCATTTTGAGTATGTAGTTTGCACCAATGATGCAGCCACCAGAACCCCACTGAGGGCAAGGAAGCCATCTCTGTATTGATCTGGCCACGAGTTTCCCAATACAAATCTTGCCTTTGTCAAAAGGTGGGCTTGCACAAGTCATCCCCTCTCAGCCTCTGCCCCCGAAATAAGGGCATTGTACTTTCGACCTACCTTACGAGGTTGTTCTAAGGGTAACAGTAGGAGAACCAAGGGGACACTGGGAGTCTGCAACACCTGCCTCCCAGAATAAACATCACGGCATAGGGGAGACCAAGCTAGACCCATACATCAGCCAGAGAAGGAACAGCTGCAGGGAGTTTGTTTTGCCCTTCCCTGCCAGAAAGAACACCTATAAGAACTTTTGAAACGAAGAACTGGTGCCTCAGTTTTGCTGCTGCTGCTTTTTTCCTCCTCCCTCCCAATAACTTTTCCTTTGTGTCACACTTTTAGACTGTAAGCCTGAGGGCAGAGACTGTCTTATTATTAATCTGTGTGATCTGCTCTGGGAGCCTTTTTCTAGCTGAACAGTGGGATAAAAAATACTGTAAACAATGTATGTTAAGTACAATGCATGTGAAGCACTTTTAGCATGCTAGAAGTGATGTATAAATGATGGCAGTTTAGAAAAGGGGGCTATAACGACCACATGCACTTCAGTTGATAAACCTGGTTTATGTTAGTCCAAGAAAACACCCAGCCTTGCAAATAAGCCCAGGCAAGATGCCAGGCTACCTGCAAAATAATGTACTAGTCTACTGGCTGCTGGGAAAGGGGTGGAGAGCTGCACTGCTATGCTGGGTGCAGAGGAGGAATGGAGTGCTCCATCCCATCTCCTCGAGCCCACTCACTCACCTGTATGCAATTCCTAGTCGCCTATGGCGACCAGGCTAGCACGTAAAACACAAGCCTGAAGACACCCACATTTATCATACAGATCAAATCTCTTGCACTTTGAAGGTCAAACTGACTGAATTTATTTCAACTAATTTTCCAATTTAAGTATGTGTGCATGTGTTACAACATACCCAAGACGCTCAGTGCCTGCACAGAACGGATTTCAAAACGGTAACATCCGCAACTGGCATACGCTACAGTATTGTGTTCTCTCTCTATGGAGTTCACAGCAAGGCAAGAAAGATGAAGCACACTTATTATGTAAAGGGGGGGAAATGCATGAATAGGAACCAATGTTCACGGAGTTGCAAAATACAGGCTGCTCTGTGTAATCTTTTCTTCTATCCCCGTTCTTTTATTCCCACAGTTCGGTTTATAGTGAGAAAAACAAGCCGCTAAATCCATTCCTTTATTCCAACACCTTTCTGTACAATGGCTCCCTGCCCAGAAAGAGGGCTAGCAAAAGGGACTCTGTGTGGTCTTCGCAAGAACACTTTGAACAGAAAGAGACAGACATGCAGCCGGGACTGTGTTCTCACCCCTGCTTAACGGATTCAATCAGAAGGTGCTCGGCTTCCCCCAACCCATTCCAAAAGGTACATTCAAAGCATCAGAATAGCAGCATGCTCCGCTCCAGCACAGATACGGCTCTGCATATTAGTGGAGCGAACCCTCCGCGTACTCAGTATGGGGAAGATTTAGAGTATTTCTATGTGCTGGGGGCCCCCAAGGCTGTGGATTTAAATCATTTCTTGCCATTGAAAATAGACTTACTTCTGGCTGCAATCTTAAAATTTATAAAAAGGGGGAAGTATCCATAGCATTTACTAATGCATTTATTAAATCGACAAGCGATTCCAATGCAAGCTGGATACTCTTACTAATGCTGCACCTGCTATAAGGTGCAGGAAAGACAACCAAAGTGATCAGGGGCCCAGAATACTCTTTTAAGAGGGAAGGCTACAACAACGGGGCTTTTCAGTTTAGAAAAAAAGGAGACTGGAGAGGGGGAGACAACAATGATAAAGGTGTATAAAATGTTGCATGGTCTGGAGGAGGGAGTTTCTCTGTGTCATAGTACTAGAACCCGGGGCCACTCAGCTTAAATGTGTGGTAAGAGATCCAGGGCAGACAAAGGAATAATGCGCAGTTCTTTTGCCACAAGATGTGGTGAGAGCTGCTAGATTAGATTACTTCTAAAGGAGCGTTGAGGGAAGTTCACGGAAGGTGAATTTCTGATCGATGGCTACCAGTCATGACGGCTAAGTGGAATCTCCATGAAGAGAGACAGGGTGCTTCTGAAGACCAGTTGCTTGGGGGCGACCCTGGCAGAGAGCTGTTGCCTTCACGCCCTTACCCGTCAGTGGTTGGCCACTGTGGGAAACAGGATACTCGGCTAGACAGGCCTTTGGTCTGATCCAGCAAGGCTGAATTTATATAGGAAGAATCTACGCAAGTTCCTACTCCACCACAGAGCCATCCACATAACCATTAGAAAAACAAAAGCTGTAGTGGATAAGCGCCTCTGGCCCTTACCAAGGCTCCTCTCAGTTTTCGAAGGGTCTGACCCATGCTGGGCTAGCTCAGAATGCTGTCCGTTCTGGACGTGGGGCCTTGAGACATCTGCTCCTGGGACAGTGCTCCTCTTTCCATATGAAAAGAAAGGACTGCAGATCACTCATAACCCTGCAGTACAAGGTCCAATCAGTGTACCAGGGTCAACCACAGTGTTCTGTTTTTTAACTGTGTTTTAATGTATTTGCTTTATGACTGTTTTAATTATGTTTTTATCTTAAATGTTGGCTTGTACTGTTGTTAGCTGCCTTGAGCACCATTTCCTGGTAGAAAGGCCGGGTACAAATAAAAATAAAGAAACCAGAACTGAAGCCTGATCCTTGTTGTCTGTGCGTCAGTGCCCCCTCCCCGGGATGAGCTGCTCACAGGTACAGGGTGGAAGAAAAGGAGGCAGTACCATTCACCTGGATCTCCGTATGGCTCCACCCTCATCAGTCAAGCCCATTGGTTCCTCTCGACTTGGCCTGATTATCAATACTTCCAGGTCAGGTCTAGCTCATAGAGACAGAAAAAAAAAATACAGTAAAACCTTGGATTGCGAGTAACCTGGTCTGCAAAAGTGTTTTGCAAGATGAGCAAAAATTTTTAATAAAATTTAACTTGATAAATGAACGAGGTCTTGCAATACAAGTATGGGGAAATTTGCTTTGATATACGAGTGCTTTGGATTACAAGCACGTTTCCAGAACGAATTACGCTTGCAATCCAAGGTTTTAAGTAAAACCTTGGATTGCGAGTAACCTGGTCTGTGAGTGTTTTGCAAGATGAGCAAAATTTTTAAATAAAATTTAACTTGATAAACAAGCGAGGTCTTGCAATACAAGTACAGGGAAATTTGCTTTGATATACAAGAGCTTTTGGATTACAAGCACGTTTCCAGAACGAATTATGCTTGCAATCTAAGGTTTTACTGTAAAGTGACACAGCGTCACATTCCTTATCAGCATTTTCTCATCTAAAGCGGAACCAGCTTTCTATTCTAACTTCCAATGCAAAGGAAGAGCAGTGAAGGGATACAGTGACACCACCCTGCACCCACAGAGGATTGAGGCTGATAAAGGCTTTCAATTTTCCCTGGAGGATCAGGCTGTGTGTCACTCTAGAGATTTTTGGTTTTATATCTCTAGGCTCTGGCCTCCTGATTGAGGCTTCACTAGAATCTGCCTCAGCGGTCCCCCCACCCCACAACTCAGGCCCCGATCCTGCCAGGACTTCAGCTCCCAATCTCTCTCTATGAATAGGGATGAATGGATCAGTCTACTTCTGGTCCCTTTTTGTTTCGCATGTGTTCATTCAGAAGCCCATTCCATCATGTTTCTGCATCAGTCTGTGAATTGTTGTTGTTGTTTTGAGTGAAAATTCAGATCTTAACGTGTTTTTTAAAATATGCACTTTTGTATGCATTTTGCCCTGAACAATGCATTTTTGCATGCATTTAAGCATGCTTTTTATATGCATTTTTCATACATGCATTATTATTTTTTTAAATGGTCTATGGGCTGGAAATAAGGTACGTATTTGGTAATATGCATTTCAGTACATTTTTTTGAGCCAAGAACTGAACCACAAAATTCGGAGAGGTGCAAAATCTGAAGGATAAACTGTATTCCGACCTGTATATTAGTTTAGGAAACACAAATCAGTTTGGTTCGCTTAAAAATTCAGACGGAACAAAAACCCTCGAGCATCCCTAGCTAGGAATTCCCTCAGTGTGCACTGTGGACTCCAGAAATTGTCTGCGATCACTTCAGATCTTCTCTTCCTTCACTCCACCCCATCCATTTTCCTGTGCTTAAGGAAGAGTTATGGCAGGATGCAGGTTATTAGTACATTGGGCTGGGTGGCGGCGACGGTGGCGGGGAACACCTTAAACTTGAGAAGAATATGTATCATTTCATAACACCCTCCCACTGCCTGAAAATTAAGCATTTCTGAACCACCCCACTATTCTCCACAACCTAGGGAAAGGATCATTCTTGCTACTGATGCTAAAAATGGCCTGCATAAGCTCAAGATCATTTGCCCCCATAATGGCGATAGTAGTGGGCTGCTTATTCCATGGGGAAATGGGGGGGGGGGGAGAGGAGTTGAAAAGAAGAGGCCAGCGAGGAGCCAGTGCCGTGTATGAAATCTGACACCAAAGGAAACCGATGTAACAAAGTGGTATCCATAGCAACAACAACTTAATATTTCAGTCCCTCTTCAGCCGCAGAGGATTAAATATAATGACAAGATGTTCCCCCTTTGAAAAGTAACCTGTTGCCATGGAAACGTTGTAGTCTATCGAATAAACAGGGACTGGACAGAAAGGAACTGGAAGCCTGCAAATGAATATCAAAAAGGAAGGAGCCCTCCCCACCCTGCAAAGGGTCGCATCGGAGCTCTCTAATCCTCAGGCAGAGAAGAGGGGATGTTCACTCCAATACAGAACCGTCCTTTCCGGCTTTGAGGCAGTGCCAGGGATCAACTTGGCGGTGCTGACAACTGGGAGGCCGATAATAAAAAGACCAACAGGAGTTTGGATTAGAAGCTCCAGTGATCAGTTTCCATTTTATTTAAAGGAGCTTATCCCCCAACCTATCTGAGAACCCAATGTGTCACTAAAATAGTACAGTATGTTTTAAAAAAAAAGAATCCCCCCCCCCCCCGGCTTGGTTAATACCAAATCCCTGCCCAAACCAGAAAATGTAGAGTTTCTAAAACACTCTCAGGCTAGGGCTTTGGTGAACCTCCAAAGCAGTTTCATTACTGTGAAACCAGCAACCAAGCACCCCTCTCTGTGCATGCCAAGGGAGACCCTGGGTGAAATTCCTACTCAGCATGAAGGTCACTGGCCAACTCACCATCTCTAGCTTACCCAAGGTTATTGTGTGGATAAAGTGACAACAAATGTCACAAAAACAACAAAAAAACTAGTTAAAGCAGGGGTGTGCAACTTGAGGCCCTCCAAATATTTTGCCTACAACTCCCATCATCAGCACAGGCAACGATGAGAGATAATGGGAGTTGTAGGCCAAAACATCTGGAGGGTCACATATTGCCCCACCCCTGAATTAAAAGCTCAAAATGTTAGAGGTAGAGTGGGACCATAGGTCAGTGTTAGAACATATCCTCTGCGTTCAATCCCTGCCAATCTACAGCCAGAATGGATTGCAGATGGCTGGGCTGCAAAGGCCTCTACCTTCAGTCATGCAACTGGGTGACCTTGGCCCCAATTGCTAACTCTCAGCCTAACCTGCCTTAGGGTTGTTGCGAGGATAGAACAGGGGAGGGGAACTGTGCGCACCACTTAAGGAAATTTGGGGTAAGAGTGTTATATATAAAATACATAAAATAAAATTATTAGGACAGTTGGTTTTGTTCTTTTAACTAAACGTGTTGGAATAGGAGGGAAAATGGAAAGGTTTTTTTTGAACTGTTTCATAAAACAAGCAGACTTGCATTAACAACTGAAATTTTCTTTCAAGTTGGACTGCACCCTGCTCACATCTTTCATTTACCATACTTAAATGCCTGATATCCCGCCTTACCACCAATATTAGCTCCCAAGGCAGTTTTACAACACGTAAGTGTACAATTCGTAATAAAATGCAGTAAAAAACCCAAATGTGATGGAAAGACAACAGCGTGTTAAATAATCTGAGAGAGGAAAAGGAAAGCTCTCCCATTTCAGAGATTTGGCTCCTGTTTGTTTCTTGTACCGATAAACTTACAAGTGCTATACCCAAATCAGAAATATACTAAGATATAGACTTGCTGTAAAACTCTTATTGTTTTATACCTATTTCATAACTGTACAAGTTCATAACTTATGCTTGTTGGGGTGGGAGAGGGATAAATTAAGGTACAAACTGCACCTCCCACACGCAATGACCTTTAAACAAATATAACTCTCTTTTTCTTCTATACATGCCACCCATTGTTTGTATTACTATTCATGCTATTGTTGTACCTGGAAAACCTTTCAATAAAATTCAAGCTATCCGGGGTGTGTGTGTAAAAAATGCCAAATGCTTGGATGAAAAGTTTCAAATTGGCTCCTAAAGATTAACAAAGTACGTAGGCACCCACCAAACGTGCCAGGAAGGCATTTGGAAGTCTGGGTGCCACCACTGAAAAGGCCCTATCCCCAGTAGCCATCCATCATGCCTTAGAAAGCAGAGGCACCCAGAACAGGGTCTTGGATGTGCATCTTAATGCGCGGGTAGGTTTGCACTAGGGAGTGGAAATCCAAAATGCCGAGATAAGGAAAAAGGAATACTAATGCTTTGGGGCTTCTTCCAAAGAGGACATGACATTTGGAGGAACATCAGGTTTACTTTCCTTCCATTGTATAGTGATCACATATATGGCTTTACCTCTGAGCTTAATATACCCCACATGCAACCCTGAACGCTTGCCCCGGAAGACGAAGTGATGGCCACTAACTGAAATGGCATTTTTAAAAGGATGAGACAAATATATGGAGGATATGTCAATCCATGGCTATTAGCCAAAATGGCTAAATGGGAGCCTCCATGGACAGAGGCAGTATACCTCTGAATACCAGATTCTGGGGAGTTGTGAGTTTCCCAGAGGTACCTGGATGGTACAGCAAAAACATGCATGGAATAGATATTTTGATCCAGCAATGCAATTCTCATGTCAATCTGAATACTCAACACTTAATGCTCAGTGCTTAAATACGAAATATTTGCACTATCAAGAATTGCAAATATCTTGAACTGCAGAACAGGAAGAGATGTTAGCTATAAAAAAAATTCTAAGTCCTCATGAATTCAGATCATAGGAACATAAGAAGAGCCCTGCTGGTTCAGACCAAGAGTTCATCTAGTCCAGCATTCTGTTCACACAGTGGCCAACCAGCTGCCCACGGGAAACCCCCAAGCAGGACATGAGTGCAACAGCACCCTCCCGCCCATGTTCCCCGGCAACTGGTGTAAGGCACACTGCCTCTGACACTGGAGGTAGCCTAGAGCCATCAGGACTAGTAGCCATGGATAGCCTTCTCCTCCATTAATCTGTCCAATCCCCTTTTAAAGCTGTCCAAACTAAGTCTGCCTACCTGACCCTTCTCCTCAGATAGAGAGTCGCATCTGACCCAGTGCAATACCGGACTGATCTGGACCCAGGCCTAATCCTTAACCTGCTATCCCAATCCTGGATGGAAGTCAGGAATTGTTCTGTGGAGATACATGTTATGAAGTCAGCCCTAAGAGGGCTTCAGCAATTCAAAACTTGCCTCAAGGCGGGTTTGCCATAAGGAACAGAACCCCTTTACTAGAGTTGACTTAAAGTACCAGATACATAGCCACAAATATGCCATTACAAAAACAAGTATCAGCTTTTGTGAACCTCCCAGAGAGCTTTGGCTATTGAGCAATACAGCAACATAGAACATATAGGTAAGTAAATACCTCCACCTACTTTGAGCTCAGCTGTTTTTTGGAATACTGTACAGACTTCTTTTTTTGAAAAGTATTGAGTCTCTGAAAACTTATTGGATCTCACTCTCTACAATAGCCTTCCCCAACCTGGTGCCCTCCAGATGTGTTGCACTACAACCCCCAGCCAGTATGGCTGGCTGGGGGATGCTGGCAATTGTAGTCCAACACATCTGGAGGGCGCCAGGCTGGGGAAGGCTGCTCTAAAACAACCCAGCCACACACAAAGCTACGAGAAAACAACATTCCCATCACCCTCTAAAACGGATTTTAGGGGCCACCTGTAACAAAAGGGATGTGCAGGGGGGACGGGACAGACGGACACACACAGAACAATTTATGGACATGCCAGCCTGCAGCAACTAGAAAATCAAGTCCTTTGAGAGAAGCAAAGAGGTCTGCAAACCAACCGCGACCCAACCCTGGTTCACAACACACTCCCCACTTCAGTTCATGACGTGTAACTGCTTTTCGTTTTACAAGCTTAAAAGAACGATGCCCCCTCTGAATTCACTTGGACTGTACAACAGGCTCAGTTTGTGATTATTTTTCTCTCAGTATTTTGAGTCCTCAGCAGTCCACTGGGCCACCCTCCTTGCTAATCCCATGCCAGTATTTTTAATGGGCACAGTGCAAAACTGACACATCACTTTTCTTCCATGAAATTCAAGGGGGCACAAATGGGGTTCCTGGGCAGTCCCCCAATCCAGGCAATGACTTGCCCCCGTTTGATTAGCTTCAACAGGGTTGCTGATGCATTTGCTTTCAAACCTGGAACCAAATCACTCCGCAGTCCTGCTTTACCACTACCAAAAGTTGCCAACACAGAATAGGAATGGACTTGAATTTAACCGAATGACAGTGCGAAAGGACAAAGTAACCCTTTGTTTGCCCAGAAGGACTATTCAAATTAAGGTTATGCCACCCTGGAGCTATATCGACACGCAGAGTAATTTTGACTAACTGAGGCATTCAGAAATATACATACTTGGGGTGGTGGGGATTCTTATTACCTCCACAAATATGAACTTTGGACTTCTGCACAGTCCATAATCGCTGGTGTTTACCCTATTAAAATCAAGTTCCATGCGAAGAAAAAGACAAATGAGTACTCCCTTCTGCTACTGGGGCCCAGGGCTTCCAAACTTTTCCAAAACAATTTAGAATATGTGGGCAAGGAATATAGGGTGGTAGAGGCCATGGGTGTGCAGAGGAGGAACACTGGTGTTTAGGGTTATGTGGGGCAGGGAGCAGCGCGAACAGCAACTGGGGAGGGAGAGAAGGGTGAGGCAAAGGCCCAATGCCTGACGAGTAGCTCTGTCCATTTTCCTTTGACTTGGGAGCTTTCACAGGATGCTGCTCTTATTTTAAAAGGGGGGGGGGGATACTTTGAGGGCTAGTATCTTGCTTCACTCCAGGCGGCCGAATCCTGCCAGGTTTCACACTTGCTGAGAATATACACAGCTCGGTCCATAACACAGAGAGGCAACTCCCATCGAGAGGGCAGAAGGGGGGGGGAACCCCACCATAACAATTGTCAGCCTTTCACACTGAATCTTTCTGCCTCCTTCCAGTACATGAATGAAGAACAACAACAAAAAGGTACATTTCGCCTGGACAAGAGATGGCTACCGCTAACCATTAAACACCTAACCCTAATTCCTTAACGACATTTATTCACAACCAGAGCTCTTTAATACTAATCGTGCTAGCTTCTAGGGCCCATTCTCAGTTCACACGGGGCTGGACTGGCCACAGATCATGTGAACACGATACACTCCTTAAAAGGCTCTCCCCAAAATCCTCTGCAATACATAAAGGTCCCTTAGCAAAAAAGTCAATGTGGAAAGGGCTCGCTGCGGGTCTAAAACGTGAAAGCCACTATGGGCCACCAGGAGCTTACCCGAGCGCAAAGCCAACCAATGCCAGTTTCAGTCCCCTGAGCTACCCCACCTGGTCAAAATCTCTCTCACCCAGCCTTTCCACTGCTTTTAAAACAAAGTTGCCATGTTTTCAGATGGGCCAGTGGCTTATGGGCTGCTACACACTTGCTGATGGGAACTTGCGGAAGAAGAGACAAGTCTCCGTCACCTGCCTGCCAAAACTAGCAGACTGGCTGCTACAGCAAGTCCTGTCCGTCCCTCCTGCAAAGCAGCCAATGGCTATGGATCTATGACCCCTCCTCCCTGAACCCTTCCCCCCAAGCAATGCCTCTGAGAGGCCCAGACATTTCCCTGCAGGGACCACAGGCAAAGCAGCAAGCAGCACAGGGCTGGCTCTGCAGCTCCGGCTTCACCCAGAGAGAGAGGATCCCATCTGCGATTTGCGACTGCAGCGTGAGAAGAAGGGAGATGGGGTGGGGAAAAGAAGAAGAAACGGCTGCTGCTGCGTTTGTTTTGTTTTTGGCACATGCATTTTGCAAGCCTGAGCACCGATTTTCATGCACTTAACGAAACAGGGACGGTGGCGGCGGCTGAGAGAGCATGCAATATTCATAACAAGCAAGGACTCCCACAAAAAAACACAAAAAAGCAAATTGGCAGAAAGTACCCCACAGCAGGCAAAACTCCATCACTCCCGAGGCAAGGCCACAGTGCTGTCAGCCTACCTGAAGGGGCCAAGAGGATCATCCATGGTAATGACAGGCTCTGGTAGGTGCAGCTCTTTTCCCTGACCTTGCCACTCAGTGGCTCCCCCAACCACCACCAGAAAAGGGGAGGAAAAAAGAAAAAGAAAAAAGTCTCCCGATTTTCCCCTACTCTAACTAATCAAAATGGAGGCCCATGCAGTCTGAGATAGACCTGAGAGAGCTTCCACTGAGCTTGTGCTATGACCTAAGCCTGCACGCAGAACGCAGAAACTTCGCCCTCAGACTGACAGCACTGAGCATGTGCTGTGACCCCCCCCCTCCCTCATCCACACGACGCAATCAATCTCGGCCCTGCCGTTTCCGTAAATAAAGCACAGCCAACAGACACAGGCGGGCTGCCTGCTGCAGCAGCTTCAGCTTTGCTGTAGCAAGCTAGTGTGTAGGGAAGTGGGGCCTTAGCGAGGGGATCTGAGACAAGCAACCTTCGTTCTGGGGAAAGAAGAGGAGGGAGGGAAAAGAGCAAGGCAGGAGAAACCAGGCAGTTTCCAATGCAGTATTTCCATGCGCCTTTTTTCTTCCCTGTGGCTACATCCATAAGTTGGAATAAATGCTGGCCGTAGATAGATAGATAAATAGACAGACAGACAGATAGATAGGAATGACGTGGACATTTGTAAGCATTCCCTGGAGCTGAAGCCACTTGCAGTATTTGCGGACACGAATATATTTGACAGAGCCCTTGGAAGAAACCAGCATTAACCATTTGCAGTTCTCAAATCATTTTTAAAACACACGCAGAGGGCCCAGAGCCCCCCACCCCCACATACTTTGTTTTCATGGAAACAAACCACAATCCACCTTCATTCTTGTACTGTTTATACTAGGTGAATTCGCACATAAAGTTAAACAGCAACTTAGTGCTGTGTGCACGAGAAGGAATGTGCCCAAACGAATCACTGGGCTCCAGCATTCCGCTCCTCCCCTCTCCTTTTCCTGCGCGGTTGGGGGAGGAATAAACCAGAATTTAGTTTCAGTTTCAAAATTTAGTTTCATGCCTGGCTTATCATTTCAGCGCGAACCAGGAATTCTAGTTTTAAATGAACTCTAACCAATTGCAAAACAAACTAATTTCAAAAGTCTGGATTGTTTTTGTGGTTTATTTAGCAAACTATAGAGTTTATTTTAAACGAGAATTCCTGGTTTACACATAACAACAAGCCAAGAATCTACTGAAGCCAAACTGAAGCCTAATTTATTCCTCTTCCTGGTGCATGGGGGGGGGGGGATGGGAAGAGGCATGCAGGGAGACTCATTCCTGCTTGTGCATATAGCACAGAAACATGGTTTAAGCATTACATGTAAATGTGGCCACTGGGAGCAGAGTTAATAAGAGGTAGGACCAATCAATGTACAGTCATGCCTTGGATTGAGAGCATAATTTGTTCCGGAAACGTGCTTGTAATCCAAAACACTCTTATATCAAAATGAAATCCCCCCAAAAAAAATTGTACAGAGATTTTTAATTTAAGCCGTACTACAGCACTTGTATTGCAAGACGTCGCTTGTATATCAAGTTAAAAAAAAATTAAATAAATATTTAAAATTTGCTTGTCTTGCAAAACGCTCTCAAACCAAGTTACTTGCAATCCAAGGTATTACTGTACTCCAACTTTAGGAGTAGACCGATATTCCTCTTAAAACAGGTTTAGCAATGGTTACAATAACAATGCCAAAGGCAGGAAGGGGGGAAGTTTATACCTATGAACAAGGGGAAGGGGAAATGTGATCCTGTAGCCTGCTCCAAATCCCTTCACCCAGAGTGGATTCAAACAATTTTGCTCCTCATTTTGAAAACGTTGTTTCATGCGATGGAGGGAGCATGTGTGCTTTAGGGATTGGAGAATCAGCAATTTTCGAGCTCGCCTAAATTCTCTGGAAATCACTTCGAAGCTTCTTTTGGCTCATTCCCGTTTTCGTCCTGCTTTCTGGCTCATTCAAACGGGACAAGAGCGCATTTCGAACACGAAATACACATTTCTCTACGTATTTTTCGAAAGTGTGCACTTTCCTACCATTGACTAAAGCATGAAAAATGCACATTTTAAAAAACAACACGTTTTTCAAACGCAAACATAAATTCACAAATTTGCTAACATTTCTCCAAAAAAAGCACTTCTGCTCGTGTTCGGGATCGTGGATTGGCCACACATCTGTAAAAAGAAACGAAATTCTCGTACATGCGTGCTTCCCCTTTTAGGAATTTCCTAACTACTTTGTGTCAAGCAAGGAACAAGGCACAACAACGGGGGGGGGATGCATGTGTGTGTGGGGGATGAGACACAATTTCCCCCACACCTGAAACTCTCAATGGTCTGAAGTGGTGTTAGAAGTGTGATACTTCCCCAAAGGGATTTTCCAGTTTTATTTAATAATTTCTAAACCCACCCCCACCAAATGCATATGCATAATTTAGGGCAGCTTATAACAAATAAAATCACAGTAAAAACTCCAAGATCAACAATACACAACAGAGGCAGGCCAAACAGATACAAACTCTGGTTGGCTTTGAGCTCCAGGAATTCTGCCAGCCTAAACAGCCACCTGTCCTGCGTGTTGGGTTGTGACAGCTCCCTTCTTAGCACCGGTCATCACAGCATTATATCTGAAGGCAGAAACCTGCCTTCTCTTCCAAAGTTCCTTCGCCACCTTGAAGTTTCCGTTTAAGAAATGTGCTATTTTTGCATATGCCCCCAGAGTCTTCGTTTCCATTAAACACCTGCCTGCCGCACCACAGAAATTGCCACTGTGCTTGGCTGAGCTCAAAATGTGAGCTCTCCCCTGTTCTCAACCACAAACGCAGGCATTTTGTGCCCTTGGGATTCCTTTGCTAGCACTAGCTAGAGACACTCCCCCCACCCCCCAAAAAACTGGCTTTCCATAGCCAGTGCTCAGATCTCTCCTCTGAGATTGGAGATAAGGAAGGGATTCCATTGCTAGCGCTAGCTATGGAAATCCTGGGGTTTCTCTTGCTAGCGCTAGCAAGGGAATCCCTTCTCTTATGTTTGTATGCTTGTGTGAATGCGTGCACGTGTGAGCGTACATGTGTATGTGCCCCCTGATGCAATCCTCAGCACCAAAAAGGCTGTGCACCCCTGTTTTAAAAGTGTGCGCTATTGCTTTGTGAGAAGGAGCTATTTGCCATCCTCTGTTACACAGATTTTTGTCTCCGAAATGGCAGAACCACCAACAAGCCTTCCAAAAGGCACAAATCACTTTGAGAACGAGAGGATTAGCAATATGGCTGCCCTGATGTTCCCTCGCCCTTAACAAACTGTGCTCAGCAGATTTTTAAAGTGGAGATAAATAAAGGTCCAAACCTGCTTCCCTTTTATGTTGGGGGCTCTCCTAAGAGAGCAGAGTGCTCATCAATAACACCTCTACCATGGCAGGGAGGGTTTTTTTTTTTGTTTGTGCGGCATTAGCAGCAAATCAAGTACATTATTACAGAACAGGCTCCCTGTCGGCACCACAGCAGGAATTTTAGTGCACCATAAAGAAGAAACGAGGATTTGGCTGCCTGTAATCTTGCTGTGGCTAGTTCTCTGTGAATAGGGGGGGGGGGAACTATGTAGCTGCATTTTCAACACACTGAGCTGTATCTCAAGGGTTCTTGCAAAGCACAAATGAAAACCCACTTTCCGCCTTATTTTATTTATTTATTTATTTATTTATTGTATTTATACCCCACCTTTTTTCCTGCAAGGAACCCAAGGCGGCTTACATAATCCTCCTCCTCCTCTCCATTTTATCCTCACAACAACCCTGTGAGGTAGATTAGGCTGAGAGTCAGTGACTGGCCCAAAGTCACCCAGTGAGTTTCATGGCCGAGTGAGGACTAGAACCCAGATCTCCCGAGTCCCAGTCCAGCACTCTAACCACTATGCCACACTGGCCTTAAGTGGCACACACCCACATACTCAGGTGGCCATATATGTATTGCCAAGGAGGACTAAGGGCACAATCCTATGCATGATTAGACCCCGCCCCCCCAAAAAGGTCTACAACTCCCAGCATGCCTGGGCTGGAGCATGCTGGGAATGGTAGGCCTTTTTTCCCTGTCTAATCATGCATAGGATTATGCCTTAAATAGGACACAGATTTGCATAAAATGTGCATATGCTAATATATATGTATAGATGCAAATTTAGAAATAATGACTATAATTTAAATAGAAGTGCAACACATCTCAACCTAAGTAGGGAAGTCTATGATCAGGTGCCCTGTGTGTCTCATCTGTCTGCTCTCTACCTGCTAAAGGTTCTTTTGTCTTTAAACTGGACTTGGACTGGCCCACCCTTCAAAGAGAGGATGGCTTTAAAGAAAGGACTGTCCTCTGTAAAGCAGGACACATGGCCACACACACACTCACACACACCACCAGAACACAGCCTGCAATGTAAAGCAGGACACGTATTTTAGATTCACAGCTACAGAAGCTCAAGCACGTCTCTGTCAGGAATATACAGGAAAGAATGCAAACAGCATCCACCACTAGACACGCATATATTTTCTGAGGAGACATTCGATGGAGTCTCTTCTCACAGCACATCCACAACAGCAACTGCATGCTACTGACCCAACTGTTAAATGTGCCCTTTACGTTCCCCTTTACAATTGGGGAATGGAGGTGGAAGAAGACTTATGCACCACCCTAGGAACTAAGAGCAGATTTAAAAGCTACCTCCGCACCACAGACCGTTTGTGTGGTTCAGGCTCTGCAAGGATGCAGAAAGAGCTTCAACGCTGGCCGGCTGGCTGGCCAACGCTGGCCAAAGCTGCACTCCCGAGATGGCTCATGGCTGGCAGTGTCGGTGTTTAGACGGCACAATCTGACTGACCAGATTCCAGCCGTTACTAGCCATCCATAGCCCCTGACCATACAGCACTGCAGTTTTGGCAACACCAGTGCTGCTGAAGTCAACGTCTGAATTGGTCCCAAGTACATGCTGCGGGATCACAAGCCAATGGAATCACTGCCTGGGAAAGCCCAGGTTAGAAATATTTCACAGCTATTCTATTCTATTCTATTTATTTATGTAAATATTTATGAGCTGCCTTTCCATTTCCAAATCCTCCCAAAGCGGCGAACAAAATATAAACATAAACATAACAATTCAATAATATAACACTTTAAAATTTTAAATTCCAAAAACAGAAAAAGCAAACAATGCATGTAAATATAATTCAGCCAGCATAAAAACATTCCCAGAGAAACAGCAATAAAACATCAGTAAGGCAGCAGCAAGATCAATAAAACACATCAATTAAAAGCCATTCAAAACAGCTGGCTTTTCAAAGCCTTTTTAAATGCTGCAACTGAGAAGGCCAACTGCACATCCCTTGAGAAAGAGTTCCATAAGGGAGGGGCCACGACTAAGAAGGCCCTGTCCCTATTATCTGCCTGCATTTTTATTTTTGGGGGGGAGGGGACCACAGCACATGTGCGACTGAGTTAAACGTTAGCAAACATGGATTTAGAAGATCCAGAATCCCACTTATGAAGGTAAAATTGCAGGCCACCCGCCAGCCTGTGGGAGAGCAGCAAAGAATTAACAAGAAGAACAGCGCCTCTCCTTTATGCCCCTCCCCCACTCAAGGCCTGTACAGCAGACCACATGCGAAGAACCCTTCCTTGGTACATGAAAGGCAAACAACTCACCTTGTCTCTGGATTGTAGCCCAATATGTAGAAAAAGGAATCCACACGAGCTTTAAACTCTCTAGCAGCAAAGATGTCAGAGAAATGGGAGATGTTACACTTCCCCCTGCAAGGAAGAGGGGGGGGGGAGAGATATTAAGTTGGGCTCTCTAGCAGGAGGATGGCTTACTTAACTGAAGATGCCACACAGCTCAGTACCTCTTGCCCAAATAGATAAGTGTAATAACCTTACTTATTCCTCCCGTTAGTGCAGTTACCAAATATCCACTGAACTTCATGGTTAAAGAAATGCAATTTCCCAACTTGGTTCCTCCAGATGCTTTGGACTACAATTTCCATCAGCCCCAGCCAGCATGGCCAATGGGCTGATGGAATTCCAAACAGTCTGGAGGCCACTAGGTTGGGGGAGGCTGCCATATATTAATACTGATTTACAGTAAACATTAAAATTAAGCAACACATTAAACAAGCTGCATGTAATCCCACCTTACTTCAAAACAATTAGGAGCAGCCAGAACTGAACCGATCTTCCTTCCTTAAAATATATATCGAGGGGAGGGACACTGCAATCTATGAGGCTATTTGCATGGATTCTAAAACTTGCTTAAAGTAAAAGAATTCTCACTATACATTTTGGTAAGTTTCTAGTCCTTGTGGGCTACTTGATCGCATTGTAACAACTTCAGTAACTAGTGGCCCTTCAGTTGTTTTGTCAACAACTCCCATCATCCCTAGCCAGCATAGCCAATGGTGAGGGATCGTGAGAGTTGTAGGTCAAAACATCTGGAAAGCTACATGTTGCCCACCCCTGTTCTAGGGAAGAGAAAATTAAATGCTAAGAAAGCTTATTTCCCTGTGCCTGATCAATGGTCAAAGAGCTCCTCCCTCCTGCTCCCAAGCAGTCTAAAAGTCTGGTTAAATAATTTTTGCATCAGCCCAAACATGCTACTTCTGCATGCAACCCATCATTCACAGCAACGGTTCTCAAACTTGAATCACTGTGAACCTCCCAAATTCATAAAGGAGCTCTTCAAGACTATGCCACTGGAGAAAAGACCACTCTGCTCCTAACAATTTGTACTGCCCAAGGATGAAGGAAAGCATCAAACGGAGAGAGAAGTACGCTGAATCTGCTCATCTGAAGGAGCGATCCTAGACAAACCAAATGCACAAGCCCAAACAAGCAAAACCAACCCAGCCAAAATGTGGTTGGAGCCACAGAACTACCAAAGAACCATAGTTACCCTAAATAGGAAAGAGTTAGCTATCTCAGCAAGAGTGGATACAGTTGCACCTGTGTTATCAAAACATTAGTCATTCATTTCCAGTTTTTTCACCAGACCATGGGCCACCTCTGTGCCCACTACAGAACTGGTTAAATCAATGCTGTTCTTCTTTGCCCCGGCAGACGGTCAGTAGATAAGCAGTGGGTATCCTATGTTTTCCGGTTTTGGTACAGAGAGAATACTGCCTTTGAAGATTCCACTCTGCCCAAATGTTTCTGACCAAGAGGTCAGATGGTTTTGCACTATGCTCTTGCACTGGGCCCTCAAAATCCTGATTCTAACCTGGGACAGAAAGTTCTACTCAAATTATGCTAGTATCAAAGTGTGGCCAGTGACCCTCACTGTTGCTATTGGGTGATGGACATTCCTCTACAGCAGGACTCTCCAACCTTGGGTCCCCAGATGTTGCTGGCCTACAGCTCCCAGCATACCCAGCCAGCATGGCTAATGGCAAGGGATTCTGGGAGCTGTAGTCCAGCAACATCTAGAGACCCAAGGTTGGAGATCCTGCTCTACAGCATATATTGCTTGGCTTGCTTGTACGAGTCAACTCAAAAAAACCAGTCTGCAGGTTTGTTATTTATTCAGGTCTATATACTTGGGATGCAGAGTGTGTCTAGGATTGGGTAGAAAGTAGAATACGCAACCATTAGGCTTATTTCCATCAGCAGCTAGGCCCCATTAGATCCCAAAGCCTTAGAAAGAGTTGAAAGCCTTAATTGTCATCAAGCAATGCTATGTAAGAGGGACTTCTCGGCGGTGACACCCACCCTCTAGAATACTCTCCCACGTGTGGTCTGAGAGGCGGAAACCGTGGAGTTCTTGAAGAGGCACCTGTTATATTACTCAGGCTTTCCCTGGCTTGTAAACACATTACTGTTTTACTGCTTTTGCATTTTATGCATTTTTATGTAAACTGCTTAGAGATCTTATGATATCAAGCAGTATATAAGTAATTTAAATAAATAAATGAAATAGGACAGCCAGCCAACAGCTGTTGTTAAAAAAAACAATTAAAAAACAACAGCCACACACATAAATTAATGCCTTCACAAGAAACACAGCTTGGCCCCTTTGGTGCTGATCAGATTAATTGGATCTGCAGAAGAGTTTCCAAGTGGTTGAAGAATATAGGCACTCCAGGAATACAGGTTACATTGCGGGAAAGGGAGAGACAATGCAAGGCAATGAGAGTCAGTGTGGCGTAGTGGTTAGTGTTGGGCTGGGACTTTGGGCCAGTCACTGAATCTCAGCCTCACCTCCCTCACAGGTTTGCTGTGAGGATAAAATGGAGAGGAGGAGGATTATGTAAGCCGCCTTGCGTTCCTTGCAGGAAAAAAGGCAAGATATAAATATAATAAATAATCTGGTCAGCACCTCCCTTTTGCTAAAGCACCATGTATAGGGATGGCATATTACCGCTACTACTGATGAACTCCTAACCAACACACTCTACAGCCCCTAGCACGTCCTTGCAACAGTAATTGTGGTGCGTGAGTGCAGCACCACCTGAGCAGTATTTATTCTTTTCAATGGGGTTTGCTTAGGAGGCCACATAAGCTCCTTTGAAATGCATAGAGGCTATCAGCCAGTATGGATAAGAGCAACCTCCATGTTTAGTGGTAGTATGTAACAACAGGAAATGCTGCCTTCATGTCCTGTTTGTGGGCATCCCACTGGGGCATCTAGTTGGCCACTGTGGGACAAAGGATGCTGGACTAAACAGGCCTTTGGTCTGATCCAGCAGAGCTGTTCTTAAGAGGCAGTGGAGTGACTAGGACAGCCTTCTCCAACCTGGTGTCCTCCAGATGTTTTGGATGACATCTCCCAGCATTCCCGACCGTTGACCATGCTGGATGGGGCTAATGGGAGCTGAAGCCTAAAACATCTGGAGGGCACCAAATTACGGATAGCTGGACTAGGGGATCATTGCCAGAATTTCTAGAATGGTACTTACAGCATTTATTTAGATAATGTCTATGCTACCCTGTTTGGTTAAAGTTCTCTGAGTGGTGTAAAACAATATGCTACAGTAAATAATATTTTTAAATATTGACTGGGTTCGCAAGTAATGCTAAACCACAGTTTATGTAAGTATGGCTTGTTGAATAATGGTTGTTGTTATGTGCAAACCCAGATCTATGGGTTAACCATGAACAACCCATGGTTTGTTGATAGGTTGTGCAATCTGGGTTGTTTAAACCATGGGTTGTCATTACATGCAAACCCAGAACTGTGGGTTGTTCATGGGTTGTTTCGCCAGGCTACAGAGGTGGGGGACAAGAGTGGTAAAAAATACTAGCCCCTCTACATGCCAATACTACAGTGCCACAAAGGCATGTGGGACACAGGAAGGGAGTGGGCCAAGAGGACAGGAACCAAACAACTCAGGGATTGAGAAAACAACACGCAGCTTTCTCAATCATCTGGCAGCCAAATCATGGGTTAACTCTGGGTAAGGCAACAACACATGGGTTAATTAAACCATGGGTTGCCGTTACATGTGAATCAAGACACTTTATTATTATTTTTATTATTTTATTTATTTAACAATATTCATGAATTGCTCACATTAAATAAATTTCTAAGCAATTTACAAAAAACAACTCTTCATACAGAGGACAAGATTACCTTCCTGGGACTGCTGGTTGGAAAAGCCATGTTTTCAGTAGGTGCTGAGATGGATTGGTGACTACCTAATTTGCAGTGGTAGTTCCTACTACTAAAACACTACAGCAGATAAATAAAACAGCACAAGAAGCCATTAAAACAAAGTAATTCAATTGAGCAGAATGGATAAAAACCACAATCAAGATGATTTGCGTTACATGCTGAAATGGACCTGCTTTGCATGCAGAAGGTCTCAGGTTCACTTGCCAGCTTCTTCAGGTAGGGCTAGGAAAGAATCCTGCCTGAAATCCTGGAGAGCCGCTGCCGCCAGTCAGTGTCAACAATACTGGGCTAGATGGACCATGGGTCTGAGATGGTATAAGGCAACTTCCAACGTTCCTAAATGCCCCAGAAAATTAAAAGATATTTGCCTGGCACTGAAATGACATCAAAATTGGCACCAGGGAAGGCTCCCTAGGGAAGGCATTCCACTGCCAGGGTGCAATGACCTAAATGGCCTTCCCTGTAATCACACAGACACCCCAACTTCAGATGGCAGGGGGACCTGGAGGAGGGCCTCAAATGAAGGCTGCAGGATGTCACCTTTTCACTGCAGAGAAATCAAAAGAGAGTCATCTATTTCTGCTGCTGCTATCAACCTTCTGATCTTTCCCCATACCTTCACAAAAATAATAGCCAATGAAAACACAAGGGGAGTGCTTTGAAATATTCTCAGAGAAAATTACACACACAGAGACACACATCTTTCTTGGCATCTGAGCCGACAATGACATTTTCAAGCCCGACACCATCAATCCAGCCAAGTTCACATTTGCTTACATTCTCCTCCCATCGTGCCAATTTCAGATCAGAAAGCTAACTTCCTTGAGACATAAAAATCACTCTGGTATTCTGGAGAAGATTACAGTACGCTACCAGAATTTTCCAGGGTTATCTCAAAAACAGCAACAACAGCCCTGTAATAAGTCAAATCAAAGGTTCGCTTCCCTCCTCTACAGCAGAGGTTACAGCTGACTTGACTTGAAGGAAGTAGCTTCAGCAAAGTGGCTTTGAAACATGGAAAATGTCTCCAGGTGGCTTTACTTAAAACACCATCTGAGCATTATCGGCAAGGAGATAATTCAGTTCACGTTTTGACAATATCCACATGCTCTTTCTGCAAGCCTCAAAATGAGATGCATGATGCCAACGGCTCCCCCCCTCCCCCATTTGAATTCACTGCAAGCGAAGAATTCTTCCCCAAAGACTAACGGTTAGCTCTTCACTTTGTAAACCAACCAAGAGGAGAAAGGAGGAGAGATTGATCCACTCTCCCTGGGTGGGGGTGAAGGGGAGAACTAGTCATACAGACAGAGCACAGATGAACAAAATTCAAAGCATCTGAGTGGTGTTCTCTCTCTCTCTCTCTCTCTCTCTCTCTCTCACACACACACACACACACACACACACACTGCAGTGATGGAGGAAGGCAGGAAGAAAGTCAGGGTTCCCAAGACAAATTACAAACCTTTTGCAATCACATGGTCACCTGTGCCAAACAAGTCCAGATCTACAGTTTTACACAGTACATGTTTTAATTGGGAATCTAGCCAAATATATCCCCAAAGGATACTTGACTAAATCCCAACAAGTCTCAAACTGTTTGTGGGCTTAATTCTGTCTGGGTGGCTGTGAAAGGGATGCGTATAGCTAAAATCATGAAATTCAAAGGCCAACTGAAAGACAGAAACAAGATAAGGGCAACCAAGGCCAACTTCACGTTCCAGCCCCTACTATTTCCAAAGCTGCATCTGCACTATTGCAAATTCACAGATCAGACACTCACGGATGCACAGTTGACCTTTACTATGAACAGGTATGCTTGTGGTTCTGGTTTCCATCCTGGTTAGGAGCTGGACAAGTGCTAGAGTTGTCCTGGTCAAGATCATTCCTGATTGAAGAGAAACGACCACCTCTATGATTCCTTCCTGTCAACTCTTTTCCAGAATGGATCTGTGGGACCCAGTGATACAGATATGCCCATGTTGCTATTATTTTTCATGGGTGGTGGGTGAGAGATAATCAAATGCATTTCTGCACTGGCCATGGTGATATATTAGTTTCCAATATGATCCTCCAGGGCCACTTCAGATGCTGGTATGCCCAACCAAGATCTTCAAGGGATATGGACAACCTTGTTGAATCTTATTGGCCCAGTTCAGATGTCACGACAATCCAGGTGGTGTGTTGTTGTTGTTGTTTAAAATCCTAGGTTATTGTGGGAAAGTATGCTGGTAACAACTCTTGGATGTCTCTCCCTCAACAAAACAGAGTTCCTGGTTCGCAGAGAATGCTAAACAACCCAGGGATGGGACAGAGTATTCCTCAGCTGTTTAGCCACTTCCCACCTGCAGCGGGAGCAAGCTGGACAGCATGTGCCAGCATGCTCACAACAACCCAAAGTTAAAAAAAACAACATCTAGGTAATTCTGAGGTCCAAACTGAGCCTTTCGGACAAATGCAGTTGGTAAAGCTCTATGAAACCCTCCTGGCACTTGGGAGCATGTCAACTGCACATCTAACTACTCCAAACTTCCCTTCACACCTTAAAGATGTGACTGCAGAAAGGTAAAGAGAAGAACCAGTACCTTGGACCTGCCCCAATATATTATTTTAAATACCACTTTTCGGAACTGTGCTACCCAATTAATTAAAGAGTACACATTTCAATTAACTACCCAATTAAGTAAAGAGTATACAATTAAACTAACTTGTTAAACACAATTAATATCCAATTAACTAAAGAGTGACACGATTAAACAAAAATGTTTTAAAAAACAAGACACACCCCCCCAAAATCAATATAGAACAGTGTGCAGACGCAAGCAAGAAGAGCAGAAAAACAAAACAAAATAATGAATGGGGCTAATGCCCACCGGCAGAATGGAACAGAATGGTCTCCTTTATGGAATTAACGAAAGAGTGAGATAAATGACCAGCCCATGGAAGGTTATTCCAGTTCTCCAGGGCTACAACCAAAAAGGCCCTGATCTTATACTTCAAGCAAGTTCATAAGTACAAAGACCCTCAAGGGTGGCGAACAAAACCAACAATAAAAATAGTGATAAAATAAACATGGTCAGTAGTAAAATAAAAAAAACCCAACAACACCTAAATTAAAAAAACAAACACAGCTTGAACCATAAAATACTAAAAGCAAAATGGGCCAAAGAGAACGTGCAGATATCAATTTTCCACCCCAGTGCCGAATTGCCTGTTGAAAACACAACGTCTCAAAATGGAAGCAATGAAAAAGCCATGCAGCCTTTTCTGGAGAAAGTTACACAGCCGAGGTTTTGGGAGGCTTGTTGACTGGGTCAATAAATTGACTGACATAATCTAGGTGCCACAACTGGAAAAGCCCCATCTCATTCGCCCACCCGCCTTACTTCAGACCCAAGCGCATAAGGAGGCAGTCTTGAAGATATCCTGGTCCTATTCCATTTTGGCCCCAACGCTCAGACCAGCACTTTGAACTGGGCCTGAAAATGGACTGGCAGCCAGTGGAGATGACACAGCACTGGAGTAATACACCATGAGCATCCCACAATAGACAACAATCTGGCCACAACTTTCTGAACTAGTTGAAGCTTCTGGACAGTTTTCAAAGGCTGTCCTCCATGGAGCTCTAATCTGACTTACTAAATCATGAATGACCATGGTCATTTAAGGATTTATAAGGCTTGCTTGCTTGCTTTTATTCATTCATTCATTCATTCAATTCCCTCCCAGTTCAGTTCAGTTCAAGTTTATGAAGAGCCTACAGACTCTCAAATTTCAAACATAAATATCTGATTCCATACAATAAGTGAGGGGAAACTCAACAGTATAAGAATATATTTTTCTGTAGTTGTTTGTTGTTTTTAAAAATTAGGGGGAAATTACCCCTTAACAATTCTGCGGAAGTTGCTTATAAATCTTTAAAAGCTTGAAATACAAACTTTGCAACTAATTCAGTTACATAAGATTGTGTATCCATGTCCAGGAGGGCCAAAGAGCACTCTAAAGATCAGCCAGAGGATAAAGAAATCAAAGTTGGCACCTTCCTTGAACTGGGCATGGAAACAAACTGGCAGTCAATGCATTCTTTCAAGGCAGGTGAAGCATGGCTCTGTCAGCTCAAACCTGTCACTAACTGGGCACCATCATTCTGCACCAGCGGAAGTTTCCAAAACATCTTCATGGGCAAGACACTCTTCTATGTAGAGTGCATTGCAACAGCTTAATCCAGAGGTCCTTCCATCACCATCCACTTGGCTGCCTGTGCACAACATTATCACAACTGCGGTGATGACATTTAATGTTTAAAGAGACATAAAGAAAACAGGGGAGGGAGAAATGCCACAGATGGCATTGTAGGGAAAGCTACTTCCTGAACAGATTTAGGCCAGATAGAAACAAAGTTTTAGAAGCATTTTTTGACCGACAATAGGTAAGTAAATTACTGCATGTGACAAAAAAGGAAGAGACGCTGTAATGATATCCACGATGGAAATATCATCATCATCATCATCATCATCATCATCATCAACATCATCTTAAAAGAGCGAGAACAACAGTACCTCTTAGTTAACATTCTTGGCCTCTATGGAGCTTTTATTTTTTTCCCCTCTGCAGTGGGCTCTTGGCAGCTTACCTGAGGGCAGCGGCATGATAGGTGTCGACATAGTCCGAAATGAAAAGCTCTCGGTTCTTGATCACTGGGTCTGTAATAACCAACTCACGCCCAGAATCTGAAGAAAGAAAACCACATGTTTAGCTGTGAAACTGCAAAAGCATTGACACCGGCCACCATCTCTGAGGCAAACACAACCAAATTGGAGGCTTAGACACACACCACGCCACCTAGATTTTAACCACACATTTTGGGGAGGGACCACATCTCAATGGCTGAGTGCCTGCTCTGCCTGCAGATGCTCCCAAGTTCATTCCCCAGCATATCTCCAGTTAAAAGGATTAGGCAGTAAGTGATGACAATGACCATTCTCTGTCTATGACCCTGGACAGCTGCTGCCAAGGTACACCTCTGGGCTGGATGGAAAAACACCTGGCGTAAGGCAGCTTCCTATGTTCACACACCAGTGTCATTAGTACAGGTCAAACATCCTTAAAAAACCACCTTCCTCCATGCCTCCTCATGACTACTGAAATCTTCAGAGAGTTTCCTCTTTATACTGATGTGCCCTTTTAGGTCATCAGGGGCACTCAAAGGACCATTTGCAGTCACCCAGCTGTGGAATCTCCTTCCCCAGGAGACACTGCACAGCCCAAGCATGCACATGGAGAAATTTAGCCGGCCATGTTTATGCTACAGAATCCCTAAGTTTCGACTTTTATTTCAAAAGAAGTGCCAAGTTGCTAGCCCAGGGGTAGGCAACCTGGTGTCCTCCAGATGATTTGGATTACAACTGGCATCCGCCCCGGCCAGCACAACCAATGGTCAGGGACGGTGGGAGTTGCAATCCACAACATCAGGAGAGGAACAAGTTGTTTACCGCAGTTGTAGTCCTCATGGTGATGGAAAAGAGCATGAAGGGGAAAAGGCAGAATCTTCCAAAAGCTCAGAAATCTGAAGCAATGTAGACGGAGGCTTCAAAAGTTAATAAAGACTTAACTCCTCCTATCTCTTTCCATGGCCTCCCCTCTTGTCTATCTCCACATGTCCCAGACAATGATCTGAAGGCACGTGGTGCTCTTGGATTGCTAAAGCTAAATAGGTCTCAGCCTGAGCAATGTCTGCATGGAAGACCGCCCGGGAATCCAATGTAAGTTGCTCTGAGCTTTTCCATAGGAATAGCAGGGTATCAGTGTAAGAAGCAGACAAAGAGAAGAGTACATCTTAGAGAGCAACGAGTGCTACACACTTCCAGAGTTTGACTTACCATTTTCGTTGTGTCGGTCCTGAACTAAGTGTTGGTAGACAGAATCCGGAACTTCAGACTGGCGATAGTACCATTTGACATTCATGAGAAGGTGGTCCCGTTTGCTCTGAAAGGGAAGAAAGAATGTAGTTATGGACTCAAATTAGTTTGTCAGCACATTGTCTAATGCAAATGCAGAAATGAGCTACAAGAAAAATTAGGTCATTTCCCCACATCTGAACAGGTAAATCAGAAGGCAGAGATGCTAAAACTGGTGGCAATGCTGCATTTTCCCACTTAAGGAAAAGGTGGATTTCATCACCTCGTTCTGCTTTTGACCATTCACATAAACAGGAAAGATTCGTCCACGTGCATGCATGCAAATAAATGTATGCACGCACACAGAGTCAGTGACCTGGTTCACACAACACAATAACCCACCATGGGCAGCGAGCCATGGTTGGTTGTCATGTTGTCTGAACCCAGACCACTTTCTTCAGGGTGGCTTGCTTTATTTTCTAACAAGCCATCCTGAGAACCCATGGTCCGTAGTTGGGTTTGTTTCACCCATGGTGTTGTCCAAACCCAGACGACCATCCCCATCATGAGTTATGGGCCCTGTGAGAAAACCATGGGTAGCCATGTAAAAAAAAAACCTTTTAAAAGGAACCAGAGTTTTGACAGCAAGCTGTCAAACCTCCGTGCTCCAGTAAAAGGGGGTGGGCTGCACTTTTCCACCTTCCTGAGCACCCAGAGTCTCAGGAATGAGTGGAAAAGTTTGGAGCACTGGGACCTATGGATCACAAAAAACCCTGCAGATCCCAGTGCCAAGGGAGGATAAATCCTTCCACACCCTTTTTGCGAACAAAGAACACTCACATCTTTGCTCGCCTTTTGACAACTGTCAAGACAAAGCAAAGTGCAAAAAAACCTACTGGGACCCGCTCTGGGTCAATGTCCATGGTTGGTACCTGCTGCATTTTGACAGCAGCTACCCCTCAGGACATCACCCAGGAGAGGCTTCCCATTTTTGCACCTGCGGAAATGCACACACCTGCACCTCCAGAGTTGCGCAATTCTGGGTAATTTTTAAAAAATAATTAATTATTTAACTTAACTATTTGTGCACATTTGGGGCACAAAGAAATAAAGAAGGGAGTGGTGAATCACTGATAGCCCCTCCAGTGTGGCGCTTTGGCACTTTGGAGGGGCTGTCAGCGGCTTTCAAAAGGGAGATCACGAAAAGCGATACTCCAATTTATTGGGAGAGAAAAAAAGGTAAAAGGCAGGGGGGGAAGCCATGGTTCCCAATCACAGCAGGGAGAGCTGCTTCAGCTGCAAAGACCCCTGGGATGCCAGCTGGTGGACAAAGGGGGAAATGGGGTGATAGGTCAGGCACACCGTGGGTTGTTCTTGCAACAACCAATCCACTGTGGCTTATTGCCAGGATGGGTTGGCATGATGTGCGAACCCACCCAGTGTTACCAGGCATTAACTTGGGGATTGGTGCTAAAACAACAACAACAACAACAACAACAACAACAACCAAGGGGCTTAACTTGCTCTACCCAGGTACTTTTGGTTAAGTGTAATTTGGCAGAAAAAGTCTTGTGCTAGGCTAATCATTTTCTCGATATGTGAAGGAAATGCTTGAAAAATATTCCAAACTGATAAAATTTCAGCATGAAGGTTTTGAGATCCAGCATCAAAATGGCATTAATGGTCTGCACATGGTGGTTACATATTCATCTCAGATATTTCCCAGGGGCACCTTAAAACTAATAAATTTTAGCATGGGGTAAGCTTTCAGTTGTGACCTACAGCCCACTTTATCAGAGCAGAAACCCAAGCATTTGTTAGTGCTTGCAATAATCCGTAAACAGTACAAGATTAGACAGATCTTTCCATAGTACAATATTCAGATTGGCTCCAACGATTAAAAATAAATAAAACGGTAGCAGTCCCAGCAGCTCTAGGGAGGAAGCCATAAGGAGGAAATAACACCTGGCCTCATGAGGTCAGAGATGCAGCCACTGTTCATGTCAGGACAGAGGCATATTTTTTCAACCACAACCACAAATTACTAAAAGTATTTCCAGAAGCAGTGACTGTGCATAGTCAAACATTATCTCCTTCTTGGGCCAGGCTGCAGGGACTGACTTACTTGGGCTACTCCACGCCTTGTCATTTACAGACGTGGACCAACCCACAGAGAAAATGTGGGAGGGAATCTGCCACACATCAGATCTCTCCACTGCTCTAGCATACTCGAAGCCTAGTGCATTTCAGTACAACATTGGTTCGCAGCAATTATGTATTCTTTAGCCATAACGTTCTTGCTGCACCTCCAAATATATTTATTTATTTATTTATTTTTATTATATTTGTTAATCACCCATCTGGCTGGACACACACACACACACACACACACACACACACTTCATCCTGGCTTAGCAAATCAACACAGATGCTAAGGTCTTAGATAAAAAGCAAGTGCAATACCTTAAAACAACCAGCCAGTGGCAGCATTGTGTCAGGGGAAAAAAATAAATAAAGACTTCTAGAGACTGGCCAAGCACATGTGCCTGGCACCCTCAAGCTTAAAAAAGAAGAGCAGTGTGCACAGAAGCTGAAGGAATCAGCACTTCAAAGCTTTAGGCAAAAGCAGTATACTGAGGTCAAAGCAGAGTTTTGAGGAGGGGCTGTAGCTCAGTGGCAGAGAACCTGTTTTGTATGCAGAAGGTCCCAGGTTCAATTCCTGGCGTCTCCAGTTAAAAGGAACTCAGCTAGCAGTCACCTGAGACACTGGAGAGCAAAAGTAAGGTAGGCTAAATGGACCAATACTCCAATTTATTGGGAGGGGCCTATAGTTTTATAGCAGAACACTTGTTTTGCATGCTGAAGATCCCAAATTTAATCCCCCAAATCTCCAGCTGAAAGGCCTACAAAGCAGCAAAGCTGGTGGAGATCTAGAGTAGACTGTGTTGGGTCTGGTATCAACGTTCCAGAGAAAGCAAGCAGCTTCATGGGACCAGTGAGGACAAATGTTGGTTCCAGGTGGCCCCAAGTTCAATCCTCAGGTTTGGCTACGTGATGCCAGTTGTGGCGTCGCGGTTAAGAGTTGTTGGACTGGGGAGACCCGGGTTCTATGCCCTACTTGGCCATGAAGTTCACTGGGTGACTTCGAGCCAGCCACCGACCTCACAGGGTTGTTGTTGAGGATGAAATGGAGAGGGAGAGGATCATGTACACCGCCTTGAGCTCCTTGGGGGAAAAGGTGGGATGTACCGTAAATGTAAGAAATAAAAATAAATATGTTGGTACTCTAAGCAAAGTATTAAAACAGAGAATACCCACACCCCAGTTTGTGTCTGGAAGCTCCTAATAGTACTGATCTCAAATAAAAGGATTGTAGTGGGTTGGCTTGATACAGAAGCTCTCTTGAACGCTTCCCCTTCTCTCTAAATGATGCCACCTGTAAATGCCGTCTCCCCAATGAAGGCTCCTCATCCCTCACCTGTCAGCAGCACACTGTACAGAGAGTGATGAGTGGCAAGCGGGGCCATTCCACCAGCCCTGCTGGGAGACTACTTCTTCCCTTTTCCCTCCTCATCTCTTTTTCCTTATGTGTCATGGCTTTTTAGATTGTTAATCGTGCAGGCAGGGACGGTCTTATTTTCCTGATGGCATGGAAGCCGCTCTGGGAGACATTTTGGCTGAGGAGCAGGATAAAAATACTTGAAATAATAAATATAAATAAGTAAATGCAGCTATGAAGTGATAGCTGGATGTTACAGGACTAAATAAATCTAAGAGAACACAGCAGGCCTCAGATTTCCCTGAAAAATATCAAACTACCTCAAGCTACACACTGGAAACACACCCAGAACACCTGGCAATATCACCAAAGGTGGTGAGGCGGCTTCACAGTTTGCATGGGGGAAAGGCCATGCCAGAAACCTCATGTGCTGCTTTTGGCATTGCAGGCTTTGTCCTGGCAGCAAGCAAACACCCAACAAAGAGAAGGAAAGGAAAAAACAGAGGTCGGGGGAGAGATACACCTGGATCTTATAAGTTACGTCACTGGCTTCTCATGCTTCTGTTTTGATACTCAGCTTCTAAAGAAAGGTACAGTGGACTGCTGCCTGTCTTGCCCAAAGACCCCTGGTCAGCAACCACATACATCATTTCTGCAGCTTGTGTACCCAAGGAGGATTTATTTATTTATTCCTTTGATTTATACCTTACCTTTCCACCAAGAAAATGGCATTCAAGGGGGCTAATAATTATAAAAACTTTTTAAAAGTGTAGTTAAAAACAATAAAACAAAATAATTAAAAACACAGCAAAAATCATGGAATAAAAACGGCACCCAACCCCAGACCATTTTACACAACAAAAGGCTCTCCCTCTGCAGGGAATTCCATAGCCTGGGAGCAGCCACCAAGAAGGCCCTCTCTCACGCTGCCTCCGAATGCACCTCTGAAGGTGGTGGTTCTGAGAGAAGGGCCTCCGGCGAAGACCTTAAAATCTCAGGCAGTTTAATATATGTTGAGTGATAGCAGCTGCTCATAGTGCCCTAAACCAGAGTCCTCCCAAGACATCCCTTCTCATGCAGGCCACTGCAACACGTGACCCACGTGAAGCTCCACAACTTCAAGACAACTCCACAGGAGCCCACATTCCAACCAAGGCCTGCCAATTCAAAACACACTTACTTACTTACCAGGGCTGTCATCCAGATTAAAGCAATCTTAGTGGATTAAGTGTATGCTTTCCGAAAAATGGATTAATAATGCATAAGTCACAATCGTTTCGAAGGGGGAAACTTTGTTTTTCAAGGATGCATGTGCATGTTGCAGCATCACACTTTATTTATTACAACTTTATCCAGTATTTCTTCCAAGGAGTTCAGGACAGCATTTTCTCCGAACTCCCATGGCAACCCTGTGAGGTAGGGTAGGCTGAAAGCACGTGGTTGGCACAAGAGTGGGGATTTGAACCTGGGCCTCCATGGTCCTAATCTGACACTAACCCAGGGGTAGGCAACCCTTTTTGGGCCGTGGGCACATTTGGCAATTTGATAAACTGTCTACCCATGCTCTAACCACTACACAACACTATCCCTCTCTTACATTCCCGCCTGTGTGTGGGACAAGGAGGAGGTGGAATGTCTTCTTCTAAGATGGCAGCTTGTAACCACAGTTTTTCCAGGTACAGATATTAAAAGATAACAAACTACTTTAAAACATACTGCCTAGTTAATTAGGGGCACAATGATAGTCAAAATATTTTTCATTGATTATTCTAACCGATTGATTCAGGCAACGTTGCAGCCACAATGTTTACAGATCTCTGCTAAACAGCCTTGGATAGGATGTGTGTGAAGTTCTATAAGATAAATACAGCACATTCCAAAACACACTGGCTCTCTCTAGCAATTTTCAAGAGGAGCGGGTAGGAAGGAAGGAGCTATTTCCCCCTCCAAAGCAAATCCCTTGTTTGATGTAAAGCCCAGTTCTGACTGTTCCCCCACCTGCCTCCTCGCAGTGTGCCCATCTAACTTCCTTACATCATTTCCTAAAACAAAACAGACTGGCAGCAGAAGCAAGACAAAAACAGCTGGAGTTCAGGGGTCTGGAATAAGATTAGACCGACAGCCTGGGGAGAAGGGGAAGGAGGGTGCCCTTTCCTTCAAGCCCGCTTACCCACACATTCATTTCGGCAGCGTTATCATCGAATCAGAAGCCGGGATATTTGGCTTCCCTCTGAGTGCCTGCGGCAGACCAAACGGAGAAAACACGAGCCAGCAGAATTCTCTGTGCACCTTGGACAATACCTGCTGATGCTCATCTCTACCTGCAGGGCCTTTCTTCCACATGCTCACTGCTTGCTCATGCTCTGCCAGGGCTTTTATTCATTGCTAATATCCCTGACCTCTGCATTTTGTGGGTCTGCAGCTTGTACTTCTGCTGTCGGTTTAGCTCAGCTCATCTGCTTCGAGAAAGAAAGCTGGAAGACGGATCAGTGCCATGGCAAATAATGGTAGGAGGGGATCATCAGACACACCCAATCCTTCTCTTCCTCACCGCCACGTTTGAAGACATCCTTTGTGAAAGGCCCATTGAATTGGTACACTTTAGGGTGCCAAACACACAGAGAGCAAACAACTGTTGGGAACCAGCTGGGATTTACCGGTAAACCAAGAACACTGCCTTACTCAGCAATCTCTCTGCCTTCTGAGATTCCAGAAGGCAGTGACCACACACTTTCAAGCCTATCTTCAAAGCCGTAAAGGGCTAGGAACTTGATCATTACTTTTAAAATGAAAGCTGAATTCTGGGACTCCCTACCACATTCTGTAGAATTGTGGCGTGCAAACTACGCTAGGTATTGTCTTGCTTTCCCTCTTCACTCTGCTTTTCTCTGAGGGGAAATGCTGCTTTGGCAGCTTAAGAAAATGAATAGTTATGTGCACCACTACAACTAAAGCATGAGCCCTCTGCTTGAGAAGCGGGGCCAAGTCCAAGGAAGCTCTTTCTGGCTTACAACACTGTGTCGTAAGTGCTGGACCTATTTGGCTGTGGGATCAGGTATGAGAGTCTGGGCCAAAAAATCAGGGTGAAGCGGTTCTGCTTCCTCAACAATTCCTCCAGGTGGGATTCCAGGGCCAGTCTCTCCACAGAACAAGCATGGAGGGAAAGCATTTAATCTAACAATCTATCAGGAACAGCAGCTTAAAATTTATAGGCCCACAAGCATCAAAAATGGAGGGCTCAGCGTTTGTTCCACCATGCTGACTCGCTGCCTTTGGCGCTTTACATCATCCTCAGAGCCAACATGGCAGGAGGTCTCTTCTTCCCCCCCAAACACCCACACACAGAACAGCAAACAAAAACCTCCTTTGCTGTTTACAACAGAAGCACAAAATAACCAGTTACATTTAAATCCCCCGACAGATGATGCAACTGAAAAATGTGCTGACGCATTAATTTGCCGCAATCTGCTCTCGGCTGATATCAGAAAGCATTTCTCTAGAAAATCACAGCTCCCCTTTAAGGTATCATGTCCCAGTGATTGCTTCTTTTGTGTCCAATTAATTTAAAAGGCTTAACCATGAAAATCAGGCTGAGTTGCTTCCTCCGGCACAGCAACATTGCTTGGGGTGTGCAAGCGCATGGAAATCAGATCCCCACTGAAAGTATCAGCATCTTATAATGTATTGTACCTTACCGAAATTGCTGTACAGAGAATTACAAAGTTACATGAGAGTAGGAAGGTCGCTGGGCCCAACCCCTTGCCACAAGGTAAGCCCTTTCATTCACTCACATATACATACAAATGTAAACATATGGACAGATGAGTAAACAGGAGGCATAAATAAACCTAGGGCCCAGTTGTCACTGGCTGCTGAAAAGGGCAAGAAGCTGGTTTCCTCCTTCCCACTCCCACACCATTTGATACCATGTGTGGAACCTAGCTGTCACCTCCTCTCACCTCCTCAAGTGAGTGGCTTCTCCTGGGAACTATGAAGGTAGAACGAGAGGACAGCCAGGCTCCACACACAGCAGGAAGCCCTTCCTTACTCCCTTATGGCAGCCACTCATTGGAGGAAGAGCTCCCTTCTGCACATGGAACCTGGCTGCCATTTCCTCTTACTTTCCCAAGTCCACAATGGCAGCTACTCAATGGAAGAAAGGATCCCAAGCCAGAGGCAGATGATTTCCAGGTAGAGTTTACATGTCTCCAAAGGACATAAACAAAACCTCTCAAGGGAGTGCATTTCCATAGCATAGGAAGAAAAGAAGCTACCTTATATCAGCTCAGACGATCTGTCCTTCTGGTCTTGTATCACCTTCTGCTGTGCTTCCAGTAGGTCAGACAGAGACCAGCCGTGCCGGAGTGTGTTTGGGGTGGGGCCAGGCTACATGCAGCCTGACCCAGCTGGGCAGCCTTACCAGTCAGCACCTGCTCAAAAGGCAGGTCCCAAACACACTCCGGCACGGCTGGTCTCTGTCTGACCTACTGGAGGCACAACACCTTCTCTGATTGGTACCCCCTACCTGATCTTTCTAACAGGAGACACCAGGGTTTGAACCTGGGACCTCCTGCATGCAAAGCATGAGCTCTCGCCACTGAGATACAGTCCAAGACACATCCAACGAGGCCAGGCTCCTCACTGAAACCACATCTCACTTCTCAAAAAGATGGCAACTGGAGCACAGCTTCAGTGGCTGGTCTTAAAACCTCAGGGGATTCACACGGGGGGGGGGGGGAGCACTACAACCATCCCCTTCCCCAATCAGACTCCTGCTAGAAGGCATGAAGAGAGCCAGTGTGGCATAGCGGTTAGAGTGTTGGAACTGGGAGTCAGGAGATCCGGGTTCTAGTTCCCACTTGGCCATGAAACTCACTTTGGGCCAGTCACGACTCACAGCCTAATTTCCTCACAGGGTAGTTGTGTGGATAAAATGGAGAGGAGGAGGATTATGTAAGCCACCTTGGGTTCCTTGCAGGAAAAAAGGTGGGATATAAATATAATAAATAATCCTACCATGCCCCGTCTCCCCAAACCCTAATTTCTCTGCATCCAACCAATGGGCTTGTGTCGGTATGGTGCTCTGCAAGGCTTCAGCACCTCCAACTGAACAAGGCACAAGGCAGCCGCTGCCGCCGCCTCTTTGGGCTCCTGTCCTCTTAACCTGAACCAACACAAAGACTGCAACCTTTAAACCTGTTAGTGTTATCTAATGACTGTTCCATCTACAAGAGCTTTTCTAATAGAAACAGGCCACGATGGCTTATCTCTGTGCACAAGCCAGCCCTCAAAGAACCGCCGGCTTGATTGAGCGCAGTAATGGAAGGCAGGAAATGAGAAGGCTTGGTTAAGCCGCGGATAATCGATCAGTGTATTCAGCGAAGTGTGAGCTGAGCCAGGGAATAAGCAGCTCGGGGTAGCCAATATTGTTGTTTCCAGTACAAAGTCCCATTTCTGTGATCTAGGCAGGAGGAAGAATAATATATTGACAAAACAATATAGGATTTTTCCTTTTCCCACCCCCACTCCAACAAGCACACGCAAAAAAGGTCTCGCTTTTGATATTTGTAATTCTTTACAGTGGAGAGAAACCTTTCATGCCTTTCCCTCTGCTTTTCGTTCTCGCCCTCCTTCTGCAAGTTTAATGGACAAAGAAGGGTGGTGGTGGGTTTTGTTTTAGAATTCCTCCTTGTTCTGGGAAGCCTTCGCTGCTCTCCAACCACCAACGTAATGTTATTTTGTTTTCAATATATTGTTTTTGTTTCTTTTATCGGTTTTTATCTTTTTATTGTTCACCGCTCTGGAATCTGTTTGCTATGGAGCACTATACAAATACTATAGATAGATAGATAGATAGATAGATAGACAGACAGACAGACAGACAGACAGACAATTATTATTCATGAACCCGGAAATTCACGGCATTGTTTGTCACTAATTCTCACAAACCTAAAGTAAATGTTCCGTTTGCCTTGTCTGCTGTTTTGAAGTCCAAACTTTATGCTCAGCGTATAAACAGAGGTCTCTTATTTGCAGAGTATACTACACTTCCTGTGCACTGCAACACCAATTCCCATGTTGACAATTAAACTGGGGTAAAATACCAGATGAAATCTCAGAATTAGTCTCAAGTTTTAAGCTAGTGCTTCCTTTTACATTGGTAGAGTGAACAATTTAGTGATCTTGGGATTCTCGTGCGCTGCCTATGGGATCTTGTTAAACTTCTATGGATCCCATTTAATTTGATTTTTAAAAAGATTTTGGACCTCATGGTTCTGGAGGCAACACGCAATAGCAGCAGCAGATCCTCCTCCTTATAGTTTTAATTAGGATACACTTTAGTTGGGATGTTCATAGTACATATAACCTTTCCTATTTAGACATGTTTCATTTATGTCATTGGCTAATTTTATTAATCCCTAATATCTCTGAAGCTGGTTATGGATATATTGGATTGAGCATCTGCTAAAGTTGTGAGAATGGCTGCATGAGGAGTCATGGGAGATATTTAGAAGCAAGTACCGCCCTTCTGCATTATATACACATACTCTTCAAGCTCAGCTCCCCAAATACTTTGGCTGTATTTCAATCCCCAAGTTCAGTCCCCGGTATCTTCAGTTAAAATGTTTGTGGAGCAGGTGATGAGAAAGATCTCTGCCAGAAACCCTAGATAGCCACTGCCATTCACATTGGACAATACTGAGCTAGATGGGCCAATGGAGTTACTCAGTGTAAGGCACCCCTTTACGTATAAGAGTACATTTGAAGTGCACATTAGTCTTGTTGCAATCTTACCTTGAAAACTTGTATCTTATTCAGATATAAAGTACTTGAACCAGGAAGATAAGAGTTCAAACCCTTGTTCAGCCATGAAGCTCGCTGGATGACACAAGTTCAAATCCCTGTTTAGACATGAAGCTTGTTGCATGACGCGAGTTCCTATCCCTGTTTAGACATGAAGCTCGCTGGATGATGCAAGTCAGTCATTTTTCTGAAGCCTAACCTACCCATAACAGCACAGGCTGCTATGATGATAACATGGGATAAAGCCCAACATACATCACCCTAAGCTCCTGAGAGAAATGGGCGAGAGGCAGAATACATTAAATACATTTAGACAAAATTACGAGCAAACCAAGATATCCTGAGCCCCAATACTGACAGAATGTTCTGAACCTCCAGGCCTCAGCCCTGGGAGGAATTGCCCACTATTTTGATGGGAAAGGGGAACCAGAGAAGATGGACAGAGCAGCGGAAAGACGCCTTTGTAACGCGCCAGCGCAATCTTGGATGCCCACAGCCCTGCTGAGATAAAAGCTACAAGGCTAAGCAATTCACCACTGAAAGTTAGAAAGGCAAGTTATTAGTAGAGATGTGAAGTCTGACTCTATGCATGTGCGTGTGTCTGTCTGTGTGTATATGAGACAGAGAAAGATTGGGAAGGCTTCCCCCCTCCACACTAAATATTTCACAGTGTGGTGAGGGATGAAGGGAAACCACCCTCACCAGATTTACCTCCAAGCAATTGTTTCTTTCCTCATGAATGGATCAAGGACAGCCTACCAGTGATCAGAGGCAGTATGACTGAGAAGGGAAGCACTTAGATACCTCTAGATCAGGGCTGGGCAACCTTCTGGGGCCCGTGGGCCTATTTGCCAATTTCAGAAACTGTCCTGGACACCACCAGAAAATGGCTGCCATGGGAAGCATGGCAAAGGACAAGTAATTTGCCCAATAGACTGAAAACAAGTCAGTGGCCCTCACTTTGCTGTGAAGTGATTTCATAGATTTCATAGATCATAGAGTTGGAAGGAGCTTACAGGCTATCGAGTCCAACCCCCTGCTCAATGCAGGAAGCTAGAGGAGGGGTCTCCCATCCAAGTAATAACCAGGCTTGTCCCTACTTAGCTTACCATGCTCAGACAAGCTGAGCCAGCGTAAGCCACAGGCCTGTATCCCAGTTGCCAGTAAGAAAATGTGTTAATTATTTATTTATTTTTAAGTGGGAAGGGTAGGATACCTTGGCAAGCGCCAAGTAAAGTATCTAGGACAGGGCTCTCCAACCTTGGGTCCCCAGAAGTTGCTGGACTACAGCTCCCAGAATCCCTTGCCATTAGCCATGCTGACTGGGTATGCTGGGAGCTGTAGGCCAGCAACATCTGGGGACCCAAGGTTGGAGAGCCCTGGTCTAGGAGCACATTGATGCCCACGGACATTATGTTGCCTACCCCTGCTGAAGATTTCCTCTAGATGTTGCCCACCCTGCTGCTCTTTCCAAGAGATAGTCATCATTGAAGTATGAAGTGATGGATTTGCATCCATGCCTGAAAGACTAGGAGGTCAACAGCCTTCTCCTCTCCTGCTTTTGCGTGAGTTGCCTGGAATAAAATAACCAACCGTAGCTATTGGAACAAGTCACAGTCATGGATGGGAAGTGAAGCTTCGTGCAGGAGCCATTACTAAAGCACATCAATGTATGACAGAAGAGCCTACTACACACACACACACACCACCCGTAAGAATTCAGAACAGTGTGAGGTTGTACACAGCTAAATTCACACTCCAAATGCAGAAGAAGCAAGATCTGCATTTCAACAGCAACAGAAGCAGCCTTCCAGTTGGTTTAAAACAAGAATTATTTATTTCCTTATATATACACTTTCCATGTAGTCTTCGCTGAACTAAAAATCCAGAGAAATGAAAAACTACTTCTTTCCAAAGTGAACTGTCATTTTTAATATTGGAAGGAAAGTATTTTATCCTCACTGAGAAAAACAATCTCTCTCTCTCTCTCTCTCTCTCTCTCTCTCTCTCTCTCTCTCTCTCTCATATATATGATCACACAAATAAATAATATCAAACTATTTCACAAAAGGTCACAGGCCATTGCTTACTACCTCTCGTTTAATCCCACGGAGGCATCTTTCTGCTCTGTTTCCTTTTTATGTTCTTTGAATTTCACTCTGTAGCACCTGATGTCAGATAAGCCAAGCAGAAGTGCACGTGGACCTCACTGTTAACAGCATACAAGAGCAAGAGGGAATGTTTTTCGTTGATAGGTGCTTTGCTACAATGGTACGAAAGAAACAGGTTCCATGAACTGTGTTCCCTACTTACACATCTTTGGGCACTAGATCACTCTCAGTACAGATGAGCAAATCCCAAACTGTGAACGAGAACTGACAGTGTGCCACAGGAAATACATTTATAAGATAAATGGAAAGTTCCTGTGAGGAGGGCCGTAGTTCAGTGGGAAGAGTGGCTACTTTGTATGCAAAAAGGCACGGGTTCAATGCCAGGCATCTCTAGGAAGGGAAAGGAAATACTCTTGCCTGAAACCCTAGAAGTCAACTATCAATACTGGAGCTAAATGGACCAATAGTTTGGCTCAGTATAAGGCAGCTTCTTACGTTCTTAGGAGCAAAAAATACTGCCACAGAGGCGGCCAACCAATGTTCCTCTAGACAATTCACTGCTCTGCTCTTGCCTCCTTCCAGCCAGCCCCCCACTGCTGCATCTTATATACAGGCCTGTGGCTCACGCTGGCTCAGCTTGTCTGAGCGTGGAAAGCTAAGCAGGGTCAGGCCTGGTTATTACTTGGATGGGAGACCCCTCCTCTAGTTTCCTGCATTGAGCAGGGGGTGGGACTCGATAGCCTTGTAGGCTCCTTCCAACTCTATATCTATGAAATCTTTGTACTGGATGCAAGGCCCAGTGCCAAGGGTAGGCATGGTCGGACACCTGCCAATGGCCCACACCGCAGCAGGGCCCCCCCCGGCAAGAGCCCCCTGGAGTCGCCCCTCCTCTTCACCATGGCAACCTGCTTGTTCACCTGCCTCTTACTCTGGCCCGGACAACAGTGGTGAGGGAGGTGGAGATGCCACTGCCTGCGTGCTCACTGGATCTCTGCCTATCAAACAAGCAAGTGGTAGCAACAGGACCGGTGCAAGGCAGTTTGGTGCCCTAGGCAAGATCAGATATTTAGCGCCCCCCATCCCACTTGAGAGCGCTGTATTTTTTCCCCCAAGGCGTTTCTGGTGCCCCCTTTAGCCCTGCGCCCTAGGCAGCTGCCTAGTTGGCCTAATGGTAGCACCGGCCCTGGGTAGCAATGGTGGGAAAGAGGATGAGGAGCAATCACGGCCGATGACAACAGCGGTGAGAAGGGAGAGTCGCTGACGGAGGGGGCCCACTCGGGGTGTTTTGCCTGAGGGCCCTCTAAAACTGGGAGCCAGCACTCCTGGATGTGACCAGATCCATCAATCACTCCCAGTGTAGACATACAAGAGAAGTACCTGCACTTGGAAGCTGCCACCAGTTGAGTACCTGCATGTCACAGCTCTGGCCCTGCTTCCTGCCTGTCAGGAAGGTCCAACCAAAAGCACAAAGGGAAAGATACCACATCGCGGGTGAGAGATTTTCACACATACTCTATAAAAATAACATCTTTTCAGATATAAGAACAAAATTGTGCCTATAATTATAATTCAGAACACATAAAAGCAGTCCTGCTGCATTTATTATTTAGATTTATACCCTGGCCCTTCAAATACATCAGCAGGGCAGTTTGGGATAAGACCAAAAGTCCATCTAGCCCAGCCTTCCCTAACCTGGGTCCCTCCAGATTTTGTTGGCTTAAAATGCCCATCATCTCCAGTCAGCATGGCCAATAGTCAGGGAAGATGAGAGCTGTAGGCCAAAACATCTTGAGGGACATCCTGCTTCCTACACTGGCCAAACAGGTGGGAAGCTCACAAGCAGGACATGAGGACGGCAAACTTCTCTCCTTGGCACTCCACACCAACTGGTATGCAGAGGTGTACTGCCTCTGATCATGGAGGTTTCACTCAGCCCTCATGGCTAACAGCCACTGGTAGACCTCTCCTTCTCCATGAATTTGACCAAATTCACTTTTAAAGCCATCTGAGGTAGTGGCCACCACATCATCGTGACAGAAAATCCCAGAGATCAGGGGTGCAGAACCACCACTTCAGAGAAGCTGTCAGGAACCACATTCTCCTGGCAGGTTGTAGCTTAAACTCTTCTTACCAGTAACTAAACCTTAGGAGAGGCATTGCATCCTTTTAGAATGTGAAATAAACTGTACAGATGCTGAGGGATCACCAAAAGATGGGTAGTCGGGGTAAGCGAGTGGGGCAGGGGAAGGAGGCATGTCCATCTGGGGAATCCCAGAGGGGTGGATTGAGATTCCAGGTGGGTTGGATTTGACCCCCCCAGACCTGAGATTCTACATCCCTGCCAGATATTATTTTGGTATTACTCAAGGGACTCTCTTTTGCCTGCTCTGAATCTACTGCCCATCAATTTCACTGGATGGTCATGAGTCCTAGCATAATGAGAGAAGGAGAAAAGCTTCTCTATCCTCTTTCTTCACCCATGTACGTTTTTTATAAGCCTCTAAAAGAAAAAAAGCTATCAGAAGTTTGGAAAACAGTGGTACAGGCAATTGATTTGAGAAAGGGTTGGCCATTTTTAAAATATGCTGTGCCCTTCTATTGCTTTTAAAACCCTTTAAGCTATGCAGCTGAACTTCAAAATTCTCTCCTCATGCACAATTAAAGAGCAACTGCTAGAAACAGTTTTTGAGCCACCTGGCGTGTCAGGCATAGGCACTTGTAAAATGTATGCTTATGTAAACATAATGTGTGTACTGTACACACAGAAAGGGGGGGGGGAGACTATCTACACTCTAACTTCCAACCCAACAGAATCAGAATTGGAAGGGAAAACCAATCCCCAGCAATGAGGTGGGATCTGCAACACCAAAAGTGCGCCTGCCAAATCATTACTCAGCTGCCTACGACAAGCCTCCAAGACGGTTCCTAGCAACTTGCTGCTTCCCATGCTCAGAGCCAAGAGCCACAGAGGAAAACACAAGAAATCACATTGGGAGCAACGCAGGGAGCGGTGGGCTTCTCATCGCAATGTGAATTAAGACTGCGGTATTGGGAACAGCCCTCGGATCTGTGCAAAGGAAGTCGTGTTCACACAAATTCTGTTATAGCCCGGGTGATGACAGCTCAGTGGTAGAAGGTTCCATGTTCAATTTCTGGCATCTCCAGGTAGGGCTGGAAATACTGTCTGAAACCATGGAGAGCCAGTGACAGTCACTGTAGATTCTACTGAGCTGGATGGACCAATGGTCTACTTCAATATAAAGGCAGCTTCCTATGTACCTTATCCAACAAGCAAGGCATCTTTATATGTGCGCACAATATGCTCTTCAGTGTGGCACCCTTTAGTGGAGCAAATGAGATAGGGAATATGGTCCCTGTCACATCTCTTCTTCCAATTATCTTGTAGGCTTTCTAACTGTAAGAATACAGTTGGCCACAGCACTATGCTCAAAGGACACCGCCTTCTCTGTAAACTAAACAGTAAAGATGTTTCTGCAGTGGACACTGATGGATAGAATATGGCTTGCTAAAGTGAGCCATGAAAGCTTTTGATGACTGGCAGTTACTAACTACTGAATACACTCTCCACCAGCTAAGTTGGGGACAGAGAGAAACAGCTTGATGGCTGGAATGAAACTAGGAAAGAAAGACTGTGTTTTGCAGCCGGGCAGGATGAAATGCTCAGTGATCCTGGGATCGAGAATGAAATCCAGGAGGCATCTCCAAAGCAAGAAGTGTTGTAGTAATGGATGGCTTCAGTTGCCCTCACATACACTGGATAAATGCATATTCCAGACTATCATGATAAATAGGTGACAATTCTAGATACCTTAAACTGTACCCTAGAACAGCTAGTCATGGAACCAACCAGAGGAGAGGGAACCCTGGACTTAATTATAAGTGGCACCTATGACCTAGTGGGAGATGTATCGTTGAACCAACTGGAAACAATGACCACAGTGCTATCTAATTTAATGTACAAGTTAGTGGGAAATTGCCATGGTAGTTCAAAGCAGTCACATTTGACATCAAAAGAGAAAACCTTGAAAATTAGGGGATTGGTAAAAAGGAAGCTGAAAGGGAAAGTCAAGAGGGTCAAATCTCTCCAACATGGTTGGGATTTACTCAAACTGCAGGTGAGCTAGAATGTGTAACACAGGTCAGGAAAAGTACCATGAAGTCCAAGAGGTTACCAATATGGCTAATGAACTGTTTCAAGGAAGCTATCAGAGAAAAGAAGATTTCTTTCAGTTAATGGAAGTCTTGCCCAAATGAGGAGAGCAAAAAGAAACACGAACTTCCATAAAGAAAATGCTTGGAGACAATAAGGCATGCAAAAATGTTTTACAACGAACATATAGCTAATATAATTAAGACCAACAATAAACAAATTATTTAAATATATCAGAAACAGGAAAATGGCTAGGGAGGCAATTGGATTGTTGGATGACAATGGAGTTAAAGGAGTAGTAAACAATGATAAGGAGATTGTAGAGAAGCTGAATGAATTATTTGTGTGTCTTCACTGCAGAAGATGTAGGGCAGGTGCCTGAACTGATATTTTCAGGAACAGAGTGTGAGGAGCTGAGGCAACCAGTGGTGACAAGAGATGAAGTTCTAGACTTTAATGACAAATTGAAAAACAAACCATTCACCGAGTCCAGATAGTATACACCCAAAAATTCTTAAAGACTCCAAGATCGATATCTAAGCCAGAGGACTGGCCACTGTAACACCCATTTTTAAAAAGGGATCCAAGAAATTACAGACCAGTTAGTTTAATGTCTGTTCTGGGTAAATTGATGGAAAATGATATTAAAGATCTAATTATCAAGCATACAGAAGAACAGGTCTTGCTGAATTCGAGTCAACATGGCTTCTACAAAGCTAAGGCCTGTCTCTCTAACCTTTTAGAAATCTCTGAGAGTGTCAAGAAGCAAGTGGATACAGGTGATCTAGTAGATATAGCAGCCATAGGAAAAGAGGAGAGGTCCTCTTATGGATTGGTAGCTGGTTAAAGAACAAAAACAAAAAACAGAGAGTAGACTTAAATGGGAAGCTTTCACAATGAGGGGTGTAAAGAGTCATAGTCCCCCCCCCACCTGTATTGAAACCAGTGCTTTTCCACTTTAATTAGGGTGCTTAAAACAAAAAGGGACCATGAAGAGCTTCAAAAGAATCTCTCCAAGCTGGGGAAAGGACATTGAAATGGCAAATGCTGCTCAATATAAGTGTCAAGTGACACACATTGGGGCAACAACAACAACAAAAAAGGGGCATCATGTATACCCTTGCTGGGGTCTGAGCTGGTGGTGACTGACCAGGAAAGGGATCTTGGGGTTGTGAAAGTGTGATGAAAACCAGTGTGCAGCTGTTTGGAAAAAGGCAAATTCCATGTTGGGGATCATTAGGAAACAAACTGAAAATAAAACTGCCAATAATGTAATGCTTTTGTGCAGCCACACTTGGAGTACTGTGTACAGTTCTGGTCAGCACACCTTGAAAAGGATATTGTAGTGCCAGAAAAGGTACAGAAAGGGGAAAGCAAAACAGATCAAGGCACCAGAGCAATTCCCCTGGGACGAAAGATGGGGGGGGGGGGTTTATACTGTATATAATTTTATATACAGAGGTATATAAAATTATGCATGATGTGGAGAAAGTGAAGAGAGAGAAATTCCTCTCTCATAATACTAGCACCTGGGGTCATCCAATGAAGCTGAATTGTGGGAGATTCAGGACAGATCAAAGGAAGTACTTTTTCAACACAGCACATAGTTAAGCTATGGGAATTCGCTCCCACAAGATGTAATGATAGATGCCAAGATAGATGGCTTCAGAAAGCAATTTGACAAATTCAAGTTATCAATGGCTATATATTACCTCCAGGATTAGAGGCAGCATGTCTCTCAATACCAGTTACTGGGGAACATGAGTGGGAGGGTGCTATTGCACTCCTGTTCTACTTGTGGGCTTCCCATTGGAGAACCTGATTGGCCAATGTATACAGGCCTGTGGCTCACACTGGCTCAGCTTGTCTGAGCGTGGAAAGCTAAGCAGGGTCAGGCCTGGCTATTACTTGGATGGGAGACCCCTCCTCTAGTTTCCTGCATTGAGCAGGGGGTTGGCCTCGATAGCCTTGTAGGCTCCTTCCAACTCTATGATCTATGAAATCTATGTGGGAACACAACGCTCAACTAGAGAGGCCTTTGGTCTGATCCAGCAGGTAAGAACATGTAAGATGTTCTTACCAGAACATCGGATGTTCTGATGCAGCAGATAAGAACATGTACATTCTCATGTAAGAACCTTGGGGAAGGAGGCTCCAAGGGCATGCTATTGCTTCCGGGGGAGCTGATGCTGCACAAAATGATTAAGAATTGTGCCTGAATGCTTCCCTGCTCAACCTGTGCATTTTTAAATAAACAGATATCACAACATACTCTCTAGGACTGCAATACTTCTCTTTGCAAGGAAAATGACCCAGCAAGCAGCTGCCTCAGAACTTCCTGCTGCTCAGTAAGGTGAGGAGACCATATGAAGGGAATGAATCTTATTAGAATAATTCAGAAGGCCATAAATGCTGTTTTTGATCCAAGCTTCCCCCACCACCCACCTTCCTGCTAATATCTGCTGCTCACCTCACTCCACTCTGATTACAGATTAGGTCTCTCCCACCAAAGCAAATTTGGCAGCAGGCTGCTGAGGGGAGTATTGATAGTACAGGCCCTCCTCCTCCTTCGGCACTCGGCCTGATTAGCATTTCTATTGCTGCGCTGGGCAGGAAGCACATTGTAAATCAAACACACTCACTGTCAGGGGCAATAACCAAAACAGTTACCTAAACAACAAATGGCATTACAAATGCATTTAACTAAGCATTGAATATGTACCCTGGTAATTAAATTCCATTAAGGCTTCTGAAGCTTACACCAGGAGGAAGGCGAGGCCCGAGCAATGACACCCTTCCAGAGGGCACCTGACATTGGCCACTGAATGCCACTTCTGGCATTTGGTTCACATCTGATTGCTGAGCACCATCATCTGCAGCATCTATCACTAAAACAAGGAGCACGCAGCAGTGGAGGGGCTTTGAAGCCATCACAGGTAGCTTAGATAGATTCCTCACCTTTGAAATATCTTGGGGGTTGGTGGAAAGAATCCTCAATGGCTCACGAAAGGATATACCCTTTTAACCAAAGAGTAATAACAGGGGTTGAAAAGGCTAAAGCACCAAACGCAGACAGGAATGGGGTTTCCAGTTGGCTGTTAAAATATGGCACCTGCAGCTTGAAAATAGTTCATAGGGGGAAAGGACGGCAGCTGAGGTAGAGCAAGTGCGGCAGGATGATGGTCGTGACAAACCACAACACAACCTACAAGTTGACAACGATTCGCTGAAAGTGCAAACATGGAAAATCAGATCCGCCACCCGACACACAAATGTGAAGACATAGGACTGCAAAAAGAAGAGTCACACCAAGGGCAGGAAGTTGTGGGTTCTGCCCAAGCCCAGCCCTCTTGCTGGGTTATTTGAGGGACCTGATCCCCAGCATGCAAGGGATTTTCTGTCGAAGCACTGAGTAAATGAGAAACATATCATCACCATCATGATAGCTCATTCAGCAACATTATTTTTATTGGAACAGTTCAAAGGCTTGGCCACGCAAAGTACGTAGGTTTTTGCCTCTTTCTCTTTTTTCTTCTTCTTTGAACAGCACACACACATTGTGCCGTGCCATGCTGACTGCATGTTGTCAGGCAGCCTTCCACAATCTGATGCCCTTCAAATGTTTTGGACTACAACTCCCATCATCCAATCAGCACAGCCAGTAGTCAGGGATGATGGGAGTTGTAGGCCAAAACTTCTGGAGGGACCTAGATTGGGAAAGATCTGTAGCAGAAGGCTAGTTTGACTGCCATTTAGAAGAGCCATAGCCACATGCTAGCACCCATACTTTTCATGCCCGGATTCAATCCCTGGCATCTACACGTAGGACAGGGAAAGTCACTATTAGTCAATGAAGACAATATTGGGCTAGATAGTCTGAATCGGTATAAGGTTTCCTGTATTCATTACTGACAGCCACATTGAGGAACCCCAGGATCCCCCAAAACACAGTTTGAAACACCACTTCTTAAAAACATTTCCACAGGGCAACTTTCACTTTTGTGGCTGGGTTTGTTTTCCCCCCCTATGTATGAAACTTAAAAAGAAAAACCGCACACCCACACTTCAAGCTTTCATTGTTTTTTTCCCCTCCAAAGCCAGCAAGCTCCTGCATGGGAAGAAGGAGCACCCAGGGTTCATGCCCTGCCTAATCAGAGGAGAAGATTATGCAGTAGACGGAATTACACAGAGTAGTAGGTTATACAGGCAAGTACAGAGAAAGAGGCAGAAACAGAGACAGGGAGCACACTGACAGCTGCAGCATCCAGATGAAAGATTTATGATGATATTTTACCACACGCCGATGGAATTTTGCACTTCAGACTGCGAAATCTTTTAGCTCAGGGGGCCAGCCTGTTCTGGAACTCAAAAAGCTTAGATTAGAAGGCAACAAAAGATGTTTTGAGCTCAAAAATACACAGACAGTAACCTGTAAATTGGCACACCGTTTTCAAAAGACTTTTAGATAGCCGATGTCGCCTGGTGTAATAGAATACACTCGGTTATGGTCTATCTAGGTTTTAATGATGTTCTTTGATCACAAACGCAGCACAGGGAGCTGAGGTTTCTCATGAGTACTTTTGTAATATAAATATGTAAAGCTGTGTTCTATGTGGGAGAGCCAGGAGATACAAAGACTTGGTGCGCACACACCTGTGAGGGATCCAAGGCACCATTGCTACTGGCCCAAGCAGAAATAAACATGGGTGGGCCAGAACTGAGCAAGGGCAGGGGAATGTAAAGGAGCGCTGCTTCTGGGTTCCCTTTGGGCTGCTCTACAAGTGGTACAGTGAGCCACGGAGGGGAGAACGACGGGAGGGGAGGAGAACAGAGAGCCCAAAGCGCTGGGCAGGGTGATGACGCTCTCCATGGCCATTCAGCAGGGTGCTCCAGGAAGTGACATGGGATCCAGAGTGAAGCATGGGGGAAGGACAGGAAGGGTTTATTCTTATTTTTCTCTCCCCATGAGGGGCAGGGCCCCTCTGGTCTGAAGCTAAGACTAAGAGGATTTTATTTTATTTTATTTATTATTACATTTATGAATCGCCCATCTGGCCGGTCATCCGGCCACCCAACAAAGGATTTATTTGTTGTCTTCTGAAATAAGGGATTACAGAAGTGCGATAAGAGCCAGTGTGATGTAGTGGTCAGAGTGTGGGACTGAGACTCAGGAGATCTGGGTTCTAGTCTCCATTTGGCCATGAAGTTCGCTGTCTCTCAGCCTAATCTACCTCACAGGGTTGTTGTGAGCATAAAATGGAGACGAGGAGGACCACCATGTAAGCTGCCCTGGGATCCCTTGAAGGAAAGGAAAGACATAAATGTAACAACTAAATAAATAAGCCAGGGGGTCATAGATGAGGAAGAACAGCCACAAAACCCTTCTGGGGAATGCCATTTCTTTAACAGAAAGGTTACAGGAAAACATCAGGGTAGCAGCATTCCTGGGGAAGATATCCAGAGCAATGCACAGTTTCATGGATTATATTCCTACTTTAATTTTTTTTTCCCCCTTCCCTTGGGCTGGAAGCTAAAAAGGCATCAGAGAACTGAAATTACCTAATTGCTACTTTCAAAAACAGAAAGTCTGTACAAAGCCCACACTGAAAACACTCCATGAATGTAGGCTCTGCTCCCGCTGTTTGAAAAAATTCCCTTGAAAACTGTCAGAGCATTTCTGGCAACCCATGAAGAAGTTCAACAGCCAGAGGTCACTCATCAAAACTACAGTAAGATACTGAGCATCAATTAACGTCTTTATGCTTGACAATGCCAACGCATGTATACTTGGGCTGCGGACACAACCATCAGGATGCCAACAGCTGCAGAGTGATGTTGAGAGAGATATTCAGGGCACTCGAGACAACCATCCACCATCTGGCTGCTAAGAGATGCTGGAAATGAGAATGGAGACCATAGCCCCACAGCCAAACATGCAACTTGGGTAAGATTCCAGGATCCCAGGAAAAAACTTGTGTAATATGCACACGCCTGATTTTGCCATGCAAATGTTCCTATTGCTTGCCTACTCCATTCCTTCCTGTCTCCTCCCTCCACTGTACACACTTCCTCCCCTCCCTTGGCATCATACCCATCGCCTGCCCCAGCTCTTTAAAGCCAGGACAAGTGTCTGGGATTGCTCTGTAAGCAGTATGGTTGCCACTTTGCTGTGTTATTCCTTCCTCTGGCTGAGAAAAGCAGCACGGCACTATTCCAGCAGCCTGCCCGGGCTGAAATCTCTGGCAGAATTTATGGTTTCACAGGTGCCAAGATGTGCAGAGCCTGCTACTGCAGGGGAAAGTTGGCAGTGCGATCCATGTCAGAGGATTTGTCTTATTACACATGTTCAAACTTAAGTGTAGTTATTCCTGATTACAAACTGTGTTGAGAGATCAATGATAATGTAGTGGGATGAAAAAAAGTTCATGTTCATCCTTCTATTTATTTTTTTTCCAGTGGAGAAAGGCCGTAGCTCAGTGGTAGAGCACATAATTTGCTTGCAAAAAGTCCCAGACATCTTCACGTAGAGCTAGGAAAGGCTCCATATGTCTAAATTCCTGTGGAGCCTCTGCCAATCAGTGTAGACAATACTATCTCAAGGAGCGTCTCCAGCAACACCAAGTAGGCCGCTCAACAAGATCTGCCACAGACGGCCTTCTCCTTGTCCCTTCAGCCAGAGCAGCTAGACTGGTGGGGACTAGGAAGAGGGCCTTTTCTGTGGTGGCCCCCATACTGTGGAACTCTCTCCCGAGTGACCTCCGCCATGCCCCCTCTCTGCTGAGCTTACGCCGCTCACTAAAAACTTGGCTGTTCAGGCGGGAATATGGAGTGGGCTAAGATTTTAAAATTTTATACTGTTTTAAATGTATTTTATCCTGTTTTTATCTTATGTACATCGCCCAGGGTGGCCGGTTTGCCAGCCAGATGGGCGATAAATAAATGTAAATCATCATCATCATCATCATCATCATCATCATCATCATCATCTAGATGGACCAATGTTTAGGCCTGATATATGGCAGCTTCCTATTTTCTTAATATTATAAAAAGTCTTATTATAATTTAAAGCATCCCCCAGTTGAAGGATTTGAAAGAACCTCTGCCTGAGATCCTGGTCAGACATAGGCACAAACCAAGTGTTAACCATGGTTAGCACCGCTTGTATATCTAATTCTAAACCATGGCTAATGCCAACAAGGGAAAGGAGGAAAATTCACTCCAGAGAGGGGAGGAGGGAGAGTGCACCCTAAGTCTAGCTCCAGCTTGTAAACCATGGTTTGCATGATCCAATGTTATGTCTGCATGGGATTGTTACAGAGCCCCTGCCAGTCACGATACACACCACGAGGGATCGTGAGTCTCAGCATGGTAGCCTCATATATCATAATAATTATTAAAATCTCTCATCCTCCATCTGCAGCATTTCTTTTGAGTGAAGGGCTAAGCAGTGGTTGTATTTACAGCCACCAAGCAATGCAGCTGCTAGAAGGGAAAGAGAAGTACATCAAGCACTCTCACTCCCAAAGGGACCACAAACTGACCTTGGCTAGGCTAATGAGAACTTAGTCCTCCCAGAGAGAGACAATCTAGGTTCCCACTGCCATCCATATTCACTGGTCACTGAGGTCTCTCATTTTGAGCCCACTGACAAACAAATCTGAAGAGTCTAGCAGTTGCTAAGCTTCTACCTCTCCTGCAATACAGCTGGATCTGTACCCAAGAAATCTAAAAGAATGTTAGCACATGGAAGGTTTGCTGCAAATTAGTCTCCAAGGTTCTCCACAGCCAACACTCCACCACTAAGAACCTGGAGCAGGAGCCTTTCTGCCACTTCTCTTGCAAAAATTGTGCAAAAGCTTTTCTGACAGTCACAAAGAAAGCTGACGGCAGAACTTTTATAGAAGCGTTACGGGTGTTAAAGATCTAGGTTGGAACAACTTCTGATTGAGTGCATGTCTTGTTAGTCAGCCTTCTAACCCAAACCGCAGAGAGGGCAGCGAAGGCTAGGACCCAACAACCTATATTATAAAGCAAGTCGTCTTCCACTGTGATTTCCCTTGCCTGTGCTAGATAAGGCAGCAGACTCCAAATCGGAAAGTAAGAGGGTTTCCTTTCTTCAGCACCATCAAAGGGAGGCACCTGCCAGCAGAGGGTACCGTATCTTGAAATCCAGTGCCAACAAAACACTATCATGCCTTGAACTACCAACATCTCTCACTGCCCCGTAATGGAGACAACCGTAAAGAAGGCTGGCACCAGATTGCCCGCTAGATGGGAAAGCTAGATCAGAAAGCTCAGTTACTCAACAAATCACTAGAAGCAGGATCCTCTTCCAATTAACTCAACTTTGATCTTATTTGTGATATTAGGAGCAAGGACAGAGTCTGCTCCCCTGAACTTATAGCTGAATGGCTGCGGTGAGTAAGGAGAAGTTACTGGACTTACACATCTCTGACTGGGCCTTTTACCCAGGTCTTTAAATTAACTCCAATTTCCAGCTGCCATGTTTTTTTCAAGGAGCCAGCACACTGCTTTTGGGGGGTATCTTCCCTCACACCACCACACAGGTTTCTAAAATCCCTAGGCATCACATCCAACTTCTGGGTACCCAAGGAGACTAAACACAAGAATTTCCCCAGCCTTGTTTTATAAACATCTTATGGTACAGGACTGTCCTCTAGAGTCACCCCAGAGCTTCAAAAGTTTATAATATTAAAATATTTATACACGGCTTTTCTATTAAAATATCCAAAGTGGTTTACAACTTCAGTTATGCAGAGAAGTGCTCTGGCAAAACTAGCTATGAAAGAAATACTCCTGTATTCTCAGTGTACATGCTTCTGAAATAGAGGCTTCATACACTTTCCCATGCTATGTATTTTTCTTTTCTTTTTAAATACAGAAGAAAAAAGTTTCACTGGTTTTAAGATAAATTGTTTGGAATCAAGATTATGTTTCTGGTTGTAACAACAATTGCAGGGAAGAAGAGATGCAAAATATGACAAACTGGGTGCCCTTAAAGGTTCAGAAATAGCAAATACGGTACACACAGGAAGAGACACAGACCATTTCAGAGTATGCGATACTGTGTGCTTTTCCACTGACTTTTTGTCACCCAAGACCGACAAATCTAAGTATCTTGGTGGGCGTTCATCAGGCACAAAGATAATTACCACTCTATTAACTGTGCATTTCCAAGTTATGGCATTTATGTAACAAGTACATTAATGGGGATTCTTCAACAGCATACTTGGGAGTACCAAATCTCAAGCAAAGGCCCCCCTGCCTGGTGCAGCAAATGGAAAAATTGTAGTCTTGGAAAACCCCTCCTCTTCCCCACCCTGCATGACATCTGGGAACTGGGCGAAACTACTAAAACATACAAAGTCAAGGAAGGATTTCTTTTGTTATAAAGTGGCTGTGTGCCTGACAAGCAGATTACCCAGTAGTTGAGAGATAGATCTAAGGCAGAAGAACAAATATTTGGAGAAGATGCTGAAGGTCAGCAGCTCCAATTCTACCATCTGTGACTCAGCTAAAGGGGGGCGGGAGTGAAGAGGCAGAGAAAGTTTCCTCGGGTGCTGCTCAAACATTCCACCTCTTCAAAGAAACGGTGGTTGGTTGGTTGGTCGGTAGGTCCACTAAGTACATAAAATGCTTTCCATTAACTTAGCCAATCTGTTTCATTCTTTCTAAACTTTGGCATTCCAAAAATGTACTGGTGCAGCAATTACTCAATAAATTGAGAATCTCAACAAACCTGCATAGGAGAGAGTAAAAATCAGTCTGAAGAGGGCGAGGGAGTACGGTATACTTTTCTTTTTAGATCACACACACACACACACACACACACACACACACCACAACAGCCAGTGTCTTTGAAGAGGCATTCCTTTCTCTTTCACCCAGGGGAAAATATGCCTCTTCTAAGAGGGTATTTGCAACTGCAGTTTTTATTTTATTGAAAATAATCATTGTTTTAAAACAATTACAAATCCACTGCCTGGCTAATTGGTAGCACCTTTCTGGTTGATCCGTTTAAAAAAATACAAAACACGCTGATGTGATTAATTGAAGCAAAGTCACAACCCTACAATACTCACTTTTTGCGGTTGAGGACAAGGCTTGCCAGGCGATTCTCGGCATTTTAGACAGGATCTTAGATAGCACCTTTCTTCCCTAACACCAGCTGTCATGGCTCCACGATTTGGTGCCCCCACCTTTGGCCAATCCCATCCAGCCCTATGGTTTGCCAAGCCCCAGAGGTGCCTCTTTCATTCCATGCCTTACCTACAGTGGTGACATCAGGGGCAGATGTCTCGTGCTCCACTCAGCAGAATGGGCAGGAGAGCCCCACCACCACAACCCCCCCATGCAGCAGGGCTGGCTTATCACATTTTGAAGTAAGGGAAGTAATATACATGACTACAGAGCCCCACAACCCCGAGACCATAAAATTACCTTACCAGAGTCTAAGGTTAGCTAACTGGACCACTGCTCACTTATCCAGGTCAGCCAGCGTTTGTCCAGTAAAGTGGCTAAAAAACTGAGCAGGGAATGAGGAGAATCCAAACTCAAATCTCACCTTTTCCAGACATCTGCGAGGTGACCTTAGGCAGCAAAGTGCTATTCTCTCTGCCTCAGCCCCTAACCCATCCCTGGCCTGTGGCTCACGCTGGCTCAGCTTGTCTGAGCGTGGAAAGCTAAGCAGGGTCAAGCCTGGTTATTACTTGGATGGGAGACCCCTCCTCTAGTTGCCTGCATTGAGCAGGGGGTTGGACTCGATAGCCTTGTAGGCTCCTTCCAGCTCTATGATCTATGAAATCTATGAAACCTATGGGGATAGCATTGACCTATCCTATGGGGTTGTCATAAGGTTTACCAAGACTGTGAAGCTTTCTGCTACTAGGCAATAGGCTCAGACGCCTTCAGTAAGGGGCAGTGTTATTGCATTTCAAATTCTCCACACTTTAACTGTTTCTGAACTACATAGATAAGCAATTTCTGCAATTGAAAAGAGGAAAAGAAGTGCATTTAGGATTAATGAAATTGCTGCATAGAAAGCAGAAGGGGGGGATCCTTATACGCCACTAATTTAATTAAAGTATTATCTTCTTTTTAAATTACATCTAATGGCCCCAAACTAATACAGACCCAATCAATCACTTTAATCAAAATTGCAATTTGCCCCAGATTTGGGCTGAGACTTCAACAAAACACAAAGCCAAAGAAATGTGCTCCCTTCAGAGCCCTCTCAATGCCTGCTGGGGAATGCACAACTCAAGAACTCCCTTGCCCTGAGAATGCAATAAAGCCCATTAAAGTTTTGGAGCATTTGTAAGATATGCTGCCGTGTTGGGTGGCTTGGGTTAGGTTGACATTGGGGTAAGAGATGATAGGGGCACACTGTAATATTTTGTCTTATTTCATTCGCTCTGTAGTCTCCATTTTCATTTAGTGTCTGACGGCAGATTAAACCATCCTATTTACCAACAAGGGTTATGAGTTTGCAAGCATTCCACAGAATTGCACACTCCTCTCTGCTGCCTCCCAGCTTCATTTCCAAGATGAGCACAGTTAGCATGACAGCTGCACCGATGATTTCACTAACCACGGTTAGCTCAAACCACAACCTTAAAGCTTACCACTAACCATGGTTGCAAACTGTTGTTTGCAGCTAACCCTGGCTTGTGAAGCCACTGGTGAAAATGCTAATCATGATTGGCTGGGAAAATTAGGGAAGAGAGAGAGAAAGGAGAAGGAGGAGTAAATGTATGTGTGAAACAGAGGGACACTCCTGATCTTATAGCCACAGTTAGGAGATGGTACACAGACTTTGGTCCAAAGGAGACTGGACAATCAAAGAGTCAGGAAATTATTTCCATGCCACAACAAACAGCCAACAAAGACCAATTCACTCAAATTCAGTGATCCCAGTGATGTTCCACCTCCCTTGGAACGACAACCCATTTCAAAAGTGGGAAAACAAGTTTCTCTAATGAATTCTCTTTAGTGACTTATACAATGTAATAACATGTCTTTGGAGACTGATCTCCGCACCAACGAACCCCCCCCCAACAAAAACCTAACTGTTCCAAGTACCCCCTGATGATTAGAGAGAAAATTTCAACTTCAATAATCCTAAAGGTCAAAAGCAATATTAAATAAGACAGATGTTCTTTCAATTCAACACACTTAAAGAAGCTGGCTAAATTCATTTTCACTTGTTACTCCCAAAAGCTATTTAAAAAGGGTTATTATTTTTATTAGATGCACAAAAGGAGACCATTGCCTGCCTGTTGTGTATGTGTATGTGTTTTCTTTTGCTCTTGCTATTGAAAAGACAGCTTCTGTTTTATTTAGCAGCCAATTATCTGAACACCAGGTGTAGGAAATGGTTGTGTTTACATTGGGTGAACACCAGGAAATGAGACTGTGGGGGAAAACGGCAGGCGAAAGGTCCAAGGTGCTACAGCATTACTGGTAAGAGGTTTGCTTAATTAAGAATGCAGGCAATTAGGTCACACTGATAGATACAAATAAATTCACACAAACGTTACAGCTTCTATCAGCACATTAATATTGCATCCTGCCCCTTCAAAAGTGTTCTTTTCAAATATTAGTTATGTATCTCCTTGTTGACATGGGAATAGGGACAAAAGCAACTTTAATCCAGCACCATAAATGCTGTGCAGTTTGTGATCGCAGCTTGTAACCGGAAACAACCATAAGACAGAACTAAAGAGGAGGACAAGAAGATAAGGGAAGGAAAGCAAAGGCAGCTATATGACCAGTATTAAGGCAGCTATATGACCAGTATTAAGAGGTAGACACCACTGAATCTTGGGGCAGGGAAGAGGCTGGCTTAGCCTGGCTAGCACCTGCCCAGTGCTTCAGAGACCTGGCCTAGGACTTGGGTTCTAACAGGTGAAAGGTCAGGGGAGGTGATTCATTTGCCTTGAGCAGATTTGTCCCATCTGTTGACACAGGAAACCCAGCCCAACCCCTTGCTGAGTCCTAAGTGTTTCGAGATCAACTTCTCCCCCTCTAGAACTACGGGGACTAGCAACTTAGCCTTCTCCTTTTTCTAATACAGAAGCTAAGATTTTTGTGATCCTTCAGGAATAGATTCTACATTATGGCATCTTGCACATTTAACTATGAACATCTCATTTCTGCAGATTTAGTTTGTTATTTATATGTGAGTGTTTCTGTCAAGACAATCAAAATGGCTTACATTACGATAAAAACACATCAAAACAGAATTCCTTTAAAAGAAAACACCTGCTCATGGAATTATGAAAAACATGGGGTACACATAACATGCGACATAATACTTAGAGACACAGTTAAAAGGAACCGTTTAAAATAAATGATTCCTTGTCAGTCAACATCACATCAAACTGACATTTCCACCAAAACTAACTACTGGAGCCAGAAAAATATATCAAACCTGCAGCCCCCGTTAAGGAAGCAAATGGGAATCTGTTTAAGAGATCTAGTGTCATAAACCACTATCACTACTGGACATCGGCAGCTTTTGCACTTGCCCTCAAAAGCACATGTAAAAAAGGAAAATATGAAGACGTGATACTGGTCCATTTAGCCCAGTACTGTCTACTCTGTCCAGCAGTGCCTTTCCAGGATCTCAGGCAATTTCCCATCAGTTGCTACCTGATCCTTTAAACTGGAGATCCCAGGGATATTGGGGAGCAGGTACATTACCCCCATCTCCTCCTCAAAGGGAGGCGAGGAAATAGAACAGGAGCACTGTTTTTCTGAGGCAAGGGAAGGCCCAGGAATGGAAACTGGGAGGGGGCCATGCCCAAGTATTCTATAAGAAATGTGAGAGAGAGTGGGAAAAGAGTCTCCCTGCCTAAAGAGCAGAAAAGGACAACCATGGAAAGAGATTCCACTGAGGATACTCCCTGAGCACCTGCTAGAAGTGGGGAGTCAGAAGAAAACTAAGCAAGAAGGCTGCTCCCCCACCCCCTCAAGTAGAAAATTTATCTTTGATGTCAGGGAGAACTGAGCACCAGTTCCAGGGCTGAATCTATGCAGGTACAACACAAGAGTCTAGGAAGAAGAGGTAAAATCTTGTTGAGAAAAAGAATGTTGCTTCTCTCCAGTTGTTCTGTAGCAGGACCTCACAAACTCCCTCGTTGGGATAAAAATATGGCCTTTGAAATACCAAGAGAGTAAAAATGTGCAACCTTCGCTGACACCTACATTATGGGAAGGACATGATACTTCCCCCGCCCCATCGTTATGGAGAATTATTAACAGGAGAGGTCCAGCTATCCAATATGCCTCATCCGCCTTAAGCAGCAACGGCAAGGAGAGAAAATTTATTTAGAAAGAAAAACAGTTGACCAGCAAATGGGGAGGGTGGCAGGGGTGAGATCAAAGTGGACTGTGTTAAGTCAGAGAGATAGAAAAGAATACAGAATGACACACAGCCCTGAACTGCCAGCTCTCCCGCTTTGCAAATAAATCTACAAAAGGATCTATAAAAGGAAATTTCACCAGAGGTTTGGTCTTTCTTTTTTGGACCTAGAAGTCAGTTTACTGTGAGCTCAACGTTGAGAGAGAGCTGTATAAAAATGGTGATTCTGATCTATAAAGTTGGAACTAGTAACTGATGGTACTGTGCTAAAAATGGAGCAAATTTTTTGCATATGTGGTGGACATGTTGCAGAGCTCAAGCAAACTGGAAAATGATTACCTAAACAATATCTTCCTTTACTACTGTTAATGTACCCATAGATCCTCTTATTTGTCTACTTAATTTTATACCGGATATAGTGCCTAGAAATACATATAAGGTAGTATTAAAAGCACCAATGGTTGCTAGACTGGTTTATGCTCGTTTCTGGAAATGTAAAAAGATACCTTCAATACAAGAATGGCTGGGGAAACTGTGGATATTCTTTTTATTAGTTCAGTTGACAGCATTCCACAAATCCTCAAACACATTAGAACGCATTAATGAAATATGGAGCCTAGTAGTCGTTTTCATGAAGAACTCTTTGCCACTGGATGATGACCAATTTGAATGGTCAGACACTATATACAGGGTAATATTCTGCCTTTTGTAAATGGATTTTATCTTCTTTTTTAAAAAAAATATTATAAAATGGTATAAGCCCTCCCCGGATCACAGGTCTACTGTTACTCGCTGCAGGTGAGTTGAGTGGTTGTTTACCAGACTACCCTTTGCAGAACAGGAGCACAATTGTGGATAGAAGGAGCCAGTCTGCCCCGTTTCGCTATGGAGCTCTGCCCTAGTTGCCTGCCAATGGTTACCGCCACATGTGGTAGTATCCAGTGTTTGTGCTACCTACTTTGATTCATGTGTGACCCACGGTTTCCCTCGATCCCTATCTATATGGCACAAGTGGTCCAGGTTGAGCTAGCATTCCCACAAACACAGACTGGGGCTTCCTGGGCTATCAGCTGAAGCCAAGGCACAATTTCCCCCCCCCCAGTTTTCTAAGCAAAATGAAAGGAGGGAGGGGGAAGGCCTCTGTGTGAAAAGCATTATCAGTAAATCAGCAAGAGTATACGGCAAAAAGAAATAAAGGTTGTTCTCTCTCTTTCAACAATCTCCTTCCCAACCCTCAGTTTTAATAATGGTATGAAAAGGCTAAATGCCATCTTGGCAGAAGCAGATCAAAGATCTGTAAGGAAGGGGAATTATCCAAAGGGGATTCATAATGCAAGCCGGAATAATTTTAATACAAAACGCCCAGCAAATCTCATCCCCTCCCCTCCCGCCCCCACTGACAAATCGCCAGCTGAGGTAAATCCCAGATAATGAAACATTGTAAAGAAAGGCTCTATTTAATAATTTAGCCCCTGTCAAGGAGTTGGTATTGATTCTTGTTTCCAGCGCAGGGAGAGAATGTTATCTGCAGCCTTACAGCTCAATGACAGCATCAGCGAATTTAATCACCTCGCAAGCCCCTGCCACGCAATTCTTAAAACTGTCACCTCTGATTCTTTGTCATCCTGTGCCCATCCCTCCGTGTCCTGCCCACCACCCTTCCCACCATCTACTTTGTCCCCTACAGTGAAGATCTCCAGCTATTCACATTAAAAGGAAGCTGTCAATCTGCATTTGCCAGGAAAGCATTTTGGGGGGGAAATTAACATTGTTACACATAGCCTCAACCCAAATTTTATCTCTTGTATTAATAAAAGTGTGCTTGGTAGCTTAATAGCTGACCTAGCCTTGAGAAAGAGGGCAGTTATTATACCACTCCTAGGACATCTGCTCCAATGGAAGGGGGATTTTCTGGGGCGGGTGGGTGGGGGTGGGCTGAAGGAAACAAATCCAAGGAAAAGATGGTTCAGAAGGAAGAAGGAGGGAAATGTAGTGAAGAATAATCAGTGTCTATATTAATCAGCATTTCTACACACACCCCTCCCATACCAAAACGGAAAAGGTCAAGCACAGCCCCACAACTAGCAAGAGGAAAATTAGCCCTGAATTAATTTAAAGCTGCAGCTCTGAGGGAACACAGAACCAATTCATTCACAGACAGAATGAGGCCGTTAAACACATAGGTGTTTGTGGCTGGGCTAGACCTCATGGCCCCCCAGGGAAATTTACATTCAAAAGCATTATCCTGGCGCAATAAAGAATTCTAGCCCTGGTACTCGGTTCTGAAAAGGAACTCTGTAAGGACTTTATTCCTTGCATTTCACTCCCCTTCCAGGTGAGAGAAACAATTCTTGCCTTCCCTTTATAACCCTTTGGATCACATCAAAACGATCCCGCAGGCCCTCACAGCCAAGGTCATCATACACAGATTTTCTATTACAGGGCATTGGGAGGCATTTCACAACTGTCTTTTTATGCACTTCTGCCTTTCCATCTACAGACTATAAATTGTTACAAGGCCCTGGGGCAATCCAGCTCTATGCTCCATTCAAATCAGCCTTCCAGGAAGGAAAGAAAAAGCATCACAGACAAGATGCTTCAATCAAGTAAACACACAGGCAACAAAGGGCAACTGCACCGCCTCTAATAACGTTCCCGTTTATGCGGCAAACCCGCCATTTTTCAGGTCCTCGGACGTGCTGAGAGTTTCGCTCTGGATTCAAAGCATGCCAACCACCATTTGCGTTTTTATAGAAGCCGAATACACCAAATCAAAAAGAAGCAAAAACTGGAATCATGCTGCTAAAAACTGGATATGCAATCAGTTTGTGTTTTTCTTCCTGCTTAGAATTAGTTTAAAAATTTCTAAATAAAATACAATATCACACAGATCCATCTGTCGGGGGAAAATGGATGTTCCATCTTTCTCGTTAACCAAAATGTGCAACATTACACGACTCCAAATCTCTCAATGGAACAGTGGCTTAGCTACTCTATTGCATGGGCAGACCTGTGTCCTGTTCTGACATAAGTCAGGAAGGAATGTGAAAAAACATATCTTTATACAGTAATACCCTGGATTGCAAGTAACTTGGTTTGAGAGTGTTTTGCAAGACAAGCAAATTTTTAAATATTTATTTATTTATTTATTTATTACTTGATATACAAGCGACGTCTTGCAATACAAGTACTGTAGTACGGCTTAAATTAAAAATCTCTGCAGAAATTCACTGGTTTTCTGCACGCGACACAGAAGTCAGGGGAACACGGTGTGTGCGCACGTGTGTGAATTCCTTTCCTCATGGAGGAGCCAACAATAGATGCAGAAAACCTGTGTTTGTTTTTTTGGCATGTAGAAAAATTTATAACTAGGAGGTGGAATTATCTACCCCAGGAGAGTCGTATGGCCCCCAAATTACAGTCTTTTAGATGAACTTTAAAGACTATTTTAATTTCACCGTGCTTTTGGCTTTGATTGAGGTATCTCCCCTCCCGTTCTGTTATATTTCTGTAGCTGGAGGTTGTTTTGCTGCTGCTTGCATTTCCTACTTCTTCACAGGGTGCAGAGACATACGATGCAATTCGCGACCACAAGATATGGTGACAGCCATCAACTTAGCCGGTTTTAAACGAGGATCAGACAAATTCATGGAGGCTATTGATGGCTACTAGTTATACCTCCGTGATCCAAGGCAGTTTGCCTCTGAGGGTTGGATCCAGTCAGTCATGCTTAGAGTAGACCCAATGAAATTAACGGGACTTAATTTAGTCTTAAATCTGGATCCAACCCTGAATTACCCGTTGCTGGGGAACTACAGCAAGAGAGGGCTGCTTTGGGGCTTCCCACAGGCATAGAACATAGGAAGCTGCCTTATACTGAGTCAGACTATTGGTCCATTTAGCGCAGTATTCTCTACGTTGATTGGTAGAGGCTCTCAGAGTTTATTTATTTATTTATTTATTTCATATACCGCCCCACAGCCGAAGCTCTCTGGGCGGTTCACAATACTTTATGCATAAAAACAATAAAAACATACAAAATAGTTTAAAGAATTAAAAAACCAAATTTAAAAACACAGTTTAAAATAACAGTACAAAAGCCAATAAAACTAAGCCTACAGGTGACAATCCCCATCCACCCCCGTGCTATTCCAAGCTCCTAACTAAATGCCTTGGCATAGAGGGAGGTCTTAACCTGGCGCCGAAAAGATAGTAAGGTTGGCGCCAGGTGGGTCTCAGTGGGGAGCTGACTCCATTCTCCGAGTTTACAGACTGAACTACACAGGCTTTTGATTTGATCCAGCAGGGCTCTTATTTTCCCATTTTTATTCATTTGTTTTATCACTCTGATTCTGCATTTTACTATGTTATTGACTTGTAAGTTGCTTTGGATGTATTTGGGTAGAAAAGAGGCCTAAATATTAATAAAAATGAAATAAAGATAGATCACTGGAGAGTAAGAGCCACATGAAACTGGTCCACCAATTGGGGTCCCAACACGCAACTCATTCAGATGCAACATCACTTTCAGCAAGCTTTAAAACAAAAACGAACAAGTCTGGCTAGCCCAAAGCATTTGACCCACATAGAACAGTGTTTGATGGACCCCTTCGGATTATAATCCAGTCCATTGTGTATTGAAGGGATACCACCACAAGACAGGACAATTCTGACACCATCCGTAGAGAGAAATGATGCAAGATTTGAAACAGGAAGATTCAAACTGCTGTTGACAAGATACCAGGAAATGAATGAAAAACATGTCATCTTTGGGATTTTTGCTTTATGAGCTGCTGCTCTATTCGGAGTGCACTGTCAGCCTACTTGGCAAAAGGTTGCCTCCTGCATACCAAGCAACGCAGCAGACAAATTGAATCTCTCCCACACCCACCCACCATTTCCCCATACCAATTCACCAGTTGCCACCAAAAGTAACATACCACAATGTGCTGCAGAGCTAAAGCTCCCCTCTTATCACAAGCTCCTTTCTCTGCTCTGGGCACTGAAATGAAGTTAGAAACACCGTGTTTATATCAAGTCTGTGTTACTGTAATCGTGTTTCCTGTTGCCCACAAATTGAATATGCCTTCAGTTCACTGCAGGATTAAGTTAAAAGGAGCAGATGGCAGTGCAGGAAGCAGCTCTTAAGGCAAATATCCTCCATAATATTCCCTTACAGCTAGAGCCGCTCAGAAAGGCAAATGGCTAACAAGGGGGAAGTGAGTGATGTTCCACAGTCAGATCCAGTGTGCAAGCTCTACATTGAGAGAGAGAGAGAGAAAGAGAGAGAGAGAAGAAACCAACCCTTAACACCAGCAGGCTTCATTACATTGCTTTAAAAAAAAAAAAAAAAAGCACAGAAGACAACTTTTCAGCATGAAACTAACATTCATATCAGCTCGGCTGTTGATACACAAGGAGTTCTAGGATAACTCATTACAGCCCATTCATATGGACAGTAGTTTTACAAAACTCTGGGCTGTAACTCCTGCTCTGTTTTCCACTGACAACCAGTCTATGTGGGATGCTTTGCTTCCCCTCTCATAACATTAGAACCCAGTGAGGGTCATCCATTGGCAAAATTGATTGGCAGGAAATTCAGGACAAACTGAAGGAAGTACTTCATGCAGCACATGGAATAATTTATGGGACCTACTGCATATTTTACATTAGGGATGGATAGAAGGGAGATCTCCAGATCTTCAACTCCCAACATTCCTGACCACTGGCCATGCTGGCAGGGGCTTCTGGGACCTGAAGTCTGAATCACCTGGAGATCTACCTTCTGCCCAGCCCTAGTTCAGATGGCTTTAAAAGTAGATCAGGCAGATGCATGGAGAATCTGTCTATCAAATGGTTGCTAGTGATTATGGTTATATGCAACTTCAGGTTCAGTATGCTGCTTACGGTAATATCAGGGACCTATAGCAGGAGATGTCTGCCACCATCATGGCCTGTTTGTAGGCTTCCCAGAGGCATTTGGTTGGCCGCTGTAAGAAACAGCATGCTGGGCTAGATGGGTGCTAGCTCTGATCCAGAAGGTCTCTTCTTATGCTGTTATGGGCAGTTTTAACAGATGTGAGAACCATTTTGCAAGGAGTGCAGAAATCTAGAGGTCCAGGCATCCCTGGCATCTTAAAAGAGGCTTGTCAGTACTGAGGCGACCTATACTTTTGTGGGGATGGATCCCGAGGGAAGTGATAGTATGGTTCTGGTGAAAAGCATTCCTGGGACCCACCTTCTGACACCAAGCCCAGACACTGGATATCATCCAGGGAATTACGATCACATGGTTGTTGCAGCTTCTGCAAGATTGGTGTTGGTGGCCACATGGACATTTGAGGTGCTGTTCTAGCAAAGGATGGCTGGATTGGAGCCAGAGTAGGCTTGGGTTCAATGTCAGATCCCATCCTATGAGCCACCTTTTTCTTCTTGATCTTGGGGCCCGAGGGTTAGCAGGCCATTAGGTTTGGGACTTGGTCTGTTTAACCTACTCAGTATTGACCATCGGCACCAAAGGGCCAGTCTCAAGGTGCTGGTCCAGGGGGACAGCTGAAGCTGTTGGTACTGGACAGGCTAGTGCTCCCGATACCAGGGACTGTTACTTTGAGGCGCTTTCCATGATGTTGCATGTTGAGAAGGAGCCAGAGGTGGCTTCTTGGAGATGGAGACTGAAGCGGTATGCAGGGGCTGGTTCAGTGCAGCCGTGTCTGCCACCGTGAGGGCTTGTTCCCACAGCAGGACACAAAGGCATGCTATTCAATTTCTCCTGGCCTACTTAGTAAAGGCCTGGCAGTGGGTGCAGGAGCCCTCTTTGTGCGCCTCTCCAAGGCAGAGGAGGCAATCAGAGTGCCCATCGGTTGACGGTACCTTCCGACCACAGCAGGTGCATTTTTTCAAGAAGGTCTTGGTGGCCATGCACCACTGAGGGGCAGAAAGAAGGGAGAAAAACTCAGAGGAGATAGGGAAGAAAGAGAAAAAGAGAAAGGAGGGGAAGTTCTGATTAGCGTCCCAGAGGGGAGAGAAAGTTTTATTATTTATTTTATGTTTTTTGAGACTTCAAACGTAAGGCGAGCAGAACTTTCCAAATGCTGCTAGTCACTGCAGCGGACAAAAAGGAACTGAGAGGCAAGTGGGAGCCATGCCTGGAGCGTGTGCAAAGGAGGCAGGCGGGCTCCTGCCTAAAGCTCTGTTTAGGTCTAGAATGTTCCAAATGACTGTTTTGCACAGGCGCATGACCCATATGTGTGAGTGACAGAGACCATGAAGAAGAGCCATGGTTTAGAGCTGCTTGCCTGCTTTTGTTTTACATCTGCTCTGCATTGATGTTCAGACAACAAACCATAGGCCAGCTTTCCAAAACATGGCTTGGCATGACATCTGAGTTGACCCTCGAAGTGGATTAGCAGCTCCTCCATCCCACCTCTAGCGCATCTTTCTTTTATAAACTCTCCTCAGGTCTAGCCCAGGCCTTCCCCAACCTGTGCCCTTAAGGAGTTGTAGGCCAGCACATCTAGATGGCGCCAGGTTGGGGAAGGCTGATCTAGCCCCTCTTTCCACCTCTAACAACCTTTTCAATGCAATGCTTTCTTACTGGTAGTTTCCCCCACTTGTTTCTTCTTTCCTCATTTTTAAAAAATTCTCTGATAGTCTTCCTCAGAAGCAGGGCTTAAGTTGAGCCAGGATTTCCTAGGACACAACTCCAGAACTCCATTCAATCACAGGGCTCAGCTCCAGAAGGCAGGAAATAGTCACAGAGAGCAACTATCAGTACAGTAATACCTTGGATTGCAAGTAACTTGGTCTGCAAGTGTTTTGCAAGACAAGCAAATTTTTAAAATAAATTTTAACTTGATAAACAAGCGACGTCTTGCAATACAAGTACTGTAGTACAGCCAAGAAAAATGAAGACTTTACACTATCATTCTTTATTGCAGCTTAAATTAAAAATATGTGTACAAATTTCTTATGGGGAATTTCGCTTTGATATACAAGTGCTTTGGATTACAAGCACCCGGAACTAATTATGCTTGCAATCCAAGGTATTACTGTATATGCAAAACGCCCATAGCTCCTCGCTGAGTAATCAGAACAAGAGACATCTAAGCACGCTTCTTGAAAGGAAAGAGTGAGGGAGGAGACCAGAATGCTCTCACTGGTGCACTGAGATTTCAGTTCCTCCATGATGGCCAGCTCCAATGCTTTGTACCAAAGTTTGCACCCCTGATAACATACCAGGCAATGCAATATAAAGTGGTGGCCCCTCTTTGTCACTCTAGTACTCTACTGTTCTTTCAGTTCTATAGCCAGCAAAGAGGAACCCACCCATCGTTCACCAAGAGGCAATCCGATTAGCATCCATGCCAGCCTTGTCTGTCCTTCCAATAGGTACACTGCCTGATTAACAGTGCAACAGAACTCAAAAGCTTGGAAGATCTTTAAGCTATGGGATGATCCTTTTAAAAGGATATCATCCCACCAATTCTTCATTTGAGTTCAACACCGTCACCAACAGTTTAGGGCCAGCTAAAGCCCTAAATGGCTTGTGACCTTGTGTACACAAGGACTGCCTTCCTGGAAAAGACCTGGAAAGGACTGCCTTCTACCACAAGAGCCTGCCCAAACACTGCAATTGTCATCCAAAGCTCTTCCTGGAATCTCCTCACCGTCTAAAGCAGGGGTGGGTAACTTGTGACCCTCCAGATGTTTTGGCCTACAACTCCCACCATCCATCACCATTGCTAGGGCTGATGGGAGTTGTAGGACAAATAATCTGGAGGGCCACAAGTTGCCCACCCCTGCTTTAAAGTTATGTGGGTAGCAACTGAAGAGAGGTCCTTCCTTGTGGTACTACCACCAACACCCCTTAGGGAATGCCTTCCCCAAGGAGGCTTGTCTGGTGCCAGCTTTGATCTAATCCCAGTGCAGGGCTGAGACATTTTAATTTGGTCAGGTTCTTAAAGAGGCAATATCAGTTTGCTGCATGAGATTTTTATCTGCTTTGCTGTATCTTTATTCTAAATTTTTGCACTGTTACTCGGGTTGGTTGTTTTTAATGCAATTTTATATTTTATCATCCTTACTGTATGCTGCCCTGGAAAAAAAAAGGGGGGAGGGAGATATTTTAAATAAGCTATTCTGATACTGTGGGTTATTCTTGTTGTTTTTGTTATTATTAAAATGTATTAGATGCCTTTCTCTAAAAAAAAAATTTTTTTTTAAGACTCAAGGTATCTTACAGCAGGGTTTAAAACATACAAAGAGACAGAACAAATTTAAATGAATGTGCATGAAATGCCAGTTTCCGTACAACATGGGTGTGGACAGACATTCCCAAAATTGAACTTGGGTACAGGGGAGACAGGCAAAGGCTGGTCATCATATTGCACTGTGAAGTGACTAAAGCACCAACTAGAAGGCCTGACAGCTATCAATACCAAGAGATCAACTCTTCAACAGTTAGTCAAGATAAGGAAATGAAGCTTTGCAGGAGTTCAGTTGCATACAGTACAATAAATGACAAAGCTGCAACAACAGCCCAAAAAAGCATCAAATGCACAAAAGGCTTGAACAACAGGGCAGGGCTGATGCCTTTATAGCTTGCACATGGGCTCCCTGGGAGGCCCCTGGCTGGCCACTGAAGAAAACAGCATGGTGGTGGGTTAGATGGATTTTTGGTCTGATCTGGGTAGGCTGAGATAGAAAATGGAGTTGTGCAAACTAATAGTCTTCTACAGATCTGAATGTTTCACTAATTAAATGAGCAGGGGATGGGAATCTAAGGGGGGGGGGAGTTGGAAGCAGCAACTGGTCACAGAGCTTGCCTTCTATTTCTGTGCTTTATTCTATTTGTGTGTGCGCCTGCTACACAAATCTTCAACAATCAGAACTCGTGCCAGGAAAATTAACATTGAAATGCAATCCCCGTGAGCTGCAGGGCCTGCACGGCATTGTTTTGCATTCTTACAATTCCACAACATGCCTCTTAAAACAAGGTTGCTGCCTTGAGCGCTGTGTCTACAGACGGGGATCTGTAAAGTGATCCAAGTCCAATACAAGGGCATCTTGTTCCTTTCATGGAGGGAAACGCAGGTGCAACAACAACAACAACAAAAACCCAAGCCACACACTCCAATACAGCAGTAGCAGCAATGCCAACGCGTTTCATTATGAAGGAAAACAAATAGCCTAGGGGCTAGGCCCATATTAGAAAGCTACACACGTCTCATGCACTTTGGAGAGGACCCTGTTCAACTGCCACATAATCTGTTATTTTATGTACTCTGCTCTACTGCAGGCAGATGGGAAACAAGATCACCCCTAACCAATCAAGAAGGGATTCTCAAGTAATATTTTGGGGTTCCTGGCTATTAAAATTCCTTCTTTATGGTGCATTTAGACTGCTACTGAGAACTTCGTTAATGTTTTGGCAAACCATTTCAAATACAGTTTATACCACACTTGCATTAAAGGGAGGGTTGGGAAACTTGGGCCAACCAGGGAACTCCCCCCCCCCTTTTGGGGGACAATCAAGAACTTGTCGATTGGTGCCCTCAACCAAACCAGAAAAGGAAGATGATGAAGAAGGTGGCAAATATCAAGGTGGTGCTAGATAGAAAGGCTTATACACTTGTGAAAAAAGAAATAAAAAGGGTGCCTAACACATTTTGGTAAAATCTTCATTAAATAGCAGTGGGATTATTCATTTATTTAATGCATTTATATGCCACCTTTCTGCCAAGGCACCCAAGGCAGTTTACAAATTTAAGGGCACAATCCTATGCAAGTTTAGACAGAAAAAAAGGCCTACAACTGTACAACAGCATAGCTGGGTGGCCCATGCTGGGAGTTGTAGGCCTTTTTTCTGTCTAAGCTTGATAGGATTGTGCCTTAAAACACTAAACAAACAAAAAGTTAAACAGAGCTCTCTCATGCCAACTGAAGATCTCTTGAGGAGCTGATGGTGCAAAGTCCCTAGCCTGGGCTTCCTCACCTCTCTAGAGCATTTGGCTTTTAAAACTGGTGGATTGAGGCCCAACCTCACGTGGGAGGCATCCATCACAACCATTGCTCCTTCCATTAATTTTAAGCTTTTGCTTTTTAAAACAAAGGAGAAGACAGTCAAACATGAAAAATTAGAAGTGGGCCCTATTTCACAGGTAGTAGTTATGATCTAGAAAAAAGCTGGAAGACTATATTGCTCCAGAGGGATCACCTTCCTCAAAAGCACTAGCTGAGAAGCCCCCTGCTAGTGGGATCTGATCTTCTGCTTCACTGAATGGTCTTGTTGGTGTAGCTCTTTCTAAAAGGATCACTCTCCACTTGGGGGAAGGAAAGTAATGACATACATCTGATAAGGTACGGTAATACAATCTGTTGTGATGTACAGTTGGGTGAAAATGTTTGCAAAGGTATACGAGTGTCTCTGTGCCAGTGTGCACATCTCTACTATACCAAGCAGGGAACTCGGAAGTTCTCACGCAATCAAAGCTATCCTGTGAAAGCAAAATTAACAAAGAAAAATAGTGTATTAGTGAAGACATCTGGTGTGTTACAGCAAGGAGTTGATCTTGCTGTCTGGAAGACAGTAATCAATTTTTGCCTCCTCCAGCAGCTCTATTATTATGCCGAATTAGGATTTGCAAGTCCAGTGAATTTATTAGATCTTGGAGAGCAGCAGAAGCTTTGCCAACAGGATATGGCTCAGATCAGACTAAAATGGTTTTGGCAGCTTGCTGTGTGTGTCCTTAAAAAAAACAATCAATAGTGTTACCTCTACACTGCACTGTGCTGGGTGCCAGGAAATGTACAGACTTCCTAGAGGACATGCACATGCAAAACAAAGGCACTGCCCCATTCCAAATTTCAGACATACTACAGGACAGCAGACAGAAGGACAAGCAATCATCTTTCCATTTAAATCTGCAATTAATGGGATCCTTTCTCTCCCCCCGCCCCCTTGATGGCGTGGCAGGCCATGAGCAGGATAAATGGGTCCCAGCTAAATAGGGGGGGGGGTATTATATGTGTGGGGGTGGGGGTTTAGAATGTGTTTTCTGTATTTGTATATGTAGTTGTTTGTTGTATGTTATTAAGTTCTCAGTTTGTTGTATAATTTGGATGTTTATGTATTTTGTAGCTTATTTGTTATTAATTATTTTTTTCTTTTATGTATGTTTTGTATTTGTATTTTATATATTGTTTGAAAAAAATAAAATAAAATATTTTTAAACAATAAAAAATAAGTCTTCAGTGAACAGATAGCACGAGCCCAATGAAAAAAAATAATATGGTGATCAATTCCAGCCAAGTCAGTTAACATGCAATTAGAGTGGAGGCAAATCTTTGCAGGGAGGGCTGGGGTAATGAGCAACATTTACAGTCAGGCCACTGGTTAAGGACCAAGAGTCAGAGAATGGGCTGGAGGGCAACAGTGAGGAAAATACAGCCCCAGACAGAAGAAGGGGACACGGGGGTGGCTGGGGGGAAGAGAGCAAGTCTCTCAAAAGAAGGTATTTAACTGAGCCGTCCATACTGCTTTTCTGCCTGCCAAGATTCCATGGTGTCACAGAACTGAGGTGTCAGGGCAACCTTCTTGAAAGGATTTTCCCCTGGCTTCACTCCCTTCCATTCTGAAATCTGACTACATTTAGGAGCTGAAAGGCTCTCCTGCCAAGGAGCAGCTGGGCTCCAAACCTGGCACTTGCTGGTTTCAAAGAGCAGCACAGCCAGCAGTAGCAACAAAGGTGCAATTGAGAGCTCTCAATCCATCCTGGTGGTCTTTGTGAAAAGTGTGAAAAGATGCCAATACACACTGAAGGCTGTTCGTTCAGAACTGTCCATCCCCCATCCTCCTCTTGGTTAGCAAATCTGTGTGATTGCAGACACGAAACTCTTCCAATAATCTGCTGTGGGAAGACAGTGCCTTTCTTGGGTCATTTGCAGGGCTCAGTCTCTCTAGAGAACTTCACTGTCCTCAATTTTAGCCATCACTTTCCACCCCTCCAAACCATGGTTGTACACTACTCCTTTATCGTCCTCCATTTCTTCATAATAACCATAATACGCTGTGACATCCAAATCGGGTGAACAATGCTTAGTGCTGACTAAGAATGACCTACAAACCAGAAAAATAAACTATGGTCTAAAGTGGCAGTGTAACCCATGGTTTGGAAGCAAACGCTGGTTTGTGCCATGGCCAATCCAACGTCACAGCAAACTTGGTTCCCACAAACTATGAAAAGAAAAAGGGAATCAGCATGAGAAAGGGAAGGAGAGAATATTTAAGCCAATGGCACATTTCTTATCTCCAAACCATGGTTTAGAGCAGAGGTAAGCAACTTCCAGAGGTCCAGTGGCCATTTTTGCCCCAGGACCCCTGGCGTGGGACACAGTCCACGGGGCATAGCACAGTCCGCAGGGCACCCCCCCCCAAAATGAACCCACAGAAGTGTCAAAATTACTGGATTGCCACCATAATTCAGTGGCAAACCACTCCATACTGCTACAGAGTACAGCAACGGTTACATTTAACTTGTTTTCAAGATAAATTTAGCCCCTTTGATACCCCATAGTGGCTACCAAGCACCAAAAGGGCCAAATTTAGCATGCGAACAAGCTAAATTTGGCTGTTTGTGCACTCTATAGCCACTACAGATGCCATTTCCCCCCTTTTAAAAAAAGGGGGGTGCGCAACAGGGGGCAGCAAGCATGCAGGCTGTGTGTTGCCCACCCCTGGTTTGGAGGATCAGGAAGTCGGAACTGGGCCACTGGCTCTGTACAATCTCCTGGGCACAACTCAAACTGGCGATTCCAAACCTGAAAGCATAAATGAGCTTTTTTCATGCCTTTCATCCAATCTTATTTGACCTTTAATGCCTTTTACCTCCCATCTTTTGAATGTAAACCTGCTAGCAGGGGTCATCCTGTTTTAAGTTATGTGCGGGATTGAGCTATATAGGGACCATTAAAAAAATCTACGGTATTCCGGGGAATGGCACAGGGTATAAAAAACAAAGATGGGAACTACCTTATACCAAGGCCAAGCACTCAAAATATTGTTAACACTGACTAGCAGAAGATCTCCAGGGCCTGAAGCAGAGATGTTTACAATCCAGCTACTGGAGAACCTTCAACTGCCGGTGCTGGGGACTTATATCTGAGGCTGTGCTCTTAGTTAAAGTCCTTTATCTCTCTCACGCCACAAATGCTTCAATGTACATACATAAAAAGCTTTGCCAATAATGAAAAAGGTTTTCGTATATGCAAATAAACATTTGTCTTTTGTGAAGACTTTGATAATACTGATGATGGTCTACTTAATTGGCTGGTAAGCTTTCAAAACTGTTGCTCCCTCCTCCACCCCTTCTGGGTCCCTGCGTTTGGTTGTTGAGGGCAAAGTAAAAACACATTTTCTTGCTGGAATTTGGCATGTACAGAGAGATTGTGTCTAATCCACTACACCTTCTACTATTACTTCTCCCAGTAGAGTAGCAAAATCAGAATCATATTAAATATGAGAAGGGAAAGGAATACCAATTTAGCCATATCATCCCGTTGGAATGACAATTCTCACACCCAACCTGTGCACAAATTTAACTGACATTAACTGAATCAAATAACTTTTGTCTCAGAGACGCACTGTGGGGTGCTTTAAAATATACCGAAAGCTGGAGGGCTGCAGCCAGTTTTGTATGTTTGGTTACATGACATTCACTGCTTATGTGACATTCACAATTTGGATATAATTTTCACCAGAAATAATAAAGATAGCCTTTTCTAATTAAATGTTGACATGATTTTGCAGCTCTGCCAGTTTCTTAAGAGGCTCAGTGCAGATATAATGCTGCCTAACCATCATTTCCATTAACCAGGATTTGTAAACCAGTTTCGAATCCTACTTTTAAAACTAACCATGGTTAATGCTAGTACTGTATAGATGTGATGCTGTGCCGTATTTAACACTAACCAGGGAGGGGGAATTCACACAGGGAAGGGGAGAAAAAAGGAGAAGTGCACAACCCTGAGGCAAACTCCCGATCTCTGAACCATGATCAGCACAATGCTAGCATTATGCTCACGCTGTGCAAAAAGGGCAACTTAGTTGTTGTTCTGGGAATATATGGATTTGACTAAAGAATCTGTAGTTGATTAAGATCAGTTGACAGTCTAGTAAGAAGACCATCTGGGAATTTAAAGATCTGGGGTTGTGGGGAGTAGAGAAGAGAATAAAAGAGAAGCAGTCAGCCAGGCTGTAAATATGGCCATTTCATAAAAGAGAAGTTGGCATGACTGTGTTAGCTTTACACCTTCACTGACAACCTGAGCTAAATGCAAAACCTAAAAGCAGGAGGATTTGAAGAAATACGACAAGGTTTTGGGGTTGCAAGTTTTTTTGTTGTGTGTGTGTGTTTTTTTAAAGAAGATATACATAAAGGTACTAAAACATATTGTGCTCCACTTCCCACGCTGTTTTCAGACAGCTTTAATGTGTTGTACCAGACCAATACTGACAACAGAAGCTTCAGCTTTTATTGCTGCTAATACCCTAAGCAATTACTGTTTCTCAGCAGGAACTTCTGCCCAGAACGGCAACTATTGCACTGTAATTCAACATTTTTGCAGAAGGGATTCTTTCTGAGCACCAAGGCACCTGCTAATGTACAAAATTGCATAAATGGAGCTTAAAACGTTATTTGAGCCTGGCAGCTTAAAAGCTATCACTTTAAAAAAAAAAACCACCAAAAAAACCAACAACAGAGTACTGTTGTTCACGCCATAGTATTAATGAATTTGCTAGAGAATGAAAATTCGGGCTGGGGGAGAAATCAAAAAGCAACACAAAAAAAAAGGCACTTAAAAAAGAAAGAAAGAAATGAAGAAGCTGGACTGACTCCAAAAATCAGAAGGATGTGAAAAATTACCTGTAAGGAGAGAAACTGTACATAATTGAGATCTCCAGGGGGTAAAAATAGCAGACACATAAATATTGAAACAGGCTGTCAAAGTAACCAGGGAAAGGAAGCACATTCTCCCACACCACAGCTTTACAAAATTAACCAGAAGGAAGGGAGGAAAGGGGGTTGGATGGAAGAAGGCAGGGGGAGAGAATGAGAAAGAGGAAAGAGCGATTTTGGTAGAAACAGATGGTGGGTTACATGGATGAGTAACGTGCCACCCAAATGTGTGTATTTATTTAGGTTTTAAAAAGTGATCTCTCCCTGACCTCAAAAGCAACCAAAGATCTTACATAATGCTGCCATCTTAGTTCTCCTAGTCAGGTACAGATGAGAGCAGATGCCTCAGCTGCTGTAGGTGGCAAAGAAAGGCCAATACTGCCTTCTGTGTATATATTACAAAATGGTACAGTCAAAGAATACACCTTGCCTCTCAGCTACAGGGGGGCATGCTCGCCTTTGATGCTGCATATACAATGAAACAATTTACAGCTAAGTAAACTCATTAATGCTCAACATAAAATAAAGTGGTTATTTATCCACGTCCAAATGCTAACTGGCACTCAGGCTTGAGCAAGAGCACCTTGGTTGTCACCTTCAGAAGATTTAAAGGGCTGTCAGCATCCTACATCTTGCACTAGAAAATGTAGGCCTGTCCATAAGTCACAGCCTAGCACCCACCTGGAGAAAGCAAGTTTTATATCCACAACAGGCCTGCAGCAATTAGATAAATTAATTCAGGATGAGACTAGCAATGGCCATGACAGTTAAATGGTTCAAAGACAGTAGACCTCTGGATTCCAGTTGTCGGGGAGTGAATGGGGAAAAGTGCTATTGCACTCATGTGCTGCTTTTGGGATTCCCAAAAGCATCTGGCTGACCTCCTATGTAAAAGACAATGTGGCATAGTGGTGAGAGTGTTGGACTGGGACTTGGGAGATCCAGGTTCTAGTCCCCGCTCGGCCATGAAACTCACTGGGTGACTTTGGGCCAGTCACTGACTCTCAGCCTAACCTACCTCACAGGGTTGTTGTGAGGATAAAACAGGAGAGGAGGAGGAGGAGGAGGAGGAGGATTATGTAAGCCGCCTTGGGTTCCTTGCAGGAAAAAAGGTGGGGTATAAAGATAATATAATAAATAAATAAAGGTTTGACTAATCCAGCAGCGCTCTTACTGTTGCAACCCACCAAGCCAAGGGTTGTAGCTCAGTGGTGGAATACATGCTTTGCATGCAGAACGTCCCAGGTTCAATACCCGGCATCCTCAGGTAGGGCTAGGAAAGATCACCATCTGGAATCCTGGAGAGCTGCTGCCAGTCAGTGCAGACAATAACGAACTAGATAGATCGATTATCTGATTCAGTATAAGGAAGCTTTCTGTGTTCCGATGTAGCCCATCAGCAGCCTGTCAGGTGCTTTACAAGCAACGTGCTTTTGTAGTCTCAAGCAGGCAGCAAGCACGCACGCGCGCGCACACACACACACCGATGGGCTGCTTTGGGGCTTGGTGCATGGCTAGATGTGCAGGCCCAATTTGCAAGAATGGCAGGGAGGAGGTAACGTGGGTGACTAGAAAAATCAACCATATTACAGAAAAAGCAAAGGCAGGGAGGGAGAAAACTGGTAAGAGTAGGTGGCAAGGCTAGAATGCCTCCAAAATGTTGGCAGCCCGGTGCCCTTCAGTTGTTTTGGACTACAATTCCCATCAGCTCCAGCCATCATGGCCAATGTTAAGGTCTTATGGGGACTGTAGTCCAAAATATCTAGAGGGCACCAGGTTGCCTACACCTGGCCTTCAGGATAGAATTCCAGGAAATGAGAGGAATGGCTTGGTGAACAGGGAAGGGGAGATCATTCCAGGCATAACGAATGGCATTGCATAGGGTGAATAGACAACAGTGGAAAGCGTACACAAAGGGTCAATAGGACCTGCACTCAAAACCCAACACCTAAGTACACATTATGTCCAACATGCGGAGCCGAAGCTCAGTCACAGAGCACCCGCTTTGCATGCAGCATGCCCCAGGTTCAATCCCTGACAGATTAAAAAGGATCCAGGTAGCAGGTGATGGGAAAGTCCTTTCTCTGCCTGAGACCCCGGAGAGACACTATATTTGTTTATAAGTATTTGTATACCACTTTTCAATCTTGTTCCCAAGGCTATTTACATAAAAAATACAATAAAAACATATAAACAGAAATAGCATAATAGACCAAAAGAAGGGAGCAAGATCTCAAAATCAATGTAAGACCAATCAGGAAAATTAAAGTACTATCTTAAAAGCTTGGAAAAATAAAATGGATTTTTCCTAGTGTCAAAAAAAAACACATTAAATGCTCAATCCTACGCAAGTTTAGACTTGCATAGGATTGTGCCTTAAGTAGGCCAGCCTTGCTCATAAGCCCCCAAAGGTAACTAGCCTGCAAAGATTCTCAGCCACCTGCCTTTTACGCATAAGAGGGGCATTATGCAGACTGAGAACACAGCAGGCCAGTAGAGAAGACATGAAACACTGAATGCCTGCCAGCCTGCTTCATTTCTATGCTGGATGCACATGACCAGCTTTCACCTCCTGCATGTCCCCCATAAAAATCAATTAGGCTGCTGAAGCAGGAACACTGTCCTGCTTTGCTCACCCAATCTGCCTCTCTATTGGCTGCGAAGTATGGAAGCCAACCAGGCAGACCTGATCTCCTTCTGTACTGGCCACAGAAGATGCCTCCAATCAATACAGAGGTTGATTGGGTGGGCAAAAGAGGGACAACGTCCCTGCTTTGCCAGCCCGATATCCTTCCATACTGGTTGTGGAGGAAGGAGCTAACTTTTTCCATGATCAGCAGGGAAGCTGAGCAAGCTAGAGAAGAAGGGACAGATCACTCACCTGGAGGGAATTCCATGCACTTGCCACTGGCAACCAGGTATTCCATGCAGGCAACCAGGCAAGTGGTTGAATAGAAACTGAGGTATGCACCAGACAAACCTTGCTGGGGAGAGCATTCCTCAATTAGGGCGCCACCACTGACAAGGCCCTGATAGCCATCCCCCTCAGCTCAGACGGCAGGGGGCCCTGCAAAAGGGCATCTTCTTTAGATCTTAATGTATGAGTCTTAAATTAATGGTCTCTGCTGAAATAGAAGCACAGACGGATGAATAGTCTGACCTGGCGCAAGGCAGCTTCCCATGTTCATATGTAAGTACCCAATGTTCGACAGGCATACAGGCCAGGGAAGTGTGATATTTCCCCCTCACTGTCCATTGAGCATACACATTCCAAACCTCATCTACCCTGATGAAGGCACCAGAAGGGCATAAGAATGTATAATTGTAGTAACAATTCTCCCAGGAACTCATGGGGGACAAGCCATTCGTTCTTATGTATATGAAGTGAAACTTAGTAACAACCTATATCCAACCTCACAATGCAAAAAGCAGATTGTTGGGACGTGAAAAAAAGCTATGGAAGCAGGAAACGGGTCACAAGAATCAAGACCACAGAGAGCAGCAAGGCCAGAGCAGCTTTGCTACCAACAAAGATGTTCTTTTGAAAAGTTCCTGAAATACACTCTAGAAGAAAAAGCAGCCTATCCCTTCCCTCTTAAAAATCCCTTGCCTGCCAGGGACTCTTTCCTTCTATCACAGCCAGATGAGGAAGGCATGTAGGATCAAGAGATTTTGCATGAATAGACAAAAAGATATTTTCACCATCCTAAAAACCATCTGACAGGGCACCGAGAGGATCCTGCCCAATCCATACCTCCCTTTCCCTGGTTCCTGGGAAGGACAAAGTTCTAAACAACCATCTCCTGAGATGCTCAGCTCATGAACAAACACCCCACATACCCTTGAATGCCTTTTGATTGGACAGGTGCCTCCCCACCTGTCAATCATAGCGCTTCTGGGAAACACCAGAAAATGGAGTGATTTCTGAGTATGCTTCCATCTGTTTTTCCTTTGCCTTGGGACTCAGGGACCAGTCCCAAGCTGCTTCCTTAATGGAAGTTTTACTGAGCTAAGTTAGATTTGTAACAGAGCAAGCCTTAGCTAGAAAAGTCACTGGTTTGCTTTCTTTGATGTAACTGTTCTTTCTCTACTTGCTTTATTGTAAAGTTCTTTAATAATAATTTTAAAAATACTTAAATTAGAATTCTTGAAGCAAGTGTGTGTTTTGCAAACTCAGGATCTGTCTCACCTACTTGCCTTACTAATCGTCCATGCTCCAAGCAGTTAAGGAGAATTAAAGGCAGACTGCTAACAGGGCTGTCTCCTTCTCCGTAAGTAAACTCTGCAGATCTGGATTCCAAGGATCAAGATTTAGGAAAGTTAACATGGTGACAGATTTAAGGAGGAAACATCCCCTAGCCTGTTCTACAAGAACAATGTGAGTGTGCTTTCTGTTAAACACCGTGGTAGGGGTGGAATGGGAATGAAGACATACCGTTGCAATCAAGATTGAGAAAAAGTAACACATTTTTTTTATTTATTTTTTAAAGAAAATTGATATCACTGCTTACCAATTTGAAGTCTTGAATGCTACAGATGAAGTATGGAGTGTTTGGTCGGCGACTCTCAATATACACGCAATCTTAAAAAAAGAAAAAAGGGGGGGGAGATTTCATTTAAATTTCTGCCATTAGTTTTCCTATCTTGGCATAAAATAACCAACAGTGTGTCTTAGATAAACATATATGACAGAGAATCACAATGAACACTACTATAAAATGTGATCTGGTACACAGAAAAGAAATACAAACCAAGAATTATATTATGTTTAGGAACATCACTGCACAAAATTTAATGGCAATCCCCATGGGTATTGTGTCATGAAAACAAGCAAAGTCAGAGCTATCCCATAATTAAATCTGGAACAAAGACCAGTTCACAATCTGACAGTCATGCCAAACAAGATGGGAAACAAATGTCTTGTGGCTAAATTGCTATCAAAACCACAGCAGTGCTAACCCTGTTTTTGCTTCTAAATGTAAATACTACCAAAGTACCCAATCATAGCTGGAACTAGGTAAACTACATCAGAATTCCTTTGCAAGGAACAGAACTTTCTAGAATGACAACAAGGCATGGCAAAAGATAGGTGTGCAATCATGTGGTTGGTTGGTTGGTTGGTTGGTTTCAACTAAATCCTTTAAAAGAAGCTACAAAACTAGTAGTGCTGCATTAACAGAAAGTGACTCCTGGAAATAATCAGAAAAAGACCTCAGGATTTAGGGATGAGATATTAAAGCAGCCTTGAAAATAGTCACTCATCCTATGAGAAATACAGTACAGGTTATTTCTTTTATATACTGGCTTTCAACAAAAAGCTCAAGGCAGCTTGCATAGAAAAATATGCCTCCAAATGAGCAGGTAGGAAAACTTTCATACACTGGATGAGAATGAGATGTATTTATTTTACTTCCACAATAGGATTTATGCTGTACGACATGGGCAGGTAGGCTAGTAAATGTCTTTTGTGGGCAAGTAACTTTTGCTGTTCTGTTTCTAAGGCTTTACTACAGCACCATACAAAGGATAAACATCCCAGTGAGTCACAATGGGCCCAATTTACTAAGAAGTTTTCTTGCACAAACCACAGTAAAACAAATGGAAACTACACAAAGGCAACACTTGCATTGGTTTCAAGATTAGACCTCAGAAAACAGGAAAGCCTATTCAGGTATCTACAAAACGAAGACCAACTCTACCCCAAAGACTGTAACAAGCTTTCATGGTCAGTCATAGAACGTCTCCCATTTCTGGCTACAGTCCTTGATGCCCTCAACTCAGTAGCCACTCTGGTGAAGCCAATGGCCCTATGCCCCCCAAAAAGCAGTATGAGGACTGTAGTATCTGTTTCTAAATGACTGGATAATTCTCCTTGGGGCACACACAGACACATGATGACTACAGCAGCATCAAATGGAAATCTGCATGTGTGTATGATCCACGGTGGATCAAGCTCCCACGACAGAACTTTCATTCCAACGCAGAAGCAACACTCTTCCAGCGACTCCGTTCACACTTTTAACTGCAGGGCATCAAGCAAAATCAAAGGAAACCAAGAGGCATATCTGTACCTGTGAAGCAGTTGTAAGGGGGGCAAGTTTTGAAGCCAAAGACTGAAGGCAGAGGCAAATCAAAGTCCCCACAAGAGCTGCAAGATATTAAGCCCATCTTTGTCCCTCCACAGTACCTTCCCAAGAGCCCCCCAGCTCTCTCATCAATCAGCTTCTCTACTGCCCATGCCCCCCCCCCAAACTCCCAGTCAGGCTGCTGCCACTGTCAGGTTTGGCAAGGCGTGGTGGCTGTGCGACTCAAAGCACTCTTGGGTGAGACTGATTTTCCATTTCAATCAGGCTTTAGGCCTGGTTTGGTACAGAAACTGCCTTTGTTTTCCTGACAGATGACCTGTGGTAGGAGACTGAGAAAGTGTGATCCGATTGATTCTCCTTGACCTCTCCCAGCCTCGCTCATTCTCTCCTCTCTATCCCCTCACCTTGCTATTTCCCCTCCCCCCCCCCAACCTCTAGCCTCACTATTTCTCCTCCCTCCACCTCTTTTGTCTAGCCAGGCCCCCATGGCAGCCATTACATGACTAGCTGCATCCTCCATGGGAACCATTTTGTAGTGGGGCCTACAGCAGTTTCTCAAATTCCCAAATGTGCCCACGGGTCTGAAAGGGTTGGGGACTCCTGATTTAGGCCACCAGGAAATTAACTGATTCAAACTTTTATGGAAAGCCATACCACTGCACAACCTCTGTTGTGGGATGTCAGGTGACATGAGAAGGCCAATCACATTCTACTACCCAATATAAAGCTTCCAGAGTTTCTGCCGTCCCTCAGTCTGAGTAACTTCTCACTGAGGGAGACCATCCCACACTACTAGGCTGCTACCTGCCTGCCTGCTTTCTGCTAGACAGTGGCCTACTTATCTACCCTTCGGGCTGAGCACCAAACAGCTACCTCCATTCTCCCCCCCACCCCGGCCGCCCCTCAAACTCAGGTTGAAATTCATAGGGTTCCTGCCCCCCTCACAGGCTCTCTGAATCCCACTACATGGAATTACAGGGAATAGGAAGAGAGGAAGGGCTTTGTGTGCCTAGCTAGGGATGCAATAAAGAGCTTCTCCCCCCCCCCCCCAGTTTTATTTCTGTTCAGCTGATTCAATTGCCCAGGAGCTGCAGCTGGCTCCTGAGGCACCATTTGGCCACTCCTCCCATTACATGGGCCGCCTCTCTCTCTCTCTTTGGAAGCGTACATGCTGTTCTGCCAAGAGGCATATCTGTGAATAATCCACCACGCAGAAGATATTGCAAGCTCTCTCCCCTCATTGCTTTAATACCTAATTGTTGTAGGAGTGGGAGGGGAAAGGGGGGGAGGGAGAGAGAGGGAGTCAAGCAATAGCACTCATTCTACATCCCCTCTTTACAGCCAGCAATTCTAAGAGTGCATTATCTTCACAATAAAGTCTCTTACGTTTATGGAAATATGCCTTTCATCCTGAAAGATTATATACCACAAGCTGAAATTGAGGCCGTATGCTGAGGAATTAATTTCTCCGATCACTGGAGAGAGAGGGAGGGGAGGGGGAGAGAAAGAAACCCAGCCACCTCAAGGGATAAAGAAAAAAAGAAAACCCTCTGCAACTGCTTAAGTGTGATACCACAAAATAATTCAACAGGGGGAAATGCTTAAAAACAAACTGACATTGAAGAATGAATTTAGATAAGCTGGGAGTACTATCGAAGATGGGATTTGACTGAGTTTAAGCCTCCAGCTCCTTTTTTGGTAGGGACCATGACTAGAGTTCCATGTTGTTGTGCGTTTTGTGGGCAGGGGGTGAAGCACACCTCATGTCACGGATGCGATACAGGGCTCCAGTTTACAGCGCCACTAACCAAGAGGCAAGGAAGGGGCACACATGACAGGAGTGGTGCCTAATTGGGCTGTGCAGAAAGCGGCTGGCTTTGTTTGAAAAGAGGGTCCCAACTGCACGCGGCAGCCCGTGCTGTCTGAATGGCGCAGAGAGTGACAGAAACCAGCACTGACAGGAAGAGGGGCAGGTATGGTGATCTGGTGGCAAAGCAAGCACTGGGCAGGTAAGGAGACAGGGACAGCCCAAGTGCAGCTCGGTGTCCGCTCGAGCCACACTGAGGAGCCCGCTCAGAGGCCGAGGATGTACAGGACCAAGTGCAATCCTGTTGGTCTCCTTGTCCTGACAAAGTGCTGGACTAGAAGCTGCAGTACCACCCTCTGGCCTGCTGCAGTGCTGCCACCTAAGTGCAGCACAGACGGAAGCTGCCACAGTAGCACAGAGTATAAGGCACTTGGGGGCCTGGTTGCCACAGTCCAGGGATGCAGAACCAAAAAGGGCTGGGAGGCTGGATGACACACACACACACACACCCCAACCCTCCATGCGCCATCTGATGTCAAGCGGGTATGGCCACAGCCGCAGTCAGCAGGGGTGTGGCCATGTCCATCTGTCACCATTTGCTGAAGTGCTGGGTGGATCTTCCACTGGGTGCTTGGGCCAGGGACATGGGATTTCCCTGTCAGGGGATTCCTCTCCCCACATCCTATACCACCTCCGGTAGGGATGAGGCTTGTGGAAATGGGGGGACGGGACCCATGGAGCGGTCATAAACCTCCGTGGGTCAAATGCAGAGCCTCCGCGGGCCAGAGGTTTTGCACCCCTGCCATAGTCATTGGTTCATATTTCTGAGGCAAAATGAAATAGCATTTTCATTTTGCTGTAACTGTGGCTTACGCTGGCTCAGCTTGTCTTGAGTGTGGAAAGCTAAGCAGGGTGAAGCCTGGTTATTACTTGGATGGGAGACCCCTCCTCTAGTTTCCTGCATTGAGCAGGGGGTTGGACTCGATAGCCTTGTAGGCTCCTTCCAACTCTATGATCTATGAATCTATGAATCTCCCCCCCCCTTTTTTAAACCTTTCATGTTTTTAAGGGAAGCAACTAGGAGACAATTAAATCCAGAAGTTTTTCTGCAAGAGAAGATTCTCCATTTCCCCCAACATTTTCAATTTTTCCTCTACTCTTTTTTTCCCCTGTGCAAGATTACGCTTCCCTGCCACTCCTACATCACTGCCCAGGGGCCACGTAGTGCTTGTGGTTGCCAAAAAGCTCTTATAAAGAGCAACCGACACCACGAGCAAATTGCTTCAACTACCTGAAATCTGCCAACAAAGAGTCCCAGACAGAAGGAAGGCTGAAAGAGCAAGGTCCCTTGACACTACTTACGTACACTGAGAAAGCCAAGTGCCTCTTGAAGTCCCCCGGCCCTCTAGAGCTGGCACAGATATGCAAGCAATGACGCCTTCCCCTTTATTCCTCAGTTTAAAAAAATGTTTTGCTTCTGCACTAGCCTCCTCAACCTGGTGCCCTCCAGATGTTTTCAACACCTATTACTCCCTGCCAGCATGGCCAATGGTCAGGGATTCTGGGAGTTATAGTCCCAAACATCTAGAGGGCACTGGATTGGTGAACGCTGTTCTACACACTACGTTGGACTTTCACAAACACACATAAAAATGGCCACACACACAGACTAGAATTCAACATTTGTAGGAGCCATCTTCAACTTGAGCAGGGTGGAGCCTCTATCAGATTTTAGGAACCTGCATTACACAGAGCTACATAGTATGTTCAAGTTCCTAGGTACCAGCATAACGCTGTTAGGCATCCAAAAGATTTACGATTTCCCGAACACTGTGCCCAAATAAAGCAGTGGCAGATAGTACTAAGGATTGTGGATGGGGCAGAAAGAGGAGTGAGGTTCTGTGGAAATGACTGTCAGACTTGGTTCAAATCCCTGCCCAGCTCACTGTGTGGCACTGGGAACATCGCTCTTACTCTGACACACGGACAATTGAAGAAAGAACCTATAAGAACAAGGCACATCTGAAAGAAGAGACCTAGTTCGCTTGTGGTAAGTACTGTCTCCAGGTGAGTAAGTTGGGAAGTTTTTGTATGTTGGATGAGATCAGGTCCTTTTCCCCACACACCCCAAGCTGGAGATGCACCACAAATGACATGCATTGGAATGTTCCAGAAGACAAGCTGGTAACTTGGGGGGGGGGGGATTTTCCTGCTGGTATGGCTGGTGCTCCTGTCTTAGCCCAGATCACCCTGTGGAATGCAGAGATGACTCAGGCAGTAGATATGATCATATCCAAGAGCCCTCTCTCTCTCTCCCTCTCTCTGAGCAGAGCCCAGCCAGCTCCTTGGTATACACCTGAGCTGAGGGCAATGAAGCAAGATGGCTAGAACACAGGTGGAGGAAGACTCATGCCAAATCTGACCGAACACAGGTTAGAGCTCATTATCGAGCCTACTCTGTCTCAGTGAGGATAGCAAAGAGGGAGTTCTTTTCCACCACCATTGCATCTTCTCAGTGTCGTCCAGCGGAGTTTTTCTGAGTGGTTCATGGCCTGCTGCAATCTGGGCCAGGGAGAGAAATGGTGGAATCCTCGGTAGCACACTGTGATACATTTACACAGCATTTTAAGGATAAAGTCGCTCAGATAACTTCCTCCTAGAGGAAGTGGAAGAAGGAACTAGAGGATCGGCTGTCCTTGACCTGATTCTAACCAACAGAGACAAGTACGGTAAGTGGATAAAGTGACAGTTTCGGGAACTCTGGGAGAAAGTGACCATGTTATACTTGAGTTCTTGATTCTAAGGGGAGCAAAAGCTGAGTGTAGCCAAACACGTATCCTGGATTTTAGGAAATCCAATTTTAACAAACTCAGAACAATGATAAGTAAGATCCCATGGCAAGCGACTCTAATGAGAAAAGGAGCCCAGGATGGGTGGGAGTTTTTTAAAAAGGAAATTTTAAAGGCACAATTGTAAACAATTCCCACAAGGAAAAAAGGCAAAGGGCAACAGAAGAAGCCAATGTGGCTTCACAATAAACTCAAAGATGACCTGAAAACAAAAAAGGACACGTATAGGAAGTGGAAGGAAGGACAGGTTACAAGGGAAGAGTACAGGCAGGTAGCACAGAACTGCAGGAATAGTGTCAGGAAGGCTAAAGCTGAGAATGAGCTAAGGTTAGCGAGGGATGCTAAACACAACAAGAAAGCTTTCTTCAGATACATGCACAGTAAAAGACAGAAGAAAGAAATGGTGGTTACTCTGAATGAGTTTAAATCTCCAGGGCCTGATGAACTGCATCCTAGAGTAATAAAGGAACTGGCAGAAGAACTCTCAGAACCACTGTCTATTATCTTTGAGAAATCATGAAGGACAGGTGAAGCGCCAGATGACTGGAGGAGGGCAAATGTTGTTCCCATCTTCAAAAAGGGCAAGAAGGAAGAACCTAGGAACTATAGGCCAGTCAGTCTGACATCAATCCCAGGGAAAATTTTGGAGCAGATTATAAAGAAGTCAGTCTGTAAGCACCTTGAAAACAATGCAGTGATTACTAGAAGCCAGCATGGATTTGTCAAGAACAAATCCTGCCAGACTACTAATCTGATCTCATTTTTTGATTGGGTAACCTCCCTTGTGGACTGTGGGAATGCTGTGGACATCATATATCTGGACTTCAGCAAAGCTTTCGACAAAGTGCCTCATGATATCCCTATTAGCAAGCTAGCTAAAAGTGGGCTAGATGGAACAACTATCAGGTGGATCCACAATTGGCTACAGAATCGGACTCAAAACGAGCGGGGTACCACAGGGCTCGGTCCTGGGCCCAGTGCTCTTCAACATTTTTATTAAGGACTTGGATGAGGAGGTACAGGGAATGCTTATCAAATTTGCAGATGACACAAAGTTGGGTGGAACAGCTAATACTCTGGAAGACAGAAACAAAATTCAAAGTGACCTCGATAGGTTGGAGCGCTGGGCCGAAAACAACAGAATGAAATTTAATAGGGATAAATGCCAAGTGCTGCACCTAGGGAGAGAAAACCAAATGCAGAGTTACAGAATGGGGGACACTTGGCTCAACAATACTACAAGTGAGAAGGATCTTGGAATTGTGGTAGATCACAAACTGAATATGAGCCAGCAATGTGATGTGGCTGCAAAGAAGGCAAATGCTATTTTGGGCTGCATTAATAGAAGTATAGCTTCCAAATCGTGGGAAGTTATAATTCCCCTTTACTCGGCACTGGTTAGGCCTCATCTTGAGTACTGCGTCCAGTTCTGGGCACCACACTTTAAGAAGGACATAGACAAACTGGAGAGGGTTCAGAGGAGGGCAACAAGGATGATAAAGGGACTAGAAACAAGGCCCTATGAGGAGAGACTAAAAAAACTGGGCATGTTTAGCCTTCAGAAGAGGAGACTGAGGGGAGATATGATCGCACTCTTCCAGTACTTCATTTCATTTCATTTATTTCATTTATATACCGCCCCATAGCCGAAGCTCTCTGGGCGGTTCACAACACTCTATACATAAAAACAAGATTAAAACATACAAAACAGTTTAAAAAATTAAAAACCAAATTTAAAAACACAGTTTAAAATAACAATACAAAAGCCAATAAAACTGAGCCTACAGGTGACAATCCCCCCGTGCTATTCCAAGCTCCTAACTAAATGCCTTGGCATAGAGGGAAGTCTTAACCTGGCGCCGAAAAGATAGTAAGGTTGGCGCCAGGCGGGTCTCAGTGGGGAGCTGATTCCATAACTGGGGGGCTACCACCGAGAAGGCCCTCCTCCTCGTTGCCACCAACCGAGCCTCTCTTGGAGGTGGCAGTCGGAGGAGGGCCCCAGATGTTGAGCGTAGTGTCCGGGTAGATAACGGTTGGGAGAGACGTTCCGTCAGGTATTGTGGTCCTAAGCCGTGTAGGGCTTTATAGGTTAAAACCAGCACCTTGAATTCGGCTCGGAAGCATATTGGCAGCCAGTGCAAGCGGGCCAGAACTGGTGTAATATGCTCGGACCTTCCGGTCCCTGCAATAAGCCTGGCTGCCGCATTTTGCACTAGCTGCAGCTTCCGAACAGTCTTCAAAGGCAGCCCCACGTAGAGTGCATTGCAGTAGTCTAGTTTAGAGATCACCAGAGCGTAGATTACTGAGACCAGGCTATCCCTGTCCAGATAGGGGCGTAGCTGGGCCACCAGCCGAAGCTGGTAAAAGGCACTCCTTGCCACTGAGGCCACTTGAGCCTCAAGTGACAAAGATGGCTCCAGGAGCACCCCCAAGCTACGAACCTTCTCCTTCAAGGGGAGTGCAACCCCATCCAGAACAGGTTGAACACCCTCCATCCGGTCAAAGGAACCACCCACTAACAGCATCTCAGTCTTGTCTGGATTGAGCCTCAGTTTGTTAGCCCTCATCCAGTCCATTGTCGCAGCCAGGCACCGGTTCAGCACATCCACAGCCTCACCTGCTGAAGATGAAAAGGAGAAATAGAGCTGCGTGTCATCAGCGTACTGATGGCAACGCACTCCAAAACTCCGGATGACCCCACTCAGAGGTTTCATGTAGATATTAAATAGCATGGGGGATAAGACCGACCCCTGAGGAACCCCGTACTGGAGAGTCCATGGGGCCGAGCAACATTCCCCAAGCACCACCCTCTGGAGCCGGCCATCCAAGTAGGAGCGGAACCACCGCAATGCAGTGCCCCCCACCCCCAACTCAGACAGCCGCTCCAGAAGGATACCATGGTCGATGGTATCGAAAGCCGCTGAGAGATCCAGGAGTATCAACAGGGTCACACTCCCCCTGTCTCTCTCCCGACATAGGTCATCATACAGGGCGACCAAAGCCGTTTCCGTGCCAAAACCAGGCCTGAACCCCGACTGAAATGGATCCAGATAATCAGTCTCATCCAAGAGTGTCTGGAGCTGGTTGGCCACCACCCGCTCAAGGACCTTGCCCAGGAAAGGAACATTCGCCACCGGCCTAAAGTCACACAGGGATGTGTGACATCCCTTGAAGGGATGTCACACAGAGGAGGGCCAGGATCATTTCTCGATCATCCCAGTTTGCAGGACACGGAATAATGGGCTCAAGTTACAGGAACCTAGATTCCACCTAAACATCAGGAAAAATTTCCTGACTGTTAGAGCAGTAAGACAATGGAATCAACTACCTATGGAGGTGGTGGGCTCTCCCAGTCTGGAGGCATTCAAGGTACAGCTGGACAGCCATCTGTCAGGGATGCTTTGACCTGGATTCCTACACTGAGCAGGGGGTTGGACTTGATGGCCTTGTAGACCCCTTCCAACTCTACTTATGATTCTATGATTCTATGAGATCCATCATGAATTGGACACCACAATTAATGCAGCTCCATTAGTAGAGTTATCCAAAGCACCATCTGGTCCAGTCTTATTGGATGAGTTCCAGTTGTTGAGGCCCAAGGATGTGGAAAAGGGGCTTGGCCAAGTCCAGTCAACCACCTGTTTGCTTGACCCTTGCTCTTCATGGCTTATTACCTCTAATATGGAGGGGATATCAGGCTGGGTCCAGGAGATCATAAACTCCTCCTTGAGAGAAGGAGGGGTGCTGGCCTCTTTAAAGGAGACCATGATTAGGCCATTTCTAAAAAAAGCCTAACCTGGACCCAGATGATGATAACAACTATAGGCCAGCAGCCAATATTCACTCCCTGGGCAAGGTGCTTGAGTGGGTGGTGGCCGGTCAACCCCACGCACTCTTGAATGAAACGGATTATCTAGATCCACTTCAATTGGGCTTCAGGCATGGCTTTGGAATGGAAACTGCCTTGGTCACCCTGTTGGATGACCCTGTTGATTCTCTTGCACCTCTCAGCGGCTTTTGATATCATCAACCTCAGAAACCTTTCTGGATAGGTTCTCCAGGTTGGGAGTTGGACACACTGCACTACAGTTGTTCCACTCCTACTTGGATGGTCAATTTCAGAAGGTGGTGCTGGGGGATTATTGCTCTGTGTCTTGGCAGCTATGCTATCGGATTCCACAGGGCTCTATTTTATCCCCCATGCTGATCAACATCTACAAGAAACAGCTGGGGGGAGTTATCCAGAGGTGAAGGCTGAGGTGTCATCAATATGCGGCTCTCTCTCTCCTTTTCAACACCCAGCTCTATCTCTCCTTTTCAGCAAATCCAGGTGAGGCAGTGGCTGCTCTGAATCAGTGCCTGGGCAAGGTAATGGACTGGATGAGGGCCAATAAACTGAGATGCAATCCAGACAAGATGGAGGTACTGTAAGTGGCTGCTTCGCCTACTCGGATTAGTGATATTCAACCTGTTCTGGAGGGGGATGGACTCCCCCTAAAGGATCAGGTTCATAGTTTCGGGGTGCTCTTGGATCCAGAACGGTCACTAGAGGCACAGGTGGACTCGGTAGCATGGAGCAGCATTTATCAGCTTAGGTTGATATACTAACTACATCCTTATCGGATTCCCCCGAGGGATAGCCTAGCTACAGTTATCCATTATCTGGTAACTTCTCGCCTGGATTACTGCAATGTATACGTGGGGCTGCCTTTGAAAACAGTCCAGAAACTCCATCTGGTCCAAAAAAGGGTAGCAAGATCGCCAACGGAGACTGGCCAATGTGATCATATTAGGCCAGTACTTTACAATCTGCACTGCCTGCCAGTCTATGTCCGGGCCCGATTCAAAATGCTGGTATTAACTTACAAAGCCTTAAACGGCTTGGGGCCAGGTTACCTGAAGGATCATCCCCTCCCATATATACCTGCCTGGACCCTAAGATCATCCTCAGAGGTCCACCTCCGGGAGCCCCTGCCAAAGGTGTGTGGCTACTAGGAAGAGGGCCTTTTCTGCTGTGTCCCCCCGGTTGAGGAATGAACTTCCCAGAGAGGCCAGCTACATTGTATTCCTTCCGGTGCCAGGTGAAGACCTTCGTTTCCCAGGCATTTTAGTCTTTTAGTCTCTGTTTTAAATTCTTTACTGTATTTTAAATCTCTGTACTGCTGCTAGGTTTTATTTTGGCTTTTACTCATATTTTATACTGCACTTTTAAATTTTTATACTGTATCTTATGTTGTATTTTGTAGTTTTAATTGTTGTGAACCACCCAGAGTGCTTCGGCTATTGGGCGGCATCGAAATGTAATAAATAAACTTCTGTGGCCCTATCTTGAAAGGCTACACAAAAAATTCTTTTCAGGGCAAGGGAATATAACAGTTTGTCAAAGTCTTGATGCCTATCAGGTTGATGGCTTCCCAATAAAGAAATTAATTTGGGCCTCTGAACTGATTGCTTGACATCCGCCTGATCCCTGCATTTTCCCCTCCCTCTTTCCCAGCCAAACTCGATCAAGAGAGTAGTAGCCATCCACTAACATTAATGCTACTGCCTTGTGGCTGAACAAAAAGTCATTTCCTGCTGAGTGTTTATAGGTAACCATAGTAACTTCAGCGAGCCAAAGCCTGCAAAAAATCCCGTGTGTCAAATTCCTACACGCAAAAAGCTATTATTTGTAATGCAGGACGCTTTATCAAGCAGGTCCCTATCCATCAAGATGTATGCTGTTAGTCATGCAGTGGCGGTGTTTGAGGGGGGCGGATGTGCTTGGCACAATGGTGGGGTGAGTTGCTGTGGTCTTTTCTTTCTTTCTTTTGGTGAACTAGGAATCCTATTGCTTATTTGAGAGGAAGAAAAAGAAGCCGTGACACACAGAGGGATTAGATTCTGGAGCAAGCCAAATCCATAATTTGATTGTCACCAGTCAAGTGCCTCTCCTACTGACAACAGGAAAAGGAACAAGCTCCCTGTCCTGCCAGAGCTTTTTAACTCATTTAGGACATCGAGTGAGAAGAAAATTATAACTCTGCTTTGTGTCGACATTTCCATTACAAAGCCCATATCCAGGGTTTATAGGGCTAGTACAGGAAGGCAAGTCAGGGACGGAAGTGAGTTCTCTCCTCCTCTCACTGAGATTCCTTAAAAGCCAGCTATGGAAACAGAGGGTTCGGGCGGGAGTTTGGGCTGCATAAATGTCAAAGTGCCTCTGATGCATTTTTTGCACTTGTGTGGCAATTAACCCCCCCCTTTTTTTTTTAAAGACAAGGGCTGAAAGCAGAGAAGAGGGCAAGGCGAGCAGCAGCAGCTGCCCCTGTGATTGTTCATTTGCCTAGAGGGGCAAGGTGAACAGCTAGCATCCACAGTGAGCAGCAGCGGAGCCAGGGGATTAGCCAGGGTGGGGGTCTTGACAGGTTCCCAGCTATGCCAACCCTTAATACTGGCCCAGCACAGGGAACTGTAGGATACTCTGGGGATACTGCTGAAAATGACAAGCCTGTTCAAGTTTGCAGCTTCCTGAATGTGTCGTGGAAGTACCACGGGAAAATGTTGAACTAGAAAATATTCTGAGGCCCTAAATCACTTCGGATCCGATTTAGCATAACTGCCTTTTATTTAGTCAACAAAACTAAAAAAACAGTGTGACATGTTATTTTTACATGCTGTATAAATATCTCAAAAGGTTTTTTTTAACTTCAATAGCCAAAAGAATGTGAACTGAAGTATTTAATTAAGAAAAAATAATAATAAAGTGCTCTTAATGTGCTTTAAGTGTTAGATTCAAAGGGATTCAAAGCTTTACTTGGAAATTGTTTTTATTGGAATATGGATAAACATTTTAAGACATGACAACTCAATAGCATACACTTACCATACACTGCTTAATATTTAAGGGGGGAGAAAAATGAAGGCGCTGAATCCTGTAAACATACCAATTTTAACACATCCACAAAGAGCTGTCCACATTTATATATGCATACTTCCTAGGTATAGTCACCTGGAAATCAAGGTTAATTACAACTTTGAGACTGCCCAATTTGACTGGCATTGTCTCTTAATTAGTTCTATGCAACAAGTTTTAGAAATTTAAAAATGTCCATGGAAAAACTGGAACAGGAAAATTGTTTTCTGCCCTACATCCTTCTACTTTTAGTAGGAGTGGGGAAATGTGCAGCATACTGACACCAGCCATCAGGAAAATGTGTATTATGCGTTGGGAGTGATGAAAAACACAGGGCTAGTTTTGACAGCACTCTTATCGCCCGTCACCCATGTGAAGCAGGCTCTACGTCAGTGATGGCGAACCTATGGCACGCGTGCCACAGCTGGCACGCAGGGACCTCTCTGTGGGCACGCGAGCGGAGCGAGATGCTGCCACCCGATCCCGCTAACCAGCTAGTGGGCAATCAGGCTGGGGTCCCGGGCGCCTCCTGCCATGAGGATTCCCCCGAGGGGTGGGAGAGCAAGCGGGAAGGGGTGAAGCAGGGAGGGCAGCTCCGGCACAGGAGGGGAGGGATGTCTTTGTGAAAACTGTTTGTATCATTGAAAGCTCTGCTATTGTGTTGTTGTTTTTTTAAGACAAAAGATGTTAATTACTTCGGACAACTGTATGAGTTGTTTTTCTAAAACTAAAACCTCGGTATTCAGCTTTAATTGCAGTGTTGGCACTTTGAAATAAATAAGTTGGTTTTGTGTTGCAGTTTGGGCACTCGATCTCAAGAAGGTTCGCCATCATTGCTCTACGTGATGACCAGGGAGCAGGGTCACACTGCTAGCCCTGCTCCAGGTGTAGGGCAGGGCAGCGGCCCCACCCTCTGAGAACCCGCAGGTTGGCACAGATGGCCGCAGGCCTAGGCATGAGCAGCTGCTTGTTTGTAAGCTTCCATGCAATTTGAGACACCCACACGATGGTCCCGCTGACATGGAAGCCTACTCCTCGTGAGCAGCTGATCATGCACAGTCTCCCTCCCTGCTGATGTCCACACCGACGCATGGGCATCCAGAGGACAGGGCAAGTGTAAGGGCAGGGCCAGCAGTACAGCTCCACTTCCTGGTCTCCGCGTGGAGACCCCTTCACCTGGATAATGCATGAACGGGGCTCTTTTCATTATTATTTTTATTGATTTACATTTATATCCCGCCTTTTTCCTAAAGCATCTCACATGGTCCTCCTCCTCTTCATTTTGTCCTCATAACAGCCTTGTGGGGTAAGTCAGGCTGAGAGTCAGAGGGCTGGCCCAAAGTCATCCAGTGAGCTTCATGGCCGAGTGGGGACTAGAACCCGGATCAACGGAGTCCCGGCCCAACACTCTAACCACGACGCCACATTGACTCTCTTGTCATGAGAACACATAGTTCTGCCCTAAATCGGACACATCATGGTGTGCAGGTGTTTTAAAAGGTCCAAAGTTAACTCCTTGGCACCTGAAGGGAAAATGCTCTCAGTCAGCAGGGCTGGGAAGAAAACCTGCTGAGCCCCTGTGCTAGTGGGGATGCGGGCGACACAGTACAAGGCAGCCCCTCCTTCTGGACTGCCACACACATAATGTTTGTTCAGTGCTGCGGCTCTGTGAACATAACTGAGCATATTTACACACACTGCTGACAGTGAAAGGGCCAAGGGACCTAAATGCCCATGTACATACCAGTCACATGAGACATCTGGAGTTTGGACGCAGCTTCTGTAGCTAAGAAGCACGGGGGGGGGGGGGGAAGAACCTCTATCTTCTCAGTAGCACCTAAGTGGCATGCAGTGAGAAAATAGCATCCTTAGACGTGAAGGGGAAGACTGTCTGTTACCCAACCATTATAACAGTGTTCTCCAACCTTGGGTCCCCAGATGTTTTTGGCCTACAACTCCCAGCATGCCCCAGCCAGCATAGCTGGCTGGGGCATGCTGGGAGTTGTAGGCCAAAAACATCTGGGAACCCAAGGTTGGAGAACACTGCATTATAAATATCCTTTCCGCAACCGTTCGCTACGAAAACTGCCCACTTGCAAATCGACTGTTGTGTGACCACCCTCTGGTGACTCTGAATTTATTTATTTATTTATTTATTTATTTATTTATTTATTTATTAATTAAATTTATACCCCGCCTTTTTTCCTGCAAGGAACCCAAGGCGGCTTACATAAGCCTCCTCCTCTCCATTTTACCCTCACAACAACCCTGTGAGGTAGGTTAGGCTGAGAGTCAGTGACTGGCCCAAAGTCACCCAGTGAGTTTCATGGCCGAGCGGGGATTTGAACCCGGATCTCCCGAGTCCCAGTCCAACCCTCTAACCACTATGCCACACTGGCTCTGAAGACAGGAGCGCTGAAGTGGCACCACCACCCATCGGGCAACCACCCCCATTCCAGTAACGATGCCAAGTCCACCAGCAATCAACCACATTAGCAATGAAGTATGATGGAGACACAAATGTAAGAGCTTCAAAACTCAAACATCCTGAATGCTATAGCACTGTTTGCCCAAATTAGTGCATAATGATTTTTTTGCTTCTTGAGCAAGCCAGGATGGGGAGGAGGGAATGGAAATCAATAGTGAAAGCACACCACCTCTGTGATTGAGGACACTGGATCCACAATGCCTATAATTTAAAAATAAATGCCACTTATAGAATGCACCATACTCTAAAAGAAACATGGCAGCCAAGACTGGTCCCAAGATAAGGCCAACACCACAAAGAGTAACAAGGGCCTACAGCATGGCAGGCAGCAAACATGGCTGATTGCATTCCCTCATCCATATAGGAGCAGGTGACCTAAGTTACTCTCCACCAGTACACCTTCCCTTCCTTGTAGCGTTTAAAGCATTCCCATGGCACTGATTTATTCCACCTTTTGAAGTGAAGGTGAACATCCAAGACATCACTACTTTTAAAAACATTCAGAAAACAAGGATATCCTGAGCCCTTTGTAAAGGAAAAGGAAACAGACATCTTTCAAAGCCCATGAAACTCTTGAAAACACACACACACACACACACACACACACACAGAGTAAATGCAATCCAATTATGTGCCTCTTGGGTTTTAGCTACTATAATAGTCCAAGCTTGCATCATCCAAACAGATAATGCCTCAGGCTCTCCATGGTGCACTTTCTTCCTGGGGAAAAAAATGTTCCCTGAAAGCCACCAACAGGGATGGTCTACAACCCCCTGCTGTCAACTCAACACTCACACTCTCAGCTTTCAAAGTCTAGCTAAAAGCATCTTTGGCAGCGGGAACACATTTCTTGGCCCCAGCATCTTCCTCCTGGGGGTCTTTCGCAGCCCCTTCCCTCCTCCTGCACTCTACTGAGACAGACTAAAACAACTAGCTCAACGCTGAAGGGGCCACATCAGAGCTTCCCATTTTATTGCTACACAATTAACAATCTGCATAACATTTGTACTTGTGAAGATATATCCCATTTGTGTCATTTTCTACTACAAGAGGAAGCAGATCTTAGAACGTTCTGGAAATAATCAGAGATCTCCATGTACACATCTTTTTATTATTACGCAAACAACAAAAGGTCTATTCACAAATGTACACACTGCCAGAGAGAGACATTTAAGTGTGCCTTCTTGCTGCTGTGCTTTACCGGTATGCTGCGTTGAGGCCAGCAAAATTCTATTTATCAAGATCTGTGAGCAGTTCAAGGCAATTAACATTCATCTGTAGCTGTAGTAATAGCAATAATGAAAGCATCTACTCTTGGCATGCTATTATCTGTAGCTGTAGTAATAGCAATAATGAAAGCATCTACTCTTGGCATAACAGCACCTTTTTAAAAACTGCCACATTCCACCGATATACCGTATATATTTTTAAACCCACTGCTAATTTCACTGAAGAAGCTCATCCCCTAACACATCTGCCTTTGCAACAGGTGCTTCCAAACTTTCGCCTGCATGCTCAGAAAGGACTTGGGGAAGGGGGTGAGAAAGGGATACCAAGGCTGGAACAGAGCTGCCCACCTCCCCTTCCCTCCCCATTAATGCCTAGAAATACAGAACCAGATTTATTTATTTTATTATATTTGTTAATTGCCCATCTGGTCGGTCACTTGACAAATACTTCTTCTATTCACTTTGTTCCCTGTACCCACCAGGCACTGAGAGGCTCACACAACTCACTCTCTAGTGCCCCTACCCGAAGCTGCTAGACTCTGCCCCAAAGCCCTGCTTTACCAGGCACCATCATTTAGCTCCCAAGCTTTATTTCCCTACCTCAGGGTCTCAGCCTCATAAGACCTAGGAACCCTACGGGCTGGTCTTGTTGGGAGGCTTAAACAACCCTCAAATAACCCATGGGCTGTTGTAGCATGATTTGACGGTTGTTTAACCTGCCAACAAGCCATGCCACCCATGGTTCAGACAGCACAAGCCGCAGGAAGGCGGTGATTATGCAAATCGTGCCCAGCATGCACCTCGGCTCACAACGAGCCACCATGGCTTGTTTAGGCCACAGTGGCTTGTTTTGATTGTGTAAACCGGGTCTACTTCTCTTAGGGCATAAGAGACAGGAAGCCAAGGGAAAAGGCACCCCAGGGCTTAAAGGAACTAAGGGATAAGGCAGTAAAGTGGCCACTTACGCATCACCAAAAAGAGGGAATGCATCATTCCACTGACAAAAAAGGGACACATATTTTCATAAATTTTGCGTATGTGCTAACTTATACTACTATAACTTAAACAGACGTACACTACATCTTACCACAGTGAGGAAGACTGTGGTCACGTGAGCAGTGTGGCCTGCCTGTTCAGTCCTCCAGGCCCCTGCTCTCTCTTCTTAGGGTGCTTTATCTTTCAACCAGATTTGGACAAGACAGCCTTTCAAAAAGCGGATGCCTTCAAATAGAGGACTGCCTTCAGACAGCCCTCCAGAGAGAGGACTGTAAAGAAGGACACAGGGCCATCCTAAAGGGAAGACAAAGGCAGAGTTGTCTGAAGGGAGACCAACGGCAGTGGAGGGAGAAGTAAGAGAGAAGGGATGGGTGGGCAATGCAGAAGGCTGAGGGAAAGGGGCACGGAGGAGGGGGGAGAAGGCAGTCAAGAAAGCTAAAGACCACCTCACGCAGGGCCTAGGAACTGACCAGGCTGTGGGCAAGTAAGAAAGCTTCCAATTACAAGCTGCTAAATTACTAATAGCAAGAGGGTGGAAAGATGCCAAAGGGCTAACCATCAATCACTGGTATAATGTGGTATGGGAAATTGCATTAATTGAAAAACTAACTCAAAAATTGAGAATTGCAGGGGGGGGGAAGAAAACAAACTCTTTTGAAGCAGAATGGTGGCCTTTTATCCAATTTTCATACAGAACATCTACAACAAAAATACCTCAAGCCTTCCAGTACATTTGGATGCAATAAACTTACAAATATCCACCTATCACAAAACTGACTACTTTATGGCCGAAAAAGACTCCGGAAAAGGTGCCCAGCCAGATTTGTTCCTTTGAATGTTGGTTCGGGGGGGGGGGGGATTTACTTTGTTCTGATCTAATACAATTTCTGTAATGGATTAGATGTTTTGTTGGTTGTTCGGTTGTCTTGTATATGTTAAAATTCAAATAAACAAATTTTTAAAAAAAAGAAAGCTTCAGAGGCTAGGGAGACACGGATTATGGAAGACCAGGAGCCCAGAGAGGTCAGGAGTGGGCCAGATGTCAAATGTTGACTTGAACGGCATAAGATTGCCACTCAAAATCGTTTTTTCATCCCCCACGGAGCCCCACATGACATCCTAATATTTGAGCAAAGCTTCACATGTTGCAACCAAGAGTCATTCCGCTAGCCTGGAAGACACCTTCCTTCCCTGTGTCTGGAGAGGATTCCAGCCGCTGAATGACAAGGACTTTACCGCAGCCCCTCACACATAGCAGGTGCAAGTGACAGGCCTTTATAAGGAGCAGGCGATTTTAAACAGGCACAGGGCTTCTCTCTGAGCAGGCCTTCAGATAAGGCAAGGGAGAGACAATGAAAAGGAATGCACACAGGGAGGGTAGGGAATCTGTATTATTTTCGGGGAGGGGAGGAGAGGGGGAAAGGAAATCACCAGAGTGACAGGTAAAGAGGTGTAAATTTACCTCTTCTCCCTCCCCCTCCACCACCCACATGGCTGACAACAAACAAATTGCTGGTCTGATCTTTTAGTGTCGTTTCCTGCCAAGCAGATTCAAGCAATGCTGTTGGCTCCTTGTCAAGAAAACAATGCAGGAGGCCCCAGCTCCTGCTCCAAGCGGCTTCACCAATTTGCTGCCTTTGCTTGAAAGACACAGGACTGATGCCTGCAAGGCGGTTCTTATTTCACAAAATGATTTTATTATAAACTGGTCTCACAGAGAATCCATTTTCTTTTCAGGGGTTTGCTGCTGCTGCTGCTGCTGCTGTTTAATGGACTGTCAGTATAATTTAGATTTCATCAATTTAAACTCATTCAAGCCTGGCTCCTGATTGTACAGTAAATGGAACATATTTCTATTCAACAAAATTAATGACAGTTAATTGTAGTCTGGAGCTCCTCGTTTTATGAAAGCAACAGTTCTCTGGTTTCAGCATCAAGCTACATGATTTCCCACTCCAATTATTTTTCTTCTACCCTTGCCACCGTGCCTGCAATGCACAGTATTTTATAAGGCTCCCACTGCAAGACTAATGTACTTTTTGATCTAGTATATTGTTTCCACTTCTGACAGATATGCCCGATTTTCATGCAAACGGCTGACAGCTGAAAGGCAAAGGGGGGAGGAAAAGGAAGTAAGTTAAGAGCACCTGTTTCCCAATCCTCACAGCAGTGCTAAAGAAATTATTTTTTTCAGTGAAGAGCCAAAAGAAAAGTTGTAACGGTCCTAGCATCCAACCAGAAACTGCTGTGCTGGTACCTTCAATGTGGTCATCCTCTTAACTCCCCCTAGCAGTAAACAGTGGCATTACTAGACACTGATAACTTGCTTAATCTCCTATGGTGAGCCCCAGGGCCATGAGGTGGTCGCTTCAGGCAGCAGCAAGGTGTTGGAGGAGAGAGCTGTGTTTGCCATGCAGCCTGCTCTGTGCCCTGTAAGCTAGATTGCTGCCTTCAGGTTCAGTGCTAGTGTCAAAGTAAGATTCAACTGCCAGCCCAGTTGGCTTTTGTACATGGAATGGGAGAGGGTACCATCTTGTCCTTTGCTTGAGGCAGCAAAATGTCTTGGGCAGCCTTGGTGAGCTCTAATTGCCTCTAGGCAATCAGGCATGGGGATGGCTGTATATTAAGACCACCAATTACTAACACAGGTTTGTGTGGCTAAGTGGGGCAGTAAGCAGTTTCATGGGCCAATAGATTTGTGCATTTATTTGCAAGGTTTGATTACTATAGGCTATTGCCATGGCTACACATATCATACACGTCCAGAGGTTTGCTTGGGAAAGTAGAGGGGGAGAGGTCTAGTACAAGGCCAATTGGAAGCTTTCAGGGTTCAGAGTTAAGCTTGAAGATACAAACATAGCGGCTTGTACAGGTTCTAAGTCCATAGAGGAGTTGACCTGGCTTGCAGAGGGCCAAGTAAGGCATTTGTGCCCTACAGAGCTCTCTGACCCTCTCCACTGGTGACATATACAGCCTTGTTAATTAAAAAGGATCAAGGTTTCATTCACTCTGACCTCCTAGGTCTACCACCTCAGCTTGGAGGTCAAAGGGAGGAAGCGCCAACAGGTAGCAGCCATGAGTGCTGTGTTGAGTTTTTGCAGCACAGAGCTAATGACTACTGCTTCCCTGTCTAAGAACTGTGAGCTCTAAGCCCAGGTGAGACAAAAGGAAAGCCCCACAAAAATCCTCTCTGTTGCAGCCCTTGGCCAGTGACTTGCCTGGAAGCAATTCCCAACCCCAGGCATCCAAGTGACTGGCTAATTAGGAGGCTGTACTAGTATTTCCTTCCATGCAGCCTCCTTCTGCTGCAAACACCCACATCTGCTGCAAACACCCACCTCACTTTTTCCTGTGCCTTCTGCTCCTAGTTTACCTTCATTCAGCCCATCTACCTGCAAGTCCTGTGATGCTTTCCAGTTTTATACATTTCATTCATTTCATTTCTATACCGCCCCACAGCCGAAGCTCTCTGGGCGGTTCACAATAGTGTATACATAAAAACAACAATAAAAGCATACAAAATAGTTTAAAAGATTAAAAACCAAATTTAAAAACACAGTTTAAAATAACAATCCAAAACTATGCCGGTGGCATTAAATAAACAGTAACTCTCAGCAGTGTTTCTTTGAGAGCACACATTAAGATTTGGGGGGGGGGGGGAGAGAAAAGCACGTTGGGATCATAAACATCTCCAGACCACCAGTTTATATTCAGGGAAAAAGGTGAGGAGATGGCAAGCTATCAGGGCACATCAAACAGAACACAGGCACTTGGGGCCAAATTAGTCGTCGCAATTCAAGATCTCTGATGGGGAAAGAGCTCTGCTTTGTTCTGTTGTGAAAATAGATGCATCCTCTGTTCCTCCAAAAACACACCGGGCTGCAAACACAGCCATTCAGAGCTGGTCCCTTGCTCTCCCTCTTCTAGCAATTTGCTACCCATCCACCCAGCATTTTTATAATCAGGCCTTGCAACCTTTCAACAAGATATTTTGTACCTAAAAGGCTTAAGTGCTACTTTGCTTTCTAAAATAAGAGACAGGAGATTTTGCTATTGTTTAAACCACAAATTGATCCTGACACTTTTCTATACAGGAAAGGCTGTAATAGGTTTCCCGCAAAATTAGTGCAGCTGCTTGAAATGCCAATCAGACAGCAGAAGCTTTTTAGTTATTTTCTCTTCGGCGTGGCCCCTTTTGTCATTGGGTTTTCAGAAAAAGAAAAATCATGAGATCTGAGAGACACCTGTCTAGACAAAGACGTGCCACTTCAGAGGGCAGGAACACACATTTCGCTTGGCTCTTAAGGACGAAGCCACTGAAAAGAATGAAACCCTAAACAAGAGATAAGCTGTATCATATGGATGACAATAGCCACCGTCTATGGCAGCCATTCCCAGACTCTGCACTGAGAGAGACAGAACTGCTGTGTCGAGTGAGAAATAAATTCATTCAGTAATTAAAGGCTCAAAGCATCCATCCACAGAAGAGCCTGCCAGCTGTGTCACTGCATTTTACTGCTGTGGATCACAGGAAGCTGCCTTATACAGAATCAGACCATTGGTCCATCTACCTCAGTATTGTCTACATTGACAGGCAGTGGCTCCCCAGGTTCTCAGACAGGAGCCTGTTCTAGTCCTTATCTGAAGATGCCAGTGATTTGATCTGTATGCAAAGTGTGTACTCCGCCACTGAGCTACAGGGGTACAGACAGGTCCGGAGTTTGGGGATAAAGTCCAGGGTCTCACAGCCCAAGGGCCCCCCAAATAACCACCCAGAGAGCAGCAAGTGCAGAAGTGAACTCCATTTTATTCTGGTAGTCCTGATGGTGCTGTGAGGTAAGTGAACTTGAAATGCAAAACTGCACATATTCCGTTTTTTGTGTTTTTTTTTAAATCAAGGTTGGCAAAACAGTTGTTGTTGTTGTTGTTGTTGTTCTAACATATCGGGTGTATAAGCAGTTTTAAATCACGAAATGACAGTTGGGAGGGCTGGGTGGAGAAGAGAAATGTCAGCTGTGTGCTTCACAACAGAAGCAATGCAATGGCCAACTATCAACTAAAGGGCCTCCCCATGAAACCAGTAAGTCCAGGGGCTACAATGACCTCGCTGCACCACTGCATGCACACACACACACACCCAAAACATCTTTATTTCTCCACAGTGCCATGTTTAGTTAAACACTGTAGAGATTATTTCAAATGAATCCAGAGAGCTATTAAACAATTCCAAAGGAGGTGGGGGGAAGCTTTAGAGGTATTTACTGGGGCCTCACAAACAAAAGGTCCTCAGCTCCAGCACCACCACTTTCCGCACTTGGAGCACCCAAGGAGGTCGAGGACAAGTGGAAGAGAATTCTCAGGTTGTGCTCCTTGCCTCTTCCAGGTCAAGAGAGTCTGCCAGAGCCAACACTGCCCACAGCTACGGGAAGTGATAAATAAAGCCAGGGTTGGAAGAATGAGATTCAAAATTGGTCTCCTAAAATTCTAACGCTTACCGTAACTTGTTGCATCCCACTTCTTCACCGCAAACTCAATTTCCCGCAACACGAATAGGAAATATGAACAGACACAAACACAAAAATACCACGCAAAGTATTCTGGATCAACATTATAAACCATTTCCCCGTACACAGCCCTAATATGTTTGCCATCTCCTTCCTTCCCTGGGATTTTGTTTGCTTTATTTAATGAAAAATATATGTGCAGATAGCTAGAAAGTTAAAAGAGCTGGCTTTAAGGATCAACCTCCATTTATCAGTCCTTAAGAGAGGCACCATCTGTCATGCATTAACAGCTGCTCCATATTTTAAAAGCCAGAACAACGCCTGCCACAATTAGGGCTGCGCTGGGGGTGGGGGTGGGTGCCCTGGCAGCGGGGAGAGAAAAGAAGCATAGATTTTCACCTTGTAGTGCATTTTGGTTTGGGTTTTTTTGTTTTGTTTCTAGTAATAGGCCAAAGCCAACAATTTCTGCTTTGCATTCTTGATTAAAAACCAAAGGTTGTGTGGGCGGCTTTCATGTGGGAGAAACATTTGATCACACACTCCTCTGATCCTTTAAGGCACAGCATCGTCTGGGAGTGCTGAGCACCTCACATATCCATGCAATCAACTTGCAGCATTCTGTCCAGAGGCTTAAAATGTAGCCCAGAAGCAAAGCAGATGGCTTCTTAGGTCTGGACACATGCACTGCACACCCCTATTTTTTTGAGAAGAATTGGCTAGCCTCAAGCTGGGGGTATGTAGCAGAACCTTGCCTCAAGACAGGAACACATATTCGCTTTCAGATGCACTGTATGCATCTAGGAAAAGCTACAGGTCAGTGGTAGAGCCCCTGCTTCACATGCAAAAGGTGCCAGCAGGTATCTCCAGGCAGGGCAGGGAAAGCCTCTGCTCTGAAATCCTCAAGTGACACTTTTTTTTAATCCAAGGGGCGAATTCCTAGCTACTGGGAAACATCTCAGGAGCTGCATTCCATCCAGGAGCAGAGCCCAAGGCAAAGTGGGTGTGGCCAAAATGAGATTCTTAAAAGTGTTACGCCTACGCAGATGTAAGCAGGACAAGCCTCTGCGTGTCTACTCAGAAGCAAGGAGGCATGATTCACTCTGCAGCACTTTCGAATAGCATCCCAAATACCAAGCCTCGGTTTGCCTACTCAGAAGTAAGCACTCAAGCCTCTGCATTTCTACTCAGAAGCCTCTGCAGGACTGAATCACTCAGCAGCTTCCTCCTGTCACCTTGACTTACTCTCCCTGACAGGGAAAAGCTCTTATCTCTGCTCAGCAGCAGTTCAGAGGTAAGAGCTTTTCCCTGCTGAGTGCTGACAAAAGGAATTCTTTTTCACTGCTCAGCAGGGAAAAGCTTGTCTCTCTGAGCAGCTGTTAATTGGAGATAAGAGCTTTCCCTTTCTGGGAGAGGGGATGGGCCCTGGGGAAGAAGCTGGTGGGCAGATGGGGAACCCCCATGGGCCGCATCCAGCCCATGGGCCAGAGGTTCCCCATGCCTGGCGTAGACAATACGGAGCTACATGGACCAATGGCCTGACTTGGTATAAGGCAGCTTCCTAGTCTGATTGGCTTCCTGACCTCTCCTCCTCCATCAAGGCATCTGATTTCCTTGTTCTCCTAAATCAGGGCTCTCCAACCTTGGGTCCCCAGATGTTGCTGGACTACAGCTCCCAGAATCCCTTGACATTAGCCATGCTGGCTGGGTAGGTCAGCAACATCTGGGGACCCAAGGTTGGAGAGCCCTGTCCTAAATGGATCAAGCACAACTTTCAAATCCAAAACTGAATACAAGCATTCCATGTTCATATTCTGAATCTAAGATCTGCTGTGCATGTTATTGTATCTTATAATATACTGTTTTCCTTGCGGCTGGTGACTATTTTAATGTTGCTTTTTATCGTTTTGTTTGTTGATTTGATTTGATTTGTTATTGTATTTTAAAATATTTTATTGTTCTAAGCCACTCAGAGAACACAAGTTATTGGGCGACATACAAATACTGCAAACAAACAAACAAGCCATTCCCACCTCACTTGGATAAATGAGGCTTTCTTCAACATGCATCCAATACCAAACTATCAGCCACCTTACTTTTTCTTCACTGTACTGTGCTTTTTCTTTCTGGGAATCGGCTACAGCTCAGTGGTAAGAACAGGCTCTGAATGTGGAAGGCCTCCAGTTCAATCCCTGGCATCTCCTTCGGTCAAAAGGATCTCAAGTAGCAGAGCTGGAAGAGATTCTGCCTGAGACCCTGACAAGCCGCTGCCAGTCAGAGTAGACAATTATGGGCTAGAAGAACCAATGGGCTGGCTCAGTATGAACTTGATAACGACTATTGTGTCGAAACACGTGTACTGGTATTCTGAAGCTGGGCTCTTTTTTAAAATTATATCGTTATGTGTTTCATACGTATGTTGTTTTATATATTATGTGTGTCTTTGTATACACATTTGAGATAAACGCATTTGGATGTAATTTGGGTCTTGCATTTGGATATTGAATCAGTGGGCCGATTAGCACAATTGAACAACCCACCATGGCTTATTTAAGTCATGGTGGGCTGTGGCACGTGTGGGCAGCCATTATGAATATTCACCACCCAGCTGTGGCTTCTTGTTTTGTGTGAACCCGGGCAGCTATGAGACATAAGAAACTAAGAACTAGCTAACTGTGAGGCCCACCATCCTCCTCAATCACTGGCTCAACTGTTGCAGTATCATGGAATGATGATTAGCAACTGAGAAGGAAGAGTGAGTCACAGAATAGTGATCATCATCACACCAGTTTTCAGACAAAGGTTTGTTTGGCCGGGGCATGTGAGATCGATCCCAATGACAATCCTGAGACGCCGATGCTGGGTCCTCTCGGTACCAATAGTACCGACGAGATCGAGGAGAGCCGCGGTCTGACCACCTGGACTCGTCATGACGTGGCTCATGGTAGTAGTAGTCAGGGAGGCATGCGTACCTAAGATCATACGAGTAGCGAGTGGATGCGATGGAATATTCGGATCCCTCCTCATACATGGGGGACCGGACCGATAGCAATGGTCCCCATCCTGCAAGCAGGCTGCTCGACTTCGTTGGTGAGGAGAGGCGACGGCTTGAACTGGCATGGAGACCTCACAGGATCGGTGTCCTGTTGATCTCATGTCCCTCTAGGTCGGTCGACACAGATTTCTTGGTGGGCCAGGCACCGGCTCAGGCAAGGACTTGGCTGTGGAGGGAGACTCAATGATTTCCACCTCCAACACCGAGGCGACCAGGATCCTCGAGCCCGAGGGATCCTTCGGTGCCAGGGAAGGAGACCGGCTGCATTTTCGCACCGAAGCCTCTGAAGTCAGTGCCATAGCCTTGTCAAGATCAATCGTCGATACCGATGCCTCTGGCGCGGCTGACACTCTCAAGCCCAAGGCGAGCACCGGAGAGGTTGCTGCCCTAGGGGAAGCCTTATTGGCCTTTTCCTTCTCCCTTTTAGTGGCCTTTTGCCGCTTCTTTCGTTCAGCCTTCTCCTTTGTCTTGTGGGCTCGCTTAGCTAATTTCTTTGCTAACAGAGCTTCCACAGACTTGCCAGGTGTAGAAGGACATTCCGATGGAACGGTATGATAAGGCGGAGTCCAGGCCTTCGTAGGTGGTGTAGCCACCGGAGCTGAAGTTGCTGCCAGGGCCTTGTGCCAAAGTATGGCCTTCAATTTGTCCGCCCTGTGTTTCCTGGCTTGCCTAGTAAAAGCCTGACAATGGTGGCAGGCATCCACAATGTGGGCTTCTAAGCAGATGAGACAAAGAGAGTACCCATCTGCCGGAGGCAATTTCGCACCGCATTTCACACACTTCCTGAAGGGTGCTTTGGCGGGCATGACGACAGATCCAACAGGGGGGGAAGAAGAATAGGACGAAGAATAGACAAATAAAGTTTGAAGAGATGAAATCAAGCTCAGCAAGAAAAAATGCTGCTAAATGCAGAGAACTTCTCTAGACAACCAGATGCGATGGCTGTCGAAGAGGAACTGAGGGGATGGGCAGGAGCCCCGCTAGGAAGCATGTGTGATGGGGGAGGGGCTCCTGCCCGATTCTCCTCAGCTATAGAACTTTCCCAAAATGGACTCAGCGCAGGCGCAGAGCCCACATGCGTGATGCACAGAGACCACAAAGAAGAACTGAACAAAAGGTGGGAAACCACCAAATGGCCAGTGGTTGGAGGAAAGGATGTAGGGCCAGGGGAAGGGGGCATGGCCCTCTGGAGAACATCAGCATGCTGAACTGGAACCCCAGGGGGGTTGAATTTGGCCCCCAGGCTTGAGGTACTCCACCCCTGGACTGCAGACAACAAGGTCTCTGTGCTGTTGGCAGGCAGGGTGGGGTGCGGCGAGAAGAGAATTGTGCGGAAAGGAGCTAGGGCTGGAATTCATATATTGATTCAAGATGAAAAGCAAAATCTTTGTAGGCAAGTTCATTGCGCCTTTATTTTTTTAGTGCACCACGTTCTCTCATGCTCGCTCGCTCTCTTTTTAATTCTGGCACATTTGCCTCTCTCAGCTGGTGAAGCTGTCAGAACAAATAGAAGGCAATATCTGGAAGCAAGACAAACACATGGGTCAATGTCAAACACAAGCCAATCACTCTCAGGGCGAGAGCCAAATGCCTGCATTTCAATTTCACTCATGTCCTCCAACTCAAATACCGTTAGACTGCTTAAAAAATAAAACACACACACACACACACACACACACACACACACGCACAGCCACATGTATTTCCTTTGCTCTCTTTTTTGAGGGGGTTTCAAAAGAGACACTCTTATTTTAAAAAAGATCTAAGAGAAGGTTTGGGATTAAACAACAGTTTCAGCCATTTCCTTGGCGGGTACCAAGGAAAAGCATCAATGTATAATTATTATAAAGGGAACATTTAACAATTAATTGAGCCAGCAGAAGCTAAACCTCCGGAGCTTCAGAGTTCAAATGCTTGCTTGCTAAGCAAAAGGGCAGAGGACTGCAACTTAACCGTAGGAGATCTCAGCCCAATTAGGCTCTGGATAAATAAAATAAAATGGGATTTAAAAAAAACTGGCTCCACTTTGCCTGGATGCAAATGTGCTGGAGAGACATTAAAATCTCAGAAACAAAGGATGTACCAAACACCTTCTGTTTCTTTGCTGTGTTCAAAGGCTAATCCAACAGCTCCAAGACTGTGGTACAAATTGGGAGGGGTGTTTCACTGCAAGTAAAAAAAGAAAAGGCTTGTGGGAGGGGGGGGGTGGATGAGAATGACAAAATTACAGCCACCAAGTGCCATTTTGTAGTAAAACTAGGTATGAGCAGGAATATGCAGTAGCCGTTGCTGCCAGAGGAGGAAGGGAGGAAATGCGCCCAATGACTGGCACCTGGGTTGCTGCTGAGGTCAGCAGGATTCTCCTGCTTTTCTGGCTCCTGAGTTTTGCAAACGCTTACACACCCCTGGGTACAATCTCGATTTCAAGGATTTCAAAAGGCCAGGATTATTATTATTTATTCCATTTCTATACCGCCCAATAGCCGAAGCTCTCTTTTATATAAAAGGATGCCTTTTATATATAATACTGTATTATATAGCAAATACACACACACTGCAGCTTTGGTTAGTGTTCAGTCTACATACCCGGATGTCAGCCATATTGAAGTTACACAGTTAGGAATGAGCTGTTAAACTAGTTTATCAGGCTTGCAAAAGGGGGAGGGACCCAGGCTCAGTAGCAGAGGTCATGATTTGCATGCAGATGGTCCCAGTTTCAATCCCTGGTCTCACCAATTAACGGGATCAGGTAGCTGGTGACAGGAAAGAATATTCCCTGCTTGAAACCACTTGTCTGCTCTCCCATGGCAAGAAAGACTCAGCTCCAGGCAAGGAGAAAGGAAAACCAGTTGTCCCACAAACACACGCAGTTATAGATGTGCAACGAATCACTGCCAGTGTGGCGTAGTGGTGAGAGTGTTGGACTGGGACACGGGAGATCCGGGTTCTAGTCCCTGCTCGGCCATGAAACTCACTGGGTGACTTTGGGCCAGTCACTGCCTCTCAGCCTAACCTACCTCACAGGGTTGTTGTGAGGATAAAATGAAGAGGAGGAGGATTATGTAAGCTGCCTTGAGTTCCTTGCAGGAAAAAAGGCGGGGTATAAATGTAATAAATAAATAAATAAATATACAGGTAAGGGGGTTAGTAAAACCTTTCGTGAGCCATTATCTTTTGTGGATCCATTGGCAAAACTGGGTTTAAAAGGCCATTCCTTCTTCCCAGGAAACCTTGCGAAGTTGTAGTTCTGTGAGAGGGGGCTAGACCCTAACCCTAACCCTGGATTATTTGTGGGGAAGCCATGACGGTGAAACTGCTGCCAAACTCTTCAGCCACAGTCCCCACAATCTGCAATACCGTACAAGGTTGCTGTAAGAATAATGCATGTGTAGTAGTGCTCTGAACACTTGAAAATGTTATACAAATGTTAAAATTACTATTGCAATATACACTAATGCCAAACTCATTTTCCAAGTGTGGATTCCAAGTGTGTAGTCAAAACGCTACCTTTCACACCCAAGTGAGAGGTATCACCAGGGCTTGGGAGAAGATCAGTTTTGCAAAAGTACAAATACTATGTAGGGGGGGAAACCCCTAAAGGCACCACACACAAACCCCGAACACAGCCCAATGAAGATTAAGCATGCTCAGTGGTCACAAAATGCTACGTGTCAGTTGGGGACAGGGGATGGAAGGGAGTATGCTGGAAAAGGGCATGGCCGGCCAGCCGGCCGGCCAGCCAAAACCCTGAACAGGAGGGGCAGTGTGCAATGCAACGTTTTGTTGCAGGCCCCACTTTATTATTACAACAGACTCTTTTGCTCTTGGACGCTTGCACTGTGGGCAGCATAAGAATTTCTAAGGTTCCCCAAGTAATACAAATTTAGGGATAACAAGCTAGGGGATCTTTCAAGTGGCACCACCTATGTCCTCAAAAGGCACACAGACACACACACACACTGCTCCAAACACTTTACTTAAAAGTCTTTGCAGTACGAAGGGTCTCCAGAGAACACAGACACAATTACAGCATCTTGCAGCTCCTGTTCCTGCACAGCCTAGCGACAGCTATGTGACAACTCCTAAGTAGCTACTCTCCCTTTTCCAGAGCACAGCTATCAAGGTAACTAGGCTCGATCGGGGCTGGCAGGGAGCAAGGTCTCTTATGGTAATCTCCACTCTGAGCCTTCCAGTCCCATCCAAAGCATTTTTGCTCGCAAGTCACTGCAGTGAGCAGAGTGGCCAACAAGACGGCAGTTTTAAACTGCCTGCAAGCCAAGAGACCTACAAGAGAGGAAGACCAGGAGCAAATCAAAAAGGATTTCCCCCCTCTGACAAGCAGAAAAAGAACACTGATTAACAGAGAGCACCAGTTTTCAGCCAAATACTATGCCACTACACTTGCCCACACCACCCACCTCACGTCTAAAGGACAGAGAGGCCCAAGTATTTATTATTTATTTACCGTACCAACAATATTTATATATCACCCAATAATGGAGGTTCTCTGAGCAGTTTACAAGATGAATACTATGCCCCGCCCCCCACCAACCCAATGAGGTTGGCAAACCATTTCCTGCATCCTAAACTAGAAGGAGAAATCTCCCCATATCTGGAGCACCCACTCATGCGGGGAAAATTACTACTTCTATTTATAATTTATATGGCACTATCCATGGTGCTTATCAAAAAAGAGAGAGGGGGGACAGGTCCCCTTTTGAGGGGCTTACAATAAAAATTAAAAAAAAGGGAAAGACTTTACAAGGGAAGGGACAGGGAACTGAAGCAGAAAATCTGCACTGGCCACACTGGCACAAAATGGAAAATCCTGGCTTATCGTTCACAAGTAAGCGGGAACTGACTCAACTCCTGTCTTGTTGCTCCCAAACAAGCCAGGAATCTTAACCTGAGCAGGCAAGAGTTGAGTTCAGACAGAACGGTGACCTATTTCTTGTTGGCGACACCCTGGTTACTGAAGCCGCTCCCACCGGTGAAAGGAGCCAAGCGAGGGCTCGTTGGATAGTGTGCATCAGCACACTTGCTTGTGAACAGTAAGCCAGAATTCTGCCTTATAAGTTTCGTGCGAACGCAGCCGTAGTTTCATTTATATGTACCTGGGCTCAGTTACAGCAGGACAGCATGCCCCAACAACCTAGTGCCCTCCAATGTGCTGGGCACCATGTTGGGGAAAGCTGCAACAGTGTATGGGGACTCAGGGGTTATGCAGAAGGCTTTGCAGGAAAGGCAAATTTGGAGAATGTGGTAATGAGCCAGTATTGTAATCTTAAAAATGTTGAATATTTCTTATTTACGTGGCGCTTTAACAAGGCCTTTTAACAGAAACAAAAAAAAAGGTTAGCAACTGCAAGGTTTGGCATGAACTGGGGTGTGTTTCCCCAAATCCAGAAGAATGCTGCGCTAATAAGAGAGATTTCCCAGAACAAGAAGAGCTGAAAACATGAGAACACAGATCACCCTCCTCACTCCCCACTTCTCTGGAGTGCTCCCCAGGGCCTGCTGCTAACCACTACAGAAGATGAGCCACGTGATCTTATTACTGCCTGCGATTCCTGCCCGCCCCCCTCCTACACACATGCCAAAAGCAGCAGTAGCTACATTCAGAAATCACCTCCTTCCCAGCATGTAATGAGAAGGGCCGGGCGCCTTGTTTTGTGTAGCATGATTGTCTTGGGCCGGAGCACCCATCAGAAGCCTGAACAAAGGCCCAAATTACAGCCTTCCTGGGCTCTATTATGGGGCCTCCGCCCTTTCTCCCCAAGAAATAAGCATGAGAGAGAGGGAAAGTGCCTTAACTGCTAAGTGTTCTCCCTCTTCCCCTTGGCAAGCAATCCTTCAGTAAATGAGGATTGCACCCAGCGCGCAACAAAGCACTTACCGTATTTTTCGCTCCATAAGACGCACCGGACCATAAGACGCACTTACTGTATGGTACAAAAAAATTTTTTTTTAAAAAAAAAAAAATCAGCTGAGAGGCGGGGGGCTTCCCCCGCCCCACCCAGGAGTCCTCCGCTCTTCCGGACCAGCAGAGGAAAGTAAAAAAAAAAAAAAAAAAAAAAAAAAAAATTTTTTTTTTACTGTATTCACTCCATAGGACGCACAGACATTTCCCCCTCCTTTTTTGGGAGGAAAAAGTGCGTCTTATGGTCCGAAAAATACGGTAACAGCTGGCACCTATGCAAACGAAAGAAATCCTGATAACCTCAAACACGGAACCTTCCAAGGCAGCTAGCATGTGCCTTTTCTTCACGGAATCACTCATGAGAGCCTTAAATAGCACATGGCATTGCCTTGAAATGGTGGGAGACAAACGGGATCCCATCTCTAGATGGAAAGGTTGAAAGCTAAGGTTAATCCGGTTCATGACATCCTAAGCAGGAGGAAAGGCCTGTGGCACTGCAAGAGTTCAATTAGTTTGGAAACTCAGTTCCTTCTGCTTTCACCTTACAGCCAACTTGGACGCTTAAAGACATGGTGTCATCAACATTTTGGTTGGCTGTTGGCTGTAATGGGAACATATCAATGGGAGGCTGGGTTTACACCGTACTGGCTGTACCCAAATATCATATAATAAACTATTTTTGAAACATGGAGTGGGGGACTTTCAAAAGCCGTTTGTCCTGTGGCATGGTGTGGTGGGGAGAGCAAGGGGGCTACTTTCTGAGAAACACAAATCCAAAATCCACATGGGTAGGTGCAACTAGTTTCACTGATTTTTCAGCTCCATAACACGGTAACATCCCTCCCAGTGCGGCAAAGTGGAATTACCTGCCCTCAGATGAAGCTGCCCAGAGCTTTTCTGCACGAGCCACTGGTCTGAGCTTGCCTCCTTTCAATCATGCCCAAAGCAGTGAGATTCATGCAGTAACACACACATGGGGTGGAGTGAGAGAGAGAGAGAGTTGGCAGGTAGTTCTTCCTCTTACAAACTCTATATGCCTATTTGCTACCTGGCCAGGTGTAAGGTTCTGGTACTAGTGTACAAAGCCCGAAACAACTTGGGACCAAGATACCCGAGAGAGCTCCTTCTTCATTACCAACTTGCCCGGTCACGGAGGTCATTGGAGGACATTCTCCTGGTGGTTCCAAGAGCCTTCAGTGTGGTGGCCCCCTTTCTATGGAATTCCCTGCATCTGGAGATCAGGCAGGCTCCCACTCTGTGTTGTTTTCAGTGCCTGCTAAAAACATCTTTGTTTTGGGAAGCCTTCCTTGCTGATCAGCCACGGTTTTAATGTTATCCTGTTTTAATGCATTGCTTTTATTCTTTTAACTGTTTTATCTTGTTATTGTTCACCACTGCGGAATCTGTCTAGATATGGAGCGGTATTCAAATGCTGTAAATAAATAAAATTAATGCAAACCTTTCAGATTTAAGAGAGAAGGTGGCCTCCAGTTTTAACTCAGGCAAGGGCGGGGTTTAACTCAAGCAGGGGCGGGATTATTATAAATAATAATAATTCTGGCCTTTTGAAATCCTTGAAATCGAGATTGTACCCAGGGGGTTGGGGGGGGGGGAAGCTTCAGTTCTCTGAAGTTTGGGAATCATCATCAGGCAACCTAATAACCAAGGAGGAGACTTTAAAAAAAAAAAAAAATCCACTTGGAATAAGGAGCTCATCCCATATTCGGTTTAGCCAAAGCTCCTCCCCTGCCCCTCTCTGTTACCAGGCCTTTGTTCCTGCTGCCCTGTTTGCAGTTCATATAGCTGCTGATGCCATTGTTGGAATAGATCCTCACAAATCCTTTTAATCCCTGTATATCCCTTTAAATGGTTCTAGATAGCCAGAGCAAAAATGGCAGTGCCCTCATTTCCAGCTGCGAGAGATGAGAGGATCTCTCCGGGAATGTGCTGCCTCCCTGCCACAACCACGTCCCTTCAGTTAGCTCTCCTGCTCTACCACTGGCAACTCACGGTTTCTGACTGCCATTCCAAAACCAGTGCCACTTTGCCTTTCTAAGCAGAGAGAAGGAATCCAGGAGAGGTGTTTTTATATTTGGGTTTGCCCAAGAGAAATATGTGTAGGAGAAGGCCATGGGAAGGAACAGGCACGCTAACATTTCAGAAAGGCATCTACAGATGCTACTGAGATTCCAGTGACTTCCTACTGCAGGCTGGATTGCTGGTGATTCTCCCCTCTGTCAAGAACCCCAGTCCTTTGCTTTTCCATTGCATTAGAAAGGGGAATGCACAGAGGCTAGAGTTTAATATATCAGCATTGCTTTCCTACCCCTCCCCTACCAGCCAGGCGACCAGCACCCATACTGACCACCCAAAAAGGCAGGAAAGCTGTTTAGGGTGGAACTCCACCTCACGAAAAACATAAGCCTGCTGAAAACAGTTGCCCTTAATTCTCTGCTTGCTCCTGTAACAGACATGCCATAAAAGCCTCCCCAATGTCACTGTCATAATATTGCTGCTGCACTACAGGCAATGGAATAACAACTATGTGGAGATACAGGCTAAGTTTTACTACATGAAGGGAGAGGGGAACAATTGCTATGAAGGGAGAGGGGAGCAGTTCAACCCAGGGCTGGCTTCCGCCGCCACCCCCAACCCCAGTGGCAGCCCCACATTTCGTAGTACTGAAAGGTGGTTCTGCCATCTGGGAACAGGAAAAAAAGAGGGAGGGGCTGTAGGTCAGTGGTAGAAGGTCCCAGGTCCCATCCCTGGTCTCTCAAATTAATAAGGATCAGGTTGCAGGGGTGTGAAAGACCCTTCCCTGCCTGAGGGAGACCCTGGAGAGCTGCTGCCAGTCAGAGTAGAATATATTGGGGGGCTCTGAAGTGGTATAAAGTAGCACCCTTCTTTCCCCATGCCATCTCCCCCATGCCCTTTCAAAAAAGCTGATGCAAAACCACTCAATGCCTCTTAAGCAGGACTGCAGAAAACATCCGTTTTCTTCCCTGACGGATGATTGTACTAATCTTTAATTAAGCAAAAACCTATTGGTTAAGAGTTCACCGGTCCTGTGTTCCTGGACAACGGTGCTCTGTGACCAAGTCCGATTCATCCAACCTTGCTCTTACTCTATAGAACCTGAGTAGCAACAGTGTTCTACAGCCAGCCTTCCATTCAACAGCAATTAAGCATTCATGGCTGTCTCATGGCTGAAGCCCAAGCGAGTCTGACATTCACAGCCAACACCACTCCACCTGTACAAGCAACCGCCACAGCAGGCTTATCCACACTCACCGCAGGGCCTGGTCACATGTGAGTCATCAGTGCATTGCTAGAAAGTGTGGGCTATAAAGACCGCACTCAAGATCTTTCACACTTGACAAAAACTAAGCTTTGGGGGGGGGGGGGAGAGAGCCTCCCAAACCACCATATTAAGATTGTCACATGCTGTAGACGGGACTTACAACATGCCTTGTACCAGAAACATCCCTCTGCCTTCCAAGCCACCCTCCATTTTCTGCGCCCAAGGAAAGGATCTGTGAACTTGAAAGCTGGCTTGCTATTTTGTGAGTTTCAGTTGGTCCCAATATTATGCTACTACTTCTGGCAGTAGTTTCTTCCAGGAATAACTCTTTAGCTCTGTCCCATTCCATAATGCAGGCTCACTGGGGGGCCCTTGAGCATTCCTGTTCTCTTCGGCTTCAGCCTCCCAGCAGGTCCTACAAAAAGAAGCAGGAAGAAGCTGCTGGCAGTAGTGCAGGGGCTTAGCACCAGGTATGGCCAAAGTATTTCACTTCACTTCAACAGGATCAGTCTGAAAGAACAATTTATAGCATTCATTCCAGTAGGATTCAAGCTGGCTGAACAGTTGCGCTTAAAATTTGAAGGGGATGTCCACAGTGCTGTACATATTTGATGCCTCTGAAAATAAGGCCATTGGTGATGGCGACCTAGAGCAAAGACTCTTTGGGAAGAGGTTTTGATATCCCAAGCCTGGCAGGCCTTTCACCATAACTGGGATTCTAAAGGTCCACCAAAAAGGGGGGGGGAGCAGCCGTGTTGGCCATAAAAAAAAAATATCCAAAATCCATATAACATAACATTATTTATTATTTATCAAAGATCACAAAGAAGTGCTACTTTTCAAGGTCTCCAGACCTCTTCATTAGGCAAGATGTTACCAAAAAACATTAAAATTAGGCTCCACCAGGAGATGTGATAACTTCAGGTTTCAGTGCCCCTATGACCACTGGGCAGAAGAAAGTCTCAGACAACTATAGATCCTCCATTTTTGAAAATATAAAACCCAGCTGTTAACTCAAAACTGTCTCCCACCCAGGGTGAACCAGACGGGTTCCTTTGTAACATCTTACCTGATGAAGCGATCCGGACATCTTGAACGCTTGCACATTTGTTGTGATCTTTGACTTGTCCCTGTAGTATTACCCTATATGGATGTTGTTATGCTCTTCATACACAGACAATGCTATATATAATGCTAAAGTTTATCTGGAAGCATTCAACTACATCCTCCTGCCCACACCTCAAAAAAAGTTTAGTCAAGCATCATCTGCTAGTGGATTGACAGCAGCCTGCTGAATACTACCACAGCTCACACACCAGACAGATTGCTCTGATCTTCCCAAAGACTGGGACCAAAATCCTTTCCAGGGTATGTCAAGCACTCGGGGGGGGGGGGGGGGCTCTCTGATACATGAAGCTGCACCAAGCCTTAAAGCAAAGCTTTTCCCATATTTGCTGCACATGAAGAGGACTACTCTTCCACATGGATTCCCTCGTGACACTTTTGAGTGAGAAAGCCATCGCAAGAGCCTTGTAACCTCTAGCAGGTTACGGAGACGAGCACACTGCACTCAAGCAACTCCAGTGTTGAATTCTGAAGAACTAAGCACGGAAACAACTAACCCATTGAAGTGGTCTTCTCTGTAACAAGCACAAAAGCTTACCAGGAGTGGGAGGGGATGGTGCAATGCACTATTAAACAGAGCCTGCCTTCCATCCTGGATGGAATTACAAGCGACAGATGTCTAATGGCCTGTGGCAACACTACACTCCCAATTACGGTGGTCTCTTTCCACCTGAGGCAGTGATCCAAGTGACCTGAACAACGTAGTACGTTTTTAATGCTTTACAAATGAGGAGGAATATGGAGCAGACACAATATGTGTTCTCTCCGACAGATTCTTAATAATAGATATCGAGCATCTATGTAGTGCTTGGTAATGCTCAGATTACTTCACAATTTTAGGGTTGCCAGTTTCAAAGCCAAGAAGGTGATCAGGGTTCAAGGTATACCACGCAGCAAGCAGGGGAGAGGAGTGGGCGACAGGGCCGGGGAAGGAATGGGCAGGAGAAGCCGTGGCTGCCTTGCCTCTTCCTGCATCGGGCTTTTTAAAAGTATATGAATGTTCTCCAGTTTTGAACCTAGAAACCCTGTAATCTAAGGGTGCAGAACCCTCTTTCAACCCGAGGGCCAAATCCCATTTTGGAGAAGCTCTCAGGAGCTGCATTGCAGTGGTAAGCGGGGGCCAAAGGCAAAAAGGGTGGGGGGGCCCAGCATGTTCTATCTTAAAGCTCTTACTGTCAGTAAATAAGCCTTAGGAGAGATATTTCAACCTTTTAGAATGGAGAAAAACACTGCACACAAGCCAGGTAGCCACCCAATGATCGATGGCTGGGGGAAAGTGGGTGGGAGCTTTGGAGGGCCGGATTTGGCCCCTGGGCCTGAGGTTCTGCATCCCTGCTGCAATCCTTACAGCAACTCCGTAAGCCAGGGGTGGGTAAAGTTGTGGCCCTCCAGATGCTTTAGCCTGCAACCCCCATGATCCTTCCCCACTGACTATGCTGGCTAGGGCTGGTGGAAGTTGTAAGCCAAAACATCTGGAAGGTGACAAGTTGCCCACCCCTGCTGTAAGCCAAGTCAGTATTATCCCCCCATAGTGCCCCCCCCCCCGCAGAGGCTGAAGCATGTGTTGCTTAAGTCCACCTAGTAAGTTTGTGGCAGAAGAAAGATTTAAAACCAGGGACCTTTTCATTCACAGCTCAAGTCTCTTAGCCATGATAATAAAAGCAGTATTATCAGAATAGACCATTCACAGATATTCTAACTCCAAAATCATTTACTTATTACATTTCTATGTAGCCCATTAGCTGAAGCTCTTTGGGAAAATCATCTGGGAGAGAGCCATGTGTCCTTGGATTTGAGAGAGCTGGGTTTTATCCTCTGCCACAAACTTGCTGCATGGCCTTGGTCAAGTCACTCTCTCTTATCCTCTGGCAAAATGGGAACAACAGTGTTTGATGTACAAGTACGGTAAGCACAATACCTTTTTGCAAGGCACTTTCTAAGTTAAGAGAGAGAAATAGTATGGTAAATAACAAAAGTATAGGGAGGCTAAGAGTTAAACTCAGTAGCTCTGAAGACTCACTTCCAATTTTTGCTACGGGCACCTCCTGAACAGCAATGCTAATTATTCTTGTTTTTAAAACACAGGCTATATAACTGCAAGCCAACTGATTTTAGGCCAGCTTCCCTCAACTGCACACACACACACACACACACACACACACCTCAACCACGGTATGGCCACTACACACTGCTGAGAACCTGAGCAACAGCTGCTCTTAATATACTTTAAGAGCTCTCTCTCAGAGATATTGACCTCAAAAACCGAGGCTGCCCCAGTACTGACCCTCGCATGCACTCCCTGCCATTAGCATACACAAATGGCTAGCCATGGCCTGAAAGAGAAAAATAATTAAGGGAAATCAAATGTGCCTTCTGTTTACATTCCCAGCCTGGAGAGAATTATTTCCTTGTAGTTAAGGGATATGTCAGCACCAGGGCTCAAGGCTCACCAGGATCCAAAGGTGGTTTAGGGCTTGTTCACTTGAGGACTTTCACGTGCGAATGGGCCATCATAGGTCCAACTGCACAGGTATCTCCATAGGAACACAGGAAGCTGCCTTATACTGAGTCAGACCCTTGGTCCATGAACACTGTACTGTCAACACTGACTGGCAGCAGCTCTCCAGGGTTTCAGGTAGGATTCTTTCCTAGCTCTACCTGGAAGTTGCCAGAGATTGAACATGGGACCTTCTACATGCAAAGCATGTTGTCTACCACTGAGCTATGGGCTCTTCCCAAATGTTGGAATGTCACTTCAAGTTCAAACACAATCCCCTTCAACATGATCAGTTCACACATTCAGCTAACATTCATCAAGGGTACAGTAACCTAGCTTTGTACATGCATGTGTGAAGTATTGTGGTTAAACAGGAACTTTGTTCACATTACAGGATTAAAATCAGTGTGGATATATCTGTTAACACAGCATAGACAAATCACTACTTGCCCAGTTGTCTGTGGCAACTAAAATTTTTGCAAGATAAGCTTCTGCAAGGGGAGAGGGATGTTAGGATTTTCTTTTTAATTTAAAATGTTATATCTCACTTTTCTTTATCAAAGTTGATACAAAATAGTTCACATTAAAAAAAGAGAGAGGAAGAATCAAAATATACAATTTCAAGCATAAACAGAGAAAAAAGATAATGTAATACATTCCCACAGCACAATCAAATAGCATTATATAGCAGCCAATCACAGTGCCATTACTATTAAATATCAGCAAAATCTAAAATGAGGTCATATCAGCTACAGCTCTCTGAAATAGCCAAGTCACAAAAAAAAATGCCTAAGAATATAACGTTGGGGCCTGTCAAATCTCTCTAGGGAGGAAGTTCCACAAACTTGGTGCCACTACAAAGAAGGCCCTGCTTCTAATTGATGCCTACTGAATCATTTAAGTGCTAAAATGACTAATTATGGGAGGCGCAGAGTGTCCAGACCAAGGACTGCAGACATTTCAATGGGCTTACAAGTTTTCTAGTCATCTTTGCAATTCTGCATTGACTGCAACTGGGGACAGAATTCGCCCTGGGGAGGAAGCAATGCTATGGCCCATTCTGGTTTCTTAACCATTATTAAGAGATCCACTCCATTACACGTACACTGGCCCTAAGGTGAGAAAGCTTTTCCCATTGCCTCCACAGGACTAGGCTATCTCCAAGTAGAGTTCAGTATGCACAACTTAAAAGCTTCAAGATCGTCCACAGCTCCAAACAAGCCCACAGCTTTAAGCATTCAACCAACACAACACATTAGAAAAATTGTTTCTGGTGATTTATTTCCATGGGTCTCCCCCCGCCCCCTTCTGAAAAGCACATCAGTCTTTCCTTTCCACAGCACTCCTATAGCATGCCAATGATTTCACAGTGCAGCAGACGACAAATATGGTTGCACTTGTAAGCTTGCTCTTTTGTGGTGAAGAGAATCAGGAATAAAATATACACATCCTGATGAAAAGGAGAGCACTGCAAGTAGTCATGGAACCAGGGCAGCCTCTACAATAAGGTCCAGTGAGGGGGCCGCCTTAAGGCAGCTGATTTGGGCTACAATTATAGGGAGGCAAATGGTCACTTATGTAGCTTCTTACAATGCAAGGTCATGTAATGTGCCCTTACACTTTATCCTAAAAAAATGCAATAATTTGGGATGTATAAAACTGGGTGTATAAAGCCATGGATGCTCCTGTCTTTACCTTCAAAACCTCTATAGCCTTGCCCCCATCTCTCTGCTCTTAGATCCTGAAAGATCTCTTCCTGTGAACTTCGCTTATCCATCTCCGAAGGACTCCTGCTCCCTCAAAAGCCTCCTTCTTCTTCCACCCAGATCACTGCAGTGCAATCACCTCCCTGAATTCCTTGAAGTCCTTCATCAAAACTCGCCTCTTACGGGAAGCCTTTAGAACAGGGGTAGGCAACTTGTGGACCTCCAGATGTTTTGGCCTACAATTTCCATCAGCCCTAGCAAGAATAGCAAATGGTGAGGGAGTTGGGAGTTGTCGGCCAAACCGCTTGGAGGGCCACAAGTTGTCCAACCCTGCTTTAGAATACCCCCATAGTCTGCATACCCTACTGTAACTAAGCCTAAGCATGTGCTAACTGAAATAATAGCACATTCTTTCCTTATTTATTCCTGCCTCCATTTCCTTTCCCTTCCTCTGTCTACCTTCTGTCTGTTTTTAAGTAGCTAGCCCCTTGAGACAGAGATCTATCCTCTCATTCTTTGCAAGGCACCAGGCACACAGATGTTGCCACATAAACAAGAACTTGTTCTTGGTAAATGAGGTTGAAGCAGAGCAAGTGGAGACCAAAATTACTGCTTCAGCTAAGATAGCAATCTACAATTCACACCCATCAGGGTTTTCCCTGCAGCCAAGAAAATCAAGCCAAGCAACACAGAAATCCTGCTGCCGGGATTCCAAAGAGGTCTCTCTTACCTCCAGGCCTGTAGATAACGTCATCCTCTGTGATGAAAGAGGTGATTTCCCCATTGTCCGTTCTCTCATAGCGAGATTTCTTCTTGGGGGGTTTCTTCTTGTTCTTCTTCGTGGACTCCTCCGTGGTGGCACTGTTGTTGTCATTATCCTCATCTTCACTGTGGTCGCTCTCTGCGTAGTTCTTGGCCCCACCTTCCAGGGTGCAGCTCCGACGAGGCCGCGAGTTCTCGCTCTCTCTCGCCTTCTCTCGCTTGTCCCGTTCCCGGTCCCTGTCCCTGTCCCGATCTTTCTCTTTCTCTTTGTCCTTCTCTTTGTCCGCTGTCATGATTCGCCAGGTGCCTTCTTCTGTCCTCTCACGGCTGGGCCTCCGTGAAAGGTAGACAGTGAGCCTGGGCTTCAGTCTTCTGAATTTCCCACTCAATTCCAGGAAAAATTCGACCACTCCAACAACCCCAGCGTTTTAAAAAGGCTCTTTAAAAGAAGAGGACAAGAAGAAATGTTAGAATGCAACTATCTCAAGTTCTGGGGTGGAGGGTAGACATTTTTTTAAAAGGCATTTCAGCGTTGCATACAATAAAGCTGTTTAAAGCAGGCCACACAGTCACCATGAGAACATCCAAACAATAGCCCCTATGCTCCAATACTCCTCTCAGGTATGCTCTAACAAGTCCTCTCAGGTATTAACAGCTTCTGTGGGCAGTGCTGGAAAGTGGGTGGTGCCCATTGACTGCATATGACCATGCTTTCTGCTCTGAAGAGGACACTGAAATCTTACTAGATTTCCAATTCTGGCTTTCCAGAATTACATCAAATCCACTCCACTCGCCTGGCCAGGAATACCTGCAGTTTCGCTCCTTCCCTCCGGAACTGGCATGTGCAGTGGCCATGGTGCCTGAATTTTCTCATTTTCCTCTTCCCTCCTTTTTGGGCAGATTCTCTTAAATTGTAAGGCTTTTGTTTTAAAAAAACAAAAAAACTGTGAACTGCATTGAGTGCATTGGCAGGAAGGTGGGATATAAAAAGGAAGTATATAAATAATGGATGGTGAGGGGTGTGGGTATCACACACACAGGGCTGGGAGTGCTGATTGGTACTGAAGGTGCGAAGGAGAAAATGTACAGACATATATTATATAAAAGACACACACTTATGTATGCATGTGTGCGTATACAATTCTCTCTATTTCTGATGTTCGGCCTGTGAGTGCCATCACTTATGTAGCCAAAGCCACCCACGCACAAAAGGGAGGAATCAGCAGACTTGGGGAAACTCCAAGGTTTGCAGAAGTAGAAAAAATCTTGAGGGAAAACCCTGAAGGGAGAAGCCCAAACACAGTCCAATGAAGACTGCACAGGCTCAGTAAGCATGGAATTGCTGACCAAGGGTTGCGGTGGGGGATTGAAAATGGGGCTGGGGAGAGAGAATGGAATCGTGTATCCTGGAGGATGGCATAACTGACGGGCACCCTGAACAAAATCACCCTGCACTGCAACATTTTATTTAAGGTCCTACTGTTTATACGTGTGTGTGTACATGCATCCAGTTCTTCTATTCCATTACACACTAGAGTGACCTGGAAATAAAACCTAGGGTGAGGCTATGCAAATGAAAGGGTGAAGCTATACAAATACACCAATGCTTGGTTCTCAGGGGCTCCCACTGAGTAGTACGCAACAAAGGAAACATGCTGCAGGATGTATTGTCCTGCCTCCACCACTCTCAAGTCCTTGCAAAAGAGAGATTCTCCATTCACACACATTCTGCATGTCATGACAACAATTATTTCACAAGTATACAAATGCTTAAAATGAAAAAGATTGCCATTGATTACATTAATGTACTCTGAAATATGAGTGCACTTGGAAATTTGACCGAACAAGCATCTCACTATACCCATGCAGACTAAACTTGTTGTTTTTTTTAAAGCAAGCCACACAATACAGTCATGCCTTGGATTGAGAGCATAATTCGTTCCGGAAACGTGCTTGTAATCCAAAACACTCTTATATCAAAACGAAATCCCCCAAAAAAAATTTGTACAGAGATTTTTAATTTAAACCGTACTATAGTACTTGTACTGCAAGATGTCGCTTGTATATCAAGTAAAAAAAAATTAAATAAATATTTAAAAATGTGCTTGTCTTGCAAAACACTCTCAAACCAAGTTACTTGCAATCCAAGGTATTACTGTAACAGGGACTTCCAGAATGCTGAATTCTTTGCTTGGTATCCAAATTCTGAGCTCGAGTGGAGCACTTGCAGAATACATATAGACACAGACCTGGGTACAGTGAAGATCTCTATGCTCATTTCTCCCATAAGCCACACTTTTCTTTTTTGCACACAAGGCTGCCATTGTCTATGAATGACAGCAGAGGGAAAAGGAGGAGGATTGCACAAGTCAGTCTTCCCAGAGAGAAAAACAGCTCCCCTCATAACCTGCTACATAAAATTGCCCATCTTCAGTCAAGGGAAAGGGTGAAATAAGGAAGCACTGCCACATATTGTTAAAGCCTCCCATTCTCAGGGTTTGAAGCTAAACCTTTACCTGATGACTGCTTCCCTGTCAATCTCTGGGCCAGCAATCTGGACTGACAGGTTGCGCATGACATATTTTTTTGAGCAACAGCCAGCAGAGACGCTGAAGCTGGGTCGGAATTGCTGGCAGCTGCTGCCTTGGGAAGCTTTTGACTAAACAGAATTTTGCACCAGTTAAGGAATCCATAAGCACACTTTGAGTGAAGGCTGGAGAGTTACAGCCTCTTATGTTATGTGCCAGTGCGCAATGTAAAGAGACGCTGGCTTTTAAAAACGAGAGTCTTCACGGGCAATGGCTTTTTCAGCAGCCATCTAGTCTTAATAAACTGCTAACACTTCTATTTAATGCTTCTCTGAATAGTGCGCTAGATCCTTACAGAAGACAGAACCTTACAAGCCCGAGCTTTGTGAGATGCAGTACAGTGGCCAAGAAACAGGGCTACAAATCAAGATGTCCCCCATTCAAATCTCGCCTTGCCTAAGGGCAGGGACGGGCATATCATTAATCTTTGTAAGCTGCCCTTGGAGCCTTTTTTGGCTGAAAAGTGGGGGGAAACGTTTTAAATACATAGATAAATATTATAATGATTATTTATTAAAACTGTGCCATGGCACTTTACAAAGAACAAGTTTGACAGGTGCCTACCCCAAGAGGTTTACAATCTAAAATAGACAATGGGAAACAGTGACCCAGTTCACACAATCGCAGTGTGGTTAACAGTATGCCTATGGACACCAGTTGCCAGGGAACATGAACGGGAGGGTGCTGTTGCACTCCTGTCCTGCTTGTGGGATCCCGTGGTCAGCTGGCTGGCCACTGTGTGAACAGAATGCTGGACTAGATGGACCCTTGTCTGATCCAGCGTGGCTCTTCTTATGTTCTTCTGTTAACCCCACCGGATTTCCTTAATTGCCCTCGCTGGCACAACTTGCCGTCGGAACCCAGGCAGCATGGCTTGTTTGAAAGGGAAACAACCCTCAAATAATCTGTGGGCTGTTGCTGGGTTATTTTAGGGTTGGTGCCCCCACCCCCCAAACAAACCATGCCACCCGGGTTCAGACAACATGGTAAGCCGCACCAGCAAGGCTAATTAGGGAAATCCGACCGGCACACACGGCAGGGAAAAAAAACCCACCATGGCTTATTTCCCTCACTGCGATCTTGCAAACTGACCCAGTGGGGGGGGGGGGGGGGGATGAAGGCATGAGTAAGCACTAGGTAGACTTAGGCAAGGCACTCTCTCAGTCTCAGTCCTCCATCTACAATAGCAGGATGCCAATACTAGCCTTGTCTTTCAGGGATATTATGAGAACTATCTACTCTGACTGGCAGTGGCTCTCCAGAGCCTCAGGAAGAGAGAGGGCTTTCTCATCTTACCCTTTTAACTGGAGATGCTTGAACCCAGGACATTCTGCATGCAAAGCATATGCTCTGCCCATTGAGCTATGGTCTTTCCCTTAAAAATAAAGTAAGGTTCCAGTCCACATTGCTCTGAATAAAGAAACAGGAACACTGGAAGCTGCCTTATACCAAGTTAGACCACTGACCCATCTGGCACAGTGTTACCTGCTGCAGTGACCGGCGGTAGCTCTCCAGGTTTTCAAAGAGGGGTCTTTCCCTGCCCTACCTGGAGATGCCGGGGATCGAACCTGGGGCCTTCTGCATGCAAAGCATGTGCTTTGCCACCGAGTTATGGCCCTCGCCTTACAAAGTGATTGCATGCGCAAGCAAAGAACTACATAGAGAAAGGCTAGTGGGGAACAGGCATGTATGCCTGGGGAACTGGTGGAATTCTGTGGTTGTGGCTGCTGGGGGGTGGGGAGAAAAGAGCCACTGTTGAAGGTGTGTTGTAATAGAAATAGCTGCCGGCTCTCTTCAAGATACAGCACAGTAGCAGTTGTCAATACATCATCCTATGAACCATGTACATGATTGCACAGGTTGCTGTGTAGATTAAAGAGGAGAAAGCCCCATGTACACCACCCCAAGCTCCTTTGAGAAAGGGCCCGACACAAAATATAATAGAAGAAAAAGATCAAAAGATAGTGATAGCAAGTGAGCTTGTGTGGAGCAAAGAGGATAAGAAGAAGAGAAACAACCAGTCTTATCCTTGCATTTGAAGGCAATGAAGTCCCAGCCGAAGGTTCACATCCTATACCAGGAATGGGGACCTGCCAGACCAGAGCCCAGACCCAGACCTCCAGTCCATATTTTACAGCCTGCCAATCCAGTGATGCCAAGGGAATGCATGGATGGGGAAGAGCCATCAAGTTTTGCCTCAGCGAATGAATTCGAAAGCCGTGCCCCCATTTTATAGCCTCTCCACTGCTAATCAACTACAGTCCCCTGCTGCATTTTCCATGTACTCAGGCTGTATCAGATGCTCTTCAACAACCCACTGGACAGAAAGATATTTCTACCTTGGAGAACCGTTTTATCACCACGTTCAATATGCATCCAAAAGAACTGTTTCTAAGTCAAATGTTTTGAAGGCCAGAACCTTTAAAAATGTAGAAAATTTGAAGAGACCAGGACATTTAGAATGCTTACACTGATGAGAAATTGGTGGCGGAGGGAGTGGGGGGGAGCATAATCTCTGTATGCCTGAAATCTCACCCCATAGATACTATTATTCTCTCTCTCTCTCTTTTTTAAAGGAAGAGACTGCAATGAATTCTTAGTCCCAGTTTGCTTTTACTCCCAACAATGACAACATCCAAACAGACAAATTGACTTTGCTGTCATAACTCCAGGGCTGAGGCTTGAATTTCTCTCCCCACCCCCCTCTCTGCCATTTCCTGAATGGGGCAAATATCTAGGGAAGAAAATACTCCAAACTCTTTTCCCTCTCCTGAACCTGCTGCAATCATTTCCCCCCCATGACAATACACAAGAGGGACCTCATCCGTACAGCAATGAAGATGTTATCTGATCAGAGAAGCCTCTGGTACCAACCGCAACCAGAGGCTTTCATAGGTATAACGAAGAAAAGTCTATGTGCCTGATGAGTCCTTCCACTGCCCCAAATCCCCCAGAGTTCTTCACTGAATCCATGCGAACATCTCTGCACACGATAACCAGAGTAAATGTTAAGTACAAAATTGCCAAGCCCCACAAACAGCCAGTGTGCTCTGGACTGGATCAGTGGGTATCCCAAAAGGACAGGACCAATTATTTATTTAATTTATGATCTGCCTTTCTACCAGGAAATGGAACTCAAGGTGGCTAACAACAATACAAGCCACCATTTAAAATAAAACCACAATTAATAATAAAACAATACATTACGGTGGACGCCTCTACTGTATACCAGGGGTTAGCAAGTCGTAGCCCCAAGACCAAATTCAGCTCCTTAAAGAGTACCTACCATTTGAGTCTTCCACTTGTCAAGCTGAAGTGGCATATGTGTAGGAGGCATCAGCTATACGACTTGCTAGCATATTCCGCTTCCAGATATGGGGAAAGAGGGACCCAACCCTCAAGATGGCCCTCCAGTAAAAACTTGTTGCTGACCAGGGTAGACTATTGTCCCAGGTTAGAGACTGCCCTTTCTATATCCAATACAGAGCCTGGCCGGCACATACTGTAGCAATAAGCCAGGCCCAATAGGGACAGAGCTGGACCACAAATAAAGCCCCTATGGCCATTTTCAGGACCCCTGGTACACCATGAGCGTATGGGGGAACAAGGAAGAAAAATCCCCAAGGTAGCAGAAAGAGTGGCCCACTGATTAAAACACTTTAGAAAGAAGAATAGAATGCACTCTGCCTAACAAAAGAGGGGGCTCCCAAGGAGGATACCACCCAAGATGTTGTGACCCTCAGAACAGAACTAAGTGGGATGATGCTCTACTCCCCTGCTCCTCAAGACATGTTCACAAGGTGGGAAATTTCTCCAATGATAATAAGAGAAATAATTGCCAACTTCCAGCTTAGAGTAGTAGAACATTCCGAAACCTAGATTGGTGCAGGCACAGAACCACATCTATGAGACTGCAGACATGACAAAGAAGAACGGAGCTCCCACACACATTTCCAGAACCCCGATGTCTGGGCCCATTCTATTATTTCGAGAGACTATGTACTGATTTTAATGCTTAGGATTCACGAGCCCAGGGTTATCAGCCCTATGCAGGTTGAAAAACCCAACCGGTGAGACCAGACTTGTGGCACTTCAGAAGAGGTCAAGAACTGGTTTTGTTTTGAAAACAAAACACACACTCTAAATGACACTCAAAGTTGAATGTCCATGTTGAGTAGTGCATGGGAAAGAATGCAGTTTGTGGCACAAGGCCAAGTGTGTTCTGTGCTTTCATTATGTCACCTGAAGGTGTGTGTGTGTGTGGGGGGGGGTTAGGCCAGCCTTCCCACGGTGCCCATGCTGGCTGGGGATGATAGGAGTTGTAGTCCAACACATCCAGATGATGGAGAAGAGAAACTAACCTGCAATGGTCACAAAGCATTCAAGAACAAGAGAGAAGTTTCAAACATCTGGAATTCTTTCTTTGGGAAAACAGGGGGGGGGGATGCACGCTCATCTACCGACTGTGGTGGTTTGGTGCCAGCCTAATTTACATGATGTACTGGAATGCGTATTCAGGTGTGAATGTGACCCTTCAGCTCATACAGCACTTTCAAGATGGCGCTCTGCACTTCATTTGCCCTTGTGCATGTGGAAACACTGGAGACCATCACGGGTACACGCTACACACATTTAGGCTCTTGTTCAACTAAACTCTCAGGATTGATTAAACCCATCTGTCCGTGGTTGTTATTCTCCACAAGCTCAAATTCCCAGGGCAAAGCAAAGGCAAACGAAGAAGAAGTGGGAATTCTGATGCAAATACTCAGCTCATGATGATCAAGCTAAAATTATATATTTGCTATCTGATTCTGACAAATTTGTGACAGAGTTGCGAGATTTGCAGTGGCTGCCCAAAAACTGAGGAGAAGCATAATTGAGGCCAATATGGTGAATTGTAAGGATTTAATTTGATGGTTTTAAAGTATTAAGTGGTATTTATTGTATTTTTAAGCTAAATATGTTCTGTCTTAGTTTTATTTTTATTGTTTGGATGTATTCTGTCTGAACTCTAAGGGAAATTCAGGGGTTTCGTTTTGATAGAGACCCCTGTTTTAATCTTTTTTTTCTTTTATAAGAGCGTGTGCATATGTATTTGTCTTTTGGGCTGATATAACAATGGAATCATAGGATGGTTGAAACAACAAATAATGATACTAAGCTCATCAGGCTTAGGCCATTTTCACAAGCTGCATATTTTGTTGTTTCTAAGGACACAAGTAAAACTACAAGGGCACACAAGCTGGTACTCCCTATGCTCAATCATTTGCATCACCAAATTGAGCAGCTTATGCCTGCATGCTGACCACAAAACGCAACATGGCTACACATTTCTGATGCTGTAGCACAGTGTGCTATCTAATGATTTAGTACAGGAAACAATACCCAAGCGAAAGTGAGAATGACCCATGCAGAAATATTGCTCCTTTGCCCTGCCATTCATGCAGTCCCAAGCAGAAAGGGAGATCAAAAGCTACAAAGCCCCTTGTGATGAGGCAAGACTTCCGTCTCACCACTAGAGATGTGAAGGCCCAGGGAAAAAAGGAAAATTTTGGGGTGGGGTTCCCCAACTTTTTGGAAAAACGGGGGGGGGGTTTCCCAAATCTTTCCAGTTTTTTCCTGGGGATTTTTCCAAATGTTTCCAGGTTTTTTCCAGGCCTTCAAATCTCAGCTATGGGGGCTACTGGAGGAGAACGGGGAGAAACTGGCATAGTGTACAAAGATAGCATGCAGCCTGTGGAGACAGAGCATACAGAAGGCTCATCGGGGAGACACGCACACACGCACGCTTTCATGTCAAGTCTTTAAGGTGCCATGTTTTGCCACGTGGGAACATGCCTGCAGAGAGAGAAGGGTAGGGATCAGCATTCAGAGACCTCAGAGCCAAATCCAGGCCTCTGAGGAGTAACAACCAGCTGCCAATTACCAGCCCAGAAGCAAGAGGGTCAGGGGATATGTTAGGAGCCAGGGGTGTGACCAGGGAACTTGCTGGCAGACGTCTTACGGGGCAAAGGAGGAAGAGAGAAACGCTGGCTTACCGCCTGTCATACCCTCTTCAAAGTGGCCCTCTCATAAAACTGTGTGCTGACCAAAAGCATAAGACAACGGAGCACAAACCAAAATGCCTGGAAACGCCAGAGTCTGCTGTGTGTGCACCGAAGAAAAGCCACAGGGGATCAGAATACAAAGCCAACCTTAAGAACATGGAGACCAGCATCGTAAGGGGTGGGAAAGCGCATGCTTTGCCACCAGGCATCAGTGCCATAATTGGAGGACCTTCTGATGAGAAGAGTTACACAAGCACTGGAGCGGCGGCTACAAGGCGTCAGTTCAAGGAACTCACGAGGGAGCAGCCTCCTTTCTGCTGGTTTAATCCTCATCAAATGGCTCTAACAAGGCATGCAATGTGAGCAAGCAAACAGCAGTGACTAATTGGGGATGCGACTAGCTTGGACAGCTTTTGGGAACTCATTTCTTCACACTCCTTGTGTAAATATCAAAGAGAGGGCCTATTTCTCCCTCCCAGCAACAATGCCCATCTTTCGGGAGATTGGCCCTCCAAGAAAGCCTTGCGTGTGTAGGCAATCGCATTTGCTTCCTTCCCCCCTCCCCCCACCACACACACCCCCACTGAGCAGATGGCACTGCTCGGTTTTATAATCAGGATTATACCCAACCTTTATTAATTAAACCAGCAAAATGTCTGTCTGTGACTGGAGGGACATGCACAGAAGGAATGCTACTGCACTGCAGGGGCTCCTGCTCCTAGGGACCCCAGTGCCTGGAGCAAGTAACAGGTTTGGCACCTTCTCAACTAAGCCCTGGACTGCACCTCATTCAGACCAGGGTATAGCCTGAAGGCTCTCAAGGCAGCAACCTTGCTGAAACTAAGTAGATCTGGGTCAGGACAGGAGACCACCTGGGAAACCCATTGGCTCCATTGTGGAATAAGAGTGGGGCAGAAATGAAATATTTCATCCCATAGAATTCAGTGGGATACGCTGAGAATTGAGCTAGCCCTTATCAGCATAGCACTATCTTGGGTACTCTCTTCTCTTGGGTCATGCGAAAAAACAGCCTTCCCACAGTGCTCATGCTGGCTGGGGATGATGTGAGTTGTACTCCAGTCCAACACATCTGGAGGGGACCAGGTTGAGGAAGGCTGTGCTGGAGCATGAAAACACTCTCACAGGCTCACTCTTGAACAATGCTTTGCTGGAGAGGCAATTACTGTCCTGTACGAACCTCTCCATTTTTAAACCTGCTGATGCTGGCGTGCACAACCAACATGGAAGGTCTTCCTCTCCTCTCCCTCCAAGGCTCCCACAACTAACTATCTCAGCACCTGCAACATAGATTGAGCAAGAGATGGAGGCAGCCTTGGATCTCTGTCTCTCACCACCACACAGAGGGGGACAGCTCAAATTATCTATGTGCCCACATAACTTTCTGGCAAAAACTGAGGCAAAATTTACTACTGGCTGAACACAAAAGGAACGGACAGCTCACAGCTAAGTGCAACTAAAATGCAATTAGCCTCTGTCAAACTGGTGTGTGTGTGTGTGTGTGCTGCTCCATTTCCTGAAGCACCTCGTCACCCTTGACTAAGCTAGAGTGTGATAAAGCCCAAACCCAGCTATGTCTGGAGGATTCTTCCACCGCAGAAGCCACTAAATATATAGCAGACCACAATCCCGCCGCCCCCGCCCCCCCGTTTATTATACCAAGTCATTAAAAATCCACACATCACCCTGGGGAATTTTCCAACGCAGGTTACACTGGAATGGGGAACAAGGAATCATGGCAAAGAACCAACTACAGGGAGCTTCATTCTCAAGAATGTTAAAAGCCTCACCCAAGCACACACTCTGGTTTGAGAATGTAGGAAGCATCCCACATTTAGAAAACTTCCCCCTTTGCTCAAGGCATATATATATATATATATATAGGTATATAGGTGAGATCTTCAAGATCCCCAGTTCTATATGTGTCAACCAGCCTTCCCCAACCCGATACACTTCAGATGTTTTGGACAACTCCTGTCAGCCCCAGCAGGCACTGCTAGTGGTCAGGGGTGATGGGAGTTGTAGTCCAAGACATATGGAGGGCGCCAGGCTGGGGAAGGCCAGCCTAGTCAAGACCCAGCACCATCAGTATCTCCAAGTTACAAGCAGATCTAAACACTACTAGTTGCAAATCACCTCCTAACGGAGCTGGTCAGGCTGGCTTGCCTTACCCATATTTTTGCTCTCTATAATCATCAATTCCCATAATGATTCTAATATTAAACTGCTTAAAAGATAGATAAGGAAGTGTGCTTACATTTTGGATCTCTAAGTAGGATGAAGAATAGTCCTGGAGAGGCAGGCAGGCAGGCCATTATATAAGAGGACACTTTTTGCCAGCCTGGTAAAATGAGATTGAAAAGTCGCCCTCAAACTGCGTAACTCCTAACTGCTGAGTCATAAAGGGAAAGTAACCGGGTGCCGCCGCCTCTACCACTCCAGCCATGTCATAGCACTTGACAGTTCCAGTGCGACATTATGTGATCCATGAGATAACATCAAAGCCTTTCAGGAGCAGAGACAGGGATGGTGGTAGGAAAGCCCTACCCACAATGCATTGCACTGCCACACTGGGTATGTGGGTGGGGTACACCATCAAGCATGATGGATGAGAAACTAAAGGGAACTGTTATGATGGGTGTACACAGGCCTCTCCTCTGGCTGCAGGGCAACTGGGTACACTGGACTGTTTTGAAAACCAACACAGATATGGAACACAAATGGAATTAAAAGGTTAGCCAGACTTGAAACATGCAAAAGGTAAAATCCACCCTCAGTATCTGTATTCTACTTCCCATAGAACAGCCACTATTTTACAGCAGGCTATACTGAGGGAGATGAAGAGGGGACACAGGTACATTCCACCACGCCTAATGAAAGAACACTTTCCTTGCAGGAAAAAAGGCGGGGTATAAATATAATAAATAATATACACTTGCTTTCCCCCTCTTCCTTCCCCATTCCTTTTTCCTTGTGTGTCATGTCTTTTTAGACTAAGGCCTGCAGGCAATGGTTCTCTTGTTTTACTGAATATATGAAAGCTGCTCCGGGAGCCTTTTTGGTTGAAGAATGGGATAAAATACTTCAAAATAAATAAATATTGTCATGAGCATTACAGCCTCTCCCCTGTAGAAATTAAAAGCTGAAATTGAGGGGAAGGGGAGAAAAGAAAAAGGGGGGTGCCCTCTTGAAAGTACTGCCTGTGTACCAACTGCAAATACCAAGGGCAAGCAGAGGAGCTTCGCTCGATCGCAGCAAAGCTCCATCTAGTCCAGCAACCTGTTTCCCAGTGGCCAGCCAGATGCCTCAGAGAGCCAATCCACAGGATATGAGGACAACAGCCTTCTCTCCTACTGCTGCTCCAAAGAGGTGGCATACTACCTCTGATCTTGCAGGTAAGATCAGAGCCATCATTAAACAGTAGCCCTTGAGATACAGGCCTGTGCTCACGCTGGCTCAGCTTGTCTGAGCGTGGAAAGCTAAGCAGGGTCAAGCCTGGTTATTACTTGGATGGGAGACCCCTCCTCTAGTTTCCTGCATTGAGCAGGGGGTTGGACTCGATAGCCTTGTAGGCTCCTTCCAACTCTATGAACTATGAAAGACCCCTTCTCCTCCATAAATCCCTTTTTAAAGCCCTCTAAGCCAGCAGCCATAGCCATCACCAAATCTTAAAGCAGGCCCCCTCCCACTACAAGTTCCTTTCCTCTCTGAGCCCAAAGCTTGAACAACTTCTGTAGATACAAGATCTAAGCAGGGGATTTCAGCCACATCTGCCACCATATTTTGTCACTATTCAGGACAGGTTTTCACATCAGCTTCTGTGTGATCATGGCCTAAACAACAACATTTTTCAGGCCCACAGTTGCACGATTACTTCCTCCGTGGCCATCTTTGTCCTAGCAAACAAAGCAAAAGGCACAAATATTTTAACTTACTTGTGGCTGACTGTTGATTGTCATTTGAGCAGAAACTGGATTATGAATATATATCTTTAGCTTGTGTGTTTCCAGGGGGTTTATTGGCAGACCAGTTTTACCTTATTGTTTTCAGTTATTCTTTCTGATCTAAGTTCAAATAAACTCAACTATTTGTTTTACTGTTCTTTTCATAGTGTGCTATGCCAACTCATGAAATGCTCCAGGATGAGAGGAAGGGAGCTACAAATCTAATTTTTGTTTTAAAAACTGATCAAAGGCTGCAGGATCAGATGTTACTTTTTAAGTCTACCACACACACACACACACTTGTGTATTAATGCATGCCTATGGTGACAGAGCATGGCATAGAATCATAGAAAAGTAGAGTTGGAAGGGGCCTACAAGGCCATCGAGTCCAACCCCCTGCTCAATGCAGGAATCCAGGTCAAAGCATCACTACACACACAGCTTGTGCATTTTTAGAAAGGGGCCCACTTTGGCAGAGTTCACCATGTACTCAAGTACAGGAGCTGCACTATCTAAAGAGCGTCACTACACTTTCCAAGTTCCATCAAGAGGCAGGTGTCAAAATCTTGCTGTGAACACCATTCTGCACCACCAAGCCCTCCACCCCCCACCCCGTCCTGATCACATTTCCCAGGCTTGTCACAGATGATGGTCCAAAAAATTTTAAGTACCAGGAAGATTACAATGATAGCACCAGGAAACAATGCAGCTATTTTTATTTCTCCATGAAAAGGGGGGGAGGGAGAAAACCAACGTAAGAAGCAAGGCTGTGCACAAAGGGTCATTCATTCATTCATTAACCCTATGGACCTGTCTACTCAGAAGTAAACCTCACTGATTTCAATGCAACTTACTCCCTAGTCAGTGTGTATGCAATTGCAGCCTTAAAGCGCAATCCTATCAAGTTTAGACAAAAAGGCCTACAAATCCCAGCATGCCCCAGGCTATGCTGGGAGTTGTAAGCCTTTTTACTGTCTAAACTTGCATAGGATCGCAGCTGTAGTCACCTAAAAAATAGCATTTCACTCACTTCGCATGTCAGCAAAGAAATTGTAGAAATCTGATAGCATGCTATTTTACAAAACTGCTTCCAGACAACATACTGATGATCTACATTAGTTTATTTCATGCAGCTTCTGTACATTCAGAATCCCTGATGGGCCCATGCTTGCTGAAACTTACCACACACCCAATGCTAATCCCCTTACAGTACTTAACATTATTCCTCTTTCACAGATGTTGGAATGGGTTAAGCACATTTGCTTATTTATACATAATTGCACCTCAAAAATATGGAACCAATAAACCTAAACATCAATATGAATAGATAGACAGATAGACAGACAGACAGATAGATTATAGAGTGATTTGGGTTGTTGTTGGGGGTTGTTCTCTAAAGTAAACTGTGCTAATACATCACGTATACTGCCAAACACACAGATGTTTACACAGATGTTTAAAGCTGGGATTAAGACAGTAGAAGTAAATACACTGGGGGTGGTGGAGTGGAGATCCGTAGGGTTTGGCAAGCTCAGTAGCTTAGGTTTTGAAGTAATTTCTCTCTCACTGGCAGGCTCCCCCTTCACAACTGCACAAAAGACAACCATCAGCACAGCAGCTTCTGCCATCACCTGACAAAGAAGAAAACTTGCTGCTCACAGAGACACAGGTTGAGCAGGATTAAATTGCCTCTGTGATCAAGTCTCTGTTCTCACCCATGGAGTGTGTCCTGGAAAGAGTCTTAACCTCTCACAAAAGCGGGGAACAGAATGGACCAGAGAAATTTCCCCTTATGCCTGTAGGTGAAATATGAAAAGTTCTGGGTGGATCAGGTACATACAGGGCTGATTTCTAGCCCTAATGGCTGTGCCAATATGTTTAAAAGGATGTAGTCCATGTTTGCCAAGAGCTCAGAGGGCCAAGACGAAGGGGTAATTTTCCAACTGCAGTGGTTGACAGAGCAAGGATTCGGTATCCGTGCAAAGTATGGGACAGAGGAGGACCAAGGTCATGACTGAGGCCTGAGAGGAACAGACTTGATGTGGAAAGGCCCTAGAATCCTGACATACATCATGGAATAATACCAAGGCTTAGTGTGCCAAGGCTCATGAGAACATGCCATCAATTTTCCATGCCAAGACATCCTTGGAATGTTTCAAGTGGGTACATTTCCTTAATCACCAAGAAACGACAGAGAATCTCCACACATCAAGGATTGGGAGAAGGATGTACAGAACCTTAAGTGCTGTTCCATAAGAATAGCCCTGGTAGATGGCACACAGGGCCCACCTAGCCCAGCAAACTAACAGTGGCCACAAGCAGGGAAAAACGGCAACAGCCCTCCCTAGCAGCTGGTTATTCAGAGGTGTACTGTTGTCAGAACACTGCGGTTCCATCTAGATACCATGTCCAGTAGTCACTCATAGACCTCTCCTCTCCAAGTCTGTCTAACCTGTCATTAAAGCCACCTGAGCGAATGACTGTCACTATGCGGGGTGGGTCTCTTAGGACCGGGCAGACAGACACATGCACACACACTTTCCCATCCAGCACAGATCACCAGGAAGCCTAGCAGCTTACATAAAAAGGTAGGCAGGTGTGATTGCTCCCTCCAGCTTTCTGACTGGACCATGGAGCCTGAATGGTTTTTCCCAGTTCAAATAAGGGAAAGAGCAGCTGAGCTCAGATTCTTGTTGAACACTTGTTAAAATGACATTCGGTGGAAAAGCATTTCATTTGCAGTTTCTGGTAGGAGAAAGGAGGAGTTGAATGCAAGCCTACTGGTATGATTCTTAGTAATTTTCGGAACTAGTGTTCCAGCAGCAAGAGAGACTAAGCGGAAAAACAAATAATGACTTATCAAGGAAACAAGGAATTCTGGAAGATTATGTTGATGAGATGACAAGAGGGAGGAGGAGGAGGAAGTCTGGCACCAACCAAACCAATGCAGGGAACATTTGAATCATAGAAGCAGATGTCACCGAAGTATTGGGAATATTAGACAGCTCTACCATTTACCAAGATGTTCCAAGCACATTAAATTGCTTGTAAAGCTTTGGCATCGCCCAAACACACATAAAAAACACCGTTTATAAGTCACAAGGGCTCCTTGTACCATTGCAGTCATGCCACTTCCAGCCAAGTCATGGGAAAACACTTGCTGCCCCAGAGCAAACTACAATTGTTTTCACACTGCTAGCTAGGAAGGTAACACACTGAAACAAGTCTGTTTTTCTCCCTTCTCTAGGTACAATCCTTCCACACCCTCATCTCTCCAACTTCATTAATTTACATTGACCTAGCACCATTTCAATGTCATACTTCTGCTGTGACTGATTTGTTCTTCTTCTTGGAAGAACAGATTAATTCATATATGGCAGAGGTGCAAGAGAAGGGGGGAATCACAATACACATCATCTCTTCAACCAATAGCACCTCTCCAAACAACACAACTAGGTGTGATCAAAGTAGGACCCAGGTGGGGTCCTGCCAAATCTGTACAAAGCTGCAGGAAGGGGAGGAGCAGATATATATCCTAGCTTTCTGTAAGTTCTTGATATTTATGGCAGTATAACAATATGGATCACAAGGCAGCCAACTAACATACATATACAAAAGATATGAAGGGCCAATCCACAGACTCAGTTCCCCAGATACATACCATAGCTGAGATACTCTAAAAACAAAGTCATGCTCACCAACATCATAGACCCTATCCATTTTGCCTTTGCCCGTGCTGTGAGAGGTACGGAACTCTCAGCACCATGTGAACTCTCACATGGAGTCCATCCCCCCACGGAGGTGGAGCACACCACGCAAAGCAACAGGACTGAGAAAGGGGACTTGGTTGACACTGGAAAGTCTTCCCAGCCTCAGCCAAGTCACCAGCTGCACACATCCCGGCTGTGATCCCCCGAGCAGAGTTAGGGGGGGGGGGATGCTACAGGGGGTGGGGCTTAGGAGGCCAAGCCATGCCCCTGAAGGATCCTAAGGAGGCTCTGTGGGCCGCCTTTCCTTGAAACCTCAACCACCACTTCCTTGGAAGTTGCAAAAAAATTTCATGAACTGTGATAGCAGTAAAATCACACTGCACCCCTTCAGACAGCCTTGTTGCCCCCAGGGTTTCCTGAGATTTGGTGGTTACAGAATAGACCGTTTTTTGAGGGGAAGGGGAAGCGAATGATTAGCTGTATCACCAACAATTACGGTACACAGTTTAAGTCACCAAGATGCTGGCTGGTGTCATGCACTAAAATCCACTTTTGTCTCTAGGGATCAAACAAAAGGTTTGATGGGAATGTTTGCAAATGAATGGCACAAATTACCATCACCAATGGGGGAGAGAGGGGAAACAGCACTACAGTTATTGACTGGCACACCTGCAAGACCAGAAGGAAAAGGCCACATACTGCTACTCACAGTAATACCTGTTAAGAGGTTTACATGCTTACAGAGCCAGGTTTTAAAGATAATGTGAAATCAAGTCCCAACAGAAATACTATGCGCTCATAATATCAAGGCAACTAAGCACGCAGGGTGACTAAAAATATGGAGATGGGCACTCCCTCCTCCTCCTCTCCTCCTCCCACCCCCTTTGCTGAAGCAAGCCAGACAGATAAATCTTTTAACAAGATTTGCAAGGGTCATGTGTTACTAGTCTTAATAAACACAACAGGCCTATTCTTCCGAGAGCTGTTAGTTTCATATTGCAAGATAAAAAGGCACTGTGTTCAGCAAATGCCAGATTAAAAAGGAGGTTGTGTGAGCTGCCACTGCTGGAAAGAAGCAGGGCTCCCTTTCGAAAGAGAGCAGCGGGGGTGGGGGTGGAATGAATGCTCCTAATTTTGTCAAGGGGGATTTATTTTTATTTTTTAAAGAAGTTTGCCTTATTCACCTTTTTGGAAGTGCAAAGGATTATGTTCAAATTGGACACAGGCTACATCTTAAGGAGCACTAAAAACCACTGGGGTGTGGGGGGGGCACACACTTCTGAGTAATTTATAAAGAGTTCCCACATTGGGTGGAAAAGAACAATAAAAGCTGTTAAAGGCAAACGGTAATTGAACTGATGAATGCAACAAGTAAGGCAGTACTTGCATTGTGTATTCTAACAAGGACATCCTTACAATGCTAAAAAAACAGGTTGGTAAATAAGTTTTGAAACATTCCATGCTGTTAATACCTATAACTATTACCTTGTTTTCTCTCACCCTCCAGGTATTAGGGAGATATCTGGCTCTGCCAGATAGTCTCCACCCAGACTATTCTTTGAAATTAAGCAAGTTGTCAGAGAACAAGACCATATAAAAAGTACTGGCAGTATTGTAAATACATATTAAAGAGGGCCCCATGCATGCAGATGCACTAGGAGCCCAAGGGGGGGGGAGAGGCAAGAGAGGGTCTTGTCTTGACAAATGTAGAGACCATCTGGCCTTGCAAGAAAAACATTGGGGATCAAAACATCCTAAACGCCAGCTTCAGCCATGGGAAGCATACACGTACGTCTTTCTGCTGTTCTGGAACACCGCTGGCAGTATGCAGGCACCAGTTCTGAGCAGAGACAGGGCATTAATAAGGATGGCTGAGGGAAGCAAGCTCAGCAAGGAACAGGTGCTTTGGACCCAGATGTTGTTAGACCCCAATGCCCATCATCCATGGCCACGCACAATGCTGCCTGGGGCTCATGGGAGTTGGAATACATCATCAGCTTTAGGTCCGCAGATGGCCCACCCTTTCAATAAGGGAATTAACAACATATAATAAAAACATCAAGTAAAATCAGGTATAGGGGCCGGTAATGAAATCAAGGGCAAGCTTGGCAAAATAAAAGAGTCTTTGGGGTCCACTTAAAGGATGCAAGAGAAGAGATCGAATGGTGTTCTCAGGGGAGGGAATTCCACAGATGTGGGGCCACCTGTCCCTGGAATCCACCTAAGTAACAGATCTGTGATAGTGATAGATTTGGGAGCACAGCCTCAGAAGCTGATCTTAGGGCGTAGCCAGAGATGTAGGCAGTTCTTCAAATAATCTGGTCTCAAACCAGTAAGTGTTTAAAGGTTAATACCAGGCACTGTGCACTGAGCCTGAATACAAATGGCTTAAAATGCTTCATTATCTCAGTAATCCTTACAACAACCCTACAAGGTAGGTCAGTATTATCCCATCCTGGCTTCTCTAAGGCTTCCTAGTGAGTTAATATTGAGGTTTGACTAGGAAGCTCTTGGCTCACAACTCTGTCTCAGCCACTATGGTACACTACACAGGCCAATGGACATACTCTAGTTCTCCTAGGTTTAGTACTTCAGTCTTCAATTCTGTCCATGCTTACCAGGAATAAACCCATTAAACATATGGAACTTGCTTTCTGGGT